>CM057226.1:49272243-49922243 GCA_029891385.1 Erythroxylum novogranatense | reverse complement strand
GACTTCTTCGACAATTTGGTAAATTTAAGGATAAGATGGACAAATATGAAGCTATTATAGCAACTAGGATGGATGAATATGATGGAGTTAAATGCGTTGCCAACTACTTAGGAGAGCTAAACCTAAGAGGTGGTGGAGGAGGAGGAAGAATGGGGTGACAAAGAGGGGGTAGGTTGCTATAGGATATTAAAGGCAGTATAAAGAAAGGGTTGATAATAATGTAGTTAACATTAAAATGAACATACCACCTTTTGTAGGAAAGATAGATTTAGATGCCTACTTGGAATAGGAGAAAAGTGTAAAGCTAATTTTTGTATAACTTTTCATAAGAGAAGAATGTTAAATTGCTCACTGTAAAATTTATTAAGTATATCGTTGATTGGTGGAATTAGTGAATTCTATCTAGAAAGAGGAATTGAGAACCACTTATCCAACATAGGAGGAGATGAAGATGGTAATAAGGAAACATGTAATGCTAAATTCTTACTATAGGGATCTTTGCCAAAGGCTATAAATGCTGACTCAAGATTTCAAGAGTGTGGAGGAGTACTTTAAGGAGATGGAGGTTACTATAACTAGGGCAAGCATGAATGAAGACTGGGAGGCAACAATGGCTTAATTTATTTATGATTTGAATCCTAAAATTTCCAATATTGTAGAGCTACACCATATATATAGTTGGAGGAGATGGAGGGTATTTGAGCAAGAGGAAGACTTAAAATAGCTATATTTATTTAGATTATATAGTTTGCAAAGAACCTTCAGTCAAGAATTTAGTTTGAAAGTTAACTAAAACTTTAAGAAAAACATATGAGGAGTGCTTTTGTTACTAACTTGCATAATTATAACATAACTTAAACTTTAAGCGAAACTTGTCCAATGATAAGGAAGTAAGTAAGGAAAAAGAGTGGGAGTATACTAGGAATCCTTCATAAACTTCATCTAAGGACAATATTAGCGACTTCTTCGACAATTTGGTAAATTTAAGGATAAGATGGACAAATATGAAGCTATTATAGCAACTAGGATGGATGAATATGATGGAGTTAAATGCGTTGCCAACTACTTAGGAGAGCTAAACCTAAGAGGTGGTGGAGGAGGAGGAAGAATGGGGTGACAAAGAGGGGGTAGGTTGCTATAGGATATTAAAGGCAGTATAAAGAAAGGGTTGATAATAATGTAGTTAACATTAAAATGAACATACCACCTTTTGTAGGAAAGATAGATTTAGATGCCTACTTGGAATAGGAGAAAAGTGTAAAGCTAATTTTTGTATAACTTTTCATAAGAGAAGAATGTTAAATTGCTCACTGTAAAATTTATTAAGTATATCGTTGATTGGTGGAATTAGTGAATTCTATCTAGAAAGAGGAATTGAGAACCACTTATCCAACATAGGAGGAGATGAAGATGGTAATAAGGAAACATGTAATGCTAAATTCTTACTATAGGATCTTTGCCAAAGGCTATAAATGCTGACTCAAGATTTCAAGAGTGTGGAGAAGTACTTTAAGGAGATGGAGGTTACTATAACTAGGGCAAGCATGAATGAAGACCTGGAGGCAACAATGGCTTAATTTATTTATGATTTGAATCCTAAAATTTCCAATATTGTAGAGCTACACCATATATATAGTTGGAGGAGATGGAGGTATTTGAGCAAGAGGAAGACTTAAAATAGCTATATTTATTTAGATTATATAGTTTGCAAAGAACCTTCATCAAGAATTTAGTTTGAAAGTTAACTAAAACTTTAAGAAAAACATATGAGGAGTGCTTTTGTTACTAACTTGCATAATTATAACATAACTTAAACTTTAAGCAGAAACTTGTCCAATGATAAGGAAGTAAGTAAGGAGAAAAGAGTGGGAGTATACTAGGAATCCTTCATAAACTTCATCTAAGGACAATATTAGCGACTTCTTCGACAATTTGGTAAATTTAAGGATAAGATGGACAAATATGAAGCTATTATAGCAACTAGGATGGATGAATATGATGGAGTTAAATCGTTGCCAACTACTTAGGAGAGCTAAACCTAAGAGGTGGTGGAGGAGGAGGAAGAATGGGGTGACAAAGAGGGGGTAGGTTGCTATAGGATATTAAAGGCAATATAAAGAAAGGGTTGATAATAATGTAGTTAACATTAAAATGAACATACCACCTTTTGTAGGAAAGATAGATTTAAATGCCTACTTGGAATAGGAGAAAAGTGTAAAGCTAATTTTGTATAACTTTTCATAAGAGAAGAATGTTAAATTGCTCTTTGTAAAATTTATTAAGTATATCGTTGATTGGTGGAATTAGTGAATTCTATCTAGAAAGAGGAATTGAGAACCACTTATCCAACATAGGAGGAGATGAAGATGGTAATAAGGAAACATGTAATGCTAAATTCTTACTATAGGATCTTTGCCAAAGGCTATAAATCTTGACTCAAGATTTCAAGAGTGTGGAGGAGTGCTTTAAGGAGATGGAGGTTACTATAACTAGGGCAAGCATGAATGAAGACTGGGAGGCAACAATGGCTTAATTTATTTATGATTTGAATCCTAAAATTTCCAATATTGTATAGCTACACCATATATATAGTTGGAGGAGATGGAGGGTATTTGAAGCAAGAGGAAGACTTAAAATAGCTATATTTATTTAGATTATATAGTTTGCAAAGAACCTTCAGTCAAGAATTTAGTTTGAAAGTTAACTAAAACTTTAAGAAAAACATATGAGGGAGTGCTTTTGTTACTAACTTGCATAATTATAACATAACTTAAATTTTAAGCAGAAACTTGTCCAATGATAAGGAAGTAAGTAAGGAAAAAGAGTGGAGTATACTAGGAATCCTTCATAAACTTCATCTAAGGACAATATTAGCGACTTCTTCGACAATTTGGTAAATTTAAGGATAAGATGGACAAATATGAAGCTATTATAGCAACTAGGATGGATGAATATGATGGAGTTAAATCGTTGCCAACTACTTAGGAGAGCTAAACCTAAGAGGTGGTGGAGGAGGAGGAAGAATGGGGTGACAAAGAGGGGTAGGTTGCTATAGGATATTAAAGGCAAGATAAAGAAAGGGTTGATAATAATGTAGTTAACATTAAAATGAACATACCACCTTTTGTAGGAAAGATAGATTTAGATGCCTACTTGGAATAGGAGAAAAGTGTAAAGCTAATTTTGTATAACTTTTCATAAGAGAAGAATGTTAAATTGCTCCTTTGTAAAATTTATTAAGTATATCGTTGATTGGTGGAATTAGTGAATTCTATCTATAAAGAGGAATTGAGAACCACTTATCCAACATAGGAGGAGATGAAGATGGTAATAAGGAAACATGTAATGCTAAATTCTTACTATAGGGATCTTTGCCAAAGGCTATAAATCTGACTCAAGATTTCAAGAGTGTGGAGGAGTACTTTAAGGAGAAGGAGGTTACTATAACTAGGCAAGTATGAATGAAGACCTGGGAGGCAACAATGGCTTAATTTATTTATGATTTGAATCCTAAAATTTCCAATATTGTAGAGCTACACCATATATATAGTTGGAGGAGATGGAGGGTATTTGAGCAAGAGGAAGACTTAAAATAGCTATATTTATTTAGATTATATAGTTTGCAAAGAACCTTCAGTCAAGAATTTAGTTTGAAAGTTAACTAAAACTTTAAGAAAAACATATGAGGGAGTGCTTTTGTTACTAACTTGCATAATTATAACATAACTTAAATTTTAAGCAGAAACTTGTCCAATGATAAGGAAGTAAGTAAGGAGAAAAGAGTGGGAGTATACTAGGAATCCTTCATAAACTTCATCTAAGGACAATATTAGCGACTTCTTCGACAATTTGGTAAATTTAAGGATAAGATGGACAAATATGAAGCTATTATAGCAACTAGGATGGATGAATATGATGGAGTTAAATGCGTTGCCAACTACTTAGGAGAGCTAAACCTAAGAGGTGGTGGAGGAGGAGGAAGAATGGGGTGACAAAGAGGGGGTAGGTTGCTATAGGATATTAAAGGCAATATAAAGAAAGGGTTGATAATAATGTAGTTAACATTAAAATGAACATACCACCTTTTGTAGGAAAGATAGATTTAAATGCCTACTTGGAATAGGAGAAAAGTGTAAAGCTAATTTTTGTATAACTTTTCATAAGAGAAGAATGTTAAATTGCTCACTGTAAAATTTATTAAGTATATCGTTGATTGGTGGAATTAGTGAATTCTATCTAGAAAGAGGAATTGAGAACCACTTATCCAACATAGGAGGAGATGAAGATGGTAATAAGGAAACATGTAATGCTAAATTCTTACTATAGGGATCTTTACCAAAGGCTATAAATGCTGACTCAAGATTTCAAGAGTGTGGAGGAGTGCTTTAAGGAGATGGAGGTTACTATAACTAGGGCAAGCATGAATGAAGACTGGGAGGCAACAATGGCTTAATTTATTTTTGATTTGAATCCTAAAATTTCCAATATTGTATAGCTACACCATATATATAGTTGGAGGAGATGGAGGGTATTTGAACAAGAGGAAGACTTAAAATAGCTATATTTATTTAGATTATATAGTTTGCAAAGAACCTTCAGTCAAGAATTTAGTTTGAAAGTTAACTAAAACTTTAAGAAAAACATATGAGGGAGTGCTTTTGTTACTAACTTGCATAATTATAACATAACTTAAATTTTAAGCAGAAACTTGTCCAATGATAAGGAAGTAAGTAAGGAGAAAAGAGTGGGAGTATACTAGGAATCCTTCATAAACTTCATCTAAGGACAATATTAGCGACTTCTTCGACAATTTGGTAAATTTAAGGATAAGATGGACAAATATGAAGCTATTATAGCAACTAGGATGGATGAATATGATGGAGTTAAATCGTTGCCAACTACTTAGGAGAGCTAAACCTAAGAGGTGGTGGAGGAGGAGGAAGAATGGGGTGACAAAGAGGGGGTAGGTTGCTATAGGATATTAAAGGCAGTATAAAGAAAGGGTTGATAATAATGTAGTTAACATTAAAATGAACATACCACCTTTTGTAGGAAAGATAGATTTAGATGCCTACTTGGAATAGGAGAAAAGTGTAAAGCTAATTTTTGTATAACTTTTCATAAGAGAAGAATGTTAAATTGCTCACTGTAAAATTTATTAAGTATATCGTTGATTGGTGGAATTAGTGAATTCTATCTAGAAAGAGGAATTGAGAACCACTTATCCAACATAGGAGGAGATGAAGATGGTAATAAGGAAACATGTAATGCTAAATTCTTACTATAGGGATCTTTGCCAAAGGCTATAAATGCTGACTCAAGATTTCAAGAGTGTGGAGGAGTACTTTAAGGAGATGGAGGTTACTATAACTAGGGCAAGCATGAATGAAGACTGGGAGGCAACAATGGCTTAATTTATTTATGATTTGAATCCTAAAATTTCCAATATTGTAGAGCTACACCATATATATAGTTGGAGGAGATGGAGGGTATTTGAGCAAGAGGAAGACTTAAAATAGCTATATTTATTTAGATTATATAGTTTGCAAAGAACCTTCAGTCAAGAATTTAGTTTGAAAGTTAACTAAAACTTTAAGAAAAACATATGAGGGAGTGCTTTTGTTACTAACTTGCATAATTATAACATAACTTAAACTTTAAGCAGAAACTTGTCCAATGATAAGGAAGTAAGTAAGGAGAAAAGAGTGGGAGTATACTAGGAATCCTTCATAAACTTCATCTAAGGACAATATTAGCGACTTCTTCGACAATTTGGTAAATTTAAGGATAAGATGGACAAATATGAAGCTATTATAGCAACTAGGATGGATGAATATGATGGAGTTAAATCGTTGCCAACTACTTAGGAGAGCTAAACCTAAGAGGTGGTGGAGGAGGAGGAAGAATGGGGTGACAAAGAGGGGTAGGTTGCTATAGGATATTAAAGGCGTATAAAGAAAGGGTTGATAATAATGTAGTTAACATTAAAATGAACATACCACCTTTTGTAGGAAAGATAGATTTAGATGCCTACTTGGAATAGGAGAAAAGTGTAAAGCTAATTTTGTATAACTTTTCATAAGAGAAGAATGTTAAATTGCTCACTTGTAAAATTTATTAAGTATATCGTTGATTGGTGGAATTAGTGAATTCTATCTAGAAAGAGGAATTGAGAACCACTTATCCAACATAGGAGGAGATGAAGATGGTAATAAGGAAACATGTAATGCTAAATTCTTACTATAGGGATCTTTGCCAAAGGCTATAAATCTTGACTCAAGATTTCAAGAGTGTGGAGGAGTACTTTAAGGAGATGGAGGTTACTATAACTAGGGCAAGCATGAATGAAGACTAGGAGGCAACAATGGCTTAATTTATTTATGATTTGAATCCTAAAATTTCCAATATTGTAGAGCTACACCATATATATAGTTGGAGGAGATGGAGGTATTTGAGCAAGAGGAAGACTTAAAATAGCTATATTTATTTAGATTATATAGTTTGCAAAGAACCTTCATCAAGAATTTAGTTTGAAAGTTTACTAAAACTTTAAGAAAAACATATGAGGGAGTGCTTTTGTTACTAACTTGCATAATTATAACATAACTTAAACTTTAAGCAGAAACTTGTCCAATGATAAGGAAGTAAGTAAGGAGAAAAGAGTGGGAGTATACTAGGAATCCTTCATAAACTTCATCTAAGGACAATATTAGCGACTTCTTCGACAATTTGGTAAATTTAAGGATAAGATGGACAAATATGAAGCTATTATAGCAACTAGGATGGATGAATATGATGGAGTTAAATCGTTGCCAACTACTTAGGAGAGCTAAACCTAAGAGGTGGTGGAGGAGGAGGAAGAATGGGGTGACAAAGAGGGGTAGGTTGCTATAGGATATTAAAGGCGTATAAAGAAAGGGTTGATAATAATGTAGTTAACATTAAAATGAACATACCACCTTTTGTAGGAAAGATAGATTTAGATGCCTACTTGGAATAGGAGAAAAGTGTAAAGCTAATTTTGTATAACTTTTCATAAGAGAAGAATGTTAAATTGCTCCTTGTAAAATTTATTAAGTATATCGTTGATTGGTGGAATTAGTGAATTCTATCTAGAAAGAGGAATTGAGAACCACTTATCCAACATAGGAGGAGATGAAGATGGTAATAAGGAAACATGTAATGCTAAATTCTTACTATAGGGATCTTTGCCAAAGGCTATAAATGCTGACTCAAGATTTCAAGAGTGTGGAGGAGTACTTTAAGGAGATGGAGGTTACTATAACTAGGGCAAGCATGAATGAAGACTGGAGGCAACAATGGCTTAATTTATTTATGATTTGAATCCTAAAATTTCCAATATTGTAAAGCTACACCATATATATAGTTGGAGGAGATGGAGGTATTTGAGCAAGAGGAAGACTTAAAATAGCTATATTTATTTAGATTATATAGTTTGCAAAGAACCTTCATCAAGAATTTAGTTTGAAAGTTAACTAAAACTTTAAGAAAAACATATGAGGAGTGCTTTTGTTACTAACTTGCATAATTATAACATAACTTAAACTTTAAGCAGAAACTTGTCCAATGATAAGGAAGTAAGTAAGGAGAAAAGAGTGGGAGTATACTAGGAATCCTTCATAAACTTCATCTAAGGACAATATTAGCGACTTCTTCGACAATTTGGTAAATTTAAGGATAAGATGGACAAATATGAAGCTATTATAGCAACTAGGATGGATGAATATGATGGAGTTAAATCGTTGCCAACTACTTAGGAGAGCTAAACCTAAGAGGTGGTGGAGGAGGAGGAAGAATGGGGTGACAAAGAGGGGTAGGTTGCTATAGGATATTAAAGGCAAGTATAAAGAAAGGGTTGATAATAATGTAGTTAACATTAAAATGAACATACCACCTTTTGTAGGAAAGATAGATTTAGATGCCTACTTGGAATAGGAGAAAAGTGTAAAGCTAATTTTGTATAACTTTTCATAAGAGAAGAATGTTAAATTGCTCCTTTGTAAAATTTATTAAGTATATCGTTGATTGGTGGAATTAGTGAATTCTATCTAGAAAGAGGAATTGAGAACCACTTATCCAACATAGGAGGAGATGAAGATGGTAATAAGGAAACATGTAATGCTAAATTCTTACTATAGGGATCTTTGCCAAAGGCTATAAATGCTGACTCAAGATTTCAAGAGTGTGGAGGAGTACTTTAAGGAGATGGAGGTTACTATAACTAGGGCAAGCATGAATGAAGACTGGGAGGCAACAATGGCTTAATTTATTTATGATTTGAATCCTAAAATTTCCAATATTGTAGAGCTACACCATATATATAGTTGGAGGAGATGGAGGTATTTGAGCAAGAGGAAGACTTAAAATAGCTATATTTATTTAGATTATATAGTTTGCAAAGAACCTTCAGTCAAGAATTTAGTTTGAAAGTTAACTAAAACTTTAAGAAAAACATATGAGGGAGTGCTTTTGTTACTAACTTGCATAATTATAACATAACTTAAATTTTAAGCGAAACTTGTCCAATGATAAGGAAGTAAGTAAGGAGAAAAGAGTGGGAGTATACTAGGAATCCTTCATAAACTTCATCTAAGGACAATATTAGCGACTTCTTCGACAATTTGGTAAATTTAAGGATAAGATGGACAAATATGAAGCTATTATAGCAACTAGGATGGATGAATATGATGGAGTTAAATCGTTGCCAACTACTTAGGAGAGCTAAACCTAAGAGGTGGTGGAGGAGGAGGAAGAATGGGGTGACAAAGAGGGGTAGGTTGCTATAGGATATTAAAGGCAAGTATAAAGAAAGGGTTGATAATAATGTAGTTAACATTAAAATGAACATACCACCTTTTGTAGGAAAGATAGATTTAGATGCCTACTTGGAATAGGAGAAAAGTGTAAAGCTATTTTTGTATAACTTTTCATAAGAGAAGAATGTTAAATTGCTCCTTGTAAAATTTATTAAGTATATCGTTGATTGGTGGAATTAGTGAATTCTATCTAGAAAGAGGAATTGAGAACCACTTATCCAACATAGGAGGAGATGAAGATGGTAATAAGGAAACATGTAATGCTAAATTCTTACTATAGGGATCTTTGCCAAAGGCTATAAATGCTGACTCAAGATTTCAAGAGTGTGGAGGAGTGCTTTAAGGAGATGGAGGTTACTATAACTAGGGCAAGCATGAATGAAGACTGGGAGGCAACAATGGCTTAATTTATTTATGATTTGATTCCTAAAATTTCCAATATTGTAGAGCTAAACCATATATATAGTTGGAGGAGATGGAGGGTATTTGAGCAAGAGGAAGACTTAAAATAGCTATATTTATTTAGATTATATAGTTTGCAAAGAACCTTCAGTCAAGAATTTAGTTTGAAAGTTAACTAAAACTTTAAGAAAAACATATGAGGGAGTGCTTTTGTTACTAACTTGCATAATTATAACATAACTTAAACTTTAAGCAGAAACTTGTCCAATGATAAGGAAGTAAGTAAGGAGAAAAGAGTGGGAGTATACTAGGAATCCTTCATAAACTTCATCTAAGGACAATATTAGCGACTTCTTCGACAATTTGGTAAATTTAAGGATAAGATGGACAAATATGAAGCTATTATAGCAACTAGGATGGATGAATATGATGGAGTTAAATGCGTTGCCAACTACTTAGGAGAGCTAAACCTAAGAGGTGGTGGAGGAGGAGGAAGAATGGGGTGACAAAGAGGGGGTAGGTTGCTATAGGATATTAAAGGCAATATAAAGAAAGGGTTGATAATAATGTAGTTAACATTAAAATGAACATACCACCTTTTGTAGGAAAGATAGATTTAGATGCCTACTTGGAATAGGAGAAAAGTGTAAAGCTAATTTTTTGTATAACTTTTCATAAGAGAAGAATGTTAAATTGCTCACTGTAAAATTTATTAAGTATATCGTTGATTGGTGGAATTAGTGAATTCTATCTAGAAAGAGGAATTGAGAACCACTTATCCAACATAGGAGGAGATGAAGATGGTAATAAGGAAACATGTAATGCTAAATTCTTACTATAGGGATCTTTGCCAAAGGCTATAAATGCTGACTCAAGATTTCAAGAGTGTGGAGGAGTACTTTAAGGAGATGGAGGTTACTATAACTAGGGCAAGCATGAATGAAGACCTGGGAGGCAACAATGGCTTAATTTATTTATGATTTGAATCCTAAAATTTCCAATATTGTAGAGCTACACCATATATATAGTTGGAGGAGATGGAGGTATTTGAGCAAGAGGAAGACTTAAAATAGCTATATTTATTTAGATTATATAGTTTGCAAAGAACCTTCATCAAGAATTTAGTTTGAAAGTTAACTAAAACTTTAAGAAAAACATATGAGGGAGTGCTTTTGTTACTAACTTGCATAATTATAACATAACTTAAACTTTAAGCGAAACTTGTCCAATGATAAGGAAGTAAGTAAGGAGAAAAGAGTGGGAGTATACTAGGAATCCTTCATAAACTTCATCTAAGGACAATATTAGCGACTTCTTCGACAATTTGGTAAATTTAAGGATAAGATGGACAAATATGAAGCTATTATAGCAACTAGGATGGATGAATATGATGGAGTTAAATGCGTTGCCAACTACTTAGGAGAGCTAAACCTAAGAGGTGGTGGAGGAGGAGGAAGAATGGGGTGACAAAGAGGGGGTAGGTTGCTATAGGATATTAAAGCAAGGTATAAAGAAAGGGTTGATAATAATGTAGTTAACATTAAAATGAACATACCACCTTTTGTAGGAAAGATAGATTTAGATGCCTACTTGGAATAGGAGAAAAGTGTAAAGCTAATTTTTGTATAACTTTTCATAAGAGAAGAATGTTAAATTGCTCACTGTAAAATTTATTAAGTATATCGTTGATTGGTGGAATTAGTGAATTCTATCTAGAAAGAGGAATTGAGAACCACTTATCCAACATAGGAGGAGATGAAGATGGTAATAAGGAAACATGTAATGCTAAATTCTTACTATAGGGATCTTTGCCAAAGGCTATAAATGCTGACTCAAGATTTCAAGAGTGTGGAGGAGTACTTTAAGGAGATGGAGGTTACTATAACTAGGGCAAGCATGAATGAAGACTAGGAGGCAACAATGGCTTAATTTATTTGTGATTTGAATCCTAAAATTTCCAATATTGTATAGCTACACCATATATATAGTTGGAGGAGATGGAGGGTATTTGAGCAAGAGGAAGACTTAAAATAGCTATATTTATTTAGATTATATAGTTTGCAAAGAACCTTCAGTCAAGAATTTAGTTTGAAAGTTAACTAAAACTTTAAGAAAAACATATGAGGGAGTGCTTTTGTTACTAACTTGCATAATTATAACATAACTTAAATTTTAAGCAGAAACTTGTCCAATGATAAGGAAGTAAGTAAGGAGAAAAGAGTGGGAGTATACTAGAATCCTTCATAAACTTCATCTAAGGACAATATTAGCGACTTCTTCGACAATTTGGTAAATTTAAGGATAAGATGGACAAATATGAAGCTATTATAGCAACTAGGATGGATGAATATGATGGAGTTAAATCGTTGCCAACTACTTAGGAGAGCTAAACCTAAGAGGTGGTGGAGGAGGAGGAAGAATGGGGTGACAAAGAGGGGGTAGGTTGCTATAGGATATTAAAGGCAGTATAAAGAAAGGGTTGATAATAATGTAGTTAACATTAAAATGAACATACCACCTTTTGTAGGAAAGATAGATTTAGATGCCTACTTGGAATAGGAGAAAAGTGTAAAGCTAATTTTGTATAACTTTTCATAAGAGAAGAATGTTAAATTGCTCTTTGTAAAATTTATTAAGTATATCGTTGATTGGTGGAATTAGTGAATTCTATCTAGAAAGAGGAATTGAGAACCACTTATCCAACATAGGAGGAGATGAAGATGGTAATAAGGAAACATGTAATGCTAAATTCTTACTATAGGGATCTTTGCCAAAGGCTATAAATGCTGACTCAAGATTTCAAGAGTGTGGAGGAGTACTTTAAGGAGATGGAGGTTACTATAACTAGGGCAAGCATGAATGAAGACTGAGGAGGCAACAATGGCTTAATTTATTTATGATTTGAATCCTAAAATTTCCAATATTGTATAGCTACACCATATATATAGTTGGAGGAGATGGAGGTATTTGAGCAAGAGGAAGACTTAAAATAGCTATATTTATTTAGATTATATAGTTTGCAAAGAACCTTGATCAAGAATTTAGTTTGAAAGTTAACTAAAACTTTAAGAAAAACATATGAGGAGTGCTTTTGTTACTAACTTGCATAATTATAACATAACTTAAATTTTAAGCAGAAACTTGTCCAATGATAAGGAAGTAAGTAAGGAGAAAAGAGTGGGAGTATACTAGGAATCCTTCATAAACTTCATCTAAGGACAATATTAGCGACTTCTTCGACAATTTGGTAAATTTAAGGATAAGATGGACAAATATGAAGCTATTATAGCAACTAGGATGGATGAATATGATGGAGTTAAATCGTTGCCAACTACTTAGGAGAGCTAAACCTAAGAGGTGGTGGAGGAGGAGGAAGAATGGGGTGACAAAGAGGGGTAGGTTGCTATAGGATATTAAAGGCGTTATAAAGAAAGGGTTGATAATAATGTAGTTAACATTAAAATGAACATACCACCTTTTGTAGGAAAGATAGATTTAGATGCCTACTTGGAATAGGAGAAAAGTGTAAAGCTAATTTTTGTATAACTTTTCATAAGAGAAGAATGTTAAATTGCTCACTGTAAAATTTATTAAGTATATCGTTGATTGGTGGAATTAGTGAATTCTATCTAGAAAGAGGAATTGAGAACCACTTATCCAACATAGGAGGAGATGAAGATGGTAATAAGGAAACATGTAATGCTAAATTCTTACTATAGGGATCTTTGCCAAAGGCTATAAATGCTGACTCAAGATTTCAAGAGTGTGGAGGAGTACTTTAAGGAGATGGAGGTTACTATAACTAGGGCAAGCATGAATGAAGACTGGGAGGCAACAATGGCTTAATTTATTTATGATTTGATTCCTAAAATTTCCAATATTGTATAGCTACACCATATATATAGTTGGAGGAGATGGAGGGTATTTGAGCAAGAGGAAGACTTAAAATAGCTATATTTATTTAGATTATATAGTTTGCAAAGAACCTTCAGTCAAGAATTTAGTTTGAAAGTTAACTAAAACTTTAAGAAAAACATATGAGGGAGTGCTTTTGTTACTAACTTGCATAATTATAACATAACTTAAATTTTAAGCAGAAACTTGTCCAATGATAAGGAAGTAAGTAAGGAGAAAAGAGTGGGAGTATACTAGGAA
This sequence comes from Erythroxylum novogranatense, assembly GCA_029891385.1. Classification (NCBI taxonomy): domain Eukaryota; kingdom Viridiplantae; phylum Streptophyta; class Magnoliopsida; order Malpighiales; family Erythroxylaceae; genus Erythroxylum; species Erythroxylum novogranatense. The sequence goes on along the minus strand of CM057226.1, from coordinate 49,908,849 downwards.
TCCTTCATAAACTTCATCTAAGGACAATATTAGCGACTTCTTCGACAATTTGGTAAATTTAAGGATAAGATGGACAAATATGAAGCTATTATAGCAACTAGGATGGATGAATATGATGGAGTTAAATGCGTTGCCAACTACTTAGGAGAGCTAAACCTAAGAGGTGGTGGAGGAGGAGGAAGAATGGGGTGACAAAGAGGGGGTAGGTTGCTATAGGATATTAAAGGCAGTATAAAGAAAGGGTTGATAATAATGTAGTTAACATTAAAATGAACATACCACCTTTTGTAGGAAAGATAGATTTAGATGCCTACTTGGAATAGGAGAAAAGTGTAAAGCTAATTTTTGTATAACTTTTCATAAGAGAAGAATGTTAAATTGCTCACTGTAAAATTTATTAAGTATATCGTTGATTGGTGGAATTAGTGAATTCTATCTATAAAGAGGAATTGAGAACCACTTATCCAACATAGGAGGAGATGAAGATGGTAATAAGGAAACATGTAATGCTAAATTCTTACTATAGGGATCTTTGCCAAAGGCTATAAATGCTGACTCAAGATTTCAAGAGTGTGGAGGAGTACTTTAAGGAGAAGGAGGTTACTATAACTAGGGCAAGTATGAATGAAGACTGGGAGGCAACAATGGCTTAATTTATTTATGATTTGAATCCTAAAATTTCCAATATTGTAGAGCTACACCATATATATAGTTGGAGGAGATGGAGGGTATTTGAGCAAGAGGAAGACTTAAAATAGCTATATTTATTTAGATTATATAGTTTGCAAAGAACCTTCAGTCAAGAATTTAGTTTGAAAGTTAACTAAAACTTTAAGAAAAACATATGAGGGAGTGCTTTTGTTACTAACTTGCATAATTATAACATAACTTAAATTTTAAGCAGAAACTTGTCCAATGATAAGGAAGTAAGTAAGGAGAAAAGTGGGAGTATACTAGGAATCCTTCATAAACTTCATCTAAGGACAATATTAGCGACTTCTTCGACAATTTGGTAAATTTAAGGATAAGATGGACAAATATGAAGCTATTATAGCAACTAGGATGGATGAATATGATGGAGTTAAATGTGTTGCCAACTACTTAGGAGAGCTAAACCTAAGAGGTGGTGGAGGAGGAGGAAGAATGGGGTGACAAAGAGGGGGTAGGTTGCTATAGGATATTAAAGGCAGTATAAAGAAAGGGTTGATAATAATGTAGTTAACATTAAAATGAACATACCACCTTTTGTAGGAAAGATAGATTTAGATGCCTACTTGGAATAGGAGAAAAGTGTAAAGCTAATTTTGTATAACTTTTCATAAGAGAAGAATGTTAAATTGCTCCTTTGTAAAATTTATTAAGTATATCGTTGATTGGTGGAATTAGTGAATTCTATCTATAAAGAGGAATTGAGAACCACTTATCCAACATAGGAGGAGATGAAGATGGTAATAAGGAAACATGTAATGCTAAATTCTTACTATAGGGATCTTTGCCAAAGGCTATAAATGGTGGGCCATGCTCCTCTTGCCGCACACGGCAGAAAAGTCTCAAAATCTGGAGCTAGAGTCACACTACCGTTGTCTGAAAAATAGTCATAATTTGGGTGAGTTTGCGAACTCAATGAGTAACCATCATCGATGGTTTACCCATTCATGCATTACGCACAATTGCGTATAAAGCAACACATATCATAACTCGTAAATTCACAACATCAAAATCACACATTGGCGTTAGTCCATAGCACATTCATAGCATGAACATGCATCGTATGCACAATGATTTCCATTCATTATTAGTGTTGGATCTGGCGCCGAGTTATCCCATTTGGGCACATCACACGTAATCGCGTTTTCGGGGTGGGAGAGCCCTCCGGGTATACACTACAGCCCACGCGCATCTAGGGATAGGAGAGCCCTCCGGTATTCACTAATCCTTTTCACTTATCACAATTGATGAGCTTGTAGCTCCACTCGGATCGAATGTGCTCCACCACAACTGGCCGCCATCTTGATTTCTAATCATGCCTAGCATGCTTTCACAATTTATACCGATATATCTCATGCAAATCATCTAATCGTAATCACAAATAATTCACATACAAGGCACATAGCACATTAGAGATTGAGAAACCAACTAGGTTACTCACCTCGAACTTCCGAAGCATCACGGAAGTCTCGCCTATGTCGACGATCGGCGATCCGCTGAGCCGCTATACCAATCAAAATATACATAACATTATTACTGGTACCAATTCGATGCTTAATTATGCATATGAATCAAATCATGTACATACTATGCAAATTATGACATTTCGACCTAATTTCAATTTCCGATCTCAACTTAATTCTAACTAAATTTCTAATTTCCAAATTCAAAATCTCCAAATTGAATTTAATCCATAGCCAATAGATCCTCAATAGCCTAAACCCCAAATATTAAACCCTAATTTCATTATCGGTGAAATAACTTTCCTCTTGGCCGAATCGGACATCCTACGTCATGACGACGCACGCGTTCGTTCGCGACGATGCCTTGTCCTCCTGGCCGCAGTCAAGGCCGCCCACGTCGTGGCGTCTGAAGCAATTCTGTTCGTCATGGCGTGTTCTTCAGACGTCAAGACGTCGCAACAAGCAATTGCGAGACACGCCGTAAAACCCAGATTTTCGATGATTTCGGCCAAATCCAGATTTTCTTCTCACAAACCACTCCTAAATAAATCCATACATATCATACAACAAGTCTTTAGTTTCTATTTCATCAAACAATCAAATTCCCTAAAATTCAACCCTAAAACCACCGAAAACCAACTTTCGAAAATCTTAAACCCAAATCCTTAGATTTTCATGTTTAATCCTCTAATAAACTCTATAAATCAACCAATCAAACTATATAAAACAAGTTAGAAGTAACTTGATGAAGAACCTCGAAACTCCAAGAGAAATTGGTCAAGAAGAGGAAGAAGAGAACGAAGAAGAAGAAGCAAATGTCGTGGGAGAAGAAATTCTAAGGTAGGGCATATATATATATATATATGTAAAGACAAGGGCTTGTTTGGCTAGAATGCTTACCACCAGTCCGGATCCAAACCACCTCAAATCAATTTCAAATTCTAATTTCTTTCGAATTCTAATGGCTAAACCATAATTCCTCAAATCAAATTTCTAACCTGTCCGTGCCATAGGATAATCAATTTCGAAACCGGATATTCAATCAACCAGTCATTTATCAAATTTTCCATCCCGCCTATTGTTCAAAATTCCGTAAAAATTCCTATAAATCCACAAAATAGAAAACTCATTAGCATATAATCCAATTTCACAATTCAACTTCCCAAATCTCATTTCTAACTCAAATCAAATTCTCAAACCTAATTTGACCTAATTATCATACTTGCCCTAATCATTTCCAGATTTCATTTTACAATCTCCAATTTCTCATTTCTTATACCAATTAAATTTCTCACAGATCAATTAACCCAAATAAATTTCCAAATCAAATCAGAAATATGTCATACATGCATGTACGTACAAAGGCCAATTATACAATATACTATAATGCATGCACATGTACAAATACGAATGTAATGAACTGTACACATCCCATCGGTGACGGGATGTTACAATAAATGCTGACTCAAGAATTCAAGAGTGTGGAGGAGTACTTTAAGGAGAAGGAGGTTACTATAACTAGGGCAAGTATGAATGAAGACTGGGAGGCAACAATGGCTTAATTTATTTATGATTTGAATCCTAAAATTTCCAATATTGTAGAGCTACACCATATATATAGTTGGAGGAGATGGAGGGTATTTGAGCAAGAGGAAGACTTAAAATACCTATATTTATTTAGATTATATATTTTGCAAAGAACCTTCATCAAGAATTTAGTTTGAAAGTTAACTAAAACTTTAAGAAAAACATATGAGGAGTGCTTTTGTTACTAACTTGCATAATTATAACATAACTTAAACTTTAAGCGAAACTTGTCCAATGATAAGGAAGTAAGTAAGGAGAAAAGAGTGGGAGTATACTAGGAATCCTTCATAAACTTCATCTAAGGACAATATTAGCGACTTCTTCGACAATTTGGTAAATTTAAGGATAAGATGGACAAATATGAAGCTATTATAGCAACTAGGATGGATGAATATGATGGAGTTAAATGCGCTGCCAACTACTTAGAGAGAGCTAAACCTAAGAGGTGGTGGAGGAGGAGGAAGAATGGGGTGATAAAGAGGGTAGGTTGCTATAGGATATTAAAGGCGATTATAAAGAAAGGGTTGATAATAATGTAGTTAACATTAAAATGAACATACCACCTTTTGTAGGAAAGATAGATTTAGATGCCTACTTGGAATAGGAGAAAAGTGTAAAGCTAATTTTGTATAACTTTTCATAAGAGAAGAATGTTAAATTGCTCACTGTAAAATTTATTAAGTATATCGTTGATTGGTGGAATTAGTGAATTCTATCTAGAAAGAGGAATTGAGAACCACTTATGCAACATAGGAGGAGATGAAGATGGTAATAAGGAAACATGTAATGCTAAATTCTTACTATAGGGATCTTTTCCAAAGGCTATAAATGCTAACTCAAGATTTCAAGAGTGTGGAGGAGTACTTTAAGGATATGGAGGTTACTATAACTAGGGCAAGCATGAATGAAGACTGGGAGGCAACAATCGCTTAATTTATTTATGATTTGAATCCTAAAATTTCCAATATTGTAGAGCTACACCATATATATAGTTGGAGGAGATGGAGGGTATTTGAGCAAGAGGAAGACTTAAAATAGCTATATATATTTAGATTATATAGTTTGCAAAGAACCTTCAGTCAAGAATTCAGTTTTAAAGTTAACTAAAACTTTAAGAAAAACATATGAGGGAGTGCTTTTGTTACTAACTTGCATAATTATAACATAACTTAAACTTTAAGCAGAAACTTGTCCAATGATAAGGAAGTAAGTAAGGAGAAAAGAGTGGGAGTATACTAGGAATCCTTCATAAACTTCATCTAAGGACAATATTAGCGACTTCTTCGACAATTTGGTAAATTTAAGGATAAGATGGACAAATATGAAGCTATTATAGCAACTAGGATGGATGAATATGATGGAGTTAAATGCGTTTCCGACTACATAGGAGAGCTAAACCTAAGAGGTGGTGGAGGAGGAGGAAGAATGGGGTGACAAAGAGGGGGTAGGTTGCTATAGGATATTAAAGGCGGTATAAAGAAAGGGTTGATAATAATGTAGTTAACATTAAAATGAACATACCACCTTTTGTAGGAAAGATAGATTTAGATGCCTACTTGGAATAGGAGAAAAGTGTAAAGCTAATTTTTGTATAACTTTTCATAAGAGAAGAATGTTAAATTGCTCACTATAAAATTTATTAAGTATATCGTTGAATGGTGGAATTAGTGAATTCTATCTAGAAAGAGGAATTGAGAACCACTTATCCAACATAGGAGGAGATGAAGATGGTAATAAGGAAACATGTAATGCTAAGTTCTTACTATAGGGATCTTTTAGAAGGCTATAAATGCTGACTCAAGATTTCAAGAGTGTGGAGGAGTACTTTAAGGAGATGGAGGTTACTATAACTAGGGCAAGCATGAATGAAGACCGGAGGCAACAATGGCTTAATTTATTTATGATTTGAATCCTAAAATTTCCAATATTGTAGAGCTACACCATATATATAGTTGGAGGAGATGGAGGGTATTTGAGCAAGAGGAAGACTTAAAATAGCTATATTTATTTAGATTATATAGTTTGCAAAGAACCTTCAGTCAAGAATTTAGTTTGAAAGTTAAATAAAACTTTAAGAAAAACATATGAGGGAGTGCTTTTGTTACTAACTTGCATAATTATAACATAACTTAAGCTTTAAGCAGAAACTTGTCCAATGATAAGGAAGTAAGTAAAGAGAAAAGAGTGGGAGTATATGTAACATCCCGTTACTGATAGCAAGCGTATTTTGGTAATTCTGGGTTAAACTGATAGGTTTCATTGCGTTCACTGATTGAACATGTTACTGGCCTCTAATTATAGAGGAATTGGTTTCTTGCATATGCATTTATTCATAGGTACATGCATTCATGATTTTCCGGCATTTAATTGTGAGTATAAATTTATTGGATTGTGAACTGACTGGACTGACTGGATTGTAATTGATTGAGAAATTAGGATTAAATGGACTCGAATGACTGATTTAAAATAGCCTAAGAGTGACTGGTAATTTATAGTGATTTATAGGAAATTTTCGAGATATTCGGGAGAAAATGCCCGGACCAGAAATTTTGGAGTGATGATGATTGATCATATAGATCTTGAAAGAATGGTCAAATGGCAAGGAAATATTAGGGTTATACTGTTAGGAAATTAAAATGTTGAGCTATTGAAATTTAGAGACTGAAATTTGGACTGATTTGAAAACCTATGTCTATAAATAGATAGGTTTGAAAGAAATTGGGGAAAATTAGTCTAAGGCATTTCGTTTCTTCTTCTTCCCCTCTACGGTGATCTTCGATTTCTCCCAACGGTGAGATCCTTCGATTTTTCCTTGTGGTTTTCTCCTCATTGTGTAAGGCTAACTTGTTTATTGTGATTAATGAAGGATTGAGAAGCTATAGAGTGGATCATCGTTGATTTTGAAAGATTTTAGAGTTTACGGTATTTTTGAAAGATCTGTGGATTGGAGCTTGATTGGTAAGTTTTAATGGTTTTAATGTTGTTAATTGATGGTTTTTATGGCATTTATTTTGGTTTATTGAGTAGTTGGGAGAGTTAATGGTGGTTTTATAGAGAGAGAAATAGCTGAAACGATCGGAGAAGACGAAGGATTCGTCGCACGCCGACTCCACGCGCTGAGCCCTCGCCATGACAATTTTAATTGTTAAATCATGGCGAGGGAGAAGAGGACGTCATGGCGGCGTCATTTAATTGACGCCATGACGAGTCTTCTTCGCCTCATGGCCTCGAATGGATTGATTGTTACGCATGAAGCGGACCATTTCACGCCATGGCGAGGGCCTCTTGGCCGTGGCGAAGGGGACTATTCCATTGAATTAATTTCAAATTATTGGGCATAATTCATGGTGTAGACCTCCGATTGAGGTGATTCAGCATTACATTACGGACTAGGAAAGAGGTCTACAATTGAGTATAATTATAGGAATTAAAATTGATTTAAGTGACATTGATTTATAGAGAATAAAGTCGATTATGGTTCATAGTGTGACCTAAATATTGAATTGAGACAATTGGAGTTTTAATTGGGATTCTCAATAGAGGTTTTGACCCAATGGATAGGAAATTGCTTTAGGAAATATGAATTGAGGAAATTGAACTGAATTTTAGGATTGGATCCATTATTGTCTATCAATTGAGCGAAGAGTTAGAATGGGACATAAGAGTTCAAAATTGGGTTTTAGCACCGGGAAAATCGTGAACATGTGTTGTACATAATTTCACTGAGACATATGCATTACTGAACTATTTAATTGAGCATCTAGTAATGGGACTGTATTTTACTGTTATAGAGGCGTCGTTAGATCGTCATTCCACGGACATTGCTAAAACTTCCAGGCAGTAGCTCAGAAGTTACAGGTGAGTAACCTAGTTGGTTTCTCAAATTCCTGACTGTTCAAATGCTCAACGTGAATTACTTGCCAAATGTGAAACCGTATGATTCTTGAAATATACATGATTGGATGGTATGCCTCATCAGTATTAGATCGTGAAATTGCATGATCACTTTCTCATCTTGGATTGGATTATCAGATTAGATGAATATCTTGTATGTTCTTGAGAAATACAATCTTGGGCTTTTATAGCCATACTTTGAATCATGAATCTTGAATTATGAACATCGCATTGCATGCATAAATGCATGATCGATAATGGAATGTGACCCAAGTTGCTATTATCATCGAAAAGAGCCTCGAGCTCGAACATTTGATCGACGGGCCTCGAGTCCGAAGGGAAAAATCCCAAACGCGTCCTCCACTGAACACTAACTGAGCACTTGGGCACAATACTGAATAACTGGAAAGAGTCTCATATGCATTTTATACATGACTGATTAAATTGCCAAATTGTGTGATGATTACTGAACTGTGTGATGCCATGATTTACTGTAAATTGTGATGTGATACTGTAAACTGTTCTATGCTACCGTAATATTGTCACCGACATCGTATAATCGTTATAAACTCTGTAAATTTTATATAATATCGTTAATTGAATATTATTGTGCCGTGTTATGCATAATTTGCGTAATGCATGATTTGAGTGAACCATCGATGATGGTTTCTCATTGAGTTCGCAAACTCACCCAAAATTGCAACCTATTTTTCAGATCGATAGAGTAGACCCTAGCTCAAGATAGTCTTTTCTGCCGTCGACGTCTTGGCAAGAGAAGCGATGGCACACAGGTCGGTCAGCTGGGTTGGATTTTGAGGATGACTTAGGATAGATGCTTGTATCAGTTTCCTTTTTGGTTTTGTTCAGGGGACTGATAGACTTGTCTATTCTGTTATTGGATGACTGTATGTGATTGATATTATGATTTTAAAATTTAGTGGTTTCTGATATCGTGTTGTGTTATGGTTTTAAATTATTGCGATGCCATGTGAATTATTAAGGGAAATGTTCTGGTGGTGCACCTTTATCGTGGGATATGTATCGGAGCGACCTTCGGGTTTCCCGATGTGTACCCTACGGTGAGGGGGCGCTACAGTATACTAGGAATCCTTCATAAACTTTATCTAAGGACAATATTAGCTACTTCTTCGACAATTTGGTAAATTTAAGGATAAGATGGACAAATATGAAGCTATTATAGCAACTAGGATGGATGAATATGATGGAGTTAAATGCGTTGCCAACTACTTAGGAGAGCTAAACCTAAGAGGTGGAGGAGGAGGAGGAAGAATGGGGTGACAAAGAGGGGGTAGGTTGCTATAGGATATTAAAGGCAGTATAAAGAAAGGGTTGATAATAATGTAGTTAACATTAAAATGAACATACCACCCTTTGTAGGAAAGATAGATTTAGATGCCTTCTTGGAATAGGAGAAAAGTGTAAAGCTAATTTTTGTATAACTTTTCATAAAAGAAGAATGTTAAATTGCTCAATGTAAAATTTATTAAGTATATCGTTGATTGGTGGAATTAGTGAATTCTATCTAGAAAGAGGAATTGAGAACCACTTATCAAACATAGGAGGAGATGAAGATGGTAATAAGGAAACATGTAATGCTAAGTTCTTACTATAGGGACCTTTGCCCAAGGCTATAAATGCTAACTCAAGATTTCAAGAGTGTGGAGGAGTACTTTAAGGAGATGGAGGTTACTATAACTAGGGCAAGCATGAATGAAGACTGGGAGGCAACAATGGCTTAATTTATTTATGATTTGAATCCTAAAATTTCCAATATTGTAGAGCTACACCATATATATAGTTGGAGGAGATGGAGGGTATTTGAGCAAGAGGAAGACTTTAAATAGCTATATTTATTTAGATTATATAGTTTGCAAAGAACCTTCAGTCAAGAATTTAGTTTGAAAGTTAACTAAAACTTTAAGAAAAACATATGAGGGAGTGCTTTTGTTACTAACTTGCATAATTATAACATAACTTAAACTTTAAGCATAAACTTGTCCAATGATAAGGAAGTAAGTAAGGAGAAAAGAGTGGGAGTATACTAGGAATCCTTCATAAACTTCATCTAAGGACAATATTAGCGACTTCTTCGACAATTTGGTAAATTTAAGGATAAGATGGACAAATATGAAGCTATTATAGCAACTAGGATGGATGAATATGATGAGTTAAATCGTTGCCAACTACTTAGAGAGCTAAACCTAAGAGGTGGTGGAGGAGGAGGAAGAATGGGGTGACAAAGAGGGGTAGGTTGCTATAGGATATTAAAGGCGTTATAAAGAAAGGGTTGATAATAATGTAGTTAACATTAAAATGAACATACCACCTTTTGTAGGAAAGATATATTTAGATGCCTACTTGGAATAGGAGAAAAGTGTAAAGCTAATTTTTGTATAACTTTTCATAAGGGAGGAATGTTAAATTGCTCACTGTAAAATTTTTTAAGTATATCTTTGATTGGTGGAATTAGTGAATTCTATCTAGAAAGTTGAATTGAGAACCACTTATCCAACATAGGAGGAGATGAAGATCGTAATAAGGAAACATGTATTGCTAAATTCTTACTATAGGGATCTTAGCCAAAGGCTATAAATGCTGACTCAAGATTTCAAGAGTGTGGAGAAGTACTTTAAGGAGATGAAGGTTACTATAACTAGGGCAAGCATGAATGAAGACTGGGAGGCAACAATGGCTTAATTTATTTATGATTTGAATCCTAAAATTTCCAATATTGTAGAGCTACACCATATATATAGTTGGAGGAGATGGAGGGTATTTGAGCAAGAGGAAGACTTAAAATAGCTTTATTTATTTAGATTATATAGTTTGCAAAGAACCTTCAGTCAAGAATTTAGTTTGAAAGTTAACTAAAACTTTAAGAAAAACATATGACGGAGTGCTTTTGTTACTAACTTGCATAATTATAACATAAAGCAGAAACTTGTCCAATGATAAGGAAGTAAGTGAGGAGAAAAGAGTGGGAGTATACTAGGAATCCTTCATAAACTTCATCTAAGGACAATATTAGCGACTTCTTCGACAATTTGGTAAATTTAAGGATAAGATGGACAAATATGAAGCTATTATAGCAACTAGGATGGATGAATATGATGGAGTTAAATCGTTGCCAACTACTTAGGAGAGCTAAACCTAAGAGGTGGTGGAGGAGGAGGAAGAATGGGGTGACAAAGAGGGGTAGGTTGCTATAGGATATTAAAGGCAAGATAAAGAAAGGGTTGATAATAATGTAGTTAACATTAAAATGAACATACCACCTTTTGTAGGAAAGATAGATTTAGATGCCTACTTGGAATAGGAGAAAAGTGTAAAGCTAATTTTGTATAACTTTTCATAAGAGAAGAATGTTAAATTGCTCATTTGTAAAATTTATTAAGTATATCGTTGATTGGTGGAATTAGTGAATTCTATCTAGAAAGAGGAATTGAGAACCACTTATCCAACATAGGAGGAGATGAAGATGGTAATAAGGAAACATGTAATGCTAAGTTCTTACTATAGGGATCTTTGCCCAAGGCTATAAATGCTAACTCAAGATTTCAAGAGTGTGGAGGAGTACTTTAAGGAGATGGAGGTTACTATAACTAGGGCAAGCATGAATGAAGACCTGAGGAGGCAACAATGGCTTAATTTTTTATGATTTGAATCCTAAAATTTCCAATATTGTAGAGCTACACCATATATATAGTTGGAGGAGATGGAGGGTATTTGAGCAAGAGGAAGACTTAAAATAGCTATATTTATTTAGATTATATAGTTTGCAAAGAACCTTCAGTCAAGAATTTAGTTTGAAAGTTAACTAAAACTTTAAGAAAAACATATGAGGGAGTGCTTTTGTTACTAACTTGCATAATTATAACATAACTTAAACTTTAAGCAGAAACTTGTCCAATGATAAGGAAGTAAGTAAGGAGAAAAGAGTGGGAGTATACTAGGAATCCTTCATAAACTTCATCTAAGGACAATATTAGCGACTTCTTCGACAATTTGGTAAATTTAAGGATAAGATGGACAAATATGAAGCTATTATAGCAACTAGGATGGATGAATATGATGGAGTTAAATGCGTTGCCAACTACTTAGGAGAGCTAAACCTAAGAGGTGGTGGAGGAGGAGGAAGAATGGGGTGACAAAGAGGGGGTAGGTTGCTATAGGATATTAAAGGCAGTATAAAGAAAGGGTTGATAATAATGTAGTTAACATTAAAATGAACATACCACCTTTTGTAGGAAAGATAGATTTAGATGCCTACTTGGAATAGGAGAAAAACGTAAAGCTAATTTTTGTATAACTTTTCATAAGAGAAGAATGTTAAATTGCTCACTGTAAAATTTATTAAGTATATCGTTGATTGGTGGAATTAGTGAATTCTATCTAGAAAGATGAATTGAGAACCACTTATCCAAGATAGGAGGAGATGATGATGGTAATAAGGAAACATGTAATGCTAAGTTATTACTATAGGGATCTTTGCCAAAGGCTATAAATGCTGACTCAAGATTTCTAGAGTGTGGGGGAGTACTTTAAGGAGATGGAGGTTACTATAACTAGGGCAAGCATGAATGAAGACTGGGAGGCAACAATGGCTTAATTTATTTATGATTTGAATCCTAAAATTTCCAATATTGTAGAGCTACACCATATATATAGTTGGAGGAGATGGAGGGTATTTGAGCAAGAGGAAGACTTAAAATAGCTATATTTATTTAGATTATATAGTTTGCAAAGAACCTTCAGTCAAGAATTTAGTTTGAAAGTTAACTAAAACTTTAAGAAAAACATATGAGGGAGTGCTTTTGTTACTAACTTGCATAATTATAACATAACTTAAACTTTAAGCAAAAACTTGTCCAATGATAAGGAAGTAAGTAAGGAGAAAAGAGTGGGAGTATACTAGGAATCCTTCATAAACTTTATCTAAGGACAATATTAGTGACTTCTTCGACAATTTGGTAAATTTAAGGATAAGATGGACAAATATGAAGCTATTATAGCAACTAGGATGGATGAATATGTTGGAGTTAAATGCGTTGCCAACTACTTAGGAGAGCTAAACCTAAGAGGTGGTGGACGAGGAGGAAGAATGGGGTGACAAAGAGGGGGTAGGTTGCTATAGGATATTAAAGGCGGTATAAAGAAAGGGTTGATAATAATGTAGTTAACATTAAAATGAACATACCACCTTTTGTAGGAAAGATAGATTTAGATGCCTACTTGGAATAGGAGAAAAGTGTAAAGCTAATTTTTGTATAACTTTTCATAAGAGAAGAATGTTAAATTGCTCACTGTAAAATTTATTAAGTATATCGTTGATTGGTGGAATTAGTGAATTCTATCTAGAAAGAGGAATTGAGAACCACTTATCCAACATAGGAGGAGATGAAGATGGTAATAAGGAAACATGTAATGCTAAATTCTTACTATAGGGATCTTTGCCAAAGGCTATAAATGCTGACTCAAGATTTCAAGAGTGTGGAGGAGTGCTTTAAGGAGATGGAGGTTACTATAACTAGGGCAAGCATGAATGAAGACTGGGAGGCAACAATGGCTTAATTTATTTATGATTTGAATCCTAAAATTTCCAATATTGTAGAGCTACACCATATATATAGTTGGAGGATGCAATACCATAATTATGAAGGTAGAGAGGTAACTTAAAAGGAGGCATGTTAACTATTTTGGTATTTTTAGTCCAGGTTTCTTATTACAGAGCAATAGGGAGTAGAGATGAAGATAAAGCTCCAAGTCCTAAATATAAAGCAACTATATCAAAATTGCAAGCTCTAAGTGGGGAGAAAGCTAAGTTCTATTTTTCTTTAACAATTAAGAATCGAGATGTTCAATTCTTCAAGTATTTAAGGAGAGGGCATATAACATCATAATGTTCTAACAAGCAATTGATATTGATAAAGGAGGCTAAAGAGTATATATCTATGAGTGAAGAGGAGGTGAATTATAATAAGCCTAATTTGGAGAATGCTAGTGATGATGAATATAGTATGAAACCCAAAGAGGGAAAATTGTTAGTCTTTAAGAAAGGCATTAAGCATGCAAATGGTAGAGGATGAAGGTAATGAACAATAAGAGAACCCCTTTCATACTAGATGTGGCATTAAGGATTGGCTATGTAACATGATCATAGATGTAAGGAGTTGTGCTAATGTGGCTAGTCTGGAGTTTGTGAGAAGTTGGGGCTACCATCTATAAAATGCCCTAATCCATATAACTTGTAATGATTGAATGTGAGTGGAAAGGTTAAGGTAACCAAAGAAGTGTTGGATTCTTTCTTGATTGGGAGTTACAAGGATGAAGTGTTATATGATATGGTTTCCATGTAAGTGGGGCACATACTTTCAAGACAACTGTTGTAATTTGATAAGATGGCCAAATATGATGAGTATAAGAATAAGTAATACCTTTCCATTAATGGCAAATTCTTTACTGTTGCTCCATTGTCACATCAATAGGTTTATAAAGATTAACTTAAGCTTTATGAAATTAAGTAGGAGATATTGAAAGGAAAGAAGTAGGGACAAATGCTTAGGGGTAATTCTAGTCTTTTAAGGAAAGTAAAGAAGAGAGGTAAACATGAGGGAAAACGAGTGAGTTTGGTAAAATAGGGATGTGAGTGCTGCATTGAAAAGCATAAATTTTAACATATTTTCCACCACTATTTGATTTTGTTTTAAATCACTTATATAAAACATTTAGGCAAAAATTGCTACATTTTAACTTAATTCATTTAGTTCCATATTTTATTTCTAAAAGGGGTTTAAATTGTGCTAAATATTTTTTATGTATGCTTGGTGTACTTAAGAAAACAAATGTAAAAAAAATAAGCAAAAAGTAGCAGCAGAAAGTCTAAGACACATCAACATAAATAGAAACAGATAAAACGTAGAAATAAAAGAGCCAAAATGACAATAGCGGGAGAAACGACAAGCAAGCATCATGCAAGGTGAGACTTTGGAAAGGATTTTCATCATCAAATGTAGTTCAAAGCTAGAAGATAGAGCGAAAGCGTCGGAGTGTTTGGAGAGCCATAAGCCCACTAGAATTGAGTTGCTTCGTGATTGGTTGAGGAGAAATCACAGACCTTTTAGGGCTAATCCGAGGTCTATAAGGGTAGAAAAATTGAATGAGTTTTTTGAAATTACTCTCTTTGTTTCTAGTTTTTTATGCTTAATTTATGATTAATTGTTGAATTTTATTTTAGATATGTTGTTTTGATTATTTGGGATATTATTTTAATTACAGTAATTATTGAGTGAATTTAACACTTATACAATTGCTGGAATTTTGACATCAAATTTCGGTTGTCGATTACGTTTCTTATGCTTGACGTATTGAGTTAGTTCAATTTCTTAGAGTAAAAAGGAACAAGTAAAAACTAGCTAATTGGTTTTCTATAATTAATTTCTTAAATGCCTCATATTATCTCAATTGTGTCAAAATTCCATGACTAAATTAAAATTTAAAACTTGTTTGTTCACTTGTAAATATCAAGTTAGATTTACGTTTTATTTCTATATTTCTAGATTTAATTTGATTGTTTTAAACACCAAAATCGCAACCCCTCTTTTTATTGATGTATTAGCTTAGCGTAGTTCATAGGTTTCGTAATTATAAATGTTTTAATTTTTATTTTCCTAATTGATGTGATTAATCTTATAAGTGAATATAATTAGATGAAATCTTTATATATGCTTCATTGTGTACATTTAACTTCTTCTCATTTTGTAAAATAACATAACTTAATGTATTGTGCTCAAAAAATGTATTATAAAATTAGATTTTATTTTTGTTCTAAAAATTTGTTATAAATTTATTAAGTTTCGATGTTGTATTTTATTTATATGGTTAAAAGGATATTATATGTTTATGCTTTGATGATGTTATTTTCGTATGAGAAAATTATTAGGATATAATTCTTTCTTTTAAAATTATTGCAATTAATAAACTAATTTAGTAAATTAACTTCCTTCAGGATCGACTCTTATTTGTTATATACTACATTATTTAATAAATTGAAAGTAAATAAGGTTACGCCTAATGACACGTATCATGATTCTTGGCCAAACTCCTATCACTATTTGATTTTGTAGATAAGTTGCTAATTTGAGGATAAATAATTTTAAAGAGAGGAAAATGATTGAAATCAAACATTGACTAGAGCTAAATGGCTTTCCATCCATGGATAACTTGCTAATGGTTTAAGACAAGTGCAAAAAGAAGCTAGAGAACTATATTTACGGAATGTCACTAGTGTTAGACCCAAAAGTCAATCAACGTCGGTGTTTTGATAAGTTTTATAGATTAAAGAAATAAAAACAAATCAATGCTAGAAGTCAATATTTAATTGATGTCAAATCGTGTTTGATTCATGCACTAAAATTTATAAAATAAAGCTAATGCTAGTATTGGCCAAAATAGGCATTAGACTAATATTTTAATTAATTAGAGTTTATATTTTCAATTTTATTTTTTCCTTTTAAAACTCTAATTTTAGGGTTTCAAAATCTAAGATGATTGTAATTGATAATTTATCATTATTATTATCGATTCAAAAATCTTCTGGAGAGATTTTCTTCATCCATGTTCTTAGAAAAAACTCTTATTTAGATGATTGAGGGCTTGAGTTATATTGCTAGTTCCTTAGGCAAACCACTCGAGATGGATTCACAAACGACCATGTTGCAAAGGATAAGGTACACTAAACTTTGTGTGGAAGTCCTAAAAGATGCTTCCCTACTGGACAGTTTATCTGTTCTCATTTGGGGTGACTTTGGTGTAATGGAAAAAATGGAGATCCAATTATGCTACCCATAGAACCCGAACAATTATTTTAAAAAATGAATCCTAACTGGGAAGTAGTTCAAGACGGGTTGGCAAGAAGAATTAGTAAATCCTATTGTGGATACAAACTCCTCTCATTTTTTAGAAACAAGATATGGTAACAACACCTCTTGTGTAGTCCAATGCAGTGATTAGCCCAGTGAAACCAATTCAACCTAATATGAGGCGTCCCACTATTGAAATAAATAGGTAGGAAGGATTATAAGCAAATCACACCTTAATACATGTTGAATATCTCCTAAAAGATACCCAAAATTTAGACGCAATGACTGATCTAAATGGCCAATTGCTACAACACTCTGGCTTTTGTGTTGAGAAATTGTTAAAAGAGGATACTGATATGGACCTCATCTCTATAACTACCAATTCACCAAATCATGTCACAAACTCCTCTGAAATGTATGATTTCAAATTGCCTACTACGAAGGTGTGAAGGCGTTCGACTCGAAGGAAGGACAAAATAACTAACATAAGGGAAACCTCCCCCTCATATCCATCCTAGTCTGGAACACAAGAGGGCTTAACGACCCTAAAAAATCCCATGGTGAAAGATCTGATTAAGGATAAAAAAATCTATGTTTGTTGATCTATTTGAAACCAGAATAAAGGATCCTCTTACACTTTCTGGTGATCGTTTTTTGGGCAAAATCTGGGAGTTATATTCTAACCATAGCTCAATAATACAACGGTAGGATTTTTTGTTTCTATAATACTAATTGGATTGAGGTTCATGTCATTATTGAATCAAATCAATTTGTACAGCTTCTATGTCAAATGAGCAATATTAACTCCAAATTTGTAGTTATGCTGGTGTATGACTCTAATTTCATATTTTAGCATGAAAAAATTTGGTTGGATTTGCAAAATCAGCAATTGAACATTACCTTCCCTTGGCTTGTGATTGGTGATTTTACTCTTTGAATTTGTCAAAAATTAAGGGTGACAGGCAATATTCACATCATCATACCAAAGAGCTATCTAATTTTCTATTAAATGTTGATTTGGTTGATCTTAAAAGCACTAGTAGACTGCTCACTTGGTCAAATAACCAACAAGGTAATATAACAATAAGTGTAAATGGCATCATATTTTAGGGCTTATTATGATATATTTTTAATTGTTAATTCAACCGTTTAGTATGTGCTTAGGTTAGAATTGTGTTAGTTTGTTAATTATTGGTGTTTAAGTGTTTTTATGGGTTAGTACAAGTCTTTGAGCTAAATTATTATGTTTTTAAGTTATCTTGATGTGTTTATTAGTGTTTTAGAGTCAACATCGAAGAATTGAGAAGTTTTGGAGACATTCGGGCTGAAATAACAGCTCACGATCGTGGCAAACAGGCAAACAGGCCACGATTGTGGCAAACAGGCAAACAGGTCACGATCGTGACAGAAGCATTGGAGTTAGCCTACAATCGTGGCCTATATGCCACGATCATGACATAAGCCTAAGACATGGCCCACGATCGTGGTCTGCATGTCATGATCATGATGGAAGGCCAGATGTGGCCCACAATCGTGGCCTGTGTCGGACAAATACGCAGACACTCAAAAACGTCAACTTTTTAAGGATTTTTTGAACCTTTCGAACCTTAAAAAAATCCCAGGGTTGCTCAAAACACAAAAGATATTTAAAGAACACGAGAAAGAGGTAGAAAAAAAGCTTTTGACATTAACCACTTTGAAGAAACCCTAAAGAAGAATTCATCGAGAGATTGAGAAAGAGAAGAAGGAAGATAGAAGTGGAGAAGAAGCTGACTTGACGTACTTCCTAGATAAGGAGTTTCCTGACGTTGCTACCTCTCATCATCTATTCAGATCGTATTTTCTGTGTATTTTCCATTTTTATTATTGTATAGAATTGGGAATAACAGTTTGTCGATAGGATTTCGAATATTGAGATGTTCTAAACTCGCCTTCAAATGTTTGTCTTTGAATTAATGAAATTTGATTGTTTATGTGTTATTAGATTTATTGTGGTTTAATTATGGAGGTGCATAATTGATAATAAATTGAGAGGCTGAATCAAATGGAGAATAATTAAACTAGGCTAACGAGAGTTAGGTGATTTAATAAAACAAAATTAAATCAAATCGGTAATTATCTGAAGGAGATCTTGCATAGGTTCCCGATAGTTTATTGGACAACTTCATATCTAATTAAGATTTTGGATAAATTGTTCATCAAGAGAATGCAATTTCCATCATCTGATTAGGGTTTATAATTTAGGGGTAATGGTTATAACTTGAGAGAGAGTAATCAGCCCTAGGATCGTCTAGAACCAATAATCCGATAATTCATAATCAATTAGGTTAGCGTTAAGGAATTGTAAAATTCCCTTTCTCTCAATTGGTAATTCTCTTATGTTGATTTTTAGGTGTGTATTGCAATTGTTGAATTATTAATATTTTGTGATTGATTATAGAATTATTTTGATTGAGTGAATTGAATTTTCGTTTTAGTTTTGTTATATATTAAAATTTTGTGATTTATTTTGGCCTTAGATTTTTTGGTTAGATTATCCCTCCTCATAGGATCGACATCTTAGGTGTAGGAAAATCCCGGGAGGTACATCACATGTACAGGCAGCGAAAAACAAAAATTTTTGTTCCCGGGACCTTCCCGAACCCAAGATCCAGGTATCCGTATGAAGACATCAACCTAAATAGCCAAAAGAGACTATCTCTAAAGGTGATCCACGCAGAGATCGAAAACCTAACCGGATCAAACCCTTTGACCGGGAATAGCTAGAATGAATAAAGCTCGCTAGAGCCTACCTCATCTCCTGGAGAGCTAGTGATTGAACCTTGGTGGAAGCCTTGGAGAGTGGAAGCAACTTGAAAAGAAGAGATGAAGGAGATGAAAATCAAATTTTCCAAAGGCTTAACCTTAAGCTTTCGATCCCTTCCTTCCACCAACGTGTAAGCCTCCTATTTTATCACTTCTTATATGTTTATTTAACACTTAAAACACATATAAGAAGCTTGGTTGAAGGGCATCCACGTAGAAAGCATGGAAGTGCCTTAAAATGATAAATAATGATGAATTTTGACTTTTCAAACTTCCTTTATCCTCTCCATTTATGGCTTCCACGTAAATCAACATATATATATATAATTAATTAATTCTTAATTAATTAATATATATATATATATTTGCTAAAGAGGTCCAGATCAAAGCGGAATTGGTCTCTACGGCCTCTTACAAGGCCCCGATGCTGAAAAATCACCGGAAACCTTTCTTAGCAATTTTGATGTCGCGATCTCATCGGGACATATCCCAATCACATTGGGATCCATTTAATCCTAATGCTCTCCATAATTGGAACTCTGTCCAATTACTATTTTACAGATTCTCTGAAACACTCTTAAGCGTGTGACCCTTTAGGTTCCCAGCTATGTTGGCCACTTAGATTAACAATTAATCTGAGCAAGTCATGAGCGGTATCTAGCAACACATCATGACCCCCAATTGACCGGAAAGTAATCGGTTTGATGAATTCATCACGAACCGGATCACGAACCCTTCCATAGACAATTACCGTGCAATTCGTCCTTTCACCATCGCTATGATGAGATTATCACTAACACTTAGATAAGATATCCATGTGATGATCTCATGGCAGGTCATCCAATGAACTTACTACCGCTAGTAAGCATCCACATGTCAATTCTAAATATCTCATATTTACGGTTTCGAGATCCACCGCTTGATCCAATCAAGGAATATGACATGTGCTAGTCTATCCGGATTAATGATGTCCATCTCATTAATCCTATGACTAGGAGAATTTAGATATCGACATAATTGCACATGATAGGAATCTCGTGAGTATGATCACATCATAATTTCCTTCATGCTATGTCATATATTATGGACTTCATTAATCGATTAAAGATCCAATCAATTCATAAACAATGTTCATGAACATCAAATTAATGAATTATGCCTTTTCTTTATTTATTCATTCACCGCATACGATCGTGAATAAAAGCGCTAAAGGGGATTGCCTTTAGGGCACAAATAAATAGTACCGTCCTTGAATAAGTTGACTTATCCAATGTACAAGTTGATTTATCGGTACCGTGCAAGCATAAGTCGACTTACACATGGTACAAGTCGACTTACCACTTACAAATCTCCCACTTGACCTAAAGCCAATCGCCTTAGTATCTAATACCATAAGCGAGTCCATGAGAATCACAATTCTCCTATGACAATGGCTTTGTCAACGGAACAGCAACACTTTGCTCTGTGGGAATTCTCTCTATCAGGATATCATCTCGACTAATGATCTCCCGAATCGGCGAAGTACGAGTTCGGATCGTCGATGAGACCTTGGTTCCTTTGTCACAAGACTAGCCCCATTGTATCACAATACAATCCTATGGGCCCATCACGGTAGGGACTAGATCATGTTCAAGAATGAACTTCGATCCAAACCGCTTCATTTGCAAGATCTCACGCGCGGTACTCTGCCTCGGTTGTTGAATCAGTAGTCCTCTCCTGTTTGGAACTCTTTCCAACCGACCGCCACGCTATTCAAGTGTGAATGTATATAACCCGATCATGATTCGTAATCATCCTTATCGATTAGATAATCGCATCGAATGCCCGCTCATTAGAGATTTCCATCTCCAAACATCAAGAAAACATCCTTAGTGCTTCACAAGTACTTGAGGATATTCTCGATACCACCCAAATGACCTCACCAGATCCGATTGGTATCCGCCGTAATACTTAGAGCATTCGATACATCGGGCTTCGTCACATAGCATCGTTTCATGCTAAACCTCTTTAGCATCTCATCTATGTATCGATGCTTGTGAAAGACCAAGCAACCTTTGATCTATCTCGCATAAATCTATATCCCAAGGATATAAGTTGCTTTACCAAGGTCTTTCATCGCAAATTGATTGGACAACCAAATTTTAACTTATTGCAAAGATAGAGACATCGTTTCCTAGTAACGATATGTCATCTACATACAACACAAGGAATACGATTACGGTCCACTAACCTTCTTATACACACAATGATTATCCGAATTTTGTGAGAAATCAAACTCTTTGATTGACTCATCTAAACGGATAATCCAACTCTGAAGCTTGCTTCAATCCAAACATGGATTTGAAGCTTGCATACGCCATCGATGGAAGTGAAGCCCTCAGGTTGTGTCATACATATCCTCGGGTAGATTTCCTCTCAGGAAAGCTATCTTCACATCCATTTGCCATATCTCATAATCATAATGAGCGGCAATGGCTAGGAGTATCCGAATGGATTTAAGCATTGCTACGGGGCTGAAGGTCTTGTCATAGTCAACTCTTTGTCTGTGACGAAATCCTTTAACCAGAAGCATTGCTTTATAGGTAATCAAATTACCATCCATGTTGGTTTTCTTGTGAAAACCTCTTTGCACCCTGTGGGTTTTATCCCTTCAGGTGTATCAACCAAAGTCCATACTTGGTTTATGTACATGGAATCCATTTCGGCTTTCATGGCACAAAGCCATGTTCCAGACTCTGAACTTTTCAGAACCTCTTCATAGGTAGTAGGCTCATCATCTCCTATGAGCATTACGTCATTCTGTTCACTTACGAGAAATTCATATCTCTCGAACAAAGGCGTATCCTACTTAACCTGAAATAAATTGTGTAGTAGAAGGTTGAACTGTTACCTCATCTATATGAGTGACAGTTTCAGGTTCAGGCAGTTGATTTGTGTTTGTTCGAGCATTTTGAACTTCTCCAAGTTCAACTTTGCTCCCACTGTCCTCTTGTAAAAGAAACTATTTCTTTAAGAAAACAAAGATGCTTGGAAACAAACAACTTTTGTTCCTAAGCAAGGTAGAATTTGATATCCCATTTAACAAACACTGTCGACTTTGCATCAAGTTAATGACCGTGTCCGCTTCACAAGGTGACAACCCCAAACTTTAGATGAGAAAGATAGGGCTTTGTTAGTCCATATCTCCATATGGAGTAACCACAACTGTCTTTAATGGAACTCGCTTAGCAAGTAAACAAATTGTCTCGAGCGATATTCCCAAAACTGTGTAAAACCTATCATCAATCGCACCATGTCTAACAGTTCGATTTCTCCTTTCACCACACCATCTTTGTGGCGTATGCAAGGAGGAGTCCATCGAGATAATATCCCATTATCTCCGAGATAATCCAAAACTGCTGGTCTAAGTATTTTCCACCACGATCGATCGTAATGTCTTCATACTTTTACCAAGTTAGTTTTCTACTTCATTTCAATTATTTGAACTATTCAAATGCTTCAGATTTTGTATCTCATCAAATATGATACCTATATCGTGAATAATCACCGATAAAAGTAATGAAGTAAAACAACTACTTTTGGCATGGATGGACATCGGACCACATACATCCGAATGTATTAGATCTAATATTCCATTCACTGCTCACCCTTTCCTTTAAAGGATAACTTAGTCATCTTGCCTAATAAACAAGATTCGCATGTGTCATATGATTCATAATCAAATGACCCTAAACCGTCACTCTTATGGAGCTTAGCAACGCGTATCTCATTTATATGGCCAGCCGACAATGCCATAAGTAAGTTGATTTTAAATTATCTCGATTATGTCTTTTCGTGTCATTGACATTCAGAATCGGATATGACATATCTAATATGTCAATTCCATTGCATAATGTACCAGCACTATGTAGCTTTCCATTACAACTAATATAACAACCATCGCTACTAAAAGTCCAATGGAAACAAATTTAATTAAACATAAAACATACAATATGTTCTTTGTTTAAAACAGTACAAAATGTCAATCATTCAATTTGAATATAAGCCCAAGAGGGAGTAACAAGACATAAGTGCATATGGCTAATGTAGCAACTCTTGTCAGATTACCTACACAAAGGTCTAGTTCTCCTTTATGAGCTTTCATCGTCCCCGAGGCCCCTGATATCATTTCATATGTATGAGCCACATCCGTATCAAATACCAATATGTTTGGATCAGAATAGTATTAACCTCAATGACAAACATATTTGAAGAAGTAGAGGCATCTGATGCCTTCTTCTGCTTCAAAGACTCCAGATAGATTTTAAAGTTTCGCCTTTAGTGGCAAGGTTTGCCACATTGAAAGCAAAATCCTTTGGGGAAGAATCTTTGGTTTTCTTTGATGGCACTTCCTTTGGTTTCTATGCCTTTTCTTCTTTGATCTGAAGAAGAAGCATCCACCATTAGCACTTGCTATCTCTCTGATAGCTCGTCGGTATGTCATGAAAGCAGATTGATCACTTCAGAATTGTTGTGGATATTTGGTTTATCCGATAGTTTATCACAAACCGTGAATAACCATCGACAATCCAACCGTAATTAAGTCTCTACTTAACTCATAATCCATTACAAATCCTAAGACGACCAATCTCTCAATATAGCCATTCATCTTCGTGGCATCTCGCATGCCAGATGTCCCTCGAGCCATCTTTCAGGTGAAGAGAAGCCTTGAGGTCTTGAACCTTTCAGATCGAGCTTACTCAACAAATAGCTCCATAAGATGAAATACTATAACGTGAGCATCCATGGACTCGTCTCGCTTCGCAGCTCTGATGACATCGAGGCAAGTACCATGTCACCGCCCTTCGATGCTTACGATATGCCTTCCGATCATCATCAGAAGCATTGACAAGCAGTGCATCTGGAAGTGAAACATTTAGGACATATCCCAGTTCCTCAGATCTGAGAACAATTCTCAGAGTCAGCCAATCAAGAAAATCGGTCCAGAAAGGAGAGCATAAATTCACACCGAAAGACTTCTTCAATCAACCTAAATGCAATAAAGAGAAGGAATGATAGATAGAAATGCTCGCATGATCATAAGGACTTGCATGATATGCATATGGCTCCCACTAGTTTCCTAGAATCCATAACCTCTTTACTAATCCAAAGAAACAATGTGACATAATGTCCTAGTGGGTCGATATCCGACATTGCTAAGAGTGACCTGGGTTTGCCCAACAAGCCACAACTTAGGTCAATCAAGAGGTATCGGTCATACCAATTGCATCATCGATAACCGACATTAAGAATGACCTCGAGGTTAGCTCAACAAGCCACCTTATGTCTCTGGAGGTATCGATATACCAATTACATCTTAGACACAACTATCGATCGCTATCAACTTGTTGATGTGTACACTTCATCGGGTATCAACTCTTTGATGCGATACATCTAATGTATGCTACCCAATCGCCTCTGTCCACGCTGACCTTCGAGGTTAGCTCAACAAATCAACGCTTCTAGGAAAACCACCCATTAATCCAATAATCTTATTTTCATGGTTTGAACATATTCAGATAGAGTGAGCTTCGAGGTTAGCTCAACAACCCAACCCTATAAGAACTCGTTCTTACCATATTAATGGAAGGCGTTAGTTTTCATATACCGAGGAGGATTTCGGTCTCTAGACTCCAAGCTTAAGGATTATAGTCACGAAGACTATATGGAATGATTTAGGTTTCATCAATCGTATTGAATCAATCCTTATAATCATCCATCATCCAACTCGAAGATGCCACAAGTCGACTTTCATCAAATGCAAGTCGACTTATGCTTCGCTTACACAAGTCCACTTGTATGACACAAGTCGACTTATTTCACCTGCCGATGAACAAGTCGACTTATAAGGTACTACAAGTCGACTTAAACTGAGATCATGAACAAGTCGACTTATTCTATGACAAGTCGACTTATCCTAAAAATCTCAACAAGTCGATTTATTTCACATACAAGTCGACTTATCCAGGTAAATTTGCTAAAATCTCTAATCGGCTAATTCCTCAATTAATGCAATTCCAATTCACAACACCTACATACCTAAGGTAATATCTGATAAATTTGATGTAACAATGAACAATTCATTGAACCATGAAAGCCTTAAATAGTCAAACTATATGAAAAGCTTGAAATGAGTCAAAACTCATTAATTTCCAAACAATTTAGGAACACCCAAATTATCATCCTAAGCATCTCTAGCTAGCATATACCTTATCAAATTTATTTCAGCACATGCCATAAAAAATATGACGGCCAAAACAAACAAGATAATGCAATATACTAACGAGACGCTAATGTGACCAATTCGGCATTCAAAAATTCTTGGAAAAGGTAATTCAAGCAATTCAGTTTGGCAATCATACTACATCAAGATAACACATTTTTAATCACATTAAAAATGGTGCAAGGCATTGGAACTGAAAAATCACACTCAATCAAGCCAAGCAAAACAGTCCCAACAATTTTCACAAAAACTGTCCAGTTCTGTACATTGCTCGAAATGATCAATGAAACAATTTCAATAAATCATGAGAAAATTATATAGGTTACTAAATGTTCAGAACATGCTACATGAAGTTTTTCAGGATTTTAGGCCATCAAAAACTCAGTCAACCTAAATAACAAAACCGATTCAAAATCTGTGTTCATCAGCACAGCAATTCCCAACAGCATAGAATAAATTCGTGAATAAATATCCAATCACCTTGAAATCCAATTTCCATGCTCACAGACATTCACCAACATCTTAGAGACATGTAGGTGAAGGAAAATCCAGAAAAAAAATTTTCTATAATTTATTCTCGATTTTATACTACTGCCTGTTCCAGAATCGTTTCACAAAACAGCATCTGTAACCTTAGGGAATTAATTAGCAAAACTATATCAAATCAAATCGATAAATTCTGAAAATTCATAGACATATTCTCTAACATGTTATGAACAATCCTGGGCAGAAAAATTTCGAAAAACCTATCTCTATAGCAATTCGAAAATTGGACAGCAAGCATCAACATCACAAGCAATTAGGGTTTCGATCTAGCTTGGTTATAGCTTCATACGGATACCGACGCCTGATACCACCGAAGGAAAATCCCGGAGGTACATCACATGTACAGGCAGCAAAAACAAAATTTTTGTTCCCGGGACCTTCCCGAACCCAAGATCCAGGTATCCGTATGAAGACATCAACCTAAATAGCCAAAAGAGACTATCTCTAAAGGTGATCCACGCAGAGATCAGAAAACCTAACCGGATCAAACCCCTTTGACCCGGGAATAGCTAGAACAGAATAAAGCCTGCTAGAGCCTACCTCTGTCCTGGAGAGCTAGTGATTGAACCTTGGTGGAAGCCTTGGAGAGTGGAAGCAACTTGAAAAGAAGAGATGAAGGAGATGAAAAATCAAATTTTCCAAAGGCTTAACCCTTAAGCTTTCGATCCCTTCCCTTCCACCAACGTGTAAGCCTCCTATTTTATCACTTTATATGTTTATTTAACACTTAAAACACATATAAGAAGCTTAGTTGAAGGGCATCCACGTAGAAAGCATGGAAGTGCCTTAAATGATAAATAATGATGAATTTTGACTTTTCAAACTTCCTTTATCCTCTCCATTTATGGCTTCCACGTAATCAACATATATATATATATAATTAATTAATTTTAATTAATTATATATATATATATATATTTGTTAAAGAGGTCCAACAAACTAGGGTTGGTCCCACGGCCATCGCCCCTCAGGTCAAAAAATCACCTAAACCTTTCTTAGCAATTTTGATGTCGCGATCTCATCGACATATCCCAATCACATTGGGATCCATTTAATCCTAATGTTTCCATAATTGGAACTCGTCCAATTACTATTTTACGATTCTCTGAAACACTCTTAAGCGTGCAGACCCTTTAGGTTCCTGCTATGTTGGCCACTTAGATTAACAATTAATCGAGCAAGTCATGAAAGCGTATCTAGAACACATCATGACCCCAATCGACCGGAAAGTAATCGGTTTGATGAATTCATCACTAACCGGATCACGAACTCTTCCATAGACAATTACCGCGCAATTCGTCCTTTCACCATCGCTATGATGAGATTATCACCGACACTTAGATAAGATATCCATGTGATGATCTCATGGCAGTCATCCAATGAACTTACTATCATAGTAAGCATCCACATGTCAATTCTAAATATCTCATATTTACAGCTTCGAGATCCACCGCTGATCCAATCAAGGAATATGACATGTGTTAGTCTATCCGGATTAATGATGTCCAGCCTCATTAATCCTATGACTAGGAGAATTTAGATATCGACATAATTGCACATGATAGGAATCTCGTGAGTATGATCACATCATAATTTCCTTCATGCTATGTCATATATCATGGACTTCATTAATCTGATTAAAGATCCAATCAATTCATAAACAATGTTCATGAACATCAAATTAATGAATTATGCCTTTTCTTTATTTATTCATTCAACAGCACGATCAGGAATAAAACGCTAAAGGGATTGCCTTTGTATGAAATAAATAGTATCGCCCTTGAATAAGTCGATTTATCCAATGTACAAGTCGATTTATCGGTACCGTGCAAGCATAAGTCGACTTACACATGGTACAAGTCGACTTACCACTTACAATAGGTACTACGCGAACCAACCAAGCACTTACAGATTATCAAGGGTATTTATTAAAACTTACACACATCAAACACTCGATCATTGCTAAGGAGGCGATTAGTTTGATTCTTTAATTTAAGGTATGTGTGAGTTTTTGTTTTATGTTCTTTCTTTCTTTCTATTTCTGAAATCATGCTCTTGTATGAACACAAGAGTCACGAGAAGATTAAGTCGCGTAGCTGAAACCCTAGAGTTAGACTTCACTCGATTAGAATAAACCATTAGGAAATCTCGGGTGAAAAAGAAGAGGAAAGCACGAAATCAACAATTGCTAATGAATTTCAGTAAGATTTGGACCACGAAGCAAACCAAGGATGTCAACAACAATCCCTTATGGACTTCATGAGACCAGGGTTCAATGCAGCTAACCAAGGAGTAGCTAGGCCATCCATACAAATAGCATATTTTGAAATTAAACCAGCTCTCATAAACATGCTTCAACAAAACATGTAGTTCTATGGACTAACAAATGAAGATATTTGTGAGACCTTTCGGTACCATCAGATGTCGAAAGATGCGGTAAGAATTAGACTCTTTCCTTTACCCTTAGAGGTAGAACGAAGGCCTGGTATCATTCTCTCAACCTAGCCAATGTAACCAATTAGGATTAATTAGTTCGTGTCTTTTTAGACAAGTATTTTCCCCTTACTAAGACCACAAAGATTATTAAGGAGATTACCAACTTCTAGCAAGGTGACGAGGAATCAATCTATGAAGTGTAGGAAAGATACAATGATTGGCAATGAAAAGGCTCTCACCATAACCTAACCAAGGAATTCTTGTTTCAAACATTCTATAATGGAGTATCCCCACATACGAGAGGCATAATTGAGGTAGCTTCAGGAGGATCATCAATGAGAAAGATGGTAGATGAAGCAGAAGAGTTGATAGAGGAGATGGCTACCTATGGACGAACAAGCGGAGTAGACAAACCACTACTTTTCGAACAAAAAGGAATTGTAGCTGTTGATCAAATGACGAAGATGCAAGCAAAAATTCGAAACCTAACTCAATAGCCTAACAATATGAAGGCTTCGTCCTCAACTTTAGTAAAAATCGTGCAACTTAAGTGTAAACTTTGTGGACATTTGGACTATGATATGGTGGACTGTTTCTTGATGAAGGAAAGTGATCCAGAGTAAGTGAATTATATGGGAGCTCAATATGGATGAGGAGGGGAAAATAATACTCCAACACATACAACCTTTGGTGGAAGAATCACCCTAACTTCTCGAGGACAAACAATGCTGGAGGACAATTTAGACTTCAAGGACAACCAGACTTCTAACAAGATAAACCAAGCTCAATGGAATCCAAGTTGGATAGGATTTTAGATAAAATTAGAGGTATGGATGAAGCACATATAAGGCTTGAAAGCAAATTTGAGAAAGTCATTAAGAACCATGCCTCTTCAATATATAATTTGAGGTCCAAGTAGGTCAACTAGCATGTGCAATTTCTACTCAAATATAGGAACGCTTCCAACCAATACCTGAGTCTAACCCAAGGAACGGATCAATGGCCATTACTCGGACTCCAAGAAAAGAAACTTGAGCATACGAAAGAAGATGGAGATAAGGAGAAGCACAAGTAATTATGGAATTCCTTACAAGTGAGCTCATAATCGAGCTAATTGAGGAACCCGACTGAATTTCATAACCCTATTCTAGCTCAACCAAGACAATAGGGTGATGAGGAATTCTTAGGAGGTTAAATTAAACAAGGTTGATGACATAACAGAACATCTACAAATAAGGCTCACACTAAAGGAATCAAACAAGAAGAAGGTTAAGGAGCTTATAAGCGGAAGAAAACCCTAATATAGCATGTAAGAAAGACCTCGGGATTTTTATACTCCTTGCAAAGATCAATGGAGTCAACATAGACAGGCATTCAGAGATTTGTGAGCAAGTATCAATATGATGTTCTATGCCTTTAGTCAAAAATTAAGGTTAGGAGAGTTAGAACTGGCAAGATGCTAGTAAAGACGGCAGGCAGAATAGTTCATTGACCGAAGGGGATTATTAAGGATGTCCCAAAGATAGATTGATATTTCTTCCTTCCCACGACATCTTTATATTAGATATTGGAGAAGGTTTGGAAACCCCCATGGTCCTTAGATGACCATTTTTGGCTATTACTCACTTATTGAAATTGATGGGGTGAACTAACTTTAAGGGTTAGAGAGAATCAAATAACCTTTACTGTGTCAAAGAAAGATAATAGTTCTCCTCACCTCCGCTCTAAAATCAACAAAATCGAACCTTGAAAATAATGGGAAGATATTGAGGACCTTGGAAATGCATTTAGAAAGAAACAATCGCAGAGGAGAAGGCAAAGGAAGGTGAAGGTATGAAGGTGGAACCCAAGACATGGTAGCTCATCCGCAAATGGTAAATGAATGATCGTGCTACCATTGCACTATTTAATTAAACCACCCCGAGCACAAGAACAATGTTGAGATACCGTGTTAAAGAAGGGCTGCATGGGAGGCAACCCATGGATTGTTAATTAGATATTATTTTGATTTTAGATAGCTTGAATTTCATGGTTAAGATATTTCATTTCCAAATAAAATCTAGAAGGCATAAGACTTCGACACGAATTAGATGATCGAGGAAGTAAGCAAAAGAGAGGTGAAAGAGCTATAAAGAGTTAAGAAGTGGTTTCGGGAAGTGTAGAAGGACGAAAAAAGAAAAAAATCAAAATTGGTAGAAATATTGTAGGTCACAATCATGGCCTGCAATAAGGTAAAACTAGAACACGTGAATTTCATTTTATTTTCTTTACCATTTTACCTTTCATGCACCTATATATTCATTTCTTACTTCACTTTTTACTCATTTTTATTTTAACTTTATCTCCCTAAGTTTAAAACCTTCAATCACTCTCACTTCTCTCTAACCAAATTCCAACTTTTAGTCTCCTCTAACTTCTACCTACTTGCAAGTCAATGTGTCATGCATTAAGCAGTCAGCAAAGCGTAATCAATTGTAGGGACGAATCTAAGTCATGGGACGAGGGCGAAGGAACAAGACAGCAGACTTCGGAGTACCGTTCCTAATCTACACAGAGGAGGACAGTATTCATTTCCAATCCCTCAATGCTAAACAATTTGTGGTTCCAAAATATTTTGATTTTGATACACTTGATAGGCTAGAACTGTGGGATAAGGTAAAGAACTTAGCATAAAGAATTCAGTGGGCAAAGTTCATACACTTCCAATATCCTGTCTACTAGGAGCTCACTTTAGAATTCTTCACTTCCCTATATTATGAACCTAGTAACCCTAAAGAAATGTGGTTTAGGTTACGGGGACGAAACTATGAGTTAAACATTAAAATCATATGTGATATTTATGGGTTCCCTAAGTCTTCCATTATCGATCAGCACGATGACTTTCACGCTTCTCGCTATTGGAATGAGCTCACTGGTTTAGAGCGATTCAACGTTAAAAATGCCCACAACAACATGATAAGAATCCATGAGCACTTGTTATTACACAAATTCATATGTCAATTGATTTTTGATAAATCAGAAACCAACAAGTGCTCAACAAAGGAACTTTTCCTGTTATGGTGCATTGATCATATCATCCCAATATGCAACTCAACATATGTGCTGAACGTTATTGTTGTAACTCTACATAAAAGGAGCAATAATTTGGGTATGGGGTACTTGGTTTTTGCTTATTATGGCATGGATTGTAGTGGTTTAACCATCCACCTACCAAATTGTCTAAATCATCATCATCTATGGCGTGTTGAAATCCTTAAGTCCCATAACATGGAACTTCGGGATATCAGCCAAAAGACTCATGTGAAAATCAGGGCTAGTCAGGCGAGTTTGAGCACAGCACCACCTTAGTAGGCAGATGAGGACTCAACTAGTGAGAAGTCCGAAGAGGAAGAAGGTACCGATGAACTGGGCAGGAAGAAAGTGCTCGATAAAATCTCTGCAAACACCATGGTAATTACAGATACACTTACGGAGAACTCTACAAGAAAGAAGGAGATGGTTTGAACTCAAAGACATCAGAGCGGGGATATATGTCATACCCATCATTGCTTCAAGACTCAAGGCATCCAACTGCTACCTCCAACACCATCCCCACCTCCATCACTATGAGACTTTATGTCTAACCCTTTTCTTTTTAAGTTTAGTCCTTAATTTATTCTTTTTTCTTTAATTTATGTTTTTTATTGCCATACTTGTTTGTTTGCCTCCATCTCACATTAAGGACAATGTGTTGTTCAAGTATGGCGAGGGTTGTGTGTTTTGCTTTGAATGTAAATTTTACATATTGTATGATAGTTTGTTAGGTTGCATTGTGTGAATGTGTCAATGGCTTAGATGGACTGAAATTGATTTAATTTTGAACATATTTTATTAGGTTTTGAAGAGTCATAAGCTCGCAAAATTAATGAATTGAGTTCTTTGGCTAAGTGCAAGTTAATTAGATTTAGTGTGAGTTTGTCACGCTATAAATTATCACACTGCTCATAATTTTAGGTCTTTTAACAAAAGTAGCTCTACTAGTATTTTTCATGAAAACAAGTCGCTTAAGCACCAAGGTAGGCACTAAATAAATTAAAATTTTTTGGTTAATTTTAAATAAATAACTATTCTGTTGGCCTTCAGATTATGAATAGAGCTAGTAGCCAGTTGAGAACGTGATGTAGCTTAGTAACCAGATCGACACGCATCACAAATGTGTTCCTTCATGTCAAAAGGCTATAATGATGCTTCAACCAAGCAGCTTAATAAAAAACATGACTGAGTTGAATAACCGGATTGACATTCATCACCAGTGTTTGCCTCTGAGTAAAAACTAGGTCCATATTCAATAAAAATATAAAAAGTGTTTTCTAATAAAACCTACTGAACTTGTAAATAGTTTAACTTTTCATGAACACGTACTTAGGAGTAGTTACAGAGTTTGAATGACTAAAGAATTATTATGTGTGTGTACAATTAAACAGGGTGAGTAACTTGACATTTGAGTTTTGATTAATATGTATGTTTAGTCCAGAACCCTTAGATGCAGATTTTGCATGCTAATGATTTGAAATAACTTGAATGGTTGTGTTTAAAGTTAAATTTATTTCATGAAGATGAAGTCATTGTCTCATTATTGCATTGTGTGCTTTGTGATTTTATGTGTTTGTTATTTTTGTTTGCTTGAGGACAAGCAAACGTTTAAGTGTGGGGATGTTGATAGTGTAATGGCATGATGTTTTAGGCTTATTGTGATATGTATTTAATTGGTAATTCAATGCTTTAGTATGTTTAAGTTAGAATTAAGTTAGTTTGTTAATTATTGGTGTTTAAGTGTTTTTATGGGTTAGTACAAGTCTTTGAGCTTAAATATTATATTTTTAAGGTACTCGATGTGTTTGTTAGTGTTTCAGGTCAACATAAAAAATGGAGAAGTTTCGAAGACATTCGAACCTACATAATGGCCCAACAGTCCACGATTGTGATAGAAGCACTAGAGTTGGCCCATGATCGTGGCCTACATGCCACAATCGTGGCCTCGTGGCCTGAGTCAGTCAGACGCGCAGGCACTCAAATTAGGTTAACAAGAGTTAGGTGATTTATTAAAATAAGAATTAAATCAAATCATTAATTATATGAAGAGAGATCTTACAGAGGTTCCAGATAGTTTATTGGGCAACTTCAAATCTAATTAGGGTTTTGGATAGATTGTTAATCAAGAGATTCATATTTCATAATATGATTAGGGCTTATAATTTAGGGTTAATGGTTATAACTCGAGATAGAGTAATCACCCGTAATCGCTCTAGAACTAATAACCGTAATTCATATTCAATTAGATTAGCGTTAAGGATAGATAAAATTTCCTTTCTCTTAATTGATAATTCACTCAGATTGATTTTTGGATGTGTGTTGCAATTGCTAAATTATTAATATTTTCATGATTAATTCTTGAAGTGTTTTGATTAAGGGAATTGAATTATCATTTTAGTTTCGTTATATTTTGAATTTTTGTGATTTATTTTAGCCTTAGATTTTAAGATTAGATTATCTCTCATCGTGGGATCGACACCTTGTACTACGCGAATGAACTGTGTGCTTCCAAATTATTGAGGGTATTTATTAAACTTACATATCAAACAATGATCATCTCATCGTCTTGAAGAAACTTGATCGATCTTTCTCGATCATCTACTGATTCAAAAAAATTGATCGATCTTTCGTTAACTCTTTTTGGCTGGTCTAGTTTCCTAATGCTTTTGTCCACTTCGATGATAACCTCATATTTAATCATTCCCCTATATTAATTAAAAGGTTATGAGAATATGGCTATATTGGTGCACCATTTAAAAGGTTACAGATATGGATGGTTTTATTGAACTAGTTCGTGAATGTTGGAATAACAAAGTGTTCGGTTTTAAGGGTTATCAACTGATCATGAAGTTGAGGCATTTGAAGGGTGCTCTTAAAAATTTTCTAGCAAGCAGAAATAACACTATTCAAAATCTCAAGGATAAGTTACTGCTCGCACAACAGAATTGCCATGAATATCCATATATTGATTCATATACACAGGTGGAGAGGCAATGTCTTCGGGACTATCTTGATACGCTTACTTTCCACATATCGATTCTCAAGTAAAAGGCATGCCTAAATTTGTTGCACGATGGAGATGCAAATACAAAGTACTTTCACTCATCGACGTTAGATTGACGTAACACAAATAAAATCTCCACACTGTATGATGCTGATGGTTGGGAATACACTGAATAACGCCAATTACTCCATTAGCTGCAGACCACTTCATAAACCTTATGGGTATTGACTATGTTGTTTCTCCTAGTATCAATGCCCTTCGTTTGTTTGAATTGAATATTGATGACCATACTATCAAGGAGTTGCTGATCACCCCTTTCTCTATAAATGATATACTCATAATCCTATTCAACCTTCACCCCTCAAAATCACCTAGTCTGGATAGGTTTAATGCATTATTCTTCTAGAAAACGTAGACTATCACTGGTGAGGTTTTCATTCAAGTTGCTCTTGAGTTTTTTGAATCATCCAAGCTTCTACAGGAAATAAATCATACATATGTTTTCCATGTTCCAAAAAAAGTTAGCCTCATATCATGCTTGACTTTCGACCTATTTTTGCTGCAATACTATTTATAAAGTTATAACGAGGCTACTGGTTGAATGTCTAAAATCAGTACTGACTGTTATTATAAACAATGCATAAGGGGCTTTTAGCCTAAATCGAAACATTGGTGACAACATTTTATTGATCTAAGAGTTGCTTAAGGATTATCAATCTGGGAAAAAAAAAACAGTTGTTGTATTAAGATAGATTTCTTCAAGGCCTTTGATATAATCAGCTAGAAGTTCATCAGGATTTTCTAAAGGCATTGTAACTTTTGCAGGAATTTATCAATTGGATTATGATCTATATTCAGACTCCAACCCTGAGTGTATTAGTTAATGGATAAGCACCCTCTTTTAAAATTGGCAGAGGCATACAACAAAGAGATGCGTTGTCTCCATATCTCTTCACACTAGTAATGGAGGGCTTCTCCATATTATTATGCAGACTTGTTTCATATAATAAGGGTTTCAAGTATAAGTGCAAGGAGGTAAACATCACGCATTTAATATATGGAGATGACTTGATTATGCTATGTGATGCGTATATTCACTCTATTCAGCTTATGATGAACACTCTTGAGCTATTCTCTCAATGCTTTAGGCTTCGACACAATATAACTAAGAGTAGCATTTGTGTATCGACTGATGTAAAGATTATGGATGAAATTATGTGGCTAACAGGCCTTCAAAATATTTCTACAACATTTAGCTATCTAGGTGTACCTATATCAGCGCATAAACTTAAGTTTCAAGATTGTTCCCCACTTATTGATTGTCTTAAAGCTCATGTGATGACTTGGCAAAATTGGCACTTATCATATTCAGCTAGAGTCACTTTAATCACTTTAGTACTCTCAAACCTTCACCTTCGCTTTCACTAGCTAGCAAACGTTGCAACACCAGGAAGAGCTATCAAGGAGATGGATCGTATCATGAAAATGTTTCTATGGTCCAGATAATTAGGTAACTTAAAGAAGGAAAAAATAAAGTGGAGTAAAGTCACCGTACCAAAAAAAGGAGGACTTGGGATTATCTCGATAGCTAATATACAAAGAGTTCTAATGAGCAAGAGATTATGGAGGCTATACACAGATAGGAAGGCTTTATGTGGATAAAATGGTTATATAAATACTATTTCAAGAACTTGAAATTTTGGCAAGTTGATTTCACCTCAGCTGGCACTTATATTCTTAAACAACTAATGAAGATGAGGGAGCTCTTATATCCCTTCATAAAGCATTGAATTGGAAATGGTGAAAGAATCTGGTTATGGTTCGACAATTGGTTGGATATCAGTCCAATCATGCATCAACCTCTCCTTCAGTAATTAAAAACTGATTACCAACACAAATGGAGAGTGGTAGGGTGAGTTTAGGGGCTTTTCCACCTTATTGCCACATCTGCCCCTATTGATGTCAGTGCATAACGAGGGCTCAATTTTATGAATGTTGAACCATGATCGTATCTTCACCAACCAATCATGCTTTCAACTATTTCATAGTAGCCACATATATGTCCCATATTCTAATTTACTTTAGAGAAACACCATCAACCTAAAAGCATGATTCATCCCCTATGTTAGGCACTAGTTCCGGAACCCAACTCTTGCTCTGATACCACAACTGTTGGGTACCAATTCCGGAGCCCAACATTTGGAACCATAAAATGTGCGCTTATACTTGTTATCATGAAGGGTTATTCCAATTAACCCTCATTAGTCATCCTCGATTCATCTTCATTTTCTAATACTATACGTGTTGGGCCCTATTTTTCGATTCATTCTTATACTGAAACAAATATTATATGGTCAACTTCCATCTAGATATTGAACATCTTAGAGGTTGAATTAGAATTCGACCTCTCATATAATTTGTAAACCTACGTCTCTAATTTACTCCACATTAGAAATCATCTCAATTGAAACCCTACAGGTCCGATATATTCAAATGTCGAAGCATATTCAAGAAAATAACATCGCTCATACTATTCCAATGATCCGCTTACTTTCTTTTAATATAAACCTTTTCCAATCAATTCGAATGTTGACAATTTTGTAGAAAGATAGCACAATGTGTTTTGGGATCTATTCCTTCAAGAGTCACTTCATTTGGAGGTCGGATAACAAAGATTGGCCGAAGGAAATCAAACAAGGTTCTATCCTCAATCATATTGAACTTATTTCAAGAAAATTGGCATAACTTGCTCTAGAGATATCAAATCAAAGGTCATTCTTGAAGGGTTAGAAAGAGGACTTCAATATCTATATCTTTGATGAAGACATTGAAGTGAGATTTTGTCATCTAGAGGTTCAGAATTAGATCAAACAATACAAGATGAACAGTGACTAGAAGAAGGTTATGAATAGTACACAGAAGATATCTTGCAATTCGTATAACTTTCTCTAGAGACATCGGATTAAGGTGTTCTTTAGATAATTTGAAAGAGAACTTCAAGATATACAACTTTTATGAAGACCTTGAAGATAAATTTGATCGCTTACAGGGTCAAAAATATGACCAGACGATAGGATTAGATTAACAAGGCACCAGACGATATGACGTCATCACCAAACGATATGATGTTACCAAACGATACGTCCTCACAAGACGAAGCGTTCTCACCAGACTAAGCGTCCTTACCAAATGATACGTCCTTACCAAAAGAAGCATCCTTACCAGGCGATACGTCCTCACCAGACGATACATTCTCACCAGATGACACGTCATCACTAGACGATACATCTTTACCAGACAATATGTCCCATTACTCCTGAGCATCTCCACTTATAAGGATCATAAATTTTGACTCCAATATCCAAAATTTTCATACTTTATAGCATTGGAAAGCTAGAAATACAAGCTACAACTTTCATTAAGATAACTTGTCAAATTCATCCTAGATCAATCCAGATTTTTCCCTAAAGTCATAACGCAAATTTTTCCCTAATGGAAGACTTGAAATTTTGCATTTCACAAACTTGAAATGTCCTGAGCTTAACCATTTAGTTACCAAATTGACTTTATTAAACTCTCAAATTTTAACTCATTTATCTCATCACCTTCAACTACATCTGATTAGTCATAATTCCTATCTTCCTTTCCATAGTATCTCACTTATGTGTACATATATATATATATCAACGATTTATACTCCAAAATCATCAACTCAAGATGATAATTTCTTCATGTATATCTAATTTAACTCACATCATCCATACACCATTCACATTTCATTAGCATCAAAAGAATAAAGTTTTACAAATCTTTAATGGCATTCCAAGCCACATTACATCATCATCTCAAAATCTCAAATTATAAAAGGTCCTTGAATAAACAAACTTCTTGCTTTCCCAAAATCAACTTAAACTATAAAATAAGCAAATTTGGAGAAATGCCTTTGGACTCTTGATCACTTGGTCTCTTAGCTATCACCTAAAGATGAGATAAAAAAGGAGTGAGCTTGAAAGCTCGTAGGTAACAAGTTTACAACAAAGAATAAGCAAAATCGTTGAAATGTTCATTTATCTTATAAAAGTCATAGTGAATTTATAAAACGTTTTGTTCTCAAATTCTCAGTCAATTTTACGATCTTTTCATCAACATAGCATGTACATTTAACCATCACGATAGAACATTCAAATTATGCAGCAAACTTGACAATTTCAAAGATGCAATGCATAAACAAATAGCTCTAGGGTTCTATGAAAACAAAATGGAGAAATCGAAGTTTACCCCATTAATAGAATGAGTCCACTTTTCAGAGCTCATATGTCACAAGTGGGCAGTCGGGAGAAGGCTCTTGTCAACGTGCACATGACGAACAGAATGGTTCTCCTCTCGTCTAAACAAAAGCACATAATCATGCTTAAATCATCATTTTATCATATAAAACAATTGAAATCATTTTATTTTCTTGATTTGTAAAAACGTTAATGACTCATAACTCTATTATAAACATGTAACCCACCTTGATTTCCTTACTTAAAATGCCTCTTCTCTTGTTCCTCTTGCCTCTTTGATCTCTTTTATACAATAACAAAAAAATCTCACTGAATAGAGTTTTCAATTGAAAATCCCACAAAGCACAATCATTAAAGTTGGTGTTAGAATACTTAAACCCATGAATTTTCTAAACTTCATGAACTAAAATCCTTCCAAAAATTTCAAAAGATTTAGGTGATCTTACCTTGGTTCTTCACCAAATAAAGAGATCTTTAGCTCAAATAGAAGCTCTTCTCTTCCTCTACCTTTTTCTCT
This sequence comes from Erythroxylum novogranatense, assembly GCA_029891385.1. Lineage (NCBI taxonomy): Eukaryota > Viridiplantae > Streptophyta > Magnoliopsida > Malpighiales > Erythroxylaceae > Erythroxylum > Erythroxylum novogranatense. The sequence goes on along the minus strand of CM057226.1, from coordinate 49,869,390 downwards.
TATTGAACAACCTCAAAATCTTTCTTGAAGGCTAAGAAAATTGAAACCCTAACTTGTTTTCTCTTCTTTTCTCTCAAGCACCGAAATCTCTCTTCTTTCTTTTTCTTATTTCTCTTCTTCCGTCCCAATTCACGTTTTCTCCTTCTCTTAAATATAAGACCACATTTTGGTCTTGTCCTTCCAAAAATACCCCTCCTCTCCTTTGGTCTTCCCATTTTGCCCATTCTTTCATTTACCTTCTAACTCTTTTAATCTCTTAAACACCATATTAACTCTAACTTAATTCAAATCTTTCTATCTAATTTCAAATCTCTATTTATGCTCATCAAATTAATGAATCAATTCTTTAAAAATGAAACAAATAAATCAATAATAATTAAAAAATTCGGGGTCCAACAACTTGGTTAGCAATCAAGAATCGCCTTCAAACCTCGAGACAATGGCATGGAACCAGAGGCAATACAACATGCTTCTCAGTAAATGAAGTAATGGAGGATAAAGATCATCTTTTCTTCCTCTGAGCTATACCAAAGTGATTTGGAGCCAATACTTCACATATTACTTGCAGAATTGTCGATACACTGGGAACATGCTTTGCAATGGATTGTACGTAACTCTAAGGTCGGGAAACAAATGCATCCTCCATAAAAGCTATTTTCACACCGATCATCTACACAATTTGGAATGAGTGAAATAATTGTGGATTCACAAACACGAAGGTAGACAAATACCTACTTGCCAACCAGATTGTAAACTTGATATGAGAGCACATCTTGGCCAAACAATTGCAACTCACTCTATCATCCGATATTCAACATCGATGGCATTTCTAATTTATCCGCTCGTTAGGCTACTCTTCTTAACTATTTGTTTAACTATTTTTATTTATCATAACTATTAATTTAAAATAAAAATGAGATGTGGAGATTATTTGATAATAGTGCTCCAATATTGAGAAAATTTGCCATTAAATTATTCATCAATCACTTCAGATCAAAGTTGTAAACATAATTAAAGTATTTTTAAATGTATTTATACAAAGAAACGAAATTATTTGGAATATTAAAGACTTAATGACCTTCTTTATGTTAATTATAATATGATAATAAAGAAAGTGTATTTTATAGTTTTGTTTTATTTCATTAATTTTATTTTATTATCGATTTTATAATTTCTCAATTATATATTCAGAGCGTTTAGTAAGAAGAGAATATATGATCTAGTTGATATTGATTATATTGAACATACTGATTTTTTGATCGAAGAAGAAGAACAATCACTTCATCTTGATTATAATGAACTTGAAAAGACGATTTATGAAGAAAATACATTTGTCATAATGAATGAATTAAGAACATCTACTAACGATCAGTTCATATCTTATTTTGATCATACTTAAAAGTTTACAATTGAGAATAATTTCATACATTACTAATTTATAATTTATTTAAATGCAGTAATAGAAGTTGATGTAAATATTTTGGATGAAAGCGTAGTTTACGAGTCCTTAAATAGTGTTGAAGAATTTGGAATTTTTAATAATGATGAGACATAACCTCCTTCAAAAATATAATTTTAATTTTTATTGTTATTTTAAGTTTTATATTAAACTATATTTATTTATTATTAATTCTTTAGATAATAATAAATATTGATGTGTTTTTATTTCAATAAAATATTTTATTTTATTTATATATTACCGATTAAATCTTTAGATCTTAAACGACAGATTTGATGTCTAATTTAATTTTAAAAAATATCAATCTACATATTTGAACTTAGAGATGGTAATAGGCACACCAAAATGCCATATCGGAGGTTGAATGTTTATCCCAATCATTCTCCTCAGTAATTCACCATTGCGCTGCATTTCTCTCCAATAATCTTACGACCTGACCACTTGGATAATAGATTCAGATTGTGGCATGATGTTGATTGAATATGTACCTGCACCCCGAAATAAGATGAGGTAATCAGCAAATATCAGATCTTTTGTCGATGTCTATGATAAAAGTTTGTTTTAACATTATGTCCCAAAAAAAAAAAGAGGTTATTTTTAACATTATGTCGAATTTAATTTCAATGACATTCTTACGTTGTGTAAAGGGAAAAGTGTAAAGTCCTTTGACAGGTCGGCTGTCGATCATTTACGCGTATGAACGGACTTTCGAAGTTGCTTTATTACTCAAAAAGTATTAAAATATTTTATAGTTGTTCTACACAAAAGCCCAGCCCAGTCGGTGTTGCCTATTTGACTAATAATCCATTGAGCTCCCTTTAAATTCTGCTTTCAAACCCTAGGCAGACGGCCGCCGCCGCTCTCAGCAAGCTCTCTCTCTCTCTCTCTCTCTGCTCCCGGCGAGGTCTCTCTCTTTCTCTCTCTCTCTCTCTCTTCTCTTGTTTCTTTGTGCCTCCTACTATTTTCTTATCGTCTATCTCAAGATACTAACAATTTCGTGTTTGCAAGTTTTAGGGTTCAAGGTAAGCAGAGGGTTTCGTTGAAAGCGTATTGGTGGCAATGGCACCCCCTAAAGGTGACTTATCTGACTTTTTTCGTTTTTCTGAAAACTTTTTAATATGATTTGTATTACTCTGCTCAGTTGAGATTTTGGTTTGCTTTGGTTTGCTTTATTTGTTAATAGGACAGCGAAATTTATATCAGTATCGTATGTTGACTATTGTGATGTTGCTATACCTTTTTTTTCCTAACCCTTTTGTTATTAAAATGCCCATTGAATCAGTGAATACTATCAGTTTTTGTTCGGTATACGTAACAGCTGAACTAAAAAACTTAAGATGTTAATGTGGGTGTGCCGGAAATATAAATCTTGATGTACTTTCAGTCAGTTTTCCGCTGCTAAATAGGTTGATTAAGATTCGCCAAATCAGTTGAAAGTTTGTGGAAAAATGAAAACAGTTTCTTTTGAACAGTATTGGGAGAATTCTGCATTCGAAGACGCTTTCTTGACTATGTGTTTATTTTAGATGTTTGTTCTATGTTTAAGTTTTAAGTGCATGATATTTTCGTAAGGTGGAATGAATTATGTACCGTTAGATCTTTGCAGCAAGTGTAGAGTTACTTATTATTAGGATGGTTTTGCATTTTCTCCTATTTTATTGTTTTGTCCCTGGGAAAATGATTGTTTCATGTTCATAAAATCTCTTTGATTCCTTTCTTGTTTTTGACGTGGATACATGCTATGTGTGGCAGACAACACAAAGAAGGTGGGCCCAAAGGCACAAGCTGTGAAAGCAGCAAAAGCAGTGAAATCAGGTCCAACATTTAAGAAGGCCAAGAAGATCAGGACTAAAGTTACATTTCATAGGCCCAAGACATTGAAGAAGGAAAGGAATCCCAAGTATCCTCGCATTAGTGCTCCACCAAGGAACAAGCTCGACCACTATCGAATTTTGAAGTTTCCTCTCACAACTGAGTCTGCAATGAAGAAAATTGAAGATAACAACACTTTGGTTTTCATTGTTGACATTCAAGCTGACAAGAAGAAGATTAAAGATGCAGTCAAGAAGATGTATGATATTCATGCTAAGAAAGTGAATACCCTTATCAGGTAGGCTCCATCAATTGGGCCTTGTTGCATCTTTGAATTTTGGTTAGTTTACTTATTTTATTGCTTGAGTTGCTGACATAATTGGGGCTGACATCCTCAAACTGCTGCCATACTGAGTTTGGTAACTTCCTCTAGACTGTTCTTGACAGTAATTCATTCTCTTCTCCCACATGATGCCTGGTAGACATAATGCAATCGAGTGCTTTGAATACTATTAGGTACCTGTTGTTGAAACATGGCACACTGCCTTTAGAAGGCTGTTAAAACTATAAACGCATGTGCATGCTCACTCGCTATTATATGTTTTGAAAGGATACCCATACTAAAGGTTCCCTAATTAAAAGGTTTCATACCTGTAAAGCAAGTTTTGAATGAATAAAATACCACTAAAGCAAGTTTTGAATTAATAAAATGGCTCTGATGCTGTCCATTGTTCTTTTGAGATTTCTTACTGTTGTCATGGTTTCACTCTACAAAGCTGCTCAGCTTCTTTATCTAGTCCTACTCAGATGAAAGTTTTAAGCAAAAGATACAATCCTCTCTTGTGATTTGCACCTCTCCACATTGCACCTCTATGTTTTAAAATTATTAAAATAACCTTGTATAGAATTTCTAGAAAGGAACTTTTATTATGTATTTGTTGAATTATTTTAATATAATTTGCTGTTAAAATCAGGTCAGAGCATTTTGCATAAACTCTGGTGCGTAGTTTGACAATCAGTTAATAGCCTGTGTCAAAATAATTTGATAGAAATTCAATAAAAGTTCCTCTTTAGCATCTCTAATACTACTAGGTGTTTGTCTAGTAACTTTCAATCAAAGGTGTATTTTGGAAAAATGCAAATTATACGGCAGGTTCAAGTCTTTTACCCTACCTTTTTTTATGTTTTCTTTTTAAGTATTATTGATATGAGGGTACACTGGTTTTATGTGATCAGACGATTAAATTTAACATTGATATATTGTGACATTGAGATGAAATGTCATAATATGAGATATTCATTTCTGAAAAGCATGAAACATTGTTCTAGCTTTGTAGTTCATGCTTCTATTTGACAACTGTTTAACTATTCTCCTGAGTTAATTTCTGTGTTTCAGACCTGATGGCACGAAGAAGGCATATGTTAGGTTGACCCCAGACTATGACGCCTTGGATGTGGCAAACAAGATTGGAATCATTTAAGTCAGTGCCCCGCATCCTTATTTAAAATTTTTTCTTTATATTGGTCCAGGTGAAAAGTTTTGCCGTTAATGTAAGAAGAGAGTTTTTTTTCATTTTCAACATTTTGCTACTGTTAGCTGGTTACAGCTTTGTCTTTTATTTTTTGCTGGTAGTGAAACTTTAGGCTTGAAGTTCAGTTGCTTAGTTTTGGATTTTGCATTCTACGGGTTTGTGACATCCTATATGACGTAAACCTTTTCGCACAGTACTTATCAGCTTCACTTTCAGTCTTGAAGTGAACCTTCTTACTGAAAGTCTTAAAATATATTTAATCCTTTGAAAAGATCAATCACAGATTGGTTTCAGTTAACGAGACGGGTGACAATTGCTAAACTAGTTGTGTGCTGGCAAAGGTGATCTGTTCCCATGGCTATTCAAATCACCATTCCGAGGATTATGACGGTGGCTGGTATAATTTCTGACCTAGATGATGACGCATCTAAGGGTGTAAGCTGTGAGCCATAATCTTTCTGTGTTTTATAAGATCGAGCTAATCAGCTACATATAAGAGCACAGAAAGAAAATCAGACTGAAGAAATTCTTGAGTTCACTTTGGATGAGAATTTACTTCCGCAGCAGTTGAAAATGGATTAGGAGGTGATATCGAGGTTGTCTATGCTGGTTGCTTGGGAGAAGAGTTTCACCCCTGTGAACAAGAGGTTTCACAAATTCTTTTGGAGACTTTCAAATGCGTGCCAGGAGTGTGGATTAGATGTTTTGGTTAATCTTAGTTAATTCTATTAAGGAAACAATAATTAATAGAAGATAACTAAGTTAATAAATATAATTGAAAAGAAATAAATCTAGTTAATGCTTGGGTTTTGCGGTTTATTTATGTGGAATATTAATTGTCATGTAAAATTTATTATATAGTTGAAATAACAACTAATTCAATGTATCTGTACTTTTTCCAAAGTATATGGGCATTAAATTGGGTAATTATCACTTTCTGACGTGAACTTCAATCGAATTAAGTTTGTTAATTATAGTTAATTTACTTGGTTATCATAATAATCTGATATGTCCTTATCTTTAGATTTAAGGTGTTCATTTTCCTAATGTCCTGAATATATTTCACCTCTCAATTTTTATATAATCCCTAAAATTGAGTTTATGATGATTAGATAAACTCAAAAGTTAAGAATAAAGAGATTGAATTTAATCAAACAAATAATTATATTATGCAAAGTTTTAAAAATCAGATCGTACTATCCGATTCGAACGAAAAAAGCTTGAACCGTTAATAATTTGGTTTGATTTTATCTAAAATTGGTCGATTTAAATTTTTTCGGTTGGATCGGACGGTTCAAACCAATTTTTTAAACCTTGATATTTAGGTTGGGGCTGAGGAGATGGCGGCATATAGAATGACGAAGATACATCGTGATGACCCGATGAAGGATTTCCTGCATCGAACCACTAAGTATACTTAATTTTGATTAGACGTACGATTCTTTTATGTTCTTGTGGATCTTGATTAAACACAGATAAGTGTACGATTATATAACTATTGGTCGACTATACCTCCCACTTTCTGTATTATTTTGTGCAATAAAAAGTTCCCGAGCCTTAAACCAATAAAGCATTTGCTGAACAATTCAAGTACATAACACAACTCACATGCAACTTGGAGCTGCTATGCTCGACGACACCCTTTGTAACGTAACTTCGTTCGAAAGAGACCAAAAACCAAATTGGTACCTAAGATGGATGAAACCTTAGGTCATTTGGTTTCACTTCTGTTTTTCTGTTGTTATTTTTAATTTTTGTTTCTTATTTTTTGTTTCTATTTTTTGTTTAAAAAATTGAATTGGTTTCTATTTTTTGTTCAAAAAAATGAAAATCTGTTTGGTTGAGATTTGTAACATAAAAATTGAAAATAAAAACCTGTTTGGTTGAGATTTCTAATAAACTTTATTATTATTATTATTATTATTATTATTATTATTATTATTATTATTATTATTATTATTATTATTATTATTTATTATTATTATTATTATTATTATTATTATTATTATTATTATTATTATTATTATTGTTATTTATTGTTAATAATAATATTATTATTAATTATTGTTATAAAATTTCTACTTACTATTATTATTATTATTATTATTATTATTATTTATTGTTAATAATAATATTATTATTAATTATTATTAATTATTGTTATAAAATTTCTACTTACTATTATTATTATTATTAAACTCATTATTATTATTATTATTATTATTATTATTATTATTGTTATTATTATTATTATTATTATTATTATTATTATTATTTATTAATAATAATATTATTATTAATTATTGTTATAAATTTTCTGCTTACTTTTTATTATTATTAAACTTATTATTATTATTATTATTATTGATGTTATTATTGTTGTTGTTGTTGTTGTTGTTATTAAGTTATTCTTATTCTTATTAATTTTATTATGATTAATTATTATTATTATTATTATTATTATTATTATTATTATTATTTAATAAATTATTATTATTATTTAATAATTTATTATTATTATTATTTATTGTTAATAATATTATTGTTAATTAATTATTATTAATTATTGTTATAAATTTTCTACTTACTATTTTTAATACTATTAATATTTTTATTATTAATTTTATTATACCAAATTAATTATCTTATTATTATTAATTAATTATTATTATAAATATTATTATTATTATTACTATTATTATTATTATTATTATTTCGAGATAGAAACTAGGGTTATGTTGATTTTTGAAGAAAAACATGTCAAAATTCGAGAAACGATGTTTTTGGTTTCAGAAATCATTGTGATTTTTTTATTTTTAAACAAAAATCGCAACAGAAGAAGTTTCAAACACGCTTTTACTTACCTGTTTTTCTTTTTACAAAAACGACAACAAAAACGGAGAAAAAAAAAACAGAAACAAACAGCCCCTTAATTTTTACTATTATTTGTATTCAAGTCAATTCACACTTGCACTCTGTATTTGTATATAGGAATAGCCCCAAAGATATATAAAAAAATGCAAATTAATTGAATTAATTAAGCACTTCTAGCCAGCATCTCTTCAAATTCCAGAATGGACCTCTCCTTCTGAACCTTCGTGTCCTGGTGAAATTTGTGTATGAACTCCTCAGCCCTTTCATCTACTGGGCGCAGCTGTGGTGATTTGGCAACAGCTTCCTCCATGCGTCTTCGATGCTATACAAGCTCTTTTCCCTTGGCTCGCCTCTTCCGCTTGGCATGGCCTTCTCGTCAGCAACTGCTTTGCCTCTATTACTTGATTCTGCATGTGCATGGAGCTGCTTCGTGTGTGTTGAGCGTGTCTCCGAGCCTGAGGCGTAGAGTTGGTCGATGTATATGGCCGAGAAGTTGTTATAGAGCTGGCTCTTGTTACTGTGAGATTGGTAGAAATTCCCTAAGGCTGGTGGAGATAGGGTGATCTTGTAATGTAGCGTTTGTTGAAACGAAGAAGCAAACGAGTAGAGTGTTTTTGAACGTATTCATACAAAGAAACGAAATCATTTGGAACATTTAAGACTTAACGATCTGGTTTACGTTACCTATAATCTGATAATAAATTAATTATTTTACTATTTTATAATTTTGTTTTTATTTCAATAATTTTATTTTTATTATTGATTTTATAATTTCTCTATTATGTATTCAGATCATTTAATAAGAAGAGAGCATATGATCCGATTGATATTGATTGTATTGAACATACCGATTTTTGGATTAAAAAAAGAACCATCGGTGATCTTAATTATAATGAACTTGAAAAGATAATTTATGAAGAAAATGCATTTGTCACAACGAATGAGTTAAGAATATCTATTGATAATCAATTCATATCTTATTTTAATCATATTTAAGTTAAAATTATACTATATTACAAGTTTACAATTGAGAATAATTTCATACATTACTAATTTGTAATTTATTTTAATGCAAGAGAAGAAGTTGATGCAAATATTTTAGATGAAAGTATAGTTTACTTAATATTTAAATAGCGTTAGAGAATTTGGAGCTTTTGATGATGGTGAGATATATCTTCCTTCATAAATACAATTTTGATTTTATTTTATTTTAATATTTATATTAGACTCATATTTATTTATTATTAATTCATTATATAATAATAGACATTGATGTATTTTATTTCAATAAAATATTTTATTTTATTTATTTTATAAAATTTACTTTATTTATTATATACCGATTTTATAGCGGTTTACTACCTGTTAAACCTCTAAACTTTAAGCATTTCTTTCAATTTGGTTCGATATCCGGTCTAATTTTTAAAACATTGATATTATGCATTACTAATTAAAGAATCAATAATAACTTACATCGCTAAACCCAAATAAGGTTTCAGCTATTAAACATCACAAACATAAAACAAAACAAATCATCTTTGATATAAGAGGTAGAAGACAAGTGACAAAGTAGAAGATTTGTCATAGTCTTCTATATTACTTTACGCTACTACAACTAATTGGTTGGTTGCATTTTATATATGTCATTATTATTTTATTAATAAAGACATTTTATGTTTATGTATTATGTTAATTACATTTGATGTTTTAATTTAAATGTAAAATCCTGAAATAACTAATGTGAAATTGAAATTATTTTATTAATAACGACTCACGTATCACATAGGAAGTTCAACCGAATGCCGGGAAAAATTCTCGGCGGTCTCCTAAACTATAGGATAGTCATTATCCTCGTGGCCACTCCGTGAAGATCCCCAAAGGCACTTAGCGACAAAAAGAGTGGTCTCTACAAGGTGTAAAGTCCCGATGATTGGGTTTTACATCAATTTTTTTCGTGCTAGTTTTGTACTTTTTCCCTTATTTCTTATGTGTCCTGCATCATTATTTTGCATGTCACATCTGCATGTGGATCTACCAAAAACTGCCTCTCTACTATGTAAGGGTAAAGCTGCGTACTATATGACCTCCCCAGACTCCGCTTCACTGCGGGATTTCAAACTGGATCCTGCAGTGAATAATTTAGTCAATGACATTGAATAAGAATCATTATATGATGAAAATAGCTTAATTTAAATCTATAACATGATCAAATAATAATTTAAAGAGTATAAGGGAAGAAGAAAGAAAACTAATTAATAATGTTTAAGCAAATAAAATTTTTGTCTACATGATACTTCTTGGAGTTTTCAATAGTCTCTTCTTTTAACAAGGCAAAAAGGAACTTTTATACAATAAGCTTTTTTATATTTAAAGACATTTTTTCTTTCAATATTTCTCTAAGGTAAATAGTATCCCCACTCATAAAAGAATTCATAACTCAAAAAAACCTTGTTTGATAACTTTGATAACCTTAAAGGCTTACTCACTTCAAAATATAGCAAAGATCACACAAAAAGCCTTTGTAAAACTTTTTAAAATTCATTTATACAGCACCGAAATATTTTCCCATTTCTAAAACAATGAAAAATCATGTATTTATAAGGTTTAGGTTTCAAGTTAGTCATTAGAAACATGAAATTGTTGTCAACAATAAGTTATTATGCATTGATCGACTACTTGCTCTTATTGTATTTACTATAAGTGAACCTATAGCTATAGCTAGCATTGTTCATTAAATAACCATTTACCACACAATTAATAAGCTAGATCCATCATTATATATAGTTGAATAAAGATAATAAAGTAAATAATATATCTAAATCCCAATGAAATGCAATGATAAAGAATATACCAAATTATAAATTAATTATATTTAGGTTTGATTCTCCTAGGACTTTGCTATATTCACTTTGTAGCCTCCCACTCCCGCAAGACCCGCACCTGATATCGATGGTGATATCCGAGCCCGTGCCTCACGAGGGTGGTAAGCTAGAGCAATCACTGCAGTTCAAAACTCGGAAAACATGTCTCTTTTTTTTCAAAATCAATCACATGCGCGGAAATCAGTAAATAATTTGGGCCCAATTCAAAACGAAAACATTTTCAAATAAAACACAATTTCAGTCATTAAAACGCACTCAATAGTGCTCAACCATTTCATATACAGAAATGCATGACTCAACTGGGCTCAATGTCATCTCTGAACACTTCCCGTAATCGCAAATCAATTACACAATAACCAATTAGGCCCACTGAATAAAAATAACTAATTCTGCGAAAATTGCAGAACTACAATATACATAAAACAGTACTACACTAATGCAGACGTGAACTGATCCCGACATCAAATTCTGACCTATTTGCGGTAATCATACTCTCGTTTGTCTAACGAGGTACTCTTCGATTCCTGAAAAATAATTACAATGTTGGGTGAGTTTGCTAACTCAATGAGAAACCATCATCGATGGTTCACTCAATTCATGCATATCAAAACAACTCACAATTCCAGCCAATTACACATTCAATATCACCATATACCAATTATCGATTTAATATAAAGCATTAACACCTTTTTCTGTATTCACATATAAAAGTTGCACTCATGAACTTTTCCTATTATTATCTATTCTTTTCCGAGTTGTAATCGAAGCGCCAAACAAAGGATGATGATTCAAGAATCGCGTCTTGGGAAGTAGGAGAGCCCTCGTGGTATGCACTACCTTCCACGCGCCAATAGGGATAGGAGAGCCCTTGGGTATGCACTAATCCTTTTGAGCTCGAGGCTCTTTTCGTTGATAGAGCTTGTAGCTCTCAATGGCGACCCAAATACAACCGTTATTTATTAATCAATTATGGAGTTCATTTATCACAATTATAAGGTGTTTCGCCTCTCATACCATTCACACTTAATCAATCATATACAGAATGCATATGTGACACTTTCCATTTATTACGTTGTTGTGACCGTGCGTCTGAAACTGTCCCAGTGACGGGCACATTGCGTTGAGCCTGTGGCTCTGAATACATTAGGCCTGAATGCCCTTATACGTTAAGCCAATGGCTCTCAAATACGTTGGGCACGAAGCCCTGTGTGTTGAGCTTAAAGCTCAGAAACGCTATCGCCCGGTCACAACCGCCATTATCTCGATCATACCATTATGCATGAATGCATATGTTCCAATTTCCATTTACAATCATTGACATTTCAATGCCATTTCCTATTCCTTTGGACCTTTGGTCCGGTATTTCAGTCATATGCATTTACAATTTATTGCATTGATGCATTCACAGTCATTTACACACAATAACACTTCAATATCAAGTTTTCAATATTTCGGGCACCCATGGTCCGAAATCAATCAAAATCAAACACATATATCCATCCATTATCTCCACATGGCATTAAACACACATAGATTGATAAACCAACTAGGTTACTCACCTGTACTTCCGAGCTACAGTCTGGAAGTTTCAGCATTATCCGTGGAATATCGATCCATCGGAGCCTCTATAACAATCAAATAATTTCCAATTACTAATGCACAGTCAAAATAATTTCATGATGCACATGTCTTAAATAAAAGATGTACGATGCCTATTCATGACTTTCCCGGTGCTATTTCCCATTTTTCTATTTTCTTTTGTAAAATTCTAACTTTTCACTCAATTGTTCAATAAAGACTCAGTTCCAATTTAATAACATATTACTAAACTCCCCCAATTTCAATTCTAACATCCAGTCAATTTATCAAGTCATTTTCGCTATGGTATTACCTCATAATCAATATCACAATTCTCTAGATCGAATTCATTCTTTACGCCGCCTAAAATTCCCAAGAGCAATGAATTTATTTTCAAAGTCTCACATTATACTCCAATTGATAAGAAACAATCTCTAGGCGCAATACAATCACATCCTTAACTTTCTTTCACTGATTGAGATCTCAAAACCTGAATTCAAACTCTTATTCTTTTCCTCAATTGTAGACCTCGTTCACTAGTTCATAACGAATCAAACATCACCTCAAAAGGAGGTCTATACCATTAGCTATGCCTTAAAAACCAATTAAATCAAATCAGAAAATTCATCCCTCGCCGCGACCTCAAATCATTCACCACGGCGTCTGATGTCGCTCGCCGTGACGTGTGATGTCGCCGCCACGATTTAACGCTTTTTCTTGAGCTTGCCGCAACGCATGGAAGAAGACTCGTCGCGGCGTGGATGACTTGCGCTCGCCGCGACGTCCAACTTTTTAAAGCTCGACGTGACATCTTCCTTCGCCGCCGTGATTTAATTAAATGTTAATTCGCCACGGCGAGGCTTTCACAAGACGTCATGACGCAAGAAGTCGCAGTCGCTTTTCTCGATCAAATTTTCTCCATTTTTTTCTCTCTAAAATCAGTCTTAACCCACTCATAACTACCCAAACCTTTCTCAATTAACCCCATGCATGCATCAAACTAACAAATCAACACATTAAACCAATTTACTCACCAAATCAAGCTTCCAATCTTCAGCTCTTTCGAAAATCCTTCAACTCTTCCTCTTTTCTCTAACACCCACGGTGAGCTTCTCCAAACCTTAACAAATCTTCATCTTCTCCTAGACTAAGCTAGACTTTGCAAATAGAGAAGAAACAAGCGAGAATCTCCAAGGGAGGAAGAGAGGAGAAGACATCATACCCTAGGAGGAAGGAGAAGAGTTCTGCCAAGCTTTCAAAACTAAGGCATTTATAGGTAAAATAATTATGCCTCTAGTCTTTATCCTCAAATCTTTTTTCTCTTTTCACGATTTATTTTCAGTCCAATTCGTCTCCAAATTTCAATGGCTCGACAAATTATTCCCTAAAATCATATATCTAAAATTTTCATTTTCATTTACCAATTGTTTGATTACATCATCAATCATCCGCCACTTAAAAATTTCCGGTCCGGACTTTTTCTCCCAAATTTCCGTAAAATTTCCTAAAGTTCATCGCTAACCGACGATCACTCTACTACAGTTCCCAATCAATATTCAAACTCAATTTTCTTCCAAATTTCCTCAATAAATCAAAACAAAATCTAATTATCTCACAATTCATAATTCATATTAGTAACACAATTCAATGCCCGGGAAAAGTCATGAATGCATGTACCTATATGTGCATGTGCCAAATGACTCATTCCTCTACAATTAGAGGCCAAATGCATGTTTACATTTCAAATATACAATGCAACAACCTAGTCTGTCCCAATTTACCAATTTACCCTTCCCATCGGGGACGGGATGTTACACACTTTCACCTTTGATTAATGAATTATTCTAACTTTTTAGACTAGTAATAGTTCCCAACTTAGACTATATTCTCTCTTGAGACATATAATCCATATTCAAGGTTTAATCAATAGCCTAAGAATATTATAATTCTTTCTATGAACGTTCTTCATAGGTTTTACCATGACTTGGCAGATCTTGCAACCTTTTAATAGCACATGCTTAACCTCCTTTCTCATAATGTGATCTAAACATATATCTGATCTCAAGTCTTGATACATGAATCGATATTATATCTTCTCCTTTCAATTCTTTGATTCAATCAATATGAAAGCATGAATAAATTACAAGAAAATATAATTTCATTAATCAAATAAGGAATTAGATTATATCAAATGATAAGTTCTTCATGCCTAAATCCATATGCTAATTAGTTCATAATATCATAAAGAACGCCAATATAAAAAATAAAGTAATCATTATAAAGACATCTTGACCTTGAATCTTAAAATCTCTAAAGAATTATTGAAGTCTTCCTTTATCTCCGAGAATGGTAAACTCTTGATTAAGACCAATGTAAAATAGTTTCAAAGTGACTCTTAAATTATTTCCTAGGCCAAATCTTTTCTTTCCTTCCTATCTTTTTTGTTAAAAACACAAACCCTATATTTTAATAAGCTACACTACCGAACACGAGTCGATGTTGCCAGGTACTCTATAAATTCCTTTTAAAATAACATTACCAACTTAGGTACATATATGCATGAGATTGTGTATGACAATGTGTTTTTATCCGAAGGCGAAATGTGGCAAATAAGGTGCATCAAGAAATAGAAACAACCACAGTGTATATATGGTCCTTAACATGGGATCATGTTAACTATCAGACATGTGCTTCTTCTCCAAATCTTCCAAAATTACTTCAATTCTTCTCCAACTTTGTTTCTTTTCTTCTATAAAAAATGATGTAAAATGACAAAATCCTTAAAAGTAAGTATCAAATCCTTTAAAATCATCCAAAACACAAGTAATGCATTATGAATATAGGCTACAAATGTACATCTAGCATACATTACTAGTGTAGCATGTTGATCAACTAATATGCATTAAAAACACAAATTCACTAACCATTAGAATATTGGTTGACCAATGAATTAATTAATGTCCTTACACACTCAAGAAAATTAACTTGAACACCGCTTCAAACATGTCGTAAAAATGTTCCAAAAGATCAAAAGAGTTTTATTTGATGTCAAAACCTTAATTCCTCTTGATGATTGAAAAGACTTGCATAATGAGTTAAATTGATAACATGTTTATGTATGATGAACTGCTCTAAAATATGAATGTGACCAAGTAAGAAATATAATAAACATTAGATATTATTTACAAGTTTATTATATCTTGTTCTTCTTTGGTCTTGATATTGTTCTTAACTTAAATGACTTAAGCTCCAACTTCTCTCAATTTTTTAATCAGATGTATCTTGATTTGTGTATGACCATTATTTCTTTCATCGTAAACACACTCACTATTAGTACTTATATTTCTTCATTTTCAAAACATGAATGGTAACTTCCTTTTATTCAACAATAGGGAACACAATGGAGATCATTAGAATAATTAAAGAGGAGCTTTATACTTGTTGAATTTTGTATTGTAAACTTTGACAAGCTTCTCAAAATTCAAGAACAAAAAAGGTATATGACCTCCTTTCAATATTTGGATAAAAAAAATAGGACTGATTGGCTCAAAGAAAATGATGTTAATATTAATTTTATTTTTCCTTTTTAATAAAAAGTAAATATATAATACATTAAAAGTAAAGGAGATTGTGTTTATTATAAGGTCAAAATAAAAAGAAAGCTCAAAACCTAATTACAAATATCACTAATTAAAGAATATAGAACTTGAAGCTTAATATGAATAAGAGAGTTGTAAACGATCTATAAGGGGTTGAATAGATCTATAAAGCTTTTCAGAAAGTTTTACAATAAAAATCGAAGTTAATTTCAACAATTTAAACAAATTTAAATGCAAGGAGTAGGAAGAAGAGCAAACACTGCTTTTTATACAGGTTCGGTGCTAAGACCTACGTCATCTACCTAAGCTCCCATTTAGGATTTGACAAACCACTTTACTACACACTTTTTAGTTTAGTGTGAACTCTTACAACATCACTTGATTTCCGGCTCAAGCTACCCTTACAATAGATTTGTTTTCCGACACAAATCCTACCTCACAAGTGACTTTTCACTAATCACTCACTCACAATAATAATGAGATAAAGATGAAAGAACAATGCTCAATACAAATTTGAAACAAGCTAAGAGCAATATAGAGCAAGTTTAGAACAATAGTAGAATTCTTTAGCTTTTGGACTTCAAAGACATTGATCCCTTGACTTTCCACTATTTATCCGGAGACTAGAGATGAATATAGCCGTTGTAAATCATCTTCTAGCCGCTGCATGATTTCTTATGGACGCTTTCTTGATTTCTTCCTTTCCATTTAGGAATGATTCGGACACATCTTGTTCAAATTTCACCGATAGTCGACTAGTCGAGCTATTCTAGTCGACTAGTATCAACATTTTCGCTGCAGTTTCATCTTCGCCTTCGATCAATGACTAGTGTTCCTATCCACTTGATTTGTAGTCGACTTGAAACATCTTAATCGACTTGTTTCAAGCCCCATATGATGATCCTTAATTTATTAATCGACTTATGGTATGTTGGTCGACTTGTGCCGACTCCAACGGATATATTTATTCGGATCTTCCCACAATCTTCATGTTTAAGTCTCTATCATGATGAAGATTACTTTTCTTGATTTCACCATGATTTATAATGCTTTCTAGATTTATTTCAATCCAAAACACTGAAATAATTTCTTAACAAATTCTATACATTTTATTATTATCAAAACATAAGTGGGATTTAATTTGTCAACCACCATTGGTCCAACAATCTCCCCCTTTTTTATAATGACAAAACCCTTAGAAATTGTTTAAGAAATGAAAACAAAGAAACATTGATCAAGGTTTTATTCCTTGTCTTTTGGTTAGATTGTCTCTCCTTAATCATATAAATCATTGAATTTAATAACCTTGTAAGAACTAATTTATAAAGGTAATTTGAAATCAAGATAGACTCAAATCAAAGACAATTATAACAAACTCCCCATTAATCAAGTGACTAAAGAATATCAATTTCCAATTTTACTCCCCTTTTGTCATAATCAAAACAATCAATATGAAGAAAAAGAGAGGAAATGCATGTAGTCATCAATATCAAACACAAATATGAAGAGGAAAATAATTGCAATGACAAGTACCTAAAAGACAAGCCATCAAACACCGTGAGTCTTAAGTAGCACCCAAATACAAATAGTAAAAAAACTTCACACACTAGAAAGAGCACAATAAAAACTGTTGGTCTAGTGAAATGCAAAACACATCAAGTCGAGGAATCATCATGCCTACAGCCTAACTTATCAAAGATTTTCTTAATACTCTTCTCCAAGCGATAAGCATGCTCTTTTGTTCATCAACCCGATCGCTTAATTCTTCCAATTGGTCTTTAATCTCCGAATTTCATCGTGAGACACCTCACTTTGTCGACACTACTTGGTCGAGAGTCGCTAGGGCAATCACTTGCCCTCTTAGAACGCTGCCTCCTAGGCACTTGTTCACTCTCCAAGGTTAAACCCACTTCTCAACATGGTATGAATAAACCCATTCTCTCTCAACTGCTTTGACCAATTTCATCATGGAGATTATAAGGGGTAAATCTCCAACTTTGAGGATAGCAATAATAGTCATAGGCATTAAAATTGCATTTTTGCAGCTTGGCCATGTGAGTGATCAATGCTCCATAGGGCATTCCTTTATGCTTTGCTGTTTTGCCCTTAAGTTCACCTCTTAGTAAATTGGCCTTCTTCTCATCATCTCAGATAATCAAGCTTGGAAAATTTATTTTCCGACCTTCTTCCAAGTGCCAAAGTATCTCCTTATCCAAAGAAGTGATGTGATTATTGCTTGCCTTCTTTGGATACACCACACGATTGATAGCATAATGCAGTAGTCTATAGTTCAAGGGCAAATCTATTGCCTCAAAAGGTGGCGAATGGTCAGAACACAATCTAGCAAGTAGATCATCACCCTTTGCTTCAGTGTAACCGAAATTATCCTCATCCTCCTCATTCGTTTCACCATCTTCATTTCTTAAAATATCCAAATCTAAAAAGGAAGCACTAGGCCTAACTCCACCAGTAGGCAATTGAAACCTTCTTGACAAATAATCTTCACAAATAAATAATTCTCTGCCTTGAATATGAGATTTCAAGTGTACACCAGTATCCACATTACTCCGAATCACCACAAGATTGGCATAAAATTCCCTCACCATATCCTCATAGATATTATCAAGATACCCCAAGAAATAACGCATTCAAAACTTGTGATTTCGTAAAATAAACCAGATACTCACTATGCTCTAACTCAACCCAATCAAATCTCATAGATGGGATTAATACCTCTGTTTTGAGCACCGTACAATAGAGGGTTTGAGCTTCACGTGAAATGAACCTTGCTTCAACTTCTTCGTTCTCTCTTTCACCATCTCCTCTTGAGGAAGACCCACGTACTCTTGGACCTCGTGGAGGAGTGGCTGTCTTCTTCCCTTTTCCACTAGCTTTTCTTGGAGCCATTTTGAGAGAGTGACGGATTTAAGAGAGATAGGAGTAAATTGCGAATGTTAGGGTTTATGAGTGTCGAAAGGGGGTTTTAAGAGAAGAAGGAGGATTTGAGGAATTTATCAATGGGTTTAGAGTTCTTGAAGGTCGATTGACAGTGGGTATTGTGATTTCCAGAAAAACAGAGGAGAATAGTCGACTATGAAGGAGAATTTTTTAAGGAGAGAAAGATAGCCTTTTCGGAGGTTTTGAGGAAAATGAGCTTTTAAAGGGGATCCAGATGACTGGTAGTCGACTGGTGTGGGGTTAATCGACTAATAAAAATAAAAGAAAAGGTGGGGGTTATCTGATGAAAAAACTAGTCGACTAGTCGTATATTGTTAGTCGATCGATTTTGAAAAATAGTGTAATAATCGACTAGTCAATACTATTAGTCGACTATAACTATAATAGAGCGTAACACTCGAGTAATTCCACTTCCTCAATCGACTTAGACTCCAATTAGTCGATCGAATATTGCTAACTCCAAATAAATCATATTTTAGCCTAAGTGTAGATCATGATGATGTATTTTCATATGGAATTGCATTGTTGTCTAATGTTTGACCATGTATGCATAAAAATCAACCAAAGAAATTTAAATCACACATGCCAAGTTTCAATTTGATGTCCACAAACAAATCTTCCTTGAGGGTTTAGTAAATATATCACCAATTGGTCACTGAAGAAACATGCTTCAAACAAATGTCACCTTTCAAGCAATGATCACGTATGAAATGATGTCTAATTTCTATATGCTTGGTTCTACTATGCAAAATTGATTTTTACTCAAACAGATTGCAATCGGCATTATCACAATAAATAGGAATATTTTTAATCACAATACCATAATCAAGCAATTGATGTTTAATCCAAAGAACTTGGGCACACGCACTTCCAGCTGCTACATATTCAGATTCAGTAGTAGAAATAGCTACACTAACTTGCTTTTTACTAACCCAAGAGATCAAAGATGATCCTAAGAAATGACATAAGCCACTAGTGCTTTTTCTATCTACTCTACAACCACCATGATCAGCATCACTATAAGCATATAAATCAAACGATTCACAACTGGGATACCATAAATCGTGATTAACAGTTCTACTCAGATATCTAAAAATTCTTTTGCAAGCACTCAAATGAGAAATTTTTGGACAAGATTGAAATCTAGCACACAAACATGTAGCAAAGATAATATCAGGTCTAGAAGCAGTTAAATACAAAAGGGAGCCGATCATACCTCTATAAAGTTTTTGATTAACCTCTTCTTCATGTTCAGATTTTTCCAAGACCAGATTTGTTGCCATTGGTGTTGCTGCTACTTTGCATCCTTCCATTTTGAACTTCTTTGAAGCTCTTTAGTATATTTTGATTGGTGAATGAAGATGTCATTTTGTATTGCTTGATTTGCAACCCAAGGAAGAATTTGAGTTCTCCCATCATGCTCATTTCAAATTCACTTTGCATTAAATCACTAAATTCTTTACACAAAAATTCATTAGTAACACCAAACACAATATCATCAACATATATTTGACAAATTAGCATATCTTGATCAACATGTTGAATAAACAAGGTATTATCAATCTTACCACGAATATAACCATGTTGAGTTAGAAAAGTACTTAACCTTTCGTATTCATGCTCTCGGCGCTTGCTTTAATCCATAGAGTGCCTTCTTGAGTTTGTAGACATAATCCGGATGTTCATGATCTTCAAAACCTGGTGGTTGTTTGACATAAACTTCCTCTTGAATGTATCCGTTGAGAAATGCACTCTTGACGCCTATTTGATTTAATTTGATCTTTTATGTGACGCAAAAGCACATAATAGTCTGATCGCCTCTAATTGAGCCACGGAGCATATGTCTCATTATAATCAAGGCCTTCTTCTTGATAAAATCCTTGAGCTACTAACCTTGACTTATTCTTGATGGCTTCACCATTCTCATCATACTTTATCCTATTTACCGATTTGACTCCAATAATAGTCTTGTCCTTCGGTGGAGCTACCAAATCCCATACATTATTTCTCTTGAATTGATTAAGCTCTTTTTGCACAGCTAATAGCCAATTTTCATCTTCAAGAGCTTCTTTTATATTCTTGGGTTCCATTAATGAGATGAAAGCTGAGTTGCTCATGTGCTCATAGACATTTCTCCTAGTTCTTAAACCATCATTCAAGCTATCAATGACTTGCTCCATAGGATGGTTCTTTGCTTTTGCCCATGCTTTAATGTTAGGTACATGGTCTTCTTCATCCAATTTTATTTATTCAATCTTGGATCCAATTTCTTCAACTTCATTACCTAAATTTCTTGCATCATCATCAAAACAAACCTTTCTCGGGGGTGAAATAATATCATCGAATTTAACATGAATACTTTCTTCAACACACTTAATTCTATTATTATAGACTCTAAATGCCTTACTAGTTAGAGAATAACCAAGAAACACACCAACATCAGATTTTGAATCAAATTTCCCTAGGTTGTTCTTTCCATTATTATGAATAAAAACTTTGCAACTAAAAGGATGAAAATATGAAATGTTAGGTTTCTTACCTTTCCATAACTCGTATGGTGTCTTGTTTTTGTCTCATCTCAGATGCACTCTATTTATGACGTAGCATGCGGTATTGATTGCTTCCGTCCAAAAGGATTTAGGAAGATTGTACTCATTCAACATCGTTCTACTCATTTCTTCAAGTGAGCGATTCTTCCTTTCTACTACAGCGTTTTGTTGTGATGTTCTTGGTGTTAAGAAATTGTTCTCCATTCCATATTTGTCACTCAGCCTTTCAAATGGTTCGCACTCAAATTCACCTCCATGATCGGTTCTAATTGCAACGATTGTTAAGCTCTTTTCATTTTGAACTAACCTACACCACTTAATAAACTCGTTAAAAGCATCACTTTTATTAACAAGAAATATCACCCAAGTAAATCTAGAAAAATCATCCACAATAATAAGGATATATAATTTACCACTAAGACTAGCATGTCTAGATGGTCCAATCAAATCCATATGAACAAGTTCAAGAATTCTAGATGTACAAATTTCTTTCTTTGGTTTGAAAGATTCTCTAACATGTTTGCCTTTCAAACAAGATTCACACAAGTGATCTTTAACAAATTTTATCTTAGACAAACCTCTCACAATATCATTTTTAGAAAGCTTATAAATTAAAGGCAATGGTGCATGTCCTAATTTTCTATGCCATAAGAATGCATTTTCTTCTAATATCACATTAAAATTCATATCACATAATTGAGAAACAGTTAGCAAATTATGTTTCAAGCCATCAACAAGCAAAACATTGTCAATGGTAGGCAAAGGTTCCTTACCCACTTTACCAATACCAATGACTTTACCTTTGTTGTTGTCTCCAAATGTGACATATCCTTGACTCTTTGGTTTAATTTCTGTAAAAAGGTTCTTGTCTCCACTCATATGCCTTGAACATCCACTATCAATGTACCATGTGCTTGGTGGTTTTTCATCCCTTGCTTGTACCTGCAATAGAAACATCTTTTCTCCTTATAGGTACCCAAGCCAAATTGGGTCCATTTTGGTTAGTCATATAAACCACATTTGGAGGTGTTGTACCTTTTATCACCCAAATTTTCTTAACGTTAATACATCTCCTAATACTCTTACATGCAATTTCTATATGACCATCTTTCAAGCATTTGACACATTTTGCAACTTTTCCATCCTTAGTTAATTTAAAAATTAGGGAACAATCTCTATCAAAAGGATCATATCCTAAACCATGTTTAGAAATAGAATATCTTTGTAAGGACAACATCTTTTCAAACTTTTCATTTCCACCAGCAAATTTTCCAACCACGTAAGAAAACTCCTTTCTAAGTCTATCAAGCTCACAAGTAAGATTTTCTTTTTCAGCAAGGCATGTAGAGTGGTCTTCTTTAGAGCAATCTAAATCATCAATAGTCTCATGCAAAACATTATTTTCAGCAACTAGATCTCTTATTTTCTTTCTTAACCTCTTGTTGATTTCAATAGCTTCTTCAAAATCAATTTGTAAAGCATTAAAAGAATTTCTAAGATCTTGATCAATGAATGTTACCTCATCTTCATCATCACTTATTAAGGAGCTACTTGCCATAAGAGCTAAGTTGTTTTCATCATTGCTTTGGTATGCTTCCTCATCATCACTCCAAGTGGCTACTAGGCTAGCTTTCTTTTTTCCTTTGTCATACTTGTCATTTTTTTGAAAATTTGAAGTAAAGGATGAGCTTTTGCATTCTCTAGCATGATGTCCTCTTTTTTCACATTTCCAACATTCTTCATTGCTCTTCTTTTCTTCATAGCCCTTAGACCTTCTTTCCATGGTGTACTTCTTTCTTTCTTCATTTCTTCCACCACGTAATTCTTTCCTCCTATTTTTGAGTAGTCATTTGAACTTTCTCAAGTTTCTAGCATACATTGCTATTTCTTCATCTTCGTCTTCTTCATCTATTTCTTCGTCACTTTCATCAAGATAAGAAGTATTAGCTTTAAAGCAATTGACTTTTGTAACTTACCTCTTCCTCCTTTTGATTTGAGAATGATCTCATAGCTTATGAGAGATCCCACCAAGGCGTTGAATTCCAAATGATTGAGATCCTTAGACTCCATAATAGTGGTGACTTGTGAGTCCCATTCTTTCGGTAGTGAAAGAAGAATCTTTTTCACCTTCTCGCTATCCGTCATATGCTTTCCAATGTTGCCTAATCCGCTTATGATTTCTCGCAAAACGATCAAGCATAGTAGAAATAGACTCACCTTCCTTCATGAAAACATTTCATAGTCATAGAGAAGCATGTTGGTCTTTGTCTCGAACTTGGTTGGTTCCTTCATGAGTGATAAGAAGTCTTTCCCACATTTCTTTAGCACCTGCATATGAGTTCACTCGATTTCTTTCCTCAACCGTGAGAGCACAATATATCAATTTCATAGCTTTTGCATTGATGTATGCTTGCTTCCAATCATTGTCGTCATACTCCAGCTTCGTTTTTACCTCACCATTTTCCTTCAATAGAGCTTGTGGACTGAAGATGATGATCTTCCAATATTATACTCCCTCGCTTATAATATGATACTTTATAGGATTTTTCCAAGAATAGTAGTTAGTACCATTAACCAAAGGAGAGCGATTATTAGTGTTACCTTCTTCCACTAGATTATTGTGTGTCATCCCTGGATACTTCTGCTTTGATACCAATTGTAAACAATCTAGAAGGGGGGTTGAATAGATCTATAAAGCTTTTCGTAAAGTTCTACAATAAAAAATCAGAAGTTAATTCACACAAAACAATTTAAACAAATTTAAATGCAAGGAGTAGGGAAGAAGAGCAAACACTGGTTTTATAGAGGTTCGGTGCTAAGACCTACGTCCTCTACCTAAGCTCCCACTTAAGATTTGCCAAACCACTTTACTACACACCTTTTAGTTTAGTGTGAACTCTTACAACACCACTTGATTTCCTACCAAGCTACCCTTACAATAGATTTGTTTTCCGCATAAATCCTACCTACAAGTTACTTTTCACTAATCACTCACTCACAATAATAATGAGATAAAGATGAAAGAAAAATGCTCAATACAAATTTGAAACAAGCTAAGAGCAATATAGAGCAAGTTTGGAACAATAGTGGAATTCTTTAGCTTTTTGGACTTCAATACATTGATCCCTTGACTTTCCATTATTTATCTGGAGACTAGAGATGAATATAGCCGTTGTAAATCCTCTTCTAGCCATTGCATGATTTCTTATGGACGTTGCTTGATTTCTTCCTTTCCATTTAGGAATGATTCGGACACATCTTGTTCAACTCTACCTGATAGTGACTAGTCGAGCTATTATAATCGACTAGTATCAACGCTTTTCATCGCAGTTTCATCTTCGCTCTTCGATCAGTCGACTAGTGCCATGATAGTCGACTAGTGCTCCTATTCACTTGATTTGTAGTCGACTTGTAACATCTTAGTCGACTTGTTTCAAGCCCCATATGATGATCCTTAATTTATTAGTCGACTTGTGGTATATTGGTCGACTTGTGCTGACTCCAACGGATATATTTATTCGGATCTTCCCATAATCTTCATGTTTAAGTCTCTATCATGTTAAAGATTACTTCCTTCTTGATTTCACCATGATTTATAATGCTTTCTAGATTTATTTCAATCCAAAACACCTGAAATAATTTCTTAACAAATTTTATGCATTTTATTATTATCAAAACATAAGTGGGATTTAATTTGTCAACCACCATTGGTCCAACAAGAGTAATGAGAAAAAACTAGTTCAAGAAGCAAGCCAAGCAAAGCTCAATTGGAAAAAAGTTAGTAGAATTTATATGTTAACTACCTCTCACCATTAACTTAATCATTTATACCTTATAAAGTACTTAATGAATGGTTACAGTCCTATTAACGAGGTTCACCATAAGTTGCTTTGTCGGGTTATGAATTCGTAGCAATAACCTCTTTGTACTTTTCAATTTTCTGAAAATTTTATTGTCTCTCTTTCTAAATAACATGCACAGTACATCTAAAGGCTATTATGCAGATAGTTCTATTCCTCTTGCTTGTTACCCTAATTATGTATAACCACTCAAAAATAATGTGGTTTTTTATGGAGATACTTGCACAATGCTTGAGTGGCATTCCACACTCCATATGAGAATTCATGCTTTAAAAAGAGAGAAATTAATGATTCTGGATGTAGATTTTGAGGTCCATTAAGAAAAACATAATTTATGCATAATTGCAAGTGTCTTTTTAGCTACTAACCATATGAATGTTGAGACTTTGGGTAAAGCATTTATATTCTAGATGATATTATACCAGAAAGGAATTTGACATTAAGGTTAATTTTGATAGATCTTTGCAAGAATCATTAGTGAATTTACCCTAAGGGCGCTTCATCGAGATGTAGGAGTCCTCTTGACATAAATTCGGTCTATAATCTAAAGCCACGCCACTAATCGAGGTGGGAGCAACAAAGGTAATTGCTAAGAGAAACTTTAACAAGATTCTTACACTTTTAGATTATAATGGAAATGACTAGTCAAATTGAGTTTAATAATAATGCTCAAACTTTCTTTAAGATTCTAAAAGATACAATTCCTTGTCTCCATTAAGCTCATCTCTGGTCTCTTACAAACCTTCTCACACTCAGAGTTGTTGAACCTATCAAACCATTTACTATCGAGTTCACTCTGTTGGAATTTTAAGGAAAAAGAAGAAGATGAAGGAGATGGGATAAGATGAAGAATGAACAATACGTAAACACACTCATACTTTTATTATTGAACTTGATTGCCTTATATAGACAAAATACAAACAACTAAATAGATTTTCAGCCACTAAATCTAGCTTATAAGATAAGATTAAAGATAATTTAATACTTATTCTAAGATAATCTAATACCTATTCTAAAGGAATTTAAACAACTTTAAAATTTAAATTAATTCCCAATGAGAAAGTGCATCATACGGTGAAAAAAGTGCTCATGTTGAAGAATAGGAGAAGTGCTCTATCGAGAAGTTTGAGAGACGTGCTCCAATAATTGCAAGTTGGTGAGAAGTCGTCAACGGAAAATTGGTGAAGAGAAGTACTTCACATAATATTATGAAGATTAGAGAGATGTGCTCAACGAGAAAATTTGAATTAAGAGGGAATGTTGGCAATTAATTCAAATTTTAAAGTTGTTTAAATTCCTTTAAAATAAGTCTTAGATTATCTTATAATAAGTATTAGATTATCTTTAATCTTATCTTATAAGCTAGATTTAGTGGCTAAAAATCTATTTAGTTGTTTGTATTTTGTCTATATAAGACAACCAAGTTTAATAATAATAGTATGGGAGTGTGTTACATATCGTTCAAACTTTATCTTATCACATCTCATTCATCTTCTTTTTCTTTAAAATTCTAATATGGTATTAGAGCTTTAGATCCTTAAGGGACCTATGAGTGATTAATGTTTTGTAAGTTCAAAAAAAAGAAGGGCAATGAGAAATTAAGAAAATGAAAAGATGGTGGAAGGAGCCTATCTAGCGAAGGTTGAAGAAGAATCTTTTTTGAATTAGTTGAGAGAAAGTGTTCAACAATAGTAAGATGATGAGAGAGTGCATCATACAAATTTGATAACGTGGTGAGAAGTGCACCAAAATGTGTTTGGAGAGACGTGCTTCAATAATTGCCGGTTGATGAGAAGGGCATCAACGAGAATTTGGTGAAAAGAAGTGATTCACATAATATTCTAAAGATTAGGAGAGATATGCTCCATCGAAAAAATTTGAATTAATTCCCAACATACTCAAGATTTAGTGAGTTGATTTGTGTTGGAATATATTTATAGCTTTATGTATGGTACAACTGCCTTGAGAATTTGGTGATGTTATATATATCTATTTCTTTATTAATGCAATTCAACATGAAAAAAATTATATAACTATTATTTTAATAATTATTAATTATTTATATATTGATATGCTAAAACAATGACTATATAATCAGTTTCTATTATTATTTACAAAAAAAATGAAAACTTTTCAACACTTCTTAGTGGATGGAGGCCTTGAATAAGCTGAAGCTTGTACCAGGTTGCTCAGGCAAGGTAAATAAGTGGACTGGTCATAATCTAAAGTAGACAAAAGCCTCGAGGCGAGGGTGGCATTTTGTTTTTTATCCCATTTTTGGCTTTTAATGCATTGATATCAGAATTCGAGGTCCCTGAAAAACAGAGAACATTGTAATATTAATTTTACTTTCCTTTTTTTACCAGTTGTTTGTCAGTAAATATCTTCCAAGTTCACATGCATCTGCATCATCACTCAGGAAATGAAAATATCAAAAAGAAAAGCCACTAGTAAAGCTGAGTGCTTGTCTTCCAGAAATATGTCCTGTTTATTACAGCAAACTTGCGATTAACATGCACACATTCATATGAAACAAATAATTTCTGCACTTAACATAACGCGATGTAAGACTAAACATTGGTTTGCATTGGCATGAACTTGGTGACGGAGCCACAGCCATGATTGCACCGACAGTTTCTCAAATCTCTACTCTCTTTTTCCAGATACCCCCCCATTACTCCACAGAAAAGGATACAGAAAACAAAGAAAAAAAAAGTTAAAAATAAGCACCGGTCAAAATAACTGCAGCCATCTTCATCAATCCACCTTTGATTGGAATGCAAACTACCATGAAGGTGATGTGCACGGAGTCCCTGATGATGACGATGAGAGGCCATTGTTAGTTACAGAGTCGCTTCCTGAAGTGCCCAACGACCTTGCGTCTCTCATGGGGACT
Organism: Erythroxylum novogranatense; assembly: GCA_029891385.1. NCBI lineage: Eukaryota > Viridiplantae > Streptophyta > Magnoliopsida > Malpighiales > Erythroxylaceae > Erythroxylum > Erythroxylum novogranatense. Next base: position 49,841,391 of record CM057226.1, on the reverse strand, counting down.
GAACAAGCCTCTGCTGGGAGTTTCTTCATCGGAGTTAGTGGAGGAGTGAGCGGAAGAGAATGTTTGGTGATCTCCTCTTCGCCGGAAGAACTAACGTAACCCAAGCACGACGGAAATGTGTCTGGAGTTTGGAATGGTGTATCCGCCATGCCTGGCTTGCTTGCTTCGTTGTCGTAAATAGGATTTGATATGTACACTAACTGTTCTCCGGCAACAGCACACGCTTTTTCATTTCTTGTACGTGCTGGGAGTTCAGAACGAGGCGAAGTTTCCAAGGAAGTTGTTGGTGGAGAGCTTTTTATGATACCAATCTCTTGAGGGATGACATTTGATTCTTGGATAAGAACCTGAATGACACGATGAAGTGGATGACATTGTTTGTTCCTGGTCTCTGCTGCTTGATTGTTACCTTTTCTAGGAATTGATGGGTAAAGGAAACTTCTTGGAGCCTGAAGAACACCTTGGCAATAGTAACTTGACAGATGACGGGAGAACGATTGGTTTTGGGGACCTGCATGCTGAGCATTGGAGTCGTAAATGGTTGGTGAAGTGATTGTGGTGGCGATAGGCACCGTGGTGTTTGTGGAGGCTGTGGCGGAGGAGGGGGCAAATCTAAGCTGCCGTCTGCGAACTAAGAGTGTGCAGTATAGCTCAGCTAAAAGCACAAGGACTAGGCCCAAAACGATGGCAAGAGTCACCACCATTACCAGGGTTGCTCCCATAATCACCTTGGATGTGCCTTTCATGTCTCTCTGTTTCTTTCTCTACGTTGGGAACGGAGTAAAATGGCGGACTATATTAAAAGTGAGGTAATAGAAGTTAGAAGCTGTTTTGGCGGGAAACAGTCGATTACCTTTGACAATGACATAATATGGGGACCGAATCTTTCGCATGGAGGATGTAAATGTCTTTGTACGTAAATCCAAGGATTTCTGACGTTCAGGCTACGTTGGTAATTCTACTTCTACTGGACCAGTGAAACCTGAAAAAACCAATCAAGCAAAAAGCGAGGACGCCTGGACGAGTTAAAATATATAAAATATCGCACATTCAAGAGGCCTTACCGCCTTAGCTATCATGGCCAACATTTTGACCAGTTTAATCCGTCTCTTAAAATAAGTATTCTTCTATTCAATTGTGAATCTCATTTATTAAATACATAGATATTCATAAAACATAATAAGCACAAAATAATAAGAACAAGTAATTTGTTTCCTTTTTGATAGCTAGAAGACTTAATTGACTGTATAATCATATAGTTAGTTTCCTTTTAATTTTATAAATAATTTAATTTACGCTCAAATTCTATATATTAAGTTGAATATCAAAATTTATAATATTGGATTGACCATATAATTTCATCTCGTACATATATATGTGTTTAATTTATTTTCACTAAGTAAACTCGTCATTATTTTCTTTCTTTCTCACATTTTCAAAGCTTTTCCTTAATTATAATGGCTTTCAAGAAAACTCTTTTAATTTATCGCTTAAAGTATTCAAGAATCACATTATCATTTTGTTACCATTAATACTTCAAACATTATAAACCTAACCAACACTAACTACATCACATGTAGACTCTAAATTGGGAATAAGTTAGAAGGATATAATTTGTATAGTTTTCTTAACTGCTCTAGTCCCTATTCCATATCAACCATCATTGTTAATTGTAACCCTAATCCAAATCTAGCATATACAACATGGAATCACTAAAATCTTCTTCTTTAATGCACTCTTTGGTGCAACCTCTCGAATATCTATGTTCTTCTCAGCATAAACTATTTTGGACAATACCTATGCCAAACCATCTCGTGGTTACATCAAGATCAATTGAAATTTTTGTTAAAGGTTTCAAGACATTCTCGATTATATGTAATTTTTCAAGAACCATGCTAACATGCTTTCCATGAAAAATATGTGGAGAGGATTTCAATGTTATTGATGGCTTTGGGGAAGAGTACAAAGATATTGCTGACGTGATTAAAGATTATGACACAACTATCTCCTTTATTGGAATTCATGAGAAGCTAATCAAAAAGCAACAATTATAAGCACCATCATTATGCTTCTACCTCAGCTAATTATGTTAACCAATGCAACAATCAATCATGACAATCATCCACTTCTTTTTAGCATCCTTTCAAAAACTCCACAATTCCATGTAGTGATCAACCAACCTCATGTTTATATCATCAATATTGCCCAAAATGTGGTACTCAAAGGGATGCTTTATTTTTTAACTTATCGTAACTTGTCACTACTTAATCCTCACCAACCTTATCTTGCGTCACATTCACAATCCCTTCTTACCACTTCTTTATGACAACAATGTAAGAATGTAACGTGTGCTTAATTGATTGTATAATTATTCCATAATACATAGCAATTAATGACATGAGATTGTTTAAGATGCTAACTTCTTATAAGGTTTTAGGCACAATTCGGAAGCGAAGAAGTTAAAGTGAGTCAAAAGAACTATAATTGGGTCATTTTTTGAAGAATCACACTCCCTTGTTGTAACATCCTGTTACACATGTTAAAACTAAAATAGCAAATGTGAGAAATCACTGAGAAATTAGGAAACATATTTCATGCTCATGTACTACATGATATGCACATACACGTGAATATTGAATCTTTGTGCATAAAAATAATTGTACATGCATTCATTGACAATTTTCGAGTATAATTGTTTATAAATATGAGTATATTGAGAAAAGTAGTTTTTATATGTTGAAAACTGATTTGGGGAGTGTATATTTTGATTTAGAATTTTTGATAAAAAATTTGGGAAATTTTTTGATTAAGAAAAATACCAAGTTGCAGAACAATTGATGAATAATAGAAACAAATGTCAAATGGAAGTCAAAAATTTTATATATGACATTAAGATTTAATGACAAATGTCATGAAAAATTGGGAGACAATTAGAGTAGAAATTGGAGTTAAATGGACTAGATATTAAAGGGGCCCAATTGGAACCATAAAAAGATGACAAGTGACAAGTGACACATGTCACCATACTTGCCACTCACCACGTCCTCTCTCTCTCACGGCACTCTTCAGTTGAAAGACCAAATAAATGTTTTGTCTTTCATTTTAACTCTTGCTTTACTCATATTTTCGTGGCTTCTTCTTCTCTTTTTCTCTTTCATGATTGTTGACTCACCCAAACCTCCATGATGTTACATCTTGCTTCCATCTTTCACTTGCTACTTCCATCTTATTGTTTCTTCAATTTGTCAGAAGAAAAACCTATCCTTACCTCCTTCAAGATGATGATCGTGTGATGCTTGGGAGCTAGAGCTAAGTGTTGTTTTTGAAGAATTGAAGCTAAACCGAGTAAGTTATGCTTTAAATGTTGTGGGTATTATTAAAATGAAACTAGAATGATGAGAAATGTGGGATTGATGACTTGATTATGTGAGTTGAATTTGTGTGACGTGGATGGTGAAAAATCTATGTAAATGTCTTGTTTTTATAATTGTGAATGATCATTAATGAACCATGATTTGTTATAGAGATGTTTTGGAAGTTGGATGATCTATATAATGGTGTTAGGATGAGTGTAGAAAATCAATTATGAATGGGTTAATGAATATGTTTTGCTTTTGGATAATGATCAAATATAGATCATGAATTGATTTGTGGACCTTTTGGATTTGAAATGAAGTTGAGAATGAGAAGTGATGAGGTAAAAAAGGTGATCTTGGTATGAGTTGTTTTAGAGTAAGATTTGGAAACAAAATTTGGTAGTTAAGCTGGAAAATGTTGCAGCAACATGATCTTCGAGTATACTTTTGTGTTTTAGCCATAACTTGCTCTGCAGTTGTTCAATTGAAATGATTCTTGTTTGGATTAAACTAGAGACATATGGCTACATTTCTTATGCAGACAATTAATTTAAATTCTATCTTTAAGAGTCTTAAATTTTGACATGACATTAGGAACTAGGTGCAGCAAAATTTGTGGATGAATGTTTATATTATGTTATGTTTTAAGTGTATGAGAATGTGTTATATTTTGGGTGTTTATGATCAAATGGAGAATATGCAATGTGTATGGATGATGTTGAGTTGAAATTGGGTATAGTTGAAGAAGTTATCCACTTGAGATGATGATTCAAATGAGTTGAGAATTGAGAGTGAATGAAATTAAATTGATATTTGAATTGTTATAGAGTGATATTGCATTAGAAGAGGTGAATTTGGGAAGATTAAAAGTGTAAGTGATGTTAGAATGGATTTAGGATCCATTGGAGGGAAGGAAAATTGAGTAAACCTGAAGGTTATACTTCCAGGATGTGTAAAATGACACGATTGACCAAACCCGAAAGAAACACGGACTACCAGTGTGAATTCAAACAGCCGTTTGTTTTGGCAAAATCTCACTTTAGAGTCTTCAAAAGAGTTGTAGATCTAGAAGTCTTCTTCAAAACTGTCTAAAGATGACATTAATATGAGATCTACAGTAAAAGTTATGGCATTTTTCCAAGAGATGTTTGTTTATGAATGATTAACTTATCAATGTTGTACAATGAGATGTTTAGGCTTGTTAGTGATATTAAAGGAACCCAATTGAAGTAGGATTGAGTTATTAACATAAGGGGAATGTTCTAGGTGTTAGGGAATGATTCAAAGATCTTGATAATTGGTTATTAGACATGTATAAAGGATATACACCCGGAAAATTCATTGAACATGCATTGTACATATTTAACATACATATGTGTGCATCAATAGACATTTATACAATTGTACAAAATCGTGATGTGTATGTTTTGCATGATATAAAGGAACATATGGAGCGTCATCATCCAGACATTTCCAGACCTTAGAAATAAATGTTAATCTGGAACATACTGTGAGTCGACCTAGATGGTCTCATTTCATTGTTTGTTCTTTTGAATTTTTGTATTGATTGACTCTTGAATAATCATATGAATGTGATTGATTGGGTTGATTTTGGATAGAATGTCCGATGATTGTGAGGTATGAATGAGAAATTGAAGTGCTCCTTATATGTGAATTTGATGAAGTATGTGATACATGACTTGATTGTTAAATGTTGGACCTAATTCCGAATAAAAATGTGAATATGCATGATAATGAAAAAGTGAAACTTAACATAAATATTGAATGTTAGACTTAGATCCCATGAAATGTGTAAACTGAAAGAAAGTGACTGATTGAGTATATGTGATTGATGCATGTCATTACATAAATGCATGAAAGATGAAAGAAGTTGTGATAAGAGTAGCCACCGAAAAAGAATTTAAAGCTTAAAATGTGAAAAAAGAGCCTCGAGCTCAAAGAGTAATTAAGAGCCAAAGGCTCACTATGTAAAATGAGCTCGGTATCTCCAACAGATATAGGACAATTATTAATGAGCCCGATATTTACAATAGATACGGGACAGTTATAGGTACTCGGTCACAACAAAGTAATAAATGAAAGTGAGTCTCACGTGCATTGCATATAAAATTGATATGTATGTTTCAAATGAACAAAATGAACTGTATAACTGCTCTGAATGTGAATTGTGAAATAAGTGATCAAAATGATATGTGATGCTATTTGATTATGATTGAAATGATGTGAATTAAGTGATTGCATGATCTGTATGTATTTTATGATTGAGTGAGCCATCGAGGATAGTCACTCACTGAGTTTACAAAACTTATCCAAAATTTGCAATTATTTTTCAAGTTCAAAAGAGTACCCCGTTAGATAAACGGGAGTATACCTACTGTATTCAAGTAAGAGGAAGAGGTCGGGATCAGTTTGTATCTGCTTTGTATTTTTTGTACCAAATTAAATCTTCCACAATTACTGTATCTTGTGTATTTGAATATAATTGTTATGTATAACTTTCCAATTGGAAATGTTTTATAAAAGAGATTGATCAAAGTGTAATAAATAATTATGATTTCGAGTTTTATGAAATGAAAGTATGGGCCCAAATGGCTATTGAAATTGTGATGATTGTATTGCTGCGATTGAAAATGTTTATGAATAAAAGTGGACCCAAATTTTTTATTACTAATTTCCACGTACGTGTGTGAAAAAAAATTGTACTGAGCTTCGAGTGTCTAAGTATCGGAATGAGTAAGTTAGCACGCCACCTTCATGGGGCATGGACTCGGATATCACTCAGGATGTCGGGTACATGTCTTACGAAAGTGGGGTGCTACATTTAGTTGGTATTAAAGCTCAGAATTACTATCTTATTTGGGTGTTTTTTTTAAATATGTGTCAAGATACATGCATTTTTGTCATGTTATGGCAGGTAGTAGCAACTAATCCCCAGTCTGAGTTGCATTCACATGAGTCACATACATGAGCATGTGTTAAGAGTTTGAGTTGTTAGAAGCACTGAGAAGAATGATGATCTGTCATAATGTGAGAAGAGGAAGGTTGAAGGATATCTAGAAATGAGATATAGTATATGATTAGATATAACATATAAAGATTCAACGCATTTGTATTGGTGGATGTATTATTGAATATGACATCAATATTGCGTTTTGGTGAAGTGTCCTCGAATGTGATATAGATGTGAATACACCGTCATGGATTGTTTGAGGAAATTAAGGATATAAGTAGAAATGATGAGATTAAAGAGGCAAGCCAAGTTGAAAGTGGCCTTGGGAGGTTGAACTTGAACTTGAAATGATTGTTTGAAAATGTGACAAGAGTTATAATCCCCATAAGCATATATTAGTGCAATTGAGATCAAAATTGCATGATAATTTTATACATTTATAATTTTGAATTGCTTAAAGAGCTACATATGGAAGATAAAATAAATGACAATAGGAAGATAAGATAGAAACAAGGAAAGAATAAAAAGGGAATGAAGTAGACATAATTGACTTTACTAGAGATAAATGGTGTGTAGTAAGGAGAAAGTTAGAAATGCATATAAGAGAGAATTTTATGAATGCATGAGATTAAGAAAAATATGAGGAATTAAATGGGAAGAGTGAATGCATTGCATATGGTAGTTGAATTATTAGGAAATGATGTAACAATAGAAGAGGTAAATTCTGGAAAATTGAGGTAAAGTTGATGTTAGCATATGTCATTGCAAGGAAACCCCGATTGTGGCAAGGATAAAGAGAGAAATATTGTTTAGGAACATTTGAGATCAAAGTATTACTATTGTAAGATAATTGGTTATTTATTAGCAATAAATCTATAAATAAAATGGGATGACCTTGATGATACACACCTAAGCATATACCATCATGTCTACTACACCATTGAGTTTTGATGCATAAAACATTATGATTGTGTATAAAATTATAGAAATTGATCTTCTTGAGGTACTAAGAATAATCGATGAGCGATGATTAAGTCAGTTGATTGATAAGGATTATATGAACAATATCGATGATAATAGCAAGAAATTTTCTTTTAAAGAAGAATTTCTCTAAATTAGGTTAAGTTGATCAGTTTAAGAGTGATCAATGAAGAAACAAATCAAAAATGAATATGTAATGAATCAAAAGTGAATATTGGAGTCATATCCCTAGCGGAGACTTAGTCATAAGAGGTAGGATATGCTATTGAGAGTATACGCATTTTGTTTGATGTGAAATATTCAACTATATGATTGGATTACTGACTTTGAGAGACATTATTACTAATGTGAGGAGGATTTAGGTCCACATTATATTCTATGTAAATATGTTCAGGAAACATAAATTATATCTAATAAATGTGTTACCAAAATAGGAAGTTATGATTGCAAATAAATTGAAATGTGCAGAGAAACTAGTATGAATGAACAGACATTAGAACAAGTCAATGTGAAATTAGAGAAAATTGAATGAAAGGAGAAAATCATTTAAGAAAAGAAGTCAATTGGGAGACTAAAAATAACATGTGATAATATTACCTCATTTGAGGAATTAGTTACTTAAGAAATTACGAGAATTTATCATAGGCACAAAGGAATTTGGGTTATATCTGTTGGAGTTAACCATCAATCTCTATGAGTGATCCCTTTGATTAGTTATGCTTCATATGGTTTTTGTGTGAAAGCTAAATTAAGTTGTGAAATATAGTTGTTGCATTCGTCATAACTTACGGTACCTAGTTTTTTTATAAATGTCAACTTATGCACTTGATATCTCATTAAGTGTTACTTTTATTGCACTAACTTTAATGACTTTCTTACTACTTGATCCAAATACATCTCATCTTACCTTTTCCCACTAGAACATTGAAAAGTCATTTAATCCATGATTTTGCATGTAAACCTTAGTAGTGGAGAAATGAAATGATTTGCAAAATTGTGGAATGTTATAGTTATGAATGGTATTGATCATACCCGTAGTTATATCTTAGTTAAACATATTTTCTAAGTCTACCATTAGATTACTCAGTTTTTAAAGGTGTTGAATGTTAATTAAACATGAGTAAAAGCTTGGAATGTTAAATTTTTACTATAATTTTTGAAATTCATTCATCTTTGTTTATGATTATGTATTCTTAGAAAATATGGGAATTAAGTAAATGTTTTTGGGTTTATGAGCTTAATTTTGATATTTTGCCAAAGCATGGTAAAAAGATAAATGGGGGAAAATTGACATATGCTTAATTGATTGTATAATTATTCTATAACACTTAGCGATTAATTATATGAAATTGCTTAAGATGCTCACTTAGACTCAATATGTGGTTTTAGGCACAATTCAGAAGAAATGAAGGAGTTAAAGTGAATCGAAAGTACTATATTTGGTTTTTCAGTAAAGGATGGAGTAAAAGACTGGCTTTTTGATTTGCTTGCAGAGAGTGTGAGCATATGGATTTAAATGAAGAGCTATTTTTGGAGAAGTACTTTTTAGCATTAGAGACTACTAGCATAAGGATTTTTGAGATAAAGAAACTCCAAGAGAATCCCTTTATGAGTATTGAGATTGCTTTATGAAGTTGGTGCTAGCTACTCTTATCATAATAGCATGGAACAACTCCTCATCCAATAATTATATGAAGGATTATTTCCTATAAATAGGAGGTAGTATGTTGTAACACTACACAAAATAAACTAGAGTAGTACTATAACAGTGGGGAGTCTAGGTCAATACTACAGAGAGTGTATGTAAAGTTATTGAAATAAAGTTAATCAGTGTTAACGTCTTGAAGGGGTTTTGGTTTTAAAAATAAGAAAATAAAATAAAGCTAAGATAACTAACAAAAATAATTTAAAGAAAACATGTAAAAAATGATAAAAATGGGGAACCCAGTGAGGACTTGATTCTTTAGTTCAATCTCGACCTACACCTAAATTAAACATATTTCAATGATTTGTTGATCTCAAATCTTTTCCAGAAACTATTAATCGTGGGTTAATAATTGACCCAAGTTTTCCTTTAGGTATTGTTTAATTAAGGTACGATTGTTAATTAAACTTAATTACCGAATAACCTAAGATATGATCTCTATATTTAATTGGGTAGTAGCATTACGAATTAAGAAAACTGATTAATCAAGGTAACAATTACATACGATGAATCATTTAACCTAGGTTATGTTATCCTTAATGATTACGAACCATTAGTTGCTACAAATGAATTTCCACATAATAATTATGGATTATATTAAATATTCAAGCAATGGGTTTGTAATAAAATGATCTAATGAACTTATTAAACTATTCTTTTCACAATACTTAAATCCATACAAATATGATAACATAATTAATTTTTAAAGAGAGAAATAAACATAAAAAACAATGAAGGAGTGCTTAATTGGGTCGTCAGCGTCAACTCGCCTACGAGCCAACGTCGGGATGTGTACCCCTCTATGGATCTCTCTCGGTTGAGAGCTTTGCCCCTTCTTTTCATTAAAACTAAATGTTCTTAAGAAAAATCGGTTCAGTACCCACAAAGCGTCCCCCATGAAGAACACCTTAAGGTTTTTCTTCAAACCCCAAAAACATAAAAACCCTCTACTACTTCTGCATTTTATGCTCATGCCCAACATCTATGTTTCAGTCCTCCTGTCTATCCACTTGCACTACCATTTTGCTCCTTCCCAGCTGCTAGTGTTTTCTTCATCTACTGCTGTCATTTTGGTCTTCCTTACTTCCCATCTGTGTTGTGTTTTGGTCCTTCGCAGCTGCTTTGGTTTCACTTCTTCTCCTCCTTGTGCACTATTGATTTCGTCTTCCTTTTCAATGAATTTTTAGATTTTTTTACAAATGTTATTTTGAAGAGCTTTTCTTGTCTTCTCCTTACTCTAATTTTTTAGCCCAACAAATGTTATTTTTTAATTGTTTGTATATATTTATATATATATATAAATAATTAAAGAATAATTTTAAATATATTTTCTATTTTATTAATAAAATTTTTATTTATTTTATTAATTATATACAATTTATTATTAATTATATGAAAATATTATTATTAATTATTTAATAAATGTTACTATATTAAATTTTGATTTATATTTAAAATAATTTATTTATATAAAAATATATGCAATCAAGAATAATTTTAAATATTTTTATTAATAAAAATAGAAAATATATAAAAATTATTATTTAATTATTTGTATATATTTCTATATAAATAAAAATTTTAAATATAAAATTTTATTTTATTATTAAATATATATAATTTATTATTAATAATATAAAATTATTATTATTAATTATTTAATAAAATTTATTATATTATATTTAATTTTTAATATTATGATTTAGTCAGAGTTGATATTAAGAAGAGTTGATATTAAGAAGATTTATTGAAAATATATTAAGTAGTATATATTTATTAGTTTTGTTCCATTCTAAAATCCTAGAATCGATGTTTTTATTTTCATTTATTTAGGATGAAATAGAATTTAACATAAAACCTCCGTTTTATCTTATTTTATTATATTTCATTATAAAATTCTCAAATAAATAATAAAATTATGTTACTTTTTATTCACTTTATCTCTAACCCTCAACCAAACAGGGCTTAGGCAAGAAATCCGCACCAATGTAGTTGCTCACATAAAGGATCGGATGGTCAAATATGACATAATCAAAACAAAATAAAAGAAAAAAGAGTAAATCAAATTGCGCAAGCTATTAGTTCTTGCCTACCATATAATATGACATAATTTAATTTTGTTTCAATATAAATAATATTCAGTTAATCATATAACACGGAGAATATCAATTATATTTAATGTTATGAATTTTGAAAAATGTGATCAATTAATTTAGAGCATGTTTGTTAATAATTATGAATAATTTAATTATACATAAGAAATTTATTTAATTTTGTAATTAAATAAAATAAACTTAATTTAATAATTATTAATTAATATAATTAAATTTAAAATTTAAAATATAAATGTCAAATAAAATTTAATTGTAATTAAAATATATTTAAAATAAATACTAATTTATAAAAAACTAATATTTAAATTATTTATTTTAGTAATATAAAACAATTGTCATTAATAATTTGTTCATAAATATTATGTAAGAGATTAAATTTAATTTATTTAATTAAAATAATTTATATTAGATTTATCTAATATGTAATTATTATCGTTAATAAAAATAAAATGCATAATAACCAAACAAAATTTTATTTTTTATTTGAAAAATAAAACTAAAACTAAAAATCATAACGGAACGACCCTTAAATTATTTTGTATATCTCTACTAAAGGTCTTATTGAACCAAAATGCTTTACAGTAGACACTTTAATTGACTTTCAATAAACATTTCATGCAATTATATTTTAAATAGTGATTCCATGTTTGCTATTCATATGTTATACAAAATATAAAAACTTCATTATAATGTTAGACTTCAAATTGTAAAATCAAAATTCCTTATACAGAACAAATAAGCTTCTATTATCTAATTTGAGTCTAGAATAATTCACAAGACTATTAGTAATAAACCAAAAAGGCAATATGGGAAGGTGATCTTAAGATAGCATTCACTAGCATTTCACGTAAACATGCTCATCCAAAACTTGGTGCTACACAGATAAAGGAAACTACAAGCTTGTGAATAAATACTACCACTACTGTTTGTCAGGCTTATCCGGATCTTCTTCTTTTCCAGGGTCTTCCTCCTCTTCCTCTTTCTTCTTTTCTTCCTCTTCTTCTTCATCTTCTTCTGGAGGATCATAAGGCAGCGGAGGTGGTATTGGTGTTTTCATAGGGCTAAACTGTGGAAATATATCAGGCCTACGACCAGGCTTTGGCCTCTCCCATTCCTGCAGGATGAATCAAACTACATTATTAACCACACTAACAATAAATGGTAAACATTCTTCGAATAAGTACTAATCGCAATTAACTTCTGGTAATAACAAACCAACTGCAAGCCACTTTAAGTTATTCTCCAGAACAAAGCACAAAAACAGAAGGCATACAAATATATTAAAGATATTTTCTACTGAGGAGATTATATTAAAATCAATCCAAGCAGCAGTCAATTAAAGTTGGATAATCATCCAAAGCTAAATGCTTGATATTTTGAGAATTCGCACAGCTCAATAGCACTAAAAACCAGAAATCATGTCTCATTTATGAATATGGCTGCTTTTGACAATAAAGTTTATTCATTTCCCTGATGAACATATTTGCAGCATCACAATTTTACAATTGGAACTAGCAACGATTTGTAACGAGTAATAGGTCCTACGTTGGATCTAGCTAAGATTAGGTAGGTTCGCTAAACACATTCTTCAAGTCTACTCAATTCCAAACATGCAACAATTGTAAGTGAAGGTGCTCTCCACAAGTTTGACCAGATTCTGATTCCACACACCTTGGAAAATCAAGGTGCCTGTTTGAGCAAGCTTTATAGGCTAACTAGATGCCCAATTGGGTAAAGTAGAAAATAGAGTGAATTGAAAAAAACAATTCAAAATACCAAACTGAAGACTATTTGTTTCAAAGAACTGAATGGGCATTTAGTCATGACTCATCTCTTAATTTCTGATCCAAGGATGGATATCCAAGATTGATGTGAATTCGATGGATACAAAAAATATTTCAGTCTTCAACCAAATGTTATTGCAAACTTAAGGGCAGTGTCACCCAAAGAAGATATAGCTACAGGTTGGCTCCCCTAAAACAATATTTCTTCAACTAATTACACATAATTCCACACCAATTACAATTCTGAAGTGTAAAGGTGGAGATATTCAGATTTTTTGACATTATAATAAATGAAGTCAATATAACTTTCCCACATATACCCTTCTTATCATGTCATTTGCAACGCAAAAAAATGGGCTTCAAAGTTCAAGTTCACGCTTCGGAAAGTTATAATGAAAGCATGATAGCATCCATGGTATCTGACCATCAAAATAGCTTCCTCGGTACACAGGCCTACCAAATTATAAATAAAAGTACAGTAGCTTAGGCGGCAGTCTTTTGACATTACTTTGATAAGGATTCCAATTGATAGCAGGAGTTTTGATAATTAAAATGTCCAATTCTCTTCAACAAAAGTCACTGAACATGATCAAATAAGAAGAGAAACCTTCTGAAACAATTCACCCAAACAGAAAATATCTATGAGAAAACCAAGAATCTAGTACATCTTGCATCTTCTGTTTCCAGAATCGCTATGGTATGTAACAACAAACATTTAACTGAATAACCTATACAACCAATCGACGAAATGACCTTCAAACTTCAATTACAGCAATAAACAATACATTACGAAACAAACAGAAACGAATATATGTCTATACATAAATATAGAGAAAAACGGAGAGATAGACACATACAATAGGGAAATCCAGAGGATTGCGGCGAGTCAATTTCTCCTCATCGGGGGCCATACAGACCACTTGATTACTTAAACGACGTGTTCCACGCAAGCGATTCACAGAGCCAAACATAGTGGTGGAGGATGCAAGAGAAAACGGGCAAAGGTGGGTCGCAGGCGCAGAATTAGGCGGTGATGCCATTATTAAGGGTTTGGAGGTGGAACATACAGAGAGCCCCACGAAAGCCATTTACAAAGATTATTACTGGAATCAGGTTCCTGTTTCTTTTACCTTGACGGAGAAAACGGCAGTCACAGACACAGACACCAACCGGCCCTGGCTACGCACCTCATTAACGCCTATTCTCTATCTGAATTTTATCTTTTTCAAAATCAATGTTCCTCATCTTTCAGAGGCGGCTTAATTTTATGGGCCTCTTAGTAGGCTAGGACAGCCGCATTTGTATTCCCAAGACCGCCTTCAGCCAAGCCCATCTTAAGCCTTATTTGTAAGGCATCCACTTAACACAATCTGGTCCATATAGATATAGGGGTAATTAAGGGCTTTTATTATTATTATTATTATTATTATTATTATTATTATTATTATTATTATCAATCTTTATTTTTGAAAAATTAATTATTATTATTAAGGCCTACGAGCGTCTCCCTGGCTTTTGTTTCATCTGTGGCCTCATTAGGCATGGGGAGAAGTTCTGTCCCATTCCCGTCCTCACCAATTCTACGGTGGTGCCTCAGAAGTATGGCCCTCACCTTCGTGCTTCTATTCGCAAACTTCCGCTGGCTATTGGGTCCCGTTGGCTCAGGGATGAAGAGTTCTCTGGTCGGGGCCAGTCCCCTAATGCTTGCCCCCTGTCCCCCGATGGGCGTCAAGACGACGATGGCCCTCCCACCTTGGGTGCTGCGCTGATGGTTGGAACCGCTGGCCACCCACAAGGGCCGGAAGGGGCGTCCCACAATGGCGCGCTTGTCGTTAGCGATCCCAAGCGACGTCGTACGGATGCGGCTCCGGAGCTTCCCGATTCCCTGACGTAGGCTGTCCAGCCGGTTGGCTCTCTGCCTCTCCTCGATTGTACTATGGCGGGTTCTGGTCCCCAGACCTGCCGCCATCTATGAATCTCTTAAGTTGGAATTGTCGTGGGCTCGGCAACCCCTCAACAGTTCAGAACCTAATGCAGATCATTAGGGAACGTCGGTCGAACTTTATCTTTCTTGTTGAAACTTTATGTACTTCTACTAAGCTTCATGACATAAAGACACTTTTGGATTATGATGATTATTTTTGTGTTGAGGTTTCTGGTCGCAGTGGTGGGTTAGCATTATTGTGGAAGGGTGTTACTCCTATACGTTTATTGGGGTCCTCCCGTCATTTTATTGATGTGCAGGTATCCCTCCCGGGTGTTGTTCCTTGGCGTCTTACTAGTTTCTATGGTAGGGCCGATCGTCTGAGACGGGCAGAGACATGGGCGCAACTTGTTCGCCTCTCCTCACTATCACCTCTGCCTTGGGTGTGCATAGGCGATTTTAACGACATTCTCTTTCAGTCCGAAAAGCGTGGGGGACTCCGCCAACCATCTTATTTGCTCAATGGTTTCCGCCATGCCGTTACGAAGGCTGGGCTTTTTGATTTGCCTCTTGCAGGGTATCCTTTTACGTGGGACAACGACAGGAGTGGGGCGGCCCATGTCGAGGCCAAACTAGATCGGTGTTTAGTCTCGGATAGCTGGCGTGCCCAATTCCCTGTTTCCAAAGGATCGGTTCTTGACCTCTCTACCTCGGACCATCTTCCTTTATTGTTGCAATTTCAGCTCTATGTCCCTCGGCCCCAGGCGCGTCTTTTCCAGTTTGAAAATCACTGGTCCAAGGAACCTGAATGTCGGCTGGTCGTTGAGCGTTGTTGGCGCGATCATGCTAATCCTGACCTCCTCTCTAAACTGGCGGCTTGCTGTCACCTTTTAGATGATTGGGGTCAGTCCTTTCGACATCAATTTAAAGCATAGCTGGCTGCTTCTCGACACTGTATGAACCGCCTCCGGGGTCGACGTTGGGCGGCAGAGCGCCGAATATTTTTGCGAGCTAAGCAATGATGGGTGGCTCTCCTTGCCCAACGTGAACTCTTCTGGAAGCAACGGGCCAAAGCAGTGTGGCTGAAGGAAGGTAATCGCAATACGCGATTTTTTCAAGCGCAAGCTACGGCTCGTCAGCGCAAGAATCGTATCACTCAACTGAAGGATGCCCATGGCATGTGGCAAACTTGGGACACTGGTCTCTCCCAAGTCATTTCTGATTATTTTACTAACCTCTACTCTTCACAGGTTTGTACCCCTGTTACTATTCTTGATTGCGCGCCGCACTGTCTCTCTGCTGAGGAACATTTGATGCTCGATGAGCCTTTCACTCGGGAGGATGTTCGCTAAGCCGTTTTCAGCATGGGTGGGGACAAATCTCCTGGCCTTGACGGTTTGAACCCGGGTTTCTACCAACGCTATTGGGATGTCATTGGCGATGATGTCTCGGTCTTTTGTCTCCAGTGTGCCACAACAGCCCTTTTCCCTTCGTCCCTGCAGGAGACCATCCTCGTCCTAGTTCCCAAGAAGCAGCACCCGGAATATATATCTGATTTCCGCACGATTGCTCTCTGCCAAGTCCTCTACAAGATTGTTGCTAAGAAGTTGGCCCATAGACTGAAGTGTGTCCTCCCTAAAATCATCTCCCCCACGCAGAGCGCTTTTGTCGCTGGTAGACACATTCAAGACAACTCGGTGGTGGCTTATGAGGCCATCCATTATCTGCGGGCTCGGCGGCGAGGCAAGATTGGTTATGCGGTTCTCAAACTGGATATTTGTAAGGCTTATGATCAACTCGATTGGTGTTTTCTGCAAGCAGTCATGCGTAAGATGGGATTCAATGAACGTTGGCTTAGCCTGACTGCCCAATGCGTTACTGCTGTCTCTTATCGGGTGCTCCAACAGGGTACTTTTATTGGCCCGATTTTTCCGGGTCGCGGGTTATGACAAGGAGACCCATTGAGCCCCTACCTCTTCATTATTTGCGCAGAAGCCCTCTCCCGCCTTATACAAGCCCGAGTGGCTCAAGGAGCTCTATATGGGGTCAAGATCGTTACCGACGCTCCTGTCATCTCCCATCTGCTCTTTGCTGACGACAGTGTTCTTTTCTTCCGAGCTCAGATTCATGAAGCCCAGGCAATCCAGACCTTACTACAGGACTATGAGCAAGCTTCGGGACAATCCATTAATTTTAGTAAATCCTTGATTTCTTTCAGTCCCAACACTGACTTGGCGACCAAATCGGTCATTTGTTCTCTTTTACAGATTCAGGAATCTGACGATCTTGGCAGTTACCTTGGCCTTCCCATGGCTATTGGCCGTAATAAGAGGGAGGTTTTCGGTTTCGTCAAGGACCGGGTCTAGAAAAAACTCAACTCTTGGCCTGTTTTGCGACTCTCTAAATCGGACAAGGAAATTTTATTGCGGACTGTGCTTCAGGCTATCTCGACTTATGTCATGATGCTTTTCCTCTTCCCCAAGTCACTGTGTGAGGATCTTGAGTGGCTCATGAGTCGGTTTTGGTAGGGTACTACGACCAATCGGAGAGGTATACATTGGATGTCCTGGGACTGATTATGCCGCTTAAAGGAGGATGGGGGCCTCGCCTTTAAATGCCTTCGAGAGTTTAATCTTGCTCTCTTGGGTAAGTTAGGCTGGCGACTTATCACGAAACTTGACTCGTTAGTTGCACGGTTGCTCAAAGCTCACTACTTTGCCCATTGCTCCTTCTTGGAAGCCCCTCTTGGCGCGAACCCAAGTTACCTTTGGCGAAGCATTCGGGCAAGCCAATCTCTTCTTCGCAGTGGCCTGTGCTGGAAAATCGGCAGGGGGGATTGCGTGCATATATGGACCGATCCTTGGTTAAAGGATGTCACCAACCCTTTTGTCTCCACCCCTTTCGATGCCTGTTCGAATGTCCTCCTGGTTCAAGACTTGATGCGTCATGGGTGGTGGAATGCTGGGCTGATCACTGCCATCCTTAACGAACGTGATCGTGGCTTAATTTTGGGCCTCCCTCTTTCGCGTGCTGCTGAGGATGATCTGTTTTGGTTGTATGAGGACAATGACTTCTTCTCGGTTAAGTCGGCCTACAAGGCTCTTACCTCCCTGCGCACCGACGCCCCACCTGTCGCGATGGTGCCGATCTGGACGCAGCTCTGGAAACTCTACATCCCCCCGTCTGTGCGTACTTTTATCTGGCGAGCCTCACAAAATATCCTCCCGCTCCGTGGCACCTTGCTCTTAAAGAAGGTCGATGTCCCCCCTTGGTGCCCGTTTTGCCTTCAGGCGTCGGAGAGTCTGTTGCATCTAATGGTCACTTGTTCCTTCACCAGACAGGTTTGGCAGTGCTCTTTTCTGGGCTGGTTTTCACCTACGGTGTCCAGCTTTCAAGAGTGGTTGGGGCGAGTTTTCCGCTTGTTTATTGGCCCTTGCAATGAGCTTATGTTGGCAGGTGTGGACAGCGCGCAACGACCTTATTTGGCACCATAGAGTTACTGCTCCTTTATCGATTTGGACTCGCACCTTATGTTCCTACCATGATTGGTCGAGGGCCCAGGTGGAGGCGACACCTCCTCGTCCTACGGAGGGGGCCACTATCTGGCAGCCACCCACTCTCGCCTGGGTGAAAGTCAACGTTGACGTTGTTACTGTTGTGGACGGTTCTTCCACTGGCTATGGTTGTATCGCTCGCGACTCCTCGGGTTCAGTGTTGCGTGTCCGGATAGGACGCCTGGAGGGTGCTTTTCGTCCCAAGATTGCTGAAGCTTTAGCCATCAAGGAGGCCCTTAGCTGGATTGAGTGTACTAGGTGGTCTCGAGTCATTGTGGAGGGCGATTGACTCCTTGTCATTCAAGCCCTCCTAGCTCGTCACTTCGCCGATGCTACTGCTTTTGGTGATTTAATCTCTCATTCTTGTGTTCTTGTTTCTCAACTCGACTGTGAAGTTGTCTTTAATCATGTTAGACGTTCTGCTAATCAGGTCGCCCATGACTTAACCCAGGCTTTCTGAATAACGCTAAACGTGGGCGAGTGGAGTTGTAATTATCCACCTTTTGTATTGCCTATTCTCAGTTTGGATATCTAATATATTTCTGCCTTCTTTTCAAAAAAAAAAAAACAATAACAAAGATTACAAATATTACAGTAAGAAGATCCCAAACTTTAACAATAAGATTTTATATCTTCCTACTATATATTTCGCTCAATTTTTATTCCAGTGTGGGATGACTATTTCCAAGATGTATTTTATTTCTAAATATATATATGTGTTCTAAGCTATTTAACAAAACTATGTAATCTATAGCCTAAAAATATTGTTAAAAGATAAAGATATTTTTTTGGTAGTGAATGCAACTATTTAATTTACAACTTAAATGACAAGTTTTATTTATATTATTTAAAATATAGATTATTGAAATATTAACTAGACAAAATATTTATAAAATTTAAATTTTAACTACATTATTGAGTTGTGATATAATATTTTAAACATTATCTAATAACTAATTTATCGTCACAAAATTGGACAAAAATCAACATATTTGCATTTTGTTAAAGGAATTATAATTACGAAAAATCGAAGATGAAGATTAATATGATTAAGGTCATAAATTTCAATTGCATTGTAATTCAATCATATTATTTTTATTTTGAAAAGAAAGGAATTAATTAATTAATAATAAAGTTACCAAATATATCTCTAATTAAGCATAATGAAACAAAATAGGCTAATAAAAGAGTCTATTGTTAATGCAACACCTAACAATAAAATAACCAAACTAAGACAATAAAGGTAGGAAGATTTAAAAGCCACTAAAGTTTGCTCAATAATGTAACTCATCATCTAATGTATAGATTGTTTCTTATGGCTTGGTTTACCTTGAATTTCTCTCATATTCCTTTCTTTCCAAATTAGACGTCTGGTAGTGTCAAATGAGATTCTAAATCTTAAATACTTGCATTTTCGCTTCAGACTAACATACCAAGGATGCCTTGGTATTTTAAAATGTTTTGATTGCCTTGATACACTAACTAAAGATGCCTTTGAATATGAAATTGCAAGAGAACCTTTGGAAACTTATCTTGCGGATGCATATTTAATCAATCGCCATATTAAAGAACTATCATTCATATCATCTAAATTGGATGTGGAAACTATCAATCCAAAATGTAAAAGCTTTGAAAATTGGGTAAATATAAAGAAATTTTAAAATCTACCTTTTAGCAATGAAGTCAGCCATGCTCTAGGCTCCGGGGCGGTGTATTGACTCATCAATCATGTGCATATTCATATGTTAATGATAGTGGAGATGAAGATACTATATTGGATATGCAATCTTACACAAAGAGATAAGATTGGAATGTAGTGGTAAGAGTCAAGTTGAGGGATGGCTAACGTTGGTGGTAAATTAAGGGATAGAAGGCTTAGTAGATTTAGACATATTAAGAAGAGACATCCTAATGTCCCAACAAGAAGATTGTATTTAGACAATATAAAAGAAGAAGAGGAATACCTAAAGGCCCCGTTTGGTTGGTAGGAAAGTAAAATGAATTTGGAATGTTATTTCTTGGAAAATAAATCTATGGAAAGTAAAGATATTCACATGTTTAGATACTTATAAAAACTCTAATAGGAAAGTTAGATGGATTCTTATTATAGTGTTTGGTATGTAACAGTATTTTATAGAATGTAACTTAACTTTGACTTGTATTTTCAATTATATCCTTACAAACAGAATAAAAATTGAAATCGTTAAATAAAGAAAATATAAACACGAAGATTATCGATTGAAACTTCTAAGCAAAATATTCAAAATCTAAATACCGATCGATATCGAAAATTTAAAAAGGAGAATTTTTTGCAACATTTTCAAAAATTTTAAAATTTCTCTCCTCCTCTTATCTTTCCTTCTCCCTTTTCAAAGTTTTTTAATTAGTTATTTTATTTTTTCAACTTTTATAATTATCGTGAATTTTTAATTTATGTTTTTAAAATAATAATAAATATTTTATTACTAATAATAATTATAAATTAAATAAAACTTACACAAATATTTTTATTTAAATTTATTTTAATAATTTATATAATATTTATTAATAAAATATTTTATTTTTAAAATAAATAATTTAAAATAATTATTTATAAAATAATATTAATTTATATATTTTAATTATTAAATCAAAATTTATTTAAAATTTATATATTTTAAAGTTGCAAAGTTGAGAGAGAAAAAGGGGGGGGGGGAGGTTAAATTGTCTAGTGTATTTTTTAGATTAAATTCCTGAGGAAAGTAATCTAAATACCAAGGGGAGTGTTAGGATTTAGATTCTAAAAAAAGTGTCACTGCTTTCCCTAAATTAGGAAAGTTTTTACTTTCCTAACTACTCAAAAAAAAAAAAAAACCAAACGTAATAATTTAAATTTTAGGAAAAAGATTACTTTCCCTGACAACAATCCGTGCCAACCAAAAAATTGTAAGGAGGTGATCTAACATAATATGACTCAACTAAAGCTTGCTGAGAACTTAGGCCTTAATAGAAAACTTTAACGAATTAAGATTCCGATCTTAGATCGTACATCAAAGGTTCTTCTCTTTTTATAAAGAGACTCTTCTCTATCCACAGGTCTTTTGAATCTTTTCCTTCATTTTTCTGTGTCTTGTACTTGCCCTAATACTTTTGTTTGTAATAATTTTTTTTCTCTTTTAATTGTGTGTTTATTCTACTTATTTATTTCCTTTCTTGTGTGTTTATTTATTTATTCACTTTTATCTTTACCTTTATTTTTGAATTTATTTATTTTGATTTTTATCTTTGTTATTATCTTTTATCTGTTTTTCTTTTCTTTTATTTATTTTAATTTATGTATTATTTGTTTATGTATTTGCTGATTATTTTCTCATTTTCTTTTATTTTGTTGATTGAAAACATTTTCTTTAGTTGTTACAGATAAGGCTGCATATTGTTGAATCTTTCTAAATTTTGTATTTCACCGGAATCTCTACTAATACATTATTGTTATTATTATTATTGTTATATTATCTTGAGACGATAAATTGGATACATAATATTTCTCGACATTTCGGTAGCATCAAACATTCCAACAAAGAAAAATAAAAAGTACAACATATTAGATCTAAAAGTGCTTGCTGGTGAACTCGTAAAAACACTTGAAGAGCTTTTTATTGATCCTTGAACATTTTTAATTTTGACATTTTCCTTTATCTACTTGGCAACCCAAACAATATGACTCTCAGGCAAGAAGTGACAAATAGGAATCGTACCAGGCTTAACCTTAAGGACCTGAAAAGCTAAGTGGATTGGATTCCATTTTGATGTGTCAAGATGACATATGGCAATAGCTTTGAGAGTGTTATGATCAGCACCAATTAATGAAACCATGTAAGCCTTAGCTTGATGCATATTATGACAGTAATAAATAGGATATATATAGTTTTTGGCATGACAAACTACTATTTTTTCTCCGAGTATCTTGACTCCTTGTCCGATGATGTATTCTTGTTGCTCCTTATCGTATTTATCAACTTCGGTCGTTAAAACTCGAACATACTTTCCAAGGTGCGAGGTACTAAAATCTACCTGCGCTTCTAACGATGTAGCACAATTCTTCTCTTCACCCTCCAATCCTTCTGCTTCACACTCTTCTATTGTCCTACTCATGATATCCGCATTTGTTGAATTTGATTCAACTGAAAACAGTTTCAAAATTTCAGAGAATTTCGTTGACGAGAAAGGTATCAGATCTGCAATCTGGCGGGGTATCAATTTGGTTTTAGGTGTTGTTTTGATGAAACAAAGGTTGAACTTTTTTCCAGGAAACATGTCTTTCTCCTTGAAGAAAAGAGAAATGTTAGTGTTGCTTCTTGGCTGAGTTTTGATAGCTGCGTATTTGTACGAGAATAGACTGTCATCGCCCGGAGAACTTGGAGGTAATAGTGTTATGTTTGGTCCACTGAACGGACTCCAGCTCACAGATACTAAACCCCCAAGGCCTAAAGTTATACCAATACCACCCAAGTTGATTCCTATACTCATGGCACTTTGATTGTAACTCAGACCGGTGTAGTTCGTCAGACTTGTATGATTGTTGTCAAGCGTTGGGACTGTTTAGTTGAAGAGCAAACATGCAAACGTTAAGTAACAATGACTCGTAAAGATTCAAAGAAAAAGAAACAATATAATTGGAAATAATGAACCTTTTTGGCAATAATATTAATGGCGTTGAATGTTCATTTGAAAGTAAAACTCCAATTGCTTTTAATTCTGGGGAATTTCACAAAGTTTACGATCGATTGCTAAAATTAAAAAAACATGCATGCATTTATTGAGACTAGAGTATATTTAGTGACAGAGGGTAACACTTTCTACCAGTTGGTAAAAGTTCATGCAGAACTTTAGGCATCGGAGTATCAGGCAAAACTGACCGCCAATAGTCTTGTGAAGGCGAAGCAGCAAGAGATTCACGGAGCACAAGCTGCAAAAGAGTGGTAGATAATTGTACCATATACTACTTCCATTTGTATGATTAAAGAATGGGAAATATTCTCAATATTAATATGAATGTCATGTTTTCGAAAGCTCACCGAGGATATTAAGAAAACCATACGGAAATAAACGTCCATTACAACTGAACGATGAATAATGATATAGTGAGATGAATATGCAAGGACGAGACAATCCTAGTATGAACTTGTAAATTAAGGGAATAGCCTATAGGACCTTTAATAGGCAATATATATATAGCAAATGTAGGTTAATCAAACCTTTATCACTGTATTAACAAAATGGTTGGGAAAGTAAGCTGAAGTTCACAGTTTTAGTATGATTATGATAACTTAAACAACCAACTGATGAAATTGTCTTAAATTTCGCATGTTATGCGGTTATGCCGTGATGGAATCTTTTGGCACTTACATAGAAACGGGATCTTTGCCGAGCAAGTTAGGAGCACTTTTGCATACATAGAAGGAAAGAAATATATATTAGAGAATTAAAAATCTTACTGCATTTGACAACATATATAGAGTAAGTTATAACTAAAATTTCAGGGCTGATATCACTGGTTTATTCTTTTTTTTTGTAATTTGTAGTTTTTGTTTCATATATATATATGATTCCTTGAAAAATCATTGACATATTTTTTCTTAATATTAAAATATTTTTTATTTACTAAATATTAGTATGTTTCAATAAATAGTTTTTATTTAATATATTCTGTTGATGAATATTAATTAAAATAAAATATTACTGCTAAATTTGAGATTTAGAGAGAAATAAGCGTACTCTTTCCTTATCTCATTAAAATTTTATATATTTTATAACTTTATCTTATAAGAATAATTTGAGAATCAATAATAATAAACTATTAATTCATAACAATCTTAAAACTAATAATTAATCATTATTGAGCCCTTGTACTGTTAGAACTTATTGATTGTTTTATTAAGAATTCCCTCTATAGTAGTAAATTAAGTTATAATGTTTAATTTTAATTCATATATATAATTATATTCAAACCATTTCCATAAATTTATAATCTTTTATTAAATTAATTAATAGATAAACTATTTTAAAATTTAAAATTATAATTTATTTAAAATCTAGAAAAATTTATTACTTAAGTAAATGAAAATATTATGATATATAAATAATTAAATTTCACTTAAAATTTAAAAATTTTATCATTTAAAATATTTTCTCAAAATGGTTTAAATTCATTATTGAAATCATAAATTTTATTAATAAAACATGCCCAATATATGAAGCATGTAAGAAATTAATGGACAAGAGAGAAACTCTAACTTCTCCCTAACCTACTTGAAAAAGCTATATGCTTTCTCCTGATCCTAAGCTAGTTTCTTCTTCTCTTGGTGACTCGGAACTTCTGTTAGTTCCTTCTTCCACTATACTACCAACTCTACTTATTTCGTCACCAGTTTCGTTATTTATCTTTTAGCTTCTTTCCTCCTTCTTTAGATATTTTGTGCATTATCTATTCCTTTCCATTATTGTAATGTTTAAAATGTAGCTCTTCTAGCTCTCCTTCTTCTAAATTTACTTTAACATTATTGTGCAATTTTTTCTTTTTTGTTTTCATTAATGTCTAACACCTCAAATATTTCCACATCTAACCTTAGAAAGGCTAACCATATAAACTTTGGATAAAGCATCAACTCTTGCCTCTAAGAATCCTTTACTTGCTAGAATAACTAAATCTACAGCCATGTAAGTAACGCACACAAGCATGTAACTTTATAGTAACTATAATTCTTCTATTTTTAATCCCATTTTTACCCTAACATTTCTCCTTTTGCTTCAAGATGGCAAAAAAAGATTGAACATCAATAAAAATGCATCAAAGATATGAATTTAACTCAATTTGGTTCTTTTTTCTCCAACTTGTACCTAAACCAAAAATAAGTATCTTAGACTGAAAATAACTTTAATCACTAAGAATTAGGGAATTAATAACTAATCATTCAATCATTTATCATACAAAGCAAAATAAAGGCATAAGTTGCATAATTTGCTTTCCACGAGACATTAAAGATTAAAAAAAACCTTTAAAGATCACTAAGGAAATTAACACGAAATTACAGATTAATTTCCTAATTAATCAATACAATTAATTAACCTTAAGATTGTAACATACTATATTCAATAATTGGATGGATAAATACCTAGAAATTGGGGAACAACTGAATCTATTGATATTTTGTGAAGCGGAGTGATAGAGAAGAAAAGGATTGACTATTGCTAACCCTAATCAACAAAAAACACATACAGTTCTCAATAGGGCGACTGTATTTAAGTTCAACTAGCAGTAGAGCCTCTTATGCACTGCAAATTATGGGCGAAGCCTACCCATCATAGTAAGCCCATGAACACAAGCCCAATGAAACATTTGAGAGATAATTACCAAGCCCAATTATCTTGACATCAAATTAATCGAGGTTTGTACAAAATTATGTTCATTATTCTAGTCCACAAAAATAATGACAAAATTCTATCATTCTCCCACTTGGATAACATAATCGACATCAATGAACAATAGAAACAAATCCCCATATTAATATAATAATATGTGGCTACAATAAGATGTCAAAGTAGAGTCAATAATCTCTCAATCATAAGTCCAAAATGAGATTACAAGTACCTCAACAGTATAGAAATCAGACCCGATAGAAGTACTGATAACATATATGCAAGATATTCATATCTCGATAACCTAAATAGAATGTCTCATAAGGAAATGCACACAAAATGGTGATCCATTGGTGCAATTCCAAACAAAATGGCCTAATCATCAACCCAAGATGCTTACTGAGATTTAACAAAATATCTCATAACAACAAAATGAGACTAGGTACAAAATGTCTCCAACAAAATGCCATACATATACAAACAATCAAACATATCTATGCAGTATATCAATAAAGTATATGGCAATAACAATAATAGCAACAATTATAAGCAAAAGTCTCTAGATTGAATAACAAAATAGTCAAATACAATGTTGCTATCAAAAATTAACATAAAAGACAAACTCCCACTAATCCAAGGCATCAAAAGATCTAAATTGACCCATACGGATTGCATGACTCATAAAAGCCTTAACAGTGCTACTATAAGATCAGTAGGTATATGCTCTATACGAGTCTAAAACTCTTTAACGTTCTCTCTAACAAACATATACTTTGTATCAAAATGCTTCGAACGCTTAGAGTTCTTGCATATTTAAGAGAAGCCCATCATAGCAAAGTTATCACAGTATATGGTTAGAGATCTGGAAACACTCTCCACAAGATGAAGCTCATAAATGAAATTCTTCAACCATATTACCTGTCAAGTAGCTTCATAACAAGCCACATACTTTGCCTCCATGCTGAAAGTTGCTGTAAGTGTTTGTTTAACACTTTTTCAAGATACAGCTCCTCTAGCAAGCATAAAGATATATCTTGATGTGGATTTGTGATCATCAGGGTAGCCACCACAATCAGAATTAGAATAACCTATCACCTCAAGGTGATCAGACATCCTGTATGTGAGCATGTAATCTTTAGTACCTTGTAGGTGCTTTAAAACTCGTTTCAAAGCTTGTCAATGACCCACACTAGGGTTGCTCAAGTATCTTCCAAGTACACTAACAACAAAAGCAATATCAGGACGTGTACAAACTTAAGCGTACTTAAGACTGCCAATAGCAGAAGCATATAGAACCTTTTCCATCTCTGGCTTATCTTTATCATTTTGAGGATACTAGCTATTTGAGAGTTTGTCACCCTTTTGAATGGGTGCACTGCAAGGATTACAAGTCTTCATGTTGAATCTATTCAAGATCCTTTCAATATACCTTTTCTGAGACAAACCAAGAACCCCAAAAGATCTATCACGATGAATTTCAATGCACAGAACAAAAGAAGCATCGCCAAGATCTTTCATATCAAAATGAGCTGCCAATATTTCTTTAGTCTTAAAAGGAAAACCCATATCATTACTAGCTAAAAGAATGTCATCAACATAAAAAACAAGAATATTGAATTTTTCCCACCATTCTTCAAGTAAATGCATTGATCAATAACATTTTCCTTAAAGCCAAGAGAACAAACAATTTGGTCAAATTTTAAGTACCATTGTCTGAAGGCTTGTTTCAGCCTATAAATGGATTTTCTCAATTTGCATACCATGTGTTCCTTACCTTTCTTAACAAAACCGGCAGGTT
Organism: Erythroxylum novogranatense; assembly: GCA_029891385.1. Lineage (NCBI taxonomy): Eukaryota > Viridiplantae > Streptophyta > Magnoliopsida > Malpighiales > Erythroxylaceae > Erythroxylum > Erythroxylum novogranatense. Next base: position 49,813,809 of record CM057226.1, on the reverse strand, counting down.
GATTCATGAGCACATCTTCATTCAAATCACCATTTAGGAAAGCAGTTTTCACATCCATTTGATGGAGCTCCAAATCAAAATGAGCAACCAAAGCCATCATAATATGTAATGAATCTTTAGTAGAGATGAGAGAAAAAAGTCTCTTTATAGTCTATATCTTACCTCTAGTTATACCCCTTTGTAACAAGTCTGGCTTTATACCTTTCTATCTCACCTCTAGCATCATGTTTAGTCTTAAAGACCCATTTACACTCAACAGTTTTACAACCACTAGATAATTCCACCAAATCCCAAACGCCATTCATACTCATAGAAGCCAACTCATCTTTCATGGTTGCCAACCATTGTGAACTACGAGGACTATAAATGGCATCCTAAAAAGAAATTGGATCTGAGTCTTCAACCAAATTGAATTCATGCGCCTCCAAGTAAATGTAATAGTCTTAAAATTTAAAAGATTCAGTGGATTTAGGAATCCTTTCAGATATCCTAGGTGGAACTACAACCACATCTGGGACTTGAGTATCAATGCCAACCTGTTGAGGAATTTCAACATCATTTCTTGGATCAACAACATCATCATGAATCAGAGGAGATTGAGTTGCCTTAGGATGAAAAATAATAGGTGTAGGAACAATAAAACGATCCTCTTTGAAATCAATAACACGAGACTCATGCCTTTAATTATGTTTCATGTCCCCTTCAAAATAGATAGCACGATCTGATTTAATGACTCTAGTAGTGTGATTGGGACAATAGAATCTTGAACCTCTTGAGCTAGTACAATAACCAATAAAGTAACTTAATAACTAATAAAGTAACCTAAAATAGTTCTAGGATCAAGCTTCTTCAACCGAGGATTATAAGTCCTCACCTCAGCCTTATAGCCCCAAACACAAAAATGCTTCAAATTGGGCTTCTTTCCTGATATAAGCTCAAAAGCAGTCTTTGGTACAGACTTACTAGGCACATGATTGAGAACATAAACAACAGTCCTCAAGACATCTTCCTATAAGAACTCTGATAAGGTGGAGTGACTAAGTATGCACCTAAGCATCTCTATAAGAGTACGATTTCGTCTCTCTGTAATCTCATTTTGTTGAGGAGTTCCAGGCATGGTATATTGTGCCTCAATTCCACAATCCAACAAGTATCTAGCAAAAAGGTCAGGCTTTCTTCCAGTTTCATCATACCGACCATAATACTCACCACCTCTATCAGATCTTACACATTTAATCTGCTTCCTAAGTTGCAATTTAATAACTTTTTTCAATGACTTAAAAGCATCCAATGATTCAGATTTCTCATGCAACAATTCAATCCAACCATACTGAGAAAAATCATTAATAAAGGTGATGAAGTACCTATAGCCTCCCATGGAAATAGGAGTAATGGGTCCACAGATATCTGTGTGAATTATCTGTAATGGTTCCTCCTTCCTAGTCATTTTCTCCTTTCTTACTTTAGTTGTAAACTTCCCTTTTATGCAATTAACACAAGCGTCAGAATCAAGAAGTCTAGATCATGTAAAATAGTTTCTTTAATCAACCTCTCCATTCTCTCTTTAGAGATATGTCCTAATCATTTATGCCACAATATAGAAGAATTTTTAGCAACTCTCCCACGTTTCTTTCCAACAACAGCATTAACATCATCAGGTGGTCAGTCAAAATGAGAAGAATTAGCAATTAGCATAAACAATCCATCACACATAATTGCAAAACCAACAACAGCAGAGTCATAGTAAAAATAACTCTATTATTGATTATGTGAAAATTGTATCCACAACTGTATAAAACAGAAACTGAAATCAAATTCATTCTTATAGAAAGAACATAAATAGTATCTTTCAAAAGGAAATCATGTCCACTCCTCAACTTCAAGGAAACTACTCATATGTGCTCAACATTAACATTAAATTCATCTCCTAGTTGCACTGTCAACTCCCTTTTATTTGGTTTTCACCTACTTTTGAACTCCTGCAATGAGTTCATTACATGAATAGTTATACTAGTGTCTAACCATTATGAATTAGGAGGAACATCAACCAGATTTGATTCAAAACAAACAAAGATTTGAGGTATACCTTTCTTCTTTGCCAATCAGTTCATAAACTTCACACAGTCACGCTGCCTATTCCCATGTTCATGACAAAAGTTGGAGCTTGCATTAAAAATAGGTTTGGGCTTCACACCAGAACTCTCACCAGGTCTAGAAGGTAATGCAAGTTTATCATTCCCCTTCTTCTTAAATTGAGGCTTACTCTGTTTGTTTTTATAAAATTTTTTCTAGTCACCACTGGTGTGAGAAGTGTGATGAATACTTTTTTTCATAGTATGCTCCTCTTGAATAAGAATGGAAATCAACTCATCAATGCTTCATTCATCTTTCTGAGCATGATGAGTAGTCCTGAGAACATCAAACTGAGATGAAAGAGATTCAAACACCTGCCAGATCAGATAATCCTCTCCCTATATAACTTTCATGGCCTTCAACTTGTTATACTAGTTCACAAGCTTCATAACATGCTCACAAACACCACCCACACCATCATACTTGGTCTTAGATAGTAAAGACAAGTAACTAGACTTTTCAGTCTTACCAAACTTCTGGAATTTTTCACCAATAGCCTTGAGATAATTTTTGGCATTATCAATTTTTGTGATGTTCTCTTTAATAGTCTTCTCCATTATGTACTTGATGGTCATCAAACAGACCTTGTTAGAACGAACCCACTTATCATATTTAGCTCTATCTATAGCGGAATACTCAGCAGTGGGTTATACAGGCTCATCCTCAATAAGAGCAACATCAACATTAGAAATCGCCAAAAAAAGATTCAAAGATTCAAACCAGTCCTGATAATTGGTTCCATTCAGCTTAATCGAAGAATTCAAAGTTGGAAATTGATACAATGCAAGGAGATTTAGCAAATGTATCAAGGACTAGCAAAATTGGATAAGTAACACAGCTAGGTTCTCATGCAATTGTAATCCTACCTAAAGGTCCCGAATTACAACACAGATCACCCAAAACATTAAATTATGCCTTAAAGCTAATATTGATAGGATATTGAAAACTTTAAAGACATAATTTAATGAATTAAACAAAACATTAGAAACCACATTGATAAAGACAAACCGATAGGGTAAGTGCATCATTAACATAGTATCTAATGTATGCCCAATAACAACATCACAACAGCAATTTGTAATAATTGGTCTTACGATAGGCAAGCTCACAATTACATAAAGTGAATGACAATAGTCCAATAACATTCCCCAAGATTGTTCCTATAGCTTCAGTTAGCACCATAATTACAAAATTAACTATAGTAATTATATAATATAACATTATATGCATAAATTACATCCTAAATTAATTTTGGTGTCTAACTATATAACACTGAGAGCACACAAGACTCCACAAGCCCAAATAATATTATAAATAAGTACAAAAATTTTCAAGAAAAATTCAGAGAGTATATTATATTTTTATTAATTTTAAAATTTGGGAAAAATAAAAATAAAAGTTCTAGCATTCAAAAAACTCCAAAAAAATCACCTTAAAATAAAATCGGGCAAGTAGAGCAAACAAGAAAAAATTTGGGAAAAAACTACTGTCAAAGAAGGTTGCACGCACCTCCACGTGCCACTGTCGTGTATAAGGAACACCCAGCCGGGTCGAGTGTTGTCTTCCTCACCCAAAAACTAGCAATCCGGGTCTCCCGACCAGATTCAGAAAATAGCTATATCTTGCTCGATTTTGATTTGTTTTCAATGAAATTGGTGTCAATAGATTCATAATTTAACGATATAAAACTCATCAATCAATTTCATAAAAGAAGCTACTGAATAGGTTCAAAAAAATGAAAGAAAACGTTTTATGGTTCTTTTTTTTTAGTTCTTGAGGTTTTCAAAAGACAACAGCAAATTTGACAAACCTACCACATGTTTTGACACCAAACCGAAACAAATCAACAACAACAAAAATGATTTCTTAGAAAAAATTAACAAATTTGAAAATCCCCAAATTCTATGAAATTAATATCTCAAAAATTACACAAAATTAGTAGTCATAATTAGGGCTAACATAGTTTTGATACCAATTGAAGGAAATTAACACAAAATTACAAGTTAATTTCATAATTAATTAATACAATTGATTAACCCTAGGATTATAACATACTATATTGGATGGATAAATACCTGGAAATTGGGCAACAATTGAATCCAATGTTATTTTCTGTGAAGCAAAGCGACAGAGACGCAGAGGATTGATTACTACTCTTCCAAGCCTTAATCAACAAAAAACACATGTAGTTCTCAATGAGGCGACTGTATTTAAGGTTGGCTAGTAGTAAGGCCTCCTGTGCACTGCAAAACATGGGTCAAGCTTACCCATCATAGTAAGCCTATGAAAATGGGCCCAATGACATGTTTGAGAGATAATTACCAAGCCCAATTATCTTGACATCAAATTAAATCAAATTAATCGGGGCTTGTACAAAATTATGATTATTATGCTAGTCTACAAAAATAATGACAAAACTCTATCAAGAATAACTAAATCTACAGCCATGTAATTAACACACATAAGCATGTAACTTTATAGCAACTCTAATTCTTCTATTTTTTATCCCATTTTTACCCTAACATACCTCCTTTTGCTTCAAGATGGCAAAAAAAGATTGAACATAAATAAAAATGCATCAAAGATATGAATTTAACTCAATTTGGTTCTTTTTCCTCCAACTTGTACCTAAACCAAAATAAGTATCTGAGACTGAAAATAATTTTAATCACTAAGAATTAGGGAATTAATAATGAATCATTCAAGCATTTATCATACAAAGCAAAATAATGGCATAAGTTGCATAATTTGCTTTTCATGAGACATTAAAGATTAAAAAAAAACCTTTAAAGGTCACTATACCATTATTCTAACTCTTTCTAGAAATTGTATAGGAAATAATCCTATATAGATACTAAAAGACCATAGACATAATATGGGTACTACATAACATTAATGTTCACAGTTCTTAGGGGTTAAAGCCAATTCCCCTCTAAGGCTAACCATTAAAACTAAAAAGGATAATGTTAAAAAAATCAAATGGGAATTCATATATATAGTTCTTACATGCTTCTTTTTATGTACTTGAGAGTAAAGAACTTGATCTCTATTAAAAAATCATTGAATGACATTTCTACATTTTAACCATATGCTTAAACTTGATGTTATTTCTTATATATAAATTTAGCATTCCTATTTACATGAAGGGTTGTCAAAATTTCATTAGTGAGTTCTTTACATTTATTCATCAAAACATTAAAGAATAATTTCCACCTTTAATTATCTACATATATCCTCTTCTAATTCACCAATTTAATAGATAGCAATTCACTCTAATCTTGTTGATTTGTTCTTCTTATCAAAATAAGTTATTTATAGCATTTGGAATTATAGTAGGTTTTTCATAATCATATTAGGTTCTTGCATTCATTACTATGATTGCAAAATTTCTTTTATAGGCTCACATTGAAGAAGTGCAAAAGGAAAATGATGGTGAAAAACTTGATAAAGTTACGGCTAATTTCGGACTAATAAGGTGTGAACATAATAAACTTATTGGAATGGGTGTGAAAGCATCACTATGAAAGAAAAAATATGGTGAGTGAAGCCTTGTTCAAAGTTCCTAATGAGTTTGTAATTCATCAAGAATGCATTAGAAGAAGAGATGAACCAAAAAGTAGAAGTTGAAAAGGAGATAATGAGAGAGGAATTAGAACAAGAGAAAGTTGAACGGTTGGAAATGAGAAGGCAACTTGAACAAGATAAAACTGATAGAGAAGAAAAGATGAAACAAATGTTCTCCCTCATTCAATCTCAACTTGGGCAAGCTAACACTACTAACATAAACATGTTTTGTAAGTTGATTACACCTAGTCAATTACGAAAGGAATCTTCTACTCCTCCATATCATACAGATTAAGATAAAGAATATCAGGTAACAAATTTCCTTAATTCACTATTTTTGTATATCATCTTGTTATCTTCTTTGTTAAGATTAGCTGCTTATGTTCATGCTTTTTGAATTTGTTCATAAAAAGAACTGAACCATTGTGCTATTAGTTTTTGGACTATATTATTTATCTTGATTAAATTGATGTTACAATAAAGTTGTTAGTATTTCATTTTTTAGATATATCAACTTGTTTATGAGCGTAGCAGTTTTACAATTTTAATATACTTATTTTTCTTTCTTTTTTTTATAGGATGGTGATGATTAGGAGTGGACAAGTAGGTACTTGGTGAAGGATTTTGGATCGCCCATACATATTGGTTTTGTTTAGTATTTAGATTAATTCACTTATATTTCGTATGGAATGGAGGACAATATTATAGATGGATATTTTAGTTAGTGATTTTTGTTTTGTATTTTGAATATGTTAAAAGATTAAATTTTACAAGTCTTTATGGACTATATATTATATATAAATGTAGTTTTTGTCGTTTATATTTGATAATACGTATGAAATTAAGATGTACATTAATATCTATATATATCTTTTAATGTTTTTATGGATATTGCTTATATAAGGACAAGAGTTTGACTTTATATTAAATAATGTTGGCAAGAAAGAATAAATTGTTTCTTTTATTATTACAAATTGTTGCCTAAAAAAATTCACTTTGTTGCCTTAGAAAGACTTAAAAGTGTTGCAATATCTATTTAACATTGTTTCTATAGTTTGAAACTAACATGTTGTCTTAGTTAAAACTTAAAACAACATTTTTACTTTGTGGCCCAATCAAAAAATTTTGTTGCCTCATACTTATTACATCACCACTTCTTTTAGGATACAAATTTTGTTGTCTTAATAAAAAGGAAACAATAATTGTACTTATAGCTACGCTTTTGTCTGTTGCCTAAAGCACTTTTTTCCGTAATGAATTTAAACACATGTTTTCTCGAGACACTAGAGTTGTTTAGTTTAACAAAAATAGGAGAATAATCTGACTTTTTTGCTTTCTGTTGAATGTCTTTAACTACTATTTCCTCTATCACCTATACTTGACCTCTTCCTTATCCTTAATTATGCTCTCAAACTCTTAATTTTTATGGCCAGCTTAGAACCTATGGTTTATTCATTCACATTTATTTATGTTTGCACCTATTAAAGATAATTATTACTTCTTTTTCTTTAAAACTTTTATCTTTCTTTAAATTAGATAAATATCAATTCCATTGTCTATTAATTATTTATATTTTTATTAAATGTGTTCTAAATTATTTATAGTGCATCAACCATATAAAACAACAAGACTCCATGTGATATGAGAAAACTTCTATTTTGACATTATAGCAAGGAGACAATGGCAACAATATGAACAAGCTATTGGACTATCACATTTAAATCCATGTAAGGGTATCTTAAAGACATCTAAATCAAGGTGTCATTGAAAACATTATCAATGGAATGAATTTTCTATATCTTCTAAGACATTTTTTTTGTTAATGATCCATATCCTATACACTTAATTTCCTTTTATATATGATCGAATGTTGTCCAAGCAAAGTGGGCCTAATCAAATGGAATAATACATTAAACGAGTTTACTTTATAGAATTGTGGAAACATGTTTACATCACTTTTAAGACCAAAGTTGGCAATTTTTATATTTGTGTAGTATTTAACATGTCAAAATGATCAAAGCTTCACGACCTTCTGTAAAATCTCAACATGCATCTCAAAATACAACAACATTTATGTGTAAACAAGACACTTGCATATTATTCATGTATTTAGAAACGGAAGAGTAACCAAATGGATATATACCTCCAGCCATTGCTCCACTAATGTCTAGCAACGTCTCTGAATTTTGAATCTTTTAGCCTATGTTTCCACGATGCAGTGGTTTTGAAAATTCCTTTTCGTGTGTTAGAGGATAGGGACCTAAAACCGGTTTTTAAATTGTTTCATCACCTCTGCCCATCACAGAGGATGAAACATGGAAGTATGGGCGTTAACATTTGCATGGTCAAGGGTTAAGCATTAAATGGACCATAATCTCAATAGTAGGAACAGTAGAAGATTTGAAAAATCTTACATTCTTCTACTTGTTCCATTTAACTCAACACCAAATAGAACAAGAAATCAAATATATGAATCATGGCGATAGTTCCTCTTATAGTGAGTATTATCTTCATGTATTACATAAATAAAATTTCTCATTACTAGCTCTTACACTTAAAAATAAACCATATATTTATTCTAGATCCCAATTAGATGATATTTCTCAAAACCAATTAAATATATGTGAGAACAAAAACATATGAGAAAATATAAAATTAAATAAGAGTTTCATTGAAGCAACAAATGTATAACAAAAATCACATTATGGAATTAAGTCCCATTTGCACTACATGATCCTTAAATTGCTTAGGTGGCATGTATTTAGTTAAAGGATCCGCAATCATCATGTCAATACTAATGTGCTTTATGACAACTTTCTTTTCCTTGACACGTTCTCTTATGGTCAAATACTTAATATCAATATGCTTACTCCGACTTTCACTCTTGTTATTTTTAGCCATATAGACCACAACTGAGTTGTCATAGTACAACCTTAATGGTTTAGAGATTGAATCAACAACTCTAAGCCCAGATATGAAACTCCTCAACCATACACCATACGAGGTAGCCTCAAAACATGATACAAACTCAGCCTCTATAGTTTAAATAGCAATTAGGGTCTCCTTGGCTCTCCAAGATATATCTCTACCAGCTAACATTAAAATACAACCATTTGTTGATTTCCTTGAATCAATATAGACAGCAAAGTATTAATCGGAGTTCGCACTACTTCTAAGTTCTCAATTCTCCTGTACATAAGCATGCAATCTTTTGTGCCCTGAAGATATCTCATAACCTTCTTTGCAACTTTCCAATGGTTAACACCTAGATTGCTCTGATTTCTACCTCACATTCCAACAGCATATGTGATGTCAGGTCGGGTGTAGACCTGAGCATACATAATGCTTCCAATAGTTGAAGCTTATGGAATGTTCTTCATGTGTTCCCATTCAAAATCATTCTTCAGGCATTGATTCAAATTGAATCTATCACCCTTCACAATGAGTGCTACACTTGGTGCACAATCTTTTATCCAAAATCTCTTTAAAACTTTGTTGATATAGGTCTCTTGAGACAAACCCAAAATGCCTCGTGATTTTTCTCTATGGATTTTGATGCCAGTAACATAAGACGCCTCACCCATATCTTTTATATCAAAATTCTTTGAGAGAAATTGTTTCACCTCATATAGCAAAACCTTATCATTAGCGCAATTAAAATGTCATCTACATATAACACAAGAGAACAAGTCTTACTCCCACTAACCTTCTGGTATTATCTTCAAAGTTGAATGAAGTAATAACCTCATGGAGTTTTAAATACCACTAATGAGAGGCTTGTTTTAATCCACATATAGATTTATTAAGCTTGCATACTAAATGCTCACCATCACTAGAGGAGAATCCTTCAGGTTATTTCATGTAAACCTCTACCTCTAGTTCACCATTGAGGAATGCCATTTTCACATCCATTTGATGTAACTTAAAATCAAAATGAGTTACCAATGTCTTGATTACACGAAGAGAATTTTTTGTAGACACAAGAGAAAATTTCTCCTTGTAGTCGATTCCTTCCCTCTTAGTAAACTCTTTATCAATAAGTCTTGCTTTATATCTCTCAATGTTGCCTCATGAGTCTTTCTTTGTCTTAAATACCCATTTACATCCAATGGCTTTCACACCATTTGACAACTCAACGAGATCCCATATTTGGTTAGATACCATAGGATCCATCTCATCATTTTTAGCATTGTACCACAAGTCCAATTCCTTAGAACTCATGGACTATGATAGCATTTTAGGAACATTTTCGGCTCCAATGTTGTAATCTGAATCTTGTAGATACACTATATAATCACTAGGCATTACTGACCTTCTAACCCTAGTAGATCTCCTCAATGTTGTATCATCATCCTCACGAAGAACCTGTTGCTTAACCTATTGTTCAAGTGGTTGCTTAACAATTTCTGGTTGTTCCTTATTGATAGCTTAATCTACTGGATTAGTATTAACAGCTTATGAAACTTCAATAACTAATTATCCAACACCCTTTTCAACTTGAGGGATGTGAATGAAAATTAATCTATCACTTGAACCAAAGGGTTGAGCTTCATAATAGCCCTTTTCAAAAACTATATCTTGAAATTGACCATTCCTACTGATCAAGTCATTCTCAAGAAATTTTTCATTTCTTAATTCCATAATTCTAGTGTGATGAGATAGACAATAGAATCTATACCCTTTAGACTTTTCAACATATCCAATGAAATACCCACTAATGGTTCTTAGGTCTAGCTTCTTCTCTTGTGGGTTGTAAATTCTCACTTCAGATGGTCATCCCCAAACACGTCTATGCCTAAAAAAGCTTCATAAAAAGACCAAACGTTTGTTCACTTTCAATGGATCTACCATAGTACTCTCCACCTTTATTTGACCTCACAATTTTTATCAGTTTTCCACATTGATTCTCCACTTTAGCCTTAAAGATTTTAAAGACATCCAAAGGTCCGTCCTTAGAACGAAGTAAGTAGAGATAGATATGTCATGAATAATCATTTATGAAGGTGATAATGTATTTCGGACTATTTGCATCTATATCTGGATAACAAATTTCTGTATGTATGATTTCTAATAGGTTTGTACTCTTCTTAGCACCCCTTTTAGACTTGTTAGTTTGCTTACCCTTAATGCAATCTACGTAAGTCTCAAAGTCAGCAAAATCTAAAGTATTAAGTACCCCCTTCATTTACTAATTTCTTAATTCTCTCAATGGAGATGTGTCTTAATCTACGATGTCATAACATAAAGAATTCTTCATTCATAACACACCATTTCAATCCAGCAGTAACATGCATCAAATTATAGGCACTATCATTTTGTAACTGAATGGAATAAATACCATTAGATAATGTACCATAATCAATAACTTCATATCCATTACATAAAATGAAACCAGAATATGAAAAGCTAAAGGAAAAACCAAAATGTATAAGTCTTGATATAGAAATCAAATTTCTAGAGAACATAAAAGTTCTTTTCTAAACACAAAATAAAGCCACTGCTTAAAACCAAACTGCAAGCACCAATGACTTTCACATGTGAACTCGTCTTGCTTCTTGAATAGATGTATTGTTCACTTCCTACCAGCTTCCTTATGTTTTGCATACCCTATAAGGTGTTTGAAACATGGATTGTAGAACCACAATCAATCTACATTTGCTATGATTAACATTAACTATATTAGATTCATATCAAATAAATGAAATTGGAGTACCTTTCTTTTCAAGTCAGTTCTTGAATTAAACACAGTTTTTCTTCATATGTCTATTAATGGACATTTTATATTGATTTTAGATACATAATTTACTAAACTCTTGTCTATTTAATATTTAAATTGCACTAATTAAGAGTTATTTATTTTAATTTTAGGATCACAATCAACATTATGCATGGTTCTTCACGTGAATTAAATGTATAAGACTGGAAAGTGGGAAGGAGCAAGGAACGATAGTGCACAACCATCAAACAAGGAGTAAAACGTAATTGCTGGGAAAGATGAAACATTGTCGTTGGTAAGAAATAAAAATGCACAACAATGTCCAGAGTAAAACAAAATGACAGCATACAGACAAGAAGCGTGAAATAAACGTAAACAGTGAGTTGGACCATAGACCTTATTTGTCACATCATCAGGAAACAAAAAAATGGCTGGCGACGCAGAGAAGAAAATGACGGTATGAACGTTGAAAAGAAGGGGACTAAAAACCTTGAAAGAAATCATCAATACATAACATAAAAACATAGCAACTGCAGCAAAATCAAGGGAAGAAAGTAGCTGGTAGCAAAGAGAGGAACACAGCAATTGGCGGTGGAGAGTAATGTGCATGAATAAGGTGGAAAACAAACATTTTTTTGACATGAAGACATAGGATAATACATGGAAGAAGTTATGTTAAAGCATCCACATTGAAGCATCTACGCTGGAGACAACTGGTGGAAGCAGTCACATTGAAGGAGAAGAGTTGAAGCAATTGATGGGAGAGACGTGAAGCAGCTGGTGGCAGAAGAGCACTCACGCTACACCACCACTCAATATACTCTCCATTCACACATTGGCAGTTGGTGGCATAGGAAAGAACCAAAGAAGCTAGTGGCAAAGAAAAGAATTGAAGAAGCTAGTGGCATAGGATATAAAATGCAAGCAGCTGGTGGAAATAAAAATCCAAGCAACTGGAGGAGATAAAATGCAAGCAGCAGGTGGAGATAAAATGCAAGTAGCTGGTGGCAAAGATGTGAAGTAGCTGGTGGCACAACCAAGTAGTCTGTACTCCATTCACCAATGCAAGAGCAGTCTCCATTCATGCAAGTGATTAAAGAAGACAACGACTTGGCCAAAACTTTTCAATCCCAGCAGTGGTTTTGCTGGGATTTAATTTATTTTTATTCCTTATTTATTTTAATTTTTGGATTCAATCAATGCAACCATATATTATGACCATGATTTATGTTACATTGATAAATATGTGTGAGTAAGTTTTCCAGTTAAGGTTAAGATTGATATTAGATTATGATCATTTTTGTGGTATTGATTTTTGCTTGATTGAATGCATATTTAGTCCTAAATTAACTTGATCTCCTAGATTAAGGCCTTAGATGATTGAATGTGATAACCAATGGGATTTAATTTGCTGGAAAATTAATCAAACAATATACTTGAGACTAAAGTGTAAACCAACTTTAGGATCTTGTGTGAAGATATCTAGGATTAACGAGCATAGTTTTAAGCTTCTTGTATTGAACACCTTTTATTCCAAATTATCTATGAACCAAATGGGTGACTTTGATTTAGAAGAGAAGGGAATTCCTATGAACATTAGGTTCGACTTGTTTAAATGAAGTAATTCCTAGATCAATCCATCATTACAATTTTTAGTGTCTAATCTAATTGATATCCAATACCTTAGCCAATTTCTGTCATTTGATTAAATCTAGTCATTTTTAATTCATAATTTGCATCTTGCATATTTCCTTTATTCATTTCTTTTATTTTATTTTCAAATAAATCAATTTTTGATCGTCTGAGTAACTTTGCATTTTTTTAATTTAATTGTCTTACGTGTTGGAATCCATTGGATACAATATCTAGTTTTTATCGTTTTATATTACTTATCGACAGGGTACGCTTGCCTCTAGTTGGTCTAGGTAAAATTTAATTTATATTGCTTTGTTTCTGCAACAGTCTCCCTTCTTCTTACAGAAGAAACACTTTGATAGTTTCTTTATATCGGATTGAGGAGAAATTTTGCCTTTTTCCCTTGTTTTTGATATCATCCTATCTCTTCTTTCCTGAAACAGTCAAATTAACCCTTTCTCCTCTTCCATCAACAACCTGTCCTCTTCTTGCACACACATGGTCAACAGTTTATTAATCAACCACTTGTCCTTATATGTGTTATAAGAGATTTTGAAAGGATCGTATTATTAGGGCAGAGTGTACAAAATGTAATGTATCAGGAAAGATTCCGATATAGTAACCTCCAAGGCTTTCAGCTAAGTTGTTATGTCCCTCATACGCATGATATGATCTGCATATGCCCTTTATTCCAGTGAGCCTCAAAGATGACAATTAAATAATCAAGGTTATAGTAAGGGCCTTATCAGATGTGGCGAATTGCTCATTAATGGCATTCAATAGATCCCTTACATAGTTATGATGTTTGACAGAACTATGAATACCAACAAATATTTTGGTCTTTATGAATATTATGGAGAGGTGATTAGATCTCTCCCATTTTTCATTAAGAGTAACACATCTGGAGTGTTAGTTTCAGTCATACTCGGTGGTTCATCCTTCCTAATAGCAGAGTCTATATCCATTCAGCCCAAATGAAACAAAATTCTCTCCTTCCAGACCTTAAAGTTGTCACCTCTCGATTCAGGAATATCACATTAAATATCAGAAATATTCATAGTCTGAGTAACTACAAATTCAAAAATAAAATATATGTTTGCTATATATAATTTGAGACCAATAATAATTCATACTTTACCAATGTAAATTATACTTTTAATAGATGAATCTAGCGACATAAGACTTGCCTATGGGCTAAAGTTCTACTCAGTTAGATTCATCTATAACTTTATAACTAAACTATCGACTTATATTCATACATTAATTTACGTAGGTAGATTAAGAAATATAATCAAATACTTCATCTTAATTAATGATACAAATATAAGAAAATTCCTATGGGTATATTTTATCATATCACGTATGATTAATTACAATTAACGATTTAATATGATCTTAAAATTAAATATATAATTATAATTAATTTGAGATCTTGTGGCTACTCCTAATTAATTAAAATCATATTGATCACACATATTACCTTAAGCTTAAATAAAACCTAAACAGTTGCATCAATTAATAAATAATGCAAATAAATCAAATAATAATGCACAAATTATTTAATCCAATTTTGCATGTACAATGATCATAAATTTATGCACACAATTTTCAATTAATCACATAATTTGTGCAAATAATTAAACAATTATAACTAGCATGTCAAATTTAATTCCAATATTAGACATACAAATTAAAAATAATATTTTCATAAAATATTAATGCCAAACTGGTTTTGTAATTAAAATCACAACAAAATGGGTTAGGTCTTGATTAACCCAATAAATAGTAATATTAACATAATTAATATTGATGAATTTTTCAAAAAAATTACAACATACGTCGTTTTTAACCCCAGCCAGGATGGTGTGACCCGGCTCCAACCCGACGCAGCAGGCGCCAGAAGGTTGGATGGTTGGCAATGGGATGACGACGACAAGTCTACATGCGTAAGACGTCAGAAAACTAACCAAGTGACTTTGCATGGATGGCGACGTCGTAAGACTACCACGTACGATCATCGTCATCCCTCCTCTCTTCATCATCCAGTCACCGTTGGGTGCAATATGGAGTATCAAAACACGATTCTAATATCCATGATTGACAAAAAAATGTCGAAAATATTCAAGAACTCAAGCTTATCTCTTACGACAGAAAACCAACGAGAAACAGAGCATAACAGAGACACATTCTTAATTGTTCAGAAAGGCGTAGGCTCTGATACCAAATGTAAAAACTCAACATGCATCTCAAAGTACAACAGCATTTACGTGTAAACTCGGCACATGCATATTATTCATGTATTTAGCAATGGAAGCATAACCAAATGAATATATACCTCCAGCCTTGTTCCACCGATGTCCAGCAATGTCTCTAAATTTTGAATCTTCTAACCTCTACTTCCATGATGTGATGATGTTCAAAATTCTTTTTTGTATGTTAGAGGATAGGGACCCAAAACTAGTTTTTAAATTGTTTCATCGCCTCTGCCCATCACAAAGGATGAAACATGAAAGTATGGGTGTTATCGTTTGCATGGTCAAGAGTTAAGCATTAAATGGACCATAATCTCAACAGTAGCAATAGTAGAAAGATTTAAAAAATCTTACACCTTCTGCATCTTATAGAAATGCCAAGAAGATTAAAACTTAAATTATCAGTCAGAAGTCAATACACAAAAGGATTAGTCACTGAAATACACAATTTTCAGTTCAAATATTGACCAATGTCAGATGGAAGCAACTAACGATACGAGCAATGGGAAAAACCAATGGAGCAAAAAGAATACGAAAATAGTTACGAAATGTGAATTCATGATCCAAATGCATGCCCATCTTCTTAGATTAAAACAAGACTGAAAGAAACTCACGTGTCAGCACGTAGCCTATGCCTTGAATTAACGCTGGATGGGGTTACAGGTGGAGGACCAAAGAACTCTGCGCACATATCCTTGAAGAAATTGTCAATAATGTCGAGATATGCAGTGCATGTAATTCGAGAATAATAATGAAGAACTTCTTCAATGTCAAGGATATGATCTACGTTGCTAAGGTCCATCATTTCCATCTCCTTTAGCTTCTGTGCCACCCACCAAATCCTCCCCTCTTTGGTCAAACAATTAGAACTTGAATCATCTTCTTTTTTAAATTTTTTCCCCTCGTTACAGCTCCACCCATTGTTGACATCGCACCTAGTATAATCATCTCTTCTCTGTGTGTGATAACGCTTGGCAGAACCTAGTTTGGCGAAGTTCATGAAGCTTCCGTTTAGGGCATCATCATCCACTTGCTCATCTGGCTTGGTTGGGGGACTCATCCGGGGCGATGACATCAATTTCCTTCTGTTTCTCCTCAATCCTTTATTGCTGTGATCTCTGTCCGACCGGTTGGTGAGGTCATTATTGAACTTATCCAAGCCGTTGTTGCTCAAACCTTTTTGCGAATTTATCTCCAACTCAGAGGCATCATGTTTATGTAGGCGGTTGTAAGGAGGGGTATTTGGCAGCTTCAGGTAATGGCCACCGGAGAAAAAAGATTTGAAGCCTTGAAAGGTCTTTTGCCAAAAATTTTTGGTGCTGGAAATGGAATTTTTAAGCAACATTTTTGACGACTCTCGGGTTCTGACTAGGCTAGGTTACGTAAGATATTATATCCGGATGCAACCAGTACGACTAATCCTGCATCATAAACCAAAGATCTTTCTCGCGGTGAACGATTACTTAGAAGCTCCCAGTGCGCAGGATTGAGGCAAAGCGTCAAAGAGAGAAAGAAGCGAGTCCCCACTGCTTTTCTCTTTGTCCAAATAGACAATGGCGTTCAGCTTGATGTAAGAGTGTGGGACTGTTGCCTGTCATTGTTATAAGATAGTTTCGTTACTTTTACTTTTCATGGTGGAGTTGGTGCGTTGGCTCTTTTAGAGAAAGATAGGAGCGGGTACGGTTGTTGAATTGGTTCTCTCCCCATTCCTTGCAACGACTAGCTGGTGCGTTTTCTAATGGCGTATATATATTACTTTTGTTAAATGATTGTCTACGATCCATGTACTAACAAATGTACTTGAATATGCACATTTTAATTGTATCATCGTCTCTTTAACTGAAAATATGGGACTATTTCGTCGATGTGATGATTACTGTAGCTAATTTCTAATAATTATACGGCTTGAGGAACTTCAAATAATTTTGGTCTAATATAAAACGCGGTTTTATCTTGCACCATATTTGATTTCAATTTGTTTTAAGATGCTGAACCACACAAATGTAACGCTACAACAAAGCAAATTTATCACAACTCTTGTTTATGTGCTTCCTTCTCACTCGGTTTTATAAAAAAAAATTTACAAGGCACAATAAATAATGTAATGTTTATTGATTTAAGTATAACTTGCAAATAAAGATCTTACTTATTCATTTTAGACAACTACAAATGAATTTGACCCTTGATTATGAGATATTTTCATTTGTAATCTACTAACCTTTGCCTTCTCACAATTTTCTTAAGAAAACAAAAAACATAATTTAGTTGTTAAATCATCTAACAAGATTAATGTAAGAAAATGTGAAAGCAAAGAAAACAAATAGGAACTTTTACGACAACCTAATAATAACACAAACTATTCCAGTTTTCTTCAAACATTAGTTTAGGAATATGTTAAGTCAAGAAGACTTCATTTCTATTCATTTTCATGACAATCAAATAATAATAATCTTATAAATGTGTAAACTGTTTTAATGAGTTTATTAAGTACGCAGAAAAATGTAAGTGACACAAATTTTTAACTTAAGACGATACATGATCAAACTCAAAAGATACTTAAAACTCAAGATGGTCAACATAAGAAGATATAGAAGGTCAACATAAGAAGATATAAGCGCGACACAAGATGAAGCAATACTAGAAGAAGCATAGTACCAGACGATGCAGATGAAAGCTATTCTAGAATGTCAGTCGGTTAGTTAGTTGAAGTTAGTTACAGGACTTAACTAATAACAATTTCTAGAAGATTCAAGAAACGGTCACTACAAGAACAAAGGCATTTTGCAACGTTCTTAAAACATCACAGAAGGTCCAAAAAACGTCGCAGAATGTATTCTACGACGTTTTAAAAAACGTCACAAAAAACGTCGCAGAATGTGGTGTAGGCAAAAGGTTTCTGCGACGTTTTATATAAAACGTCACGAAAAATACAGACATTTCGCTTTGAACAATCCGCGACGTTTTTAAAAAACGTCACAGATTGTCTAACATTCCGCGACGTTTTTAAAACGTCGCAGAATGTGAAAGAATCCGCGACGTTTTTATTAGAAACGTCGCAGAAGACATTCCGCAACGTTTATAAAAACGTCACAAAATATCTTCCGTGATGTTTTTATTATTATTTGTATTATTTTAATCTATTTTTTTAAAATTATTTTAATTTAATAATTTAATAATTTTAGTATTGATTTTTAAAATAAAATTTTAATTGTATTTGTTTAATAACTATTCAATATTATTTATAAATTTTATTTATTTAATAATTCTGCAATTTTTAATATATCATTAATTCTAATAATTATTCATGTATTACAAGAATTTCATACATACATAATGTATTATTTAATTGAAATTGCAAGCATATCATAATACACTAATTAATATCAAAATACACTAATTGTAATTCACAAATGTCATAATACACTAATTAATATACTAATTAATCTGAAAGTTCATTTATCATCAGTCATTGTACAAGTTTGTAAGACATAAGGTAAGAAATGTTGTGGGTAAATTTTTCCATCTTTTGTATATATGGCTTGATATAATTGATTTTTCAAACTGAAAAATCGTTGTTGTTCCACTCCTATATAACTTTATAAGGTTGTCTTGTACTATCAGTTTCTGGAAGATCATCGTTCTAGAGTTGTTCCCTCTTAAAGACAACAATCTGACTAGCAAACCCTGGTTCCACATCTGCGAACCCTTGACCCCATTGGCTAGCTTAGAGCGATTTTGCAGGATCACATTGTACTCGTAGTTTGGGGTTGAAATAATAAGAACTTTTGGATGAAAGTAACTCAATGCAACATCGTCAAATAGTAAGGCCTGGTCTTCCTCCATATGCTCAATCACCTACAATCCACGGGGATAAAAGAAAGTTAAAATTTTTAGAAAAATAAGCCAGAATAAAAACTTTGGCTGAATATCAAACAATACAGAAAGGGAAAATTAACACACCTCTAAGCAGGTACCAATGAGTATAGTGAAGACAAGGTGCAACCAAAAGGCAAAGAAGAACTACGGTGAAAACAAATAGAATAGGTGAATGCAGAATTAAAATAATGCCAAAAGAAAAAAACAACTAGCTTAGACAGTAATCAAGAAATTAAGCAGAAATAGAGCTTACAAACAGAACACTTAAAGTAATGATGTCCCATCACAAATAAATACAGCTTTATTTGACTCACATTTCTAGAAAACTGCAGCAATTAAATGAATAGCATAATTGGCATGAATCTCCATTTTCCTTGTTAAAGATAAGACTCAAGCATCGTAGAAAATCAAGACAATAGAATCGCATCAGATTAATTCAAGCTATTGTTATCATCTTCCTAATTGATAACATAAAGTCATAGAAGTCTCAAAGAAATGGCTTACCTTTTCTGTTGGCAAGTGGAAACATTCAAAAGATTCATCATTATCTTCTAAATCAGTAAGATCCCTCCCCATCCCTCCCCAAAATATTATCTCCTTCAGATTTATGGTTATCTATGTAATCTCTGGTAACTTCTAATAACCCACCGCTCAAGTCACTGCCTACAATTG
Source organism: Erythroxylum novogranatense (assembly GCA_029891385.1). NCBI lineage: Eukaryota > Viridiplantae > Streptophyta > Magnoliopsida > Malpighiales > Erythroxylaceae > Erythroxylum > Erythroxylum novogranatense. The sequence continues at coordinate 49,793,961 of CM057226.1, read as the reverse complement.
GTTTAGTTCATAAATACCAAAAGTTAATTGTTCATTGCCAGGAGCAAGTATCAATGAAAACACACGAACTATGCTTTATAAGTAGAAGATATATATAAAAGAAAATGTTATTCCAAAAACTTTACATGCCTGTTTTTCTTCTCTTGCTACCCACCAATGACCTGAAATGTTGATCAAAGTATAGGCAACAATGAATATAGTTATGTGATTAGAGAATCATCATCCAATTACAAATAATAGTTACCTGCAATGACAAATAGTATCAGGCAAGGTTTCTAGATTGTTGCTCGATACATCTAGGATTTTCAAGTTCTATAGAAACCAATAGAATCGGTAGTGCTTCAAGGATTTGTAGCTAGATTGAGCTCCTCAAGATTCTCTAACCCAGCTATTGAATTAGGAATCATCTATGTTCCCTTGCAAAATTTGCAAAAATTGTGAGGAAGCTAAGCGATGTCTATAACACCAAAAGAGCCAGTAAGTCCCAATAAGAAGATCATCAGTTTGCTTTTTTTCCTGAAAAAAGAACAAATACATGCCCATTAGCTCCAAATTTAATCAATTCTCATGCCAAAATCAACCACCAGTACCTACCAGTTTGAAACTGTCCAATAGCCACAGGAACCTCAACCTCAACTGTGTTTTTATATTGAATTGAATCTGTACCAAGGAAGTCAAACTGAATCGCAAAACACAATCAAAAGCATATTGCAAGTGATTATAGGCTGTAACAAGGTGTTTTATCAATAAATTTAAAAGCTAAAACATACAGCTATAAGATTAATCACTGACCTGATTCTTGCAATAGTTGCCACAAGGACAGTAACCTGGGGTACACTCTGTGCTTGTTAAAACATCAAGCACCTTTCCTCACATGTACTAAAAGGGTCATTTCATTGAATCGCATTAGCATATGGCAATTTCCTCTTCTTTCTATTTCTTGTGTCTAGAGTAAGTGTAAAGATATTAAAAATTCAAATTCAGTGATCAAATTGACCATATAAATAAACATCAAACCGATTGAATTCATTGAAATCAACAAGTGCAACAAAGAGCTATAACTTAAAATCAAGTGACATAAGGATAGTTCTCATGCCATAACCTTATAGGACAAGTATGGGCTTTTAAATACTTACTATATCATCATTGCCCCTAACCTAGACCTTTTTATTGACTAAGAAGAATTGAAAGAGGTAGTTATTAGAAAGAAGAATGTTCAAACAAGAGTGAAGATAGTCATACCGACGATATGCAAAATCATTCTGTTGAATGTGCTCGTAATAAGGAATTAGTTCCCTGCACCAATCCTTCATACAATACATTGCCATTAGTTTAGGATACAAAAAAAGCATACATCCCATATCTATCACAAAATGTAATATTTAAGTACAAATATGCCCTAGATAACCCATCATAAAACAGAAGAAATTGTTTTACATTATTAACTCAATTTTAGTTGACATTACCATCCACAGAAATTCAACAATTCGTATAAGTAAATAGAATCACAACTACAAGAAAGATATGCATATAACCATAACAAAGGTGCTATGTGTTACCATGAAGAGATTTCAATTTGATTCACTGAAGAAAGGCATCCTAATCACCAAGCAACCAAGTGCAATGAACTATCTGCCATATCAGAAGAAAGGGAATCAAAAAGCACAATTGCGTTATAATCCCCCTTCCCTAGAAAAGAATATAATAGAAAATTTAAGCTTCACTTATATCGCAGTTGAAGTAACATTGAAGTTTAGACATGAAAAAGAGAAAAACAAAACTAGAAACCAAGTTTCTAGAAATATATATGAAACTGAAACAACCATGAATTGGGCATTTGGGTTGATATATTTCTGGAGTTGATTATGTACAATCAATTTTTTAATACCTCAAGATAGAGATAAAGAAATTAATCACACCTAAAACCTAATTGAATCCCTAAGAACAGCAGAAGAAATACATTCTTTCGAGAGTACATACACTCCAATGACACATATATCAATAAATTAGAAGAAATTCTCATCTTCCTTTCTCGAAGAAAGAATTTCTATTGTTGACATAAAGAACCCTAACAACAATTGTCGAGCTCGATCATTACGCAGAGGAATTAAAAAACATAAAAAATCTCTAATGAACAACCAATCTTTCTTTGCCAAGAAAACTCAAGATTAATATATGCAGGAGAAATCGAATAATTTTCAAGAACCCAACGAAGGTAGTGAGAGAAAACCCTAAGCTGGAAACAAGATTTTCAAGCGAGTGAATCGGTGATCACGCACACTTCTGAGATAAGGCGAAAATGTATCAAAAGAGATGGAAACATACCGAATCAAATGTGATCTTTTAACGTAGAAAAGGAGAGACATAGGATGAGGCGACGAGAGAGCGAACACACGGGACGAAGGACGACAAGACTGAGACAGAGGACGAGGCGACACGACACGAGACAGAGGATAGTACGAGACGCAAACACGGAGGACGACGAAACAGATCTGGAGGAGGAAGAAAACGAAGGAAGCACAGAAGGATGAGTGTGGGGAGAGGCGAGAGTCGGTCTTCTAAGGAAGAAAGTAGACGGTTTTAAAAAAACCACCTCAAAGGCAAAATGTTTTAACTATGGCACAACTGCGACGTTTTAGTCAACGAGACGTCGTGGTTTCTATTTCGTGACGTTTTATTGACAAAACGTCGTAAAAAGTCTTACAAATTTGTGACGATTTTATAAAACGTCACAAAAAATTAAAACTTTTAGTGACGTTTTTTAAACGTCGCAAAAAGTCTTCATAATCCGTGATGTTTTATTAATAAAACGTCACGAATTGTCTTATTTTTTTGTAGTGGGTTTTCTCAAGAAGACAATTGAAGATTTAGATTATAAATACTAGGTATAGTTGTAAACAAAAAATAACGAAACGAGATACAATACAAAAGAGAAAATTTGATAGCATAATACTTAGAGAAACTTTGTACTCAAGTGCAAAAGAAAGAGAACGAATACATTTGTAACATGAAGCTCAAACAATATCTTTTCAAGAGAAAGAAAGGCTAGAGTCTAGAGAGGCTAAGAAAGAAAATAAAGAATACTTTGTGAGAGAGACCTGAAGAGGCTCTGCATGTGTAGAAAAAATACTTGTAATATTGAAGAGTATAGTGAAATCTCAGAAAAACTTTGAGGACCGGATGTAGCCCAAGATTAAGAGTGAATTAGTATAAAATCGCGACGTCTATTCTCTAACCCTTATCCTTTTAATTTTCTTATTGCTAGAAGAGTGGATAATAATTTTTGCGACTGCATTACTCATCTATTTAAGTGAATTGTTTCATGATAAGTTGAATTTGTAAAGAAATTCAAGAAATTTCTAAAGATTAATATCTTTGAAAATTTTACACAATTCAACCCCCCTTCTTGTATACTTTATATATTATACGTGATTTTTATATTAAAAATTGATTCACTTCAATTGGTATCAGAGCAAGGTTTCCAAAAAACACTGTTACAAAGTGAGGACAAAGATCCATGGCTAAATCACATGTTTTTATAGCAAAAAGTGCCTCGGTCACAAGACCTCCTACATTTAATGGTGAAGTTTATTATTATTGGAAAGACAGGATGCAGCTCTTTATAGAATCCACACATATTGATCTTTGGGATATCATTGAGAATGGTCCATATATACCAACAGACGACGAAGGCAATAGCATCTCTCGTGACAAATGGTCAACTGAGCAAAAAGCTTGCTTTCAGTTAAACTAAAAGGCCAAGTTCTTTTTAAGTTGTGCTCTAAGCAGAAGTGAATATGATAAGATTTATGGATATGAATCTACAAAAGAAAATGTGGGACACATTAGCTATTGCACATGAAGGCATAAATCAGGTGAAAGAGTCCAAGATTAGTATTGTTGTTCATCAATATGGGCTATTTAAGATGAAAGATGATGAGACTATTAATTAGATGTTTGGACAAGTCTAAACAATTGTTAACAGGCTTAAAGCTCTTTGGAGAATCTACGATAGTCAAGATCATATTAAAAAGATTCTTAGGAGTCTTCCAAAAAGGTGGAGACCCAAAGTAATGGCAATACAAGAGGCCAAGGATTTAAGTAAGCTGAAGCTAGATGAATTGCTTATTTCACTGAAAATTCATGAAGTAGAGCTTGATGCAGAATATAAAACTAGAAGAGATAAATCTATCGTATTAAAGGCTAGTCAAAAGAATTAGAAGATATAGAAAAATAGAAGCACATCTTCAAAAGAATTAAAGATTGAAGAAATCAAGAATGTTGATGGTAGTGAATCTGATAAAGATTCAAGTGAAGATGATGATGAACTATCCTTCATTTCAAGAAAGATTAAGAAGATGTGGAAAAAGAAATCAAAGGGAAATAAAGAATTCTCTTTTAAAAAGAATAACAAAGATGATTCAAAGAATGAGAAAAGTTCTATCGTCTACTATAAGTGCAATAAACCAGGACACTACAAGTCTGAATGCTCGTTTCTTAAAAGAAAACATAAGAAAAGTAAAGAAAGAAAAAATAGCATGATGGTAACATGGGAAGATCTGGATTCGTTTGAATCTAAATCTAACTCAAAAACATCAAAACAAACAAATATATGCTTGGTAGCTGAAAGGGAACGCGATGATGAGGTAATTTCTAACTTTGATGATCTTCAGGATATGTATTTAGAATTGTTAGAAGATTCACATGCTATCTTAAAACAATATAGGATATTGAAAAAGAAATTTGCTGAAAATTTAAAGAACACATAACTTTAGAAAAAGAAAACATTTGCCTTAAGAAACAAGTAGACGATATGAAAAAGAAAGTAACTGTAGATAGATTTGTGGAAATTAATCATCTAAAACAAAGGATTAACAGTCTCTCAGCAGATTTATCAACATTTACTGAAAGTACAAAAAGGATGAATGATATGATTGGAAGATATAAACATCCAAATGATAAGAGTGGTTTAGGTTTTAATAATAGTAATGTTCATCAAAATAAGAGTTTTGTTCCTAACAGAAAGAAAAAGAAACAATATTCTTATTACTTGATGAAAAACTGTAAGGCTAACCCCAAAGGACTCAAAAAAATATGGGTACCTAAAAAGGTTATAATATATATTACAGATCTCCCTTCTTAGAAAAAGCAACCAGCATTAATAGTACTCGAATAGTGGATGCTCGCGAGATATGACAGGAAAAAGATGTATGTTCCTAGACCTCCAACATAAGCAAGGAGGATTAGTAACTTTTGGAGACAACTAGCAGGGCAAAATAGTTGAAATCGGCAAAATTGGTAAAGATTCTTTTTTGTCTATTGATAATGTTCTGCTAGTTGAAGGCTTAAAGCATAATCTAATTAGTGTAAGTCAATTATGTGATTTTGGTTTTGAAGTATCCTTTAATCAAAATTGTTGTGTAGTTAATAAACAAGGACAGTTTCATATTCTTTTCTGCTAAAAGATGAAATAACCTTTATAAAATTAACTTAGACAATTTGAAAAGTCAAAATATTTGATGTCTTATATCAACAGATGAGGAAAAACTGATTTGACATAAAAAGCTAGGTCATGTTAGTTTTAAATATATTTCCAAGTTAGTTAGACATGATTTAGTAAGAGGATTACCAAAGATAAGTTTTAACAAAGTTTTCTTTTGTGAGAGTTGTCAAAATGGAAAACAAGTTAAAACATCTTTTTCCTCTAAAAATGTTGTAACTTCGTTTAGACCTCTAGAGCTGTTATATATAGATTTGTTTAGTCCAACCAGACCACTAAGTCTAGTGGAAAGAAGTATGGTCTCATAATTGTTGATGAATTCACTAGATTTTGTTAGATATTGTTTCTATCAACATAAAGATGAATCCCTTAAGTGCTTTAAAGTTTTATCCAAAAAGTTACAAAATGAAAAAGGAATTTCTATTGCTAGAATTAGGATTGATCATGGTAGAGAATTTGAAAATGAAAATTTTAGAATGTTTTGTGAAGAGAATGGAATTTTCCATAATTTATTTGCTCCTAGAACTCCTCAACAAAATGGAGTTGTATAAAGAAAGAAGATGATGATTCAGGAAATGACAAGGACTATGCTATGTGAAATGAATCTTCCTAAGTATTTCTGGACAGAAGCTATAAATACAACTTATTATATTCAAAACAGTGTATTTTGCGACCTATTTTAAATAAAACTCCATATGAGTTATGGAAAGGAAGAAAGCCAAATATATCTTACTTCCATCCTTTTGGTTGCAAATGCACTATATTGAATACAAAAGAAAAGTTGGATAAATTTGATTCTAAGATCAATTCAAGAATTTTTTTAGGATAGTCAATTACTTCTAAAGCTTATAGTGTTTATAATCTTGTTTCTAAATCTGTTAAAGAGTCTATGCATGTTAAATTTGACGATGATTCTCATCTAGATAGAAGAGATGATTTTGATGATAATACTCTATCTGCTCCTTTAGTCAATAATCTAGACACGTCACCACCAGACGATCCACCTGATAAGGTGGACGATCTTTCTGAAAATTTTATTCTAAGAAAAGACTAGAAGTATAAATCTTCTCACCCAAAAAACCTGAATATAGGAGAAATGTCAGAATAAGTGAGAACTAGGTCTAAATTTAGAAGAGATGCAGATGTAGCTTTTCTTTCTGAATCAGAACCTAAAAGAATTGATGAAGCTCTTCAAGACGAAGCTTGGATTTTAGCCATGCAAAAGGAGTTAAATCAATTTACAAGGAACAAAGTTTGGTCTTTAGTTCCTAGACCATCCAATAAGTCTATCATAGGAACCAGATGGGTATTAAAAAAAAAACTAGACAAATCAAGAAGAGTAAACCGTAACAAAGCTAGATTAGTAGCTCACAGCTATAATCAACAAGAAGGAATAGACTATAATGAAACATATGGTCCTGTAGCTAGACTAGAAGCTATTAGGATTTTGATTGTATATGTTGTTTGTCATGATATAAAACTGTTTTAAATGGATGTGAAAAGTGCTTTTTTTGAATGGTTTTATAGATGAAGAAGTTTATGTAAAGCAAACCCTTGGTTTTGAAGATACTAATAAGCCAGAATTTATTTATAGACTTCATAAAGCTTTTTATGGATTAAATCAAGCACCTTGTGTTTGGTATGATTGTCTGAGTTCGTTTTTTTATTAAAATAACTTTATTAGAGGTCAAGTAGATAAGACTTTGTTTAGAAAACATATTAAAAATGATTTTATAGTTGTACAAATATATGTAGATGATATTATTTTTGGTGCAACTTCTAAGTAGTTATGTTCTAGTTTTGAAAATCTAATGAAAAGTTAATTTGAAATGAGTATAATGGGTGAATTGAAATTATTTCTTGGTCTACAAATTAAACAAACTGAAGAAAAGATTTTTATCCATCAACAAAAATATATCAAAGAACTTTTAGTCAAATATAAAATGGATAAGGTCAAACCAATGTCAACTCCTATGCATCCTTCAATCCTCTTTTCTAAGGATGAAGCTAGTAAGAAGATTGATCAAATTCTTTTTAAAGGAATTATTGGTTCTTTGCTTTACCTAATTGCAAGCAGACTTGATCCGCTGTTTAGTATTTGTTTATATGCAAGATTTCAAGCAGATCCTAAAGAATCTCATTAAATTGCTGTCAAAAGAATATTGAGATATTTGGCAGGTTCTATTGATCTTTGCTTAATGTATGAGAAAGGTAAAGATTTCAGGTTAATTGGCTACTGTGATGCTGATTATGCTAGAGATAGCATTGATAGAAAGAGTACAAGTGGAGTTTTCACTTTCTTGGTCATAATTTAATTTCTTGGTCAAACAAGAGGCAAAATTCAATTGTCCTATCTACTGAAGAAGCTAAATATATGTTAGCTACAAGCTATTGTTCATAAACATTATGCATTAAGTATCAGTTAGAGGATTATTCTATCCAAGAAGATCAGATTCCAATCTTTTGTGACAACACAAGTGCTATTAATCTCTCAAAGAATCCAATACAACACTCAAGGGCAAAGCATATTGAAGTTAGACATCATTTTATAAGAGAATATGTACAGAGAGAAATCATCAGTCTACAATTTGTTGAGACGAATCAATAATAGGAAGATATCTTCACTAAACCCTTAAGTGAAGGTAGATTCAAGGAAATCAGATGAAACTTGAATATGGTAATGTTAAATGATCATTCGTCTGACATGTCATGACCCAAACGATTTGTACAAGAAGAAGATGAAAACTCATAACTTTTCAAGTAATTAGTAATGGTAAGTTACGAACGGTAACTTTTCAAGAGTATGTATAAGAAGGAAATCTTCTCAAGATTCTAAAATACCTTATACTCTAGAATTTTCTTGAAAAACTTTGAAACCGACTTGTTTTGTGCTCTCAATAAAGACTATTCAATACTTTGTTCTAAACTTCAAGTTCTTCTCATTTCATATCCTTATCTTTAGATACTAACCTTGCTACATTAAGCGAAATACATTTGTGTGTTTAGTGTTTATTTGTTACAGATCAAAAATGGAGAAATCTCTTATTTATGGGAGACACGTTGATTTCACTTCCTTAAAGAAAAATCAGATAGACATCGAACCAAAAATTGAAGCCTTTGGCTCAAGAGATGGTCTACTTGAATGAAATATATGAGTTCTGGAAGAATGCAAAGATAGTGGACAACACCTTAGTATTGATGGTAGATGGGTTGTCAGTTATAGTCACATAAGATTCTATCGAGAAGGCTATTAGGTGTCTAAGTATTGGGGTAATACTTTTTAACAATACAAAATGGATCGCTCAAGGTCATGTAGATAAAACTCACATCAATCGACAACTATATGAATGTAGTGATCTAGGAGTGAAGAAGGCTTCAACCCTCATTCCAAAGGCTAGGGTTCTTCATTCACTGCTTATCTACTATATTCTACCAAGAGTAGGCTCAAAGGACATAGTGACAACGAATGATGAACATTGTTTGTTTCATCTACTTACTCACCAATCCATTAATCTTCCATTCTTGATTTTGAAGAACATGATAAAGTCTAAAGGAGGTTATTATAGCTCTTTACCTTATGGTATGCTGTTAACAAGATTCTTTAGAGAGTCTAGAATCCTACTTGATAGAGGTAACAAGGTAAAGATGAATGTGAAGAGTGTTATTAATGCCTCTACTATTCTCAAAATGGGAATCAATATTGAAGTTAAAGCAGATATAGGTTTTACACCGAAAGCAAAGTCTGAGGGGGAGCTTATAGTAAAACGAAGCAAGAGTGAACATGTTTTGTTTGAAAGATAAACAAAACCTCGATCGACAGGAAGAATATCCACAAAAGAAAAGGCTAAACAATAATCTGATGTGCCAATACAAGCCAAGACAATTCTACAGAGGGAGGAAAGCACTCATCAAGTGTCTTTGAAGAGGAAGGCTGAGACGCTCCAATCAGAAAAGCCCAAACAGTCAAGAAGGTCACCAAGATTATTGACCTTACAACAACAAGAATAGAAGAAGCAGAAAGTTTTGATTCTTGGAGGAGATTCTGAGAAGCAAGAGCAACGACAGCAGCGTACCAAATCAATTGTCTCTATCCTACAAAATCAAACAGTAAAATCATCTGGAGAGACAGAGATAAAAAGGAAGTTAGTATTTGAAAGGAAGATACCAAATACCACACATTCAATTGCAGATAACTACTGTACCTATACTTATACCCTAACAAAGTAAACACTAAAGAATACACAAACAAAAACAAGAAAAAGAATTACAAAGCCTTAAACTTGGTTTTTTTAAATAGTAAGAATTTTGTACTTCATAGGGATTAGTTTGGATGAGAGGACATCCCAAGCATTTAGCGATTTCCTTCTTGTGTTCAAGTGCCTCCTTGGAGGCTTCTTGATTTGGGTCAAGGTGTCGAAGACCGACGAACAAAACCAGACAGCTCAAAACTGCACTTGCCGCAAATAACACCAACTCCTACAAGACTGACAAACCTCCCATCCTTTTTTCTACTTACTACTATCTTTCTTCGAATAATTCCTTGTACTAACAAAAGATCAAAAGAAGTGAAAAATATAGAAACTTTATTTTTACCCAAAAAAATATTTAGACTTTCTTCTACTCAGAAACAAAAAAGAACTTATTCCTGACAGGGAAGAGCAACAATGACTTGCAAACTTGTATGTCTTGTTGAAGCAGAGATAGAAAAGGTTGTTAAATGGAGTACGAGGTATGTTAACAAAGCAATAATTAATATAACAAAAATAGGAGAACATAAATTGCAACGTAAAGGAGGAAGTAGCAGAGTACAGGCAGAGAGAATAGAGGAATTTTGGTTTGGCTTAAAAGAGAGGTTTTATTCGTCGCATGTTATAAACGTAAATGACAGAAATTATAAACGTTAAAGTCTACCCGAAAAAGTTAAAATAAGGGGTTTAAAAAAAAAACTCCAATTTTGAGTTTCTTAAAAAACTGTATTTTAGCTTCCAAAAAAGCTATTTCTATTAAAAAAAGAACTTTTGGATTTTATGGACAAACACTAATTTTCTTAAAAATAGTTTTTGCAGTGGAAAAAAATGCTTTTACATTCTTCAAAAACTTAACCAAACAGGTGCTAAGTTTTCGTTCCAATTTAGTTGTGACTTATAAGTTCAGATTTTTTGATTGGTTGCATCAAGATTAGTTGTATGTAATTTTGATAATGTTGATTATGAAGAAGGATATCCTTATGAGTAATTAGCCAGAAATAGAAAATTCTAGTGTATTAGGTTATGGGTAAAGGATATCTTTTAAATTTCATCAAAACAGTTGTGCAAGTTATTGGGAGCCATTTATTGTAAAGCTCTGACAATGTATTTACTGCTTAGGAAGTCTAACTCTAGTGTTCAATCTGTCTTTTCTAGTTGTAAGTCATGGACAAGTCTTTCTGTCCTACAATTTGGCTTTTTAACTCTGGTGTATTGGGAAAGGTCCCTCAAGGCCATCCGATACCATTGGATTGTTCATACTCACATGACTACTGAGCAAAGATCCCTAGCACAACTCGAGATATGAAGAGTCGTATTTTGTAGTTTATCAAGTATTAGCATATCTAGGTGCTATATCATTCTGGGCACTATATCAAGTATTTTATTTAATTTTTTAATTTTTTAATTTATTTTGGTTTTATTTATCTACTCTTTTAATAGATCAGTTTTTAAAATGTTTACTTTTTTAACCTGCATCACCTTTTTCATTGTCACATTTATATGTTTGTTTATTAGAAACATCCTCAATATTTTATAAAAATAAGATTATACTTTTACAAACCCTAAATTAGTGTTCGAAATAAGTGTACAATGATGAAGAAGATGTGGGTTCTAAAACCTGAAGAGCTTTGGATCAATCGGGATTATAACTCTTCCCTGAGTGTCAAATTCTTGTGTGTTTGCGAAGTAGCTCGGCCTTCGGGCCGCCTAAACATTTGAAAGAAGAAAATATCTAACATAGCGTAACAAAGTGTCCAATCCCCTTGACTCCCCCTCGACGTCCAAAAGAGACAAACCTACGATGCTACTACTCTCTGTCTCACTCGTGGCCATTGTTCAGCGATTCACTCGCTCATGCACTCACTTACTGAGTGACCCACTTTCCATCCTCCTTTATTGGTTTCAATTTCATAGCCTTCTCTTTCTCGTTTATCATAACACAATAAACTCAAAAGAACTCAAATCTCTGATACCCTGATCTCTCTGCCCTTTCTCATTCTACAAAGTTCCTTTTTTATCTGTTTCTTTCTCATACCATGGAGTCTCCCTCCCATCCCTCTTCCTACTTCCACCATTCACTTGCCTCATCGGAGAGCAGGGTCTTGAGGAATCATGCCTCCTCATGGTCGGCAATGAAAGGGAGAAAGAAGAGGAACTTGGTGACTATGGTGACATGTATTGCAGAGTGTCAGGTTTTGATCGGTATAATAAGGTTTGTTGCCATCTTCTCTGTTTTATATTTGATCATTTGAGGGACAAGCAGACCTTACAACCCTCAAATCACCATCAAGGTGTATATATATATATAGACACATACATATACATACCATATATTCACGTTCTCTACTTTTTTAATTCAAGTTATCCTTGTCTAATTAAGACTTCATCTCCTTAACATTGATTTTTGTTAAGGTGGTGTCTTTTTCATGTTAGACTTCACTTATATGGTTTTATCACGATGTCATTGCACGCGCTTAAGCGTAATTTTATGATTGAATTTGCAGGAAAAAAAGACCATTGATTCCCTTTTGTTCAATATTCACCTACATTTTACACTAATTCTCATGTTATTAATTAGGCGGTTTTTGTTTCATAACGAGCATATCACTTTTTTCCTTCAAGTGCTTCGCACAAACAATTTTTTGAAAAACAAGCATACGTCTCAAAACACAAGTTCATTTATGTGTAAACAAGATAAATGCATGTTATTCACGTATTTAATAATGGAAGCATAACTGAAAAATTACTTCCAGTCATTGCTCCGATGATGTCCAGCAACATCTCTGATATTTTTCAATCTTCTAGCCTCTTGTTTCCATGATGCGATAGTGTCTAATGTTTGTTTCGTGTATAAGAGGATAGGTTTTAGACCCCTAAGTCTATACTATGGGATCGTTTGAGTGTTAGCGAGCCTTGGCTAATGCTTAATACACAGGTCGGCACAAGAAAGATGTGTTGATGGAACAAGGTGAAGTGTTGCGAGTTAGCAAGCAAAATTTGAGGACGTTACGAAATAGGCAAGAAATACAAGAAGTATCGACAAAGATCTCAAGAGTAGGCGAGATTCGATATGCATGGGCACACGTAGATGCGCATTGGCAGAAATCTTTGACAAGATGTGAGATTCAGATACGAGGTCACATGGAGTTAGTGAATTAAGTCATGCTAGACTCGAGGGTGCGTGAGAATGTAAAATGGCATGTGAGACCTCGCAAGGATGCATGAAGGCATGCGAGTGAGGAAAGGCACATAAGCACTTGACTTTGGTGAGGCAGGTTGAAGGTATGTGAAATATGTGAGATTTTATATGTAACATCCCATCACTGATGAGAAGGATAAAATCGAAATTTGGGTCAAATTGTAAGTGTGCACGTGTCTCGGCATACTCATGCATAAAATGGCTTCTATATTGATATGAACAGTAATTTTTGCAAATGCATATGATTGTACATGCACTCGTGACCTTTCCCGGCATATGTGTCTATCAGTGTAATGTTTGTGAAAAATGGGAATTTTGGGTTTGGAAAAATTTAATTGGAGTGAATTATGTTTTTTCCTTCATAAAATTTGTTAAGTGAGTACCGATGAGATTTCCGGTACTAGAAATGACTGTTAAATTGACACCATAGATTAACGACATGATTTGGGAATTTTTCTATCTGGAGCCGTTGAAATTTGGAGAGATTTATGAAAGTCAAAGAATATGAATTGATTAAAATGAGAATTGATAGGCATAAAGGAAATAATGAAAGTGTGTGAATCTGAAGGATTTGAATCTCAATTCAATCCCTAAGAGTTTAAATTTCTGAATTGAAGTAGTAAGGTTATAAGAATTGGTAAAAGGGCGAATTGGGCATGATACTTAAGGTTTTAAGACTTGGGGTTTAAAGAAAGGGGTAGGATGGGTTTTTCACCCTTTTAAGGGTATAAAAAGGAGAAATTAGGATTTGTGAATGAGAAAAGAGGAGGAAACCGTGGGAGAGGAAGAAGAGAAGAAAAAAATTGGGTTTTTGAGAGATCTTTGAAGTTTTTGAAGCCAATCAAGTAAGTATAAATATCTTCCCTCTTGATCAATTGAATAAAACATGTTTTGATGTTAGTTAAGAGAGGATTATGTGTTAGAAGTGGTAAAATGGGTTAATGGAAATGTGTGGTTTTTAGGTTTATGATCAAGCATAAATTTTGATGTTTGTGATTGATATTGGTTTGAAATGAGTTGGAAAATGTTATGTGAGTGATGATTTAGTGTTTAGATGAATTATGTTTTGAAAGATGGGAAGAATTTGATTGAAAAGTGTTGAAAAATCAGGTGTCAGGAGGAATTTGGGCTCACGTCGCGGCCTTGCTGAGTGTGTGCGCCATGGCAAGACGCAAGTGCTGCGTCTCGGCATGCAAACGAGGGTACGTGTCACGACGCGCGCATGCGCCCACGACGCGACGTGTGCGAAAGCCCTTGCCGTGGCGAGCTAGTGGACTTCGTCGCGGCTAGCTACTGTTCCCTGACAGATATGTTTTGGTTTTTAAACCATAACTCTTTGTACAGATATTCTATAAAGGTGATTTGTGATTTTGTGTAAACTAGAGTCACGGGGCTACAAGTTTTATGAAGAAAAGAAGTTTTAGTTCATGTATGTTTGGAGAGTAACTTTCGGATTTCTGAAACAGATTAAATGATTTTAGTGTCTATTTGAGTTTCTGAATTTTAGGAAAGGCTGTGATAGGAGGTTGTGGGATAGTGCCGGGAATGTCACGAAAGTGTATAGTACATATCTTTAAATTGCTACATGTGCATTATTAAATAGCTCTGATTGGGCAATGTGTAATAATACGAGTGTTTGAATTGTGATATAGGCGCATTTGGAACGTCAGCCCACCGACGTTGCCGGGACTTCCAGGCGTTAACGCTGAAACTATTGTGAGTGACTTAGTTGGTTTCTCCATTATTAATTGCTTATAACTCCTTATTTATAATTCTTTGGAGAATAATGGTGGGATTGTGTCTGACTGTGGATTCCGAACAGAAGGTCCAGTGTATTGGAGAAACATGACATAGAAGTGTAATATTGTCTGAGTATCATGTTTAAAATATGAATGGAAGTGATATATGTGATTTCAGTGTGATTAATTGTGAACTATGTGTTCGAATGTGCTTATTTGGGATTGATTGTGTTGTTAACATTGTTTCATTGTGGCATATGCATTCTATGCATGAATGCATGATTAGTGTAACATCCCACTCCCGAGTGACCCGAACCCGATATCGTTGGTGATATCCGAGTCCGTGCCCCGCGAGGGTGGCGTACTACATCAGTCGATTAAAACTCAATATAACATTTTCTCCTCTCTTTTTTTGAACCATTCATTAACTCGGCATAAACAGTAAGAAACTTAAGCCCATGTTCACAATTAATCATTTTCAGTTATTACAGTCATCTAATAATAATTTACAATCAGTCAATATGTAAAACAATAAAACCACAATGAACTCATTATAAATACAAAGCATTATTGCACAATGATTACGGAATACAATTCGATAAAACACTAATGCAGACACGAACTGATCCCGACCTCTATCTTTCACTTGCCTACAGTAGACATACTCCCGTGTCAAACGGGGTACCCTTCAAGTCCTGAAAAATGTATTACAATTTTGAATGAGTTTGCGAACTCAATGAGGAACCATCATCGATGGTTCTCCCAATTCATGCATCACATAATCAATTCACGAGAATAAAGCGATTGCG
This sequence comes from Erythroxylum novogranatense, assembly GCA_029891385.1. Taxonomy (NCBI): domain Eukaryota; kingdom Viridiplantae; phylum Streptophyta; class Magnoliopsida; order Malpighiales; family Erythroxylaceae; genus Erythroxylum; species Erythroxylum novogranatense. The sequence continues at coordinate 49,778,467 of CM057226.1, read as the reverse complement.
ATAATACTACGATCTCTGATCACGATAATAGTAATATCTGATTACAAAAATTATCTGATCATAGACACTACAATTTCTGATGACGACCACATCAAGAAAAACCATTTCAAGTATTGATCCAAGAATGACGCAATGCACATGTGACTCTTTTCTATTTTTATTACAGTATTGTGACCGAGTGCGTAAACAGTATTCAGTGATCAGTAGACGCGTCTGGGGAGAATTATCTCCCTTTGAGCTCTAGGCTCGTTTCAGTATTTCGAGCTCTAGGCTCGTTTCAGTATCAGTGGCGACTCAGTTCACAATTTTCCTTTATCAGTTTATGCATCTGTATATGAATGCACATGCCCAATTGAACAATCACTTATCAGTACTTAACAGTATATTATTCACAAATCACAGTCCATCATTTACAATCAATCACAGTAAATCCAGTAATGGCAAACAGGTCAATTCAACAATCCAGAATGCTCAATTAACAGTCCATAATACAGTATGGTACACAAGTCACGTTAACACTTCATGATCCCACCATTATCCCTATATTAGACAATTAAATAATTGAGAAACCCATCTAGGTTACTCACCTATCACTTCCGAGCTAATACCAGAAAGTCTCTGCTACGTCGGTCGATCGACGCTCCAGTTGGGTCTCTATAAGAATCAGAGAAGAGAATGATCACTAATGGTCCAATCATTACTATGTAATAAGGCACATGTAGGTGTATAATGCATGTTCATGATATTTTCGGCCCTAATCTCACTTTTTCCATCAAAAAAATACGTCTAAAAAATTAGAAACCTAATGGCGCTGACGGTGCGCAATTCGGACCTCTACCGGTCCCCAATTAACTAAAATAATGGTTAAGGACTCCGTTACCCGGACTCACGTCAATTTTCCGTCCAAAAACATTCTCAATCACTCAGAAAATGAAATTAAATATTCTATGAATCCGATGCCTCAAGAATCAGGTCAATCGGATGCCGGACGGAAAAGTTATTCACGAAAGAAACCAAAAATTCAAATAAAACAATTAATATATATATATATATATATATTGCCCATATTTCCTTCTCTTTTTCCTGTTTTCCAACCGAAATTCAATCTATCATATCTCTTTCTACATGTTTTATAAAATTACAAACTATACCTTGTTGGAAAGATCATGAAAAACTCTACAAGTTTCATGAAGACCCCAACAAGCAATTTTACCCCGAAGGGTATCAAAAATCCACTTGAAACTTCTGCCCATGCACTACCTCTTAAAACAGAATGGTATTTGTAAATTCAGTAACTTTCATTCTCTTCAGTCAAAAATTGCACCATAAATATGCTCAGAAAGATCACAATGTGATCTACAACTTTCATGAACAATATGAAATCAAATTCAATGGTTAACTAGGTCAAACAATTCAGTGAATCTGCTGCCCCCTGAAGTACTCAATGACAGACGGTAATGTTCTAAACAGTATATCTCCTTGCACAAATGTCAAATAAATGCATACTTTATACCTATGGAAAGATCAAACACAATTGAAGGGCTTCAATGCCAATTCCATGTCTAACAAGCTTAAAACTTTCATGCAAGTTCTTGATCAGGCGTGATAATAACCTCATGCAGGTACAGATTTTGAAAATTCATTACTCCTACATCTGATCTCCAAAAATTACATGCTATATACCATTTTCAAAATAATTTCTTCCTCTACAACTCTTCAGAAGATCACTCAAGCCAATTCAATTCACAGAAATTGTTAAAATTGCTTCTAATCAGAATGTGCACCAAATCCACTCTTAGTCTAGGTTTCACCAAATTGTTCAAAATCAGTCAATATTCCACAGTGCATATCTCCCAATATACAGATCGAAAAATTGCAAAATCAGTGGAAATGGAAAGATAACTTAATAAGCTTCAACCTTCATTTAGACCATTTTTCCTAATTCCATCTCAATTAATTTAGAAAAATCAGCAAAACATTTAGGTCATAGTTTCGGTTACTGTTCACAGACACTTAAACAGTAACTTTCCAAGCCCAAATTCAACCTCTTAAGGCTAAAATTGGAAAGCACCTATTTCACACAAAAATGTAGCCAACAACCCAAAATTTAATTGGGCACAAACCTAGACTCATTTGCATAACCACACAATGAGTTATGCTCAAAACAGTACAGTAGGTCAAACTCACATTTTCAGCTATACTACTCAATCACAACTCCTATCATGCCAATTGAACTTCTACTACCATAAGCATCCCAATTGGACACAAAATCAGTCCCTATATCATGCCTACATTCACTAGGAATAACCACCATAATTTGGCAACACTTACCTCTTACATTTCATGCAGGAATAAACATCAATATTTAATCCAAAACAAGCTAAAACACTTCAATCATATGACTTTAGCAAGTCCTACTTAAACCTAGTCTTATACCCACTAATTCAAACACTAATTTTCATCAAATTAATGCATCAATAAGCAAATAAATGCCCCAAAATTTCCATTGCATGCTTCTAACTACCAAGGCATTAAATTCATAAGCAAAACATAATTACAACTTAACTAAATCACTTACCTACTTAGCTTCCAAATCTTCAATTCCTTTCAATTCTTTAATTACTACCCTCACTAACAACTTCTTCTAACACCATGCAAGGAAAAGTTCTTCATGGCAAGAAAACAACTTGGTTGCACGAAGAAGAAGAGCTCTTAGGTTGGAGGAAAGTTTCACTTTTAAGGAGGAAAAATCGATGGAGGTGAGAGTAAAGGCAAATTTCGGATGATGGTTTCAAATAAACAATAAAAAGCTCCGTTTTATTCATTCCCTTAGGCAATAACCGAGAATGAGCATTAAAGAAGTGGGATGAGTCACCATAACACTTGGCAATTGGAGGAGACATAAAGAAAAATCAAAGAACCAATCACAAATTTTGATAAAAACAATTAACCCAAATACCAAATAAATGTTCAATCCATTGTTAAGGGTCCATATTTCGACCCTACCACAAAATATTCAATAGGCCAGTACCAATTGATAACAATTTTGGTACCGAAAATTGACCGGTTCGCCACTTGTCGATTTTTTCCGATCCAGGAATTTTCTCCAGAAAATTTCAGAAAAATTCATGAAAATCCCTTAAAATATAAAACATTCAATGGCTCACTCAGAATAATTTTTCAAACCCAATAACCACATTAATCACAATAAAATTACATTAGGCACGAAAACCGGGAATGTCATGTATGCATGTACAGTACTTTCATGTGCACAAATGATACTGTGTACCAATCCTATTATGCATGAGCAGTCCTAAGTCATTCCAATCCATCTCATCCTATACCAAATTTACTATTTTACCCTTCCTGTCGGGGGTGGGATGTTACAATTAGTTAATAACAGTTGTGACCAGAGCAGCCACCGAGAGCTTAAAGCTCAACGTATTTAGGCCTCGAGCCCACAGTGATTCAGAGCCTCGGGTTCAACGATTAATGCACCCAGATTGAGACAGTTTTAGGCGCTCGGTCACAACAACGAAATAATTGAAAAAGTGTTACATGCAAGGGGTCATATGCATTTGATAATTATAATCATGTGATTGATTGTGATACATAAACGTAAATTGTGTCAACTATAGGCAAATTGATTGTGTTATATGCATACGTGCATAAATGATGTGATAAATTGTGGCATAGGCAGTTCATGCGTTAACGCATGAACAGAAAATAACAGTTGTGACCAGAGCAGCCACCGATTAGAGCTTTTAGCTCAACGTATATATTTGGGCCTCGAGCCCACAGTGATTCAGAGCTTCTGGCTCAACGATTAATGAGCCCTTATTGGGACAGTTTCAGAACCTCAGGCTCAACGATTAATGAGCCCTTATTGGGACAATTTCAAAGCCTCTAGCTCAACGATTAATGAGCCCTTATTGGGACAGTTTTAGGCTCTCGGTCACAACACTGAATTAAATTGGGATAATGTTACATGCACACGTCTTATGCATTTGATTTGAAATGCTTTTGATTGCATGAAAGGCAAAATGCCTTATACTGATGTGACAATAAGCATAAATGTGAAATTATGAAAAAATTATTATATGCCTAAGTGTTGTATGACCGATCAGAACTTTTAGCTCAACGTGTGAAAATGAGCTTTGAGCTCATAAGTGATTCAGAGCCTCAGGTTCAACGTATAAGGAGCCCTATATCTATCATCGGGTAAAGGACATATATTAATGAGCCTTATAAAGGGACAGTTAGGCACTCGGTCACAGCCAATGAATAACAAATGGGAAGTGAGTCTCATATGCATGTATCGATATGAAATGTATGAATGTGAACTTCTGAGAATGTGAAAACGTGAAATTTTGTAAAAGTACATTATGAAATAAAACTAAATGTATGCAAATTGTGAAATGTGATCCAATATGCAACAATGCGATTATATAATGGTAAATTGATGTTGTTGCAAAGATTGAGAGGACCATCGATGATGGTCACTCATTAAGTTCGCAAAACTCACCCAAAATTTGCACTTATTTTTCAAGACTCAGAAGAATACCCCATAAGTCAACGGGCGTATAGCGACCGCTGGTGAGTCATAGAAGATGTCGGGATCAGTTGCGTCTGCGTTAGAGTCAAAATTTTTTTTTGTATATTGAGGTTTGACTGAGTGATGTAGCACGCCACCTTCGTAGAGCACGGACTCGAATATCACTATCGATGTCGGGTTCGGGTCTTACGGGAGTGGAGTGTTACATTATACTAACTCAGATTATGACTTGTACCTAGTTATGTAACAAGAATGTTACCATGAGTGAGCTTTATCATGAAAAATGGACTTATACATGAACATGCATTGATGGACCTATATGCAAATAGGTTGTGGTGACTTGAAAAACACATCAGCAGTGACGTGGCAAATGTGGATGATGTGGCACATGATGACATGGCGAGATCAACTTGAAGATCACATTGGAGATTCATCAAATCTAAGAGATAAAGACCATGTGGGAGAATCATCTAAAGATAGTGGATATCTTCAATGATATAGATGCAATCTTCCAAGTTGGCATGTAATCTTTATTTGATTAGATTATGATGTAATGTAGCCAATTAGAAGAGTCCTAAGGGAAAGGGGATGTCTTCTCATTGGTCGGTATGACGCAGTATAATTTTTAGTTGATAGGACTAACTAGGATTGTAAAGATCTTTAAAGATATTGAACTAGCTTTCCAAGTAAGAGGAGCCTATAAATAGCTCATTATAGTTTAAAGCTATTCAGAGAATTCAATCATTGAGTCATTCACTTATTGAGAGAAATCACTCAGAGGAGAGAGCTTTGAGAGTTGAGAGCTTTTGGGGAAGTTCTCATTGTAAGGGCTTCAAGTAAGGAGTTCCTTGTAAGGTCTTCAAGTAGGGAGTTCCTTGTGAGTGCTTCGAGAGGGAGGTGCCTATATCTTTTATTAACATTTTGTTAATTGTGTGTGAGAGGTGTTTGAGGGCTAACAGAATTATTTGGTGACATTCACGTGAGAAGGCTGAATCTTGTTTAAGCGAACCTAAGTAGGATTGTTGCATGAAGATAGGCACAACTTGTGGTAGAAGTGCTAGTTTAAAGCAAACCTTTGTGACAATGGTAACCCAAAACATTTATATATTACTTCATCAACTCTGCCCATCACAAAAGAAAATTGATGAAGCATAGGCATTAACATTTGCATGGTTAACAGGTTAAACATTAAATGGGCCATATTCTTAAAAGTAGGAATGAACAGTAGGAAGATTTGAAAAAATCTTACATTCTCCCACTTGGCCCATTTAACCCAACATCAAACATAACAAGAAACCAAATATATAAATCACGACGATAGGTTCTCTTATAGTGAGTATTATTTCTATGTATTACATATATAAAATTTCTCCTAACTAGCCCTTAAACTTAATGAATAAACCATATATTTATTCTAGGTCCAAATTAGATGATATGTCTCAAAACCAATCAATTATATTTGTGCACAAAACATATGAGAAAACATCAAATTAAATAAGAGTTCCATTGAAACAATAATGTACAATAAAAATGACATTATGGAACTAAGTCTCATTTGCACTACGTGATCCTTAAACTACTGAGGTGGCATGCCTTTAGTTAAAGGATCCGCAATCATCAAATCAGTGCTAATGTGCTCTATGAAAACTTTCCTTTCCTTAACGCATTCTGTTATGGCTAAATACTTAATGTCGATATGCTTATTTTGACTTCTACTCTTGTTATTTTTAGTCACAAAGATCGCAGCTGAGTTGTCATAGTACAACTTTAATGGCTTATAAATTGAAACGACAACTCTAAGCCCAGACATAAAACTCTTCAACCCTACATAATGTGAGGTGGCCTTAAAACATGATACGAACTCAGTGTTGGATCGCGTACGGTCCAAGTATTCACAATACGCTGCGAAAAAGACCATACAAGAACATCACGTATAATCGAAAACACGAAGGATTAACGAAAATACCTTATTTTCGTGAGTGGTTTGCTTCTTTTCGGATTCCAAGACATTGCAAATCGCTAATGCCCTCTACCGGTATCCACACGAGCATGCACAATCCGGGCTGTGGCTGTAGCGTGCTAGCACGTCCTGAAAACCTTTCTGAACGCCGCACGATCTTTCTTTTGGATGGGGGCTAGGGTTTCCTGAAAATTGTGTCGTTAACCTAATGAGACCTAAGCTTCTCTATTTATAGAGAAACCCTAATCTCATTCAGGCCCTACTAAGTTTCGGCCCATTATATCATATATAATAAAAGCCCGACAACTTAATTAAATCTAGCCCAATAAATATATCTAAATATATTTATTCAACACCTAATAAATTAGGTCCAAGAGAATAAGCCCAGATCACATCACTCTTTGTGTGCGACCCTGTAGGCTCATTTGATGTTGGCAATGGGCTTGATTATACTTCAAGGCCCATAAGTCATAAGCGGCCTCTAGCAAGACATTATGACTACCCAAATTAAATGAGGATCGATAATCCGATTTAACCTGTAACTATGATTATAGGCTCAGTCCTTTTGTAACACGATATCAAGATTAATCACAAGGCATGGTACATGTCAACCTTTGATTAATCATAGTTTCTTGATCCCAAGTTGGTGATTATAAGAAATGACATTGATGACTCTTCATCAATTCATTTGAACACGACCATGCATTTCTTGATCACACTTGTCAAGAGGCCCAAATGATATCTCTCTCACTTAAGAGAGGTACAAATCCCATCTACGTCATTCACATCCTCCGCATGATTCATTTAGTGTCCAACATAAGACTATTTGTTATTCGGTTAAAAATAACTTAGTCTAATATCAAAACACTAAATTCCTCATGTAGGGAACCATGATGACTTCAGTCAAAGGACTAAAGTCAAACCATATAACTAATCACTAATGACATGAAACCATGTAGTATTCTTTATGTGGGTCGGTCCAATATATGTTCTCTAACATATATCTATGTTTACGATTTGATATCTCATATCCATGATCGGTAAAATGTGATCATCAATCGAACACATACTAGTCTTAATTCATTATAGTTCCACCAATAATGATCGACTGTGACGATCTAGAATAGTGTTATAACGCTTATGGTTTTACTATCAAGTCACATACTTGATGACATAAGTCTAATACTATTCATGGAATGTAAATCACATTACATAAACGAAATACATGCATATATGAAGCGGAATACCTCATAATATATTATTAACAAATCATAATGTTAATACATGAATCACAAATGTTCATTGGCCTAGGCACACTACTAACAATCTCCCACTTGCACTAGGCCCAATCAATCGGATATCTAATACCCATAGACCTCGTATGACTCTCATGTTTAGGTGTGGAAGAGGATTAGTAAGTGGATCAGCAATGTTGTCATCTGTGCCCACTCGCATATCTTCACGTCTCCTCTTCTAATGATCTCTAATCAAATGGAAGCGTCGAGTATGTGTTTGGATCTATGATGCGAATTTGGTTCCTTAGCTCGTGTTATAGCCCCATTATTATCACAATAAAGGTCTATAGGACTTGCAATGCTAGGAACAATTCCAAGCTCTGTGATGAACTTCCTGATCCATACAGCTTCCTTAGCAGCATCCGAGGCAGCAATGTACTCAGCTTCATTTGTAGAATCAACAATAGTGTCTTGCTTTGAACTTTTCCAGCTCACTGCACCTCCATTCAAACAGAACATAAAACCTGATTGCGATCTGAAATCATCTATGTCAGAATGAAAACCAGCATCAATGTAACCATTTACAACTAGCTCTCCTTCAAGTCCTCTATAGACTAGGAACATATCCTTAGTTCTTCTCAAGTACTTAAGGATGTTCTTAACTGCTATCCAGTGACTCTCACCATAATTAGATTGGTATCTACTTGTTATGCTCAAAGCACATGAGACATCTGGTCGAGTACATAACATGGCATACATGATAGATCCAATTGCAGATGCATATGGAATCTTACTCATGCGCTCAAGCTCCTTATCTCAAGTAGGACAATCCTTCTTAGAATGCTTGATTCCATGTGACATAGGTAAGAATCCTCTCTTGGAATCTTGCATACTAAACCTTTTCAGTACCTTATCTATGCATGTACTCTGACTTAGGCCTATAAGCTTTCTTGATCTATCTCTATAGATCTTAATGCCTAAAACATAGGCAGTCTCACCTAAGTCTTTCATTGAGAAACGCTTTAACCAAATCTTGACACTCTGTAAGGTCGAATATCGCTTCCAATGAGCAATATGTCATCAACATATAAAGCTAAAAGATAACAGACTCCCACTAACCTTTTTGTAAACACAAGGTTCATCTTCATTCTTGATGAATCCAAACTCTTTGACAACTTCATCAAACGAAGATTCCAACTTCTTGATGCTTGCTTCAATCCATAAATGGATCTTTGAAGCTTGCACACCTTTCCTGAATTCTTAGGATGGACAAAACCCTCAGGCTGTATCATATATACATCCTCAAGTAAGTTTCCATTAAGGAAAGCCGTTTTGACATCCATTTGCCATATCTCATAATCATAGTATGCAGTTATGGCAATAAGAATTCTAATGGATTTGATCATGACCACTGGAGAAAATGTCTAATCATAATCAATTCCATGAACTTGTCGATAACCTTTAGCAACAAGTCTTGCTTTATAAGTGTGCACATTTCCATCCATGACGAGTTTCTTTTTGAAAACCCATTTGCATCCAATGGTCTTCAAGCCATCAGACGGATCAATCAAAGTCCAAACTTGATTGTCATACATGGTTGCATCTCTGCTTTCATGGCCTCTAACCATTTAGCAGATTCTGGACTTTCCATAGCTTCTTGATAGGTTGTGGGCTCATTATGATCGATGAGCATCACATTATCATCATCAGTAACGAGAAATCCATATCTCTCGGGCTCATAACAAATCCTATCAGATCTACGTAGGCCTTGTGTTGTTGAAGGCTGCTCATCAACAGCTTGTGAGCTCACTTCAATCTCCTTTTCAGGCTCAATGTCATTTTGTGAAACTTGAATTTCTTCAAGTTGTACTTTACTCCCACTGTTTCCTTTGGAAACAAATTCCTTCTCTAAGAAGAAACCATTTTGAGCAACAAACACTTTGTTTTCTGATGGGATGTAAAAGTAATATCCTTTAGTTTCCTTAGGATATCCCACAAAATAATATTTTTCAGATTTGGGTGCCAACTTGTCAGCAATTGGACGCTTCACATAAGCCTCACAACCCCAAATCTTTAAAAAAGATAAATTGGGACACTTCCCAGTCCATATCTCATAAGGTGTCTTTTCTACAGCCTTTGAAGGAATACGGTTCAATATAAATGCTGCGGTTTCTAAAGCATAGCCCCAGAAGTATTTTGGAAGATCAGTTTGACTCATCATTGATCGAACCATATCTAATAGAGTTCGATTTCTCCTTTCAGAAACACCATTCCATTGAGGAGTTCCTAGAGGAGTCAATTGTGAAACGATTCCACAATCCTTAAGATAATCATCAAACTCTTGGTTTAAATATTCACCTCCTCGATCAGATCGAAGGATTTTAATATTCTTGTCAAGCTGATTTTGTACTTCATTCTTATACTCTTTGAACTTTTCAAAAGATTCAGATTTGTACTTCATTAAATAGACATACCCATATCTACTGAAGTCATCTGTAAAAGTAATGAAATACAAATAACCTCCTCTCGCTGATATGCTAAAAGGACCGCATACATCGGTATGTATAAGGCCCAATAGCTCATTGGCCCTTTCCCCTTTACCTGTGAAGGGGGCCTTTGTCATCTTACCCAGTAAACAAGAATCACACGTGTCAAAAGATTCAAAAGAATCAATGAATCCATCTTGATGGAGTTTTGAAATGCGTTTTTCATTTACATGGCCTAAGCGACAATGCCAGAGATAAGTTGGGTTCAAATCGTTAGATTTAAACTTCTTGGTATTTATGTTATAGATGGGCTCATTTGTTAGAGACTCGGTGTCTAGAGTATAGATTCCATTTAATTGAAGTGCAATACCATATAAAACGTCATTCTTATAAATGGAAATACTTCTATTCTCAATAGAAAATTTAAATCCATCATTCTCTAAACAAGCAAAAGAAATAATGTTCCTACTCATAGTAGGTACATAATAACAATTCTTAAGTTCCAAAATGAGTCCAGTAGGTAAAATAAGATCATAAGTCCCCACGGATAAAGCAGTAACTCTTGCTCAATTTCCCACACGCAGGTTGATCTCACCAGCCATCAATCTTCTAGTCCTTCTTAAACCCTGCACATTAGTACAAATGTGAGTTGCAGCCCGATATCTAATACCCAAGATGCGTAGGAGTAAAATTGATTTCTATAACAAACATACCGAAGAAATAGTCGACTATTCTTCTTCTCTTCACTCTTCCAAATAGAGTTTGTAGTTCCTTTTCCAATGATCGGGTTCATTGCAATGGAAGCAAACTCCCTTCTTTAGTGCCTTAGTCTTAGCTTTGGGCTTGGACTGGACTTAGGTACTTTACCTTTGCCCTTCATTGTGCCCTTCTTCTTGAAACCTTTTCCTTTTGAACCACAAGAACTTCATTGGTGGTCTTTACCTTTCTCTTTAAGTTCTCTTCAAGAGCCAAAGATCCCATGCAATTCATCAATGGACTTCTCCATATTATGCATGTTGTAGTTAAGAATGAACTGATCATATTCATCAGTCAAGGATGATAGAATAAGATCCGTTGCCAATTCTTGACTAACAGGTGCACCTAATTTCTCAAGATGATGAATATAACTCTTCATCTTAAGAACATGAGCACCCACGGGTGTGCCAGGAGTCATCTTGCATGAATTCAATGCCTTAGTGCTTCTAAACCTCTCTTGGCGTGCTTGCTCTTGAAACATAGCTTTCAGTTGAGCAAGCATGTCATAGGCTTCCTGTAACATCCCATTACCGATGGGATGTGTACAGTTCATTGCATTCGTATCTGGTATGTTCATGCATGATTTATTTATAGTATAATTGGCATTTGTACGTACATACATGTATGACACATTTCCGATTTGAATTTGGATATGATTAGGTCATGTGTGAGAATTTGGTCAAAATAGGCTCTATGATTGAATTTGAATTAGAAGTGGATGTTAGGAAGTTGAATTATGAAATTGGAGTATATGATAATTAGTTTTCTATTTTTGAGGATTTATAGGAATTTTTCTGGAATTTTCAGAGAAATAGGCCCGGACCGGAAAATTGATCGAGGACTGATTAATTGGATTTTTGGTTCCGAAATTGATTATCCAATGGCACGGACAGGCTAGAAATTAGAATTGAGGAATTAGAGCTTAGTTATTGGAATTCGGGAGAAATTAGAATTCGAAATTAGTTTGAGGCTGTTCGAATTTGGACTGGTGGAAATTCTATTAGCCAAACAAGCCCTTGTTCCTTTGATATTTAAAACCCTTACCCTTTGAAATCTTTCTTTTCCACGAAGCTTTCTCCTTCTTCTTCGTGATCTTCTTTCTTTGGATTGCTACTCGATTTCTTTGTGCCAATTGCTTTCTTCCTTTGGCATTGATCATTCCTTTGGCTTGGAGAAGAATAGAGAAGAAGTTGATGGAATTTTATTTGGTGATAGCCGTGGGTGTCGATGATCTTGAAGTTGAGAAATCCTTGAAGATTTGAGGTTATAAATCAAGTAAGTTACTTCTATCTTGTCTCTTTTGGTTTGATTAGTTGATTTATAAAGTTATTTGAATGATTTAGTTGGTATATTAAAGGATTTGTGAGTTAGGTTTTCGATAGGGGTTCTCAGTGATTTTAGGGTTTAGATTTGGGGAAAATGATTGTTTGATGAAATAGAAGCTAAGAATTAGTTGTATGATATGTATGGAATTATTTAGGAGTGATTTGTGAGAGAAAACCTGAATTTGGTGCTGATTCTTTGCCGAGAATATGAGATTTTCGGGTTTTCTAGGCGTGTTTATGTGCATGCGCCGTGACGCCAAGAACATGCCGCGGTGAGCAGAATGCCGCACGCCGTGACGCGCGTGGAAGCGTGCTGTGACGAGGATGGATGGCGCTGCGTCGCAACGTCTTTATGTGTACATCGCGACGAGAGATGCGTGGCGCATGGCGAGGCGAAAGTTACGCCGCTTAACGTGGCAATAAATGGGTACTCGCCGCGGCGAAGGATCTGATGCCGCGGCGAGGAATGCAGTTCCGAAATTGAAATTGGAGGATTTAGAGAATGAGATTTGGGAATTTGATGGTTTAATAAATTTTGGGATTTAATTCAATTTGGAGATTATGAATTTGGGAATTAGTAATTGAGATGGGGAAATTCGAAATTGTGTCGGAAATGTCAACACGTATAGTACGTACATTATTCGATTTCTATGCATCATTGGACATTTGAATTGGTACATTTTATAATGTTATTTATATTTTGATTGTTATAGCGGTTCAAGTGGATCGCCGATCGTCTGACGTAGGCGAGACTTCCCGGCAGTAGCTCGGAAGTTCTAAGGTGAGTAACCTAGTTGGTTTCTCAACCTTTATATGTTTAATTTTATGCAAATATGCCATGTGGAGTTAAGGACGGATTATATGTGTTTGATTTGATTGATTCCGGACCACGGGTGTTCGGGATATTTGGACTGTGATATAGAAGTGTTGGTTGTGCATAAATTGTTTATAATTGATTTCAAATGGTGAGAATTAGGTATATGGAATCCTAATATGATGCATGTATTGTAAAGTGAACATGTGCATACATGCATATGAGATGATCGATAAAAGGCGGTTGTGACGGTCGACCCATTGTATATGAGAGCTTTAAGCTCAACGCACAAGGCTTCGTACCCAACGATTGTCAGAGCTATATGCTCAACGTATTAGGGCTTTTGAGCCCAATGTTTCCAGAGCCAATGGCTCAACGTATATGAGCTCAGGCGCACGGTCACAACAACGAAAGAAAATGAAAGAGTCACATGCACATTGCATATATGAATGATTACATGCGAATTGTGTGAAAGGCATACCGCCTTATAAATGTGAAATTGACTGCATGTGATTTCTTGAATGTGATTGTAACATCCCGTTATCGAAGTGACGGGTATATCTAAAAATTGGATTGGTTCAGGTTAGAGTACTGGCAAATGTAAATTTTACATGATACATGTATCATAATTTCTATAGTCATCGGTAAATGATTATTGATGGCATAAGTATATTAATATACGTACATGTATGACATTTCCCGATTGAATTGTGGAAAAATTGGAAATTGTGTGATAAGTGTATAAATGAGTTTCGAATAGGGAATTGGAATGAGAAAATTGAATTTAGAGGATTGAATTATGAGATTGGAGTGTAGGAATATGTAATTCCAAATTTTGTGAATTTATGGAAATTTTTCTGAAATTTTTAGAGAATCGAGACCGGACCGGAAAAATGGTATAGTGACTGATTAATTGAATTCCGGGTCCGAGATTTATTGACAATTGATATGAGACAAATTGAGTTTTGATTTTAAGAGTTATTATTAATTGTTATTGCGAATCGGGAGAAATTAGAATCCGAAATTGGATTGAGGTGGTTCAGAATTGGGACTTGTAGCAAACAAGCCCTAAGTCATTTTATATATATATGTCTAAAGCATCGACGAAATCGTTTTTGTTTTCAAAATGATTGAGTTTCACGTCGGGTGGAGAGTAGCTTGGATTTGGAGATTCTTGGAGGATTTTCAAAGGGTTGAAAGCTAGAATCAAGTAAGCTTCTTCTTCTTTATGATTTGAATCGTTTAATTTGATCATTGAGTGAGTAACGAAATCGTTATGAGGATTTGAAAGTTTGGAAGTTAGGTTTTGAGAAAACGTTGATTTTGATTTGGGTTTTAATGAATAATGGTTATTTGATGGATTTAAGGTTAGAAATGAGTTGAGTGTAGTATATGTAGTTGATTGGGAGTGGTCTGGAGTGTTTTGGATGGATTTAAACCAGAAGATCTGAGAAATTTCTGAGTTTCGGACGATTTTCTGGGTTCGCACGTCGCGACGTGTGATGAACACGCCGCGGCGAGCCAACTCAACGTGCACGTCGCGACAATAAGGAAATAATTTAATTGGTGCGCCGCGACGAGCGGAGGATTTTACGCCGCGGCGAGAGGTGTGGATTCGTCGCGGCGAGGACATGTGAACCCGAAGAGAAATTGTTTATTTTTATAGGAAATTTTGAGGATTAATTTTCTTATGAGTTTGGTTATTGGATCAATTGATTTTTGAGACTAAGAATTGCATATGGGAGAATGAAATTAAGTGATTTTAAGGTGATTGTTACAAGTAATGAGTTTGAGGTTTAATTTCAATTGAATTGGTTCCTTGATGATTAATTGGATTTTAGAGACTGATTAATTGGAATTTAGAGGCTAAGATTTTGTGAATTGATAAGATGAGAATTTGGAATTTAATAAGATGATTATCGGAATCTAGTGGCAGTGAACAGTGAATGTGATTTCAATTGAAATGTGACTTTAGAGTATGAAAATTTGTAAATTGAATTATGATATTTGGAATTATTATGAATTAGAGTGAAAGAGGATTGAGTTGGGAATATTTAGGGAATGTCATAACATGTACAATACTCAGTGTATTTGCTACATTTGCATTTTTTTTAATATTGGAAATTGTGCAATGAGTGATATTCGATTATTCTGATTGTTTTAGAGGCACCGAGGGAGCAATTCCACGGGCAGTGCTAAGACTTCCAGGCTGTAGCTCGGAAGTGCAGGTGAGTAACCTAGTTGGTTTCTCAACCTTTATGTGTTTAATTGTTATGCAAATATGCCATGTGGAGTTAAGGACGGATTATATGTGTTTGATTTGATTGATTCCGGACCACGGGTGTTCAAAATATTAGATCTGTGATATAGAAGTGTTAATTGTGCATAAATTGTTTATAATTGATTTCAATTGGCAAGGATTAGATATATGAGGATTTAGTGTAATGCATGTATTAGAAATTGAATATGTGCATACATGCATGACGGTATAATCAGATAAAGGAAGTTGTGACCGGTGTATCCACCGTATTCAGAGCTTTAAGCTCAACGTACAGGGCTTCGTGCCCAACGATTTGCAGAACTTTATGCTCAACGTATTAGGGCTTTTGAGCCCAATATTTACAGAGCCTATGGCTCAACGTATATGAGCTCAGACGCACGGTCACAACAACGAAAGAAAATGAAAGAGTCACATGCCCACTACATATATGAATGATTAACTGTGAATTGTGTGAAAGGCAAATCGCCTTATAAATGTGAAATTGACTGCATGTGATTTCTTGAATGTGATAGTATACGATATTATGTGATTGTTTAGATATGCATGAGTTGGGTAAACCATCGATGATGGTTTCTCACTGAGTTCGCAAACTCACCCAACATTGCAATTGTTTTTCAGGAACTGAAGAGTACCCCGTTAGATCAACGGGAGTATGATCGTTAGCTAGGCGTAGTATCGGGTCGGGATCGGTGTCGCCACATCTGCATTAGTATAATGTTTTGTTCGATGGGCCCTAGCAATAAATGAAAAAAAGTGTATTGTGTTTGTGATTACTGAAATGTGTTCAGAAATCGCATTGGAACCCAATTGGGTCATGCCTTTCTGTTTATGTACTGATTAAGCACCATTGAGTGCTAATTAGTGACTGAGAGTGTTTGGTAATTGAAAATGTTTTTATGATAAGTCGAGCCCAAAGTGTTTATTGATTTCTGCTTAACTGCTTTTGAAAAGAAAAGTGCAATAATGAGTTTTAAAAGGGTAATGTCTGCTTTAGCATGCTGCCCTCGCGGGTCACGGACTCGGATGTCACTGTAGATGTCGGGTTCGGGTCTCGAGAGAATTGGGGTGCTACATTTGTGGTATCAGAGCCCAGAAGTACAATCTTACATGGGCTTTCTGAGAAAAATGTGTCAAAGTGCATACATTCAAGTCATGTCACCAGCAGATAGTGACAACTGATCCCCAGTCTAGCATATGAGTCGCATGCATGAGCCTGTACTAGTGGTTTAAGTGATGAGAAATAGTGAGAAAAAGAGAATACGTTAGAATGTGATTAAAAGGAAATTGTGAATATTGTGAAATAAGAAAAAAAGTGTATGGTTCGATTTGACAAATGAGGATTTGGTGTATTGGTATTAGTGTATATGTTATGAAAAGCAACATCCGTGTTATACTGGAGTGTATGTTGGAATGGAAAAATAGATATGAATGTATAGTGTTGAATTGATAGAGGGAAATAGCGATATGATGAAATTGGTAAGATTGATAGTGTATAAGCAAAGTGAATGGAAATAAAATGTCCTGCGATTTATAGAGAATACAATTGGGTTTGACTTCGGTGATAAGAGTTATGAATAGGGCTTTGTGACTTAAAGTCAGAATGTGTTAAGTGAGAAATTGAGAATGATTGTAGTATGAATCAATAATGAAAGGATTGAAATGTATGAAAATGATAATGGAAGATGAAATAGATGTCAAGGTTAAGTTGATTTGCCTATAGGAACGCACATCTGATTATGGGGGTACCATGGCTAGCGAGTTAGTGGATAACCTTGGTCATAGTTCTTGTAGTGTAAAGTTGGTTTGAGTTAGAATGAGAAGTCAAAGCGTTTATAGTGATTTATTGGAATGTGTTGAGATTGTAAGCAGGATATAAATGGAATTATAGATTCGACGATGTAAGTAATTAATGGGTGAATTATTTCACATCATCTCTCGATATTGATGAAACGATTTAGATGTATGTGCCTCGATGAGCAGTATTAACAAGGATGTTACGATTTATTGGGCGAGGCTTAATTGATCCTTATGGGATATAATGAGTATAGTTGAAATTGATTTCTGAAGGCATTGAGAATGACTGACAAGAAATGTGGTGAATGTAAATGATTAGGAATTTCATAAGTGGTATTGATGAAAATAGATAGAAATCTTCTACAAAGAGGAGTTCCCCTGAATTGGGTTGAGTTGATTAAATGATTTAATTAGAGATAAATTTGAAACGAATGAAAAGTTATTATTGGAGTCTAAATCTGGCGGAGACTCAAGAGTAAGAAATAAAATATGTATTTGAAAGGATGTATATTATGCTAAGGTAAAGAATCAATGTAATAGGATTATGGAACAGTGAAAAGACATTGGATGCGTAATTGGAAAAAAATTAAAAATAAATAAATATATATATATATATATATCAGTTCGCGAATATTGGTGTAAAAATGTTCGGAAAGTACAATTGGATATGATAAATGTGTTATCGATCTAGTTTAAAATGAGAGTGACTAAATTGAATTATGTGGAAAAATTAGTGTAAAGGAATAGGTGTTAGATTATACTAAGATGGCGAGAAAGTTATAAGAGAATTGTTCCTCATTGGAGACAATCGATAATTAGAAAATTATCTGAAGTGATCATGTGTATGAAGAGTTTACTATGCTACTGAAGATTAAAATGTCTCAATCGTATTTAGAGTGAATAATGACTATGAGCATAGATGAGTAATTGAATGCATTTGAAAAATGAAATGTATGAATTAGCACGATTGAGGAAATTGTTTATTATGCAAGTGTCGAAGAATGAATCTTAGTTGATCAAATAAATAGTGATTTAATTAGTATTGAATATGGCACATTGGGAGACTTAGTGTCAATAGAGATGATGATAACATGCGAAATTTGCAAGGGACATGTGTATATGAGACATTTGGAGATTTTGTAATATTTACCAAAGTGTCCCAAAAAGGGCTATGATGCAATCTGTGGAAATAGTATAAAGTGATTATATGTGTATAGGGATAAATATAATCTCTTGGGTCGAATTGTGATTTGATGACTGATAGATATTGTGCTGGTTATTGTTTGGAAAATTTAGAGACCTTATTTGCACAGAAATGTGTTTAGATGTATCTATGGATACGCAAAGTGATAATGATTGAGATATTAGTAAATCTGAGAGTAGTGGAAAAGATTATGCGATTGAAGTATTTCGAGAATTTGAAAGATTTGAACAGAATTATGTGTTTGAGTATTTCAAAATTAAGTTAGTTATGCAATGTGAAGTATTGAATCGGAAAATTTGATGGCAAAAAATTTCAATTTGAGCGATAAGTTTTTTTAAAACCTATTGTGACTCGAGTGTGAATTTGTCGAACCAAAGATTATGGGACAAAAGGAAATATTAATGGTAATTGAATTCCAAATCGATGTGTGTGTGCAAAAAGGATTGGCAAAGGAGATTGAGGAATTGAAAATGAATTCGACTTTTGAGAAAATGATTGATAGGACTGAATTAAGAAATATGGGTAATACCCACTGAAGGAACTGTTAGAGGAATTGTGAGGAACGATCAAAGCTTTATGTTCAAATAAGAGTGTATTGGAAGGGTAATAAAAAGTAGAGTGTGACATCGAGTAATTGTTTGTGTGAATAACCAACAGACTTGACTGTTGGAGATAAATGTGAAATCGATATTATAGAGTCCATAGGGATGTGAGGTTGATGTACAGTTCAAATTGATTGAGTGCATATTAATTGCTTATTGGTGTTACCATTGGTAAAGTGTATAAGGGGTCAAAGGTGTACTCTATAAGAGACAGTGTAAATCAGGTGAAATGAATCTGAAATAGGAATTGTGAAATCATAGTTCATGTCGATGAATCGAATTGATTTTATCGAGGTTGTTGAGAAGTTTATGAAATTGGCTTTTGAACCCGATAGTGATGTGATCTGATAATCGGTTAATGAAATGTTTTGAAGTGTATCGCCTCGACCAAGATACACTGAGATAAAGATAAAGGTAAAATTTGGGAGAAATTAAATTTGTTATAAGTGGCCTCGATGTGATTGTGTTGTGAATAGAACTATAAATTGGTAAGTTAATGTGAACTAAAAAGGTGATTTGGATTTGTAAAGTGTTATATGGACCGAGATAGGAATATTGATATGATCGAATGTGTGTTTGATTAGATTGAAAGTAAAGAATAGTGAGTGCGATGTGGAATTTGAGAAAGGAAAAGAGGTAATTGATTGTGTTAATTTCGGTGAATTGACATAAATAGAATTTCGTATTGATATAGTGGGAAACAGTGTTATAGTGATCGGAATAAATCTCCCGTCTTCCTAATTGATCGTATGTGAAATTTCGAGGACGAAATTTTTATTAGAAGGGGAGAATTGTAACATCCCGTTACCGAAGTGACGGGTATATCTGAAAATTGGATTGGGTCAGGTTAGAGTACAGGCAAATGTGAATTTTACATGATACATGCATCATAATTTCTATAGTCATCGGTAAATGATTATTGATGGCATAAGTATATTAATATACGTACATGTATGACATTTCTTGATTGAATTGTGGAAAAATTGGAAATTGTGTGATAAGTGTATAAATGAGTTTCGAATAGGGAATTGGAATGAGAAAATTGAATTTAGAGGATTGAATTATGAGATTGGAGTGTAGGAATATGTAATTCCAAATTTTGTGAATTTATGGAAATTTTTCTGAAATTTTTAGAGAATCGAGACCGGACAGAAAAAAGGGTATAGTGGTGATTAATTGAATTACGGGTCAGAGATTTATTGACAATTGATATGAGACAAATTGAGTTGTGATTTTAAGAGTTATTATTAATTGTTATTGCGAATCGGGAGAAATTAGAATCGTAAATTGGATTGAGGTGGTTCGAATTGGGACTTATAGCAAACAAGCCCTAAGTCATTATATATATATATGTCTAAAGCATCGATTGAAATCGTTTTTGCTTTCAAAATGATTGAGTTTCATGGCGGGTGGAGAGTAGCTTGGATTTGGAGATTCTTGGAGGATTTTCAAAGGGTTGAAAGCTAGAATCAAGTAAGCTTCTTCTTCTTTATGATTTGAATCGTTTAATTTGATCATTGAGTGAGTAATGAAATCGTTATGGGATTTGAAAGTTTGGAAGTTAGGTTTTGAGAAAATGTTGATTTTGATTTGGGTTTTAATGAATAATGGTTATTTGATGGATTTAAGGTTAGAAATGAGTTGAGTGTAGTATATGTAGTTGATTGGGAGTGATCTGGAGTGTTTTGATTTGATTTAAACGGAAGATTTGAGAAATTTCGGTTTGGACGATTTTCTGGTTATGCGTCATGACGTGTGATGAACATGCTGTGCTAGCTAACTCAGCGTGCGTCGTGACGATAAGGAAATAATTTAATTGGTGCGCCATGACAAGTTGAGGATTTTACGCTTGTGGCGAGAGGTGTAGATTCGTCATGGCGAGGACATGTGAACCCAAGAGAAATGGTTTATTTTATAGGAAATTTTGAGGATTAATTTTCTTATGAGTTTGGTTATTGGATCAATTGATTTTGAGACTAAGAATTGCATATGGGAGAATGAAATTAAGTGATTTTAAGGTGATTGTTACAAGTAATGAGTTTAAGGTTTAATTTCAATTGAATTGATTCCTTGATGATTAATTGGATTTTAGAGGCTGATTAATTGGAATTTAGAGGCTAAGATTTTGTGAATTGATAAGATGAGAATTTGGAATTTAATCGGATGATTATCGGAATCTAGTGGCGATGAGCGAGTGAATGTGATTTCAATTGAAATGTGACTTTAGAGTATGAAAATTTGTAAATTGAATTATGATATTTGGAATTATTATGAATTAGAGTGAAAGAGGATTGAGTTGGGAATATTTAGGAATGTCATAACATGTACAATACTCGGTGTATTTGCTACATTTGCATTTTTTAATATTGGAAATTGTGCAATGAGTGATATTCGATTATTACGATTGTTTTAGAGGCACCGAGGAGCAATTCCACAGGCGTGCTAAGACTTCGGTTTGTAGTTTCGGAAGTGCGGTGAGTAACCTAATTGGTTTCTCAACCTTTATGTGTTTAATTGTTATGCAAATATGCCATGTGGAGTTAAGGGCGGATTATATGTGTTTGATTTGATTGATTAGGACCACGGGTGTTGTAATATTAGATACGTGATATAGAAGTGTTAATTGTGCATAAATTGTTTATAATTGATTTCAATTGGAAAGGATTAGATATATGAGGATTTAGTGTAATGCATGTATTGAAATTGAATATGTGCATACATGCATGACGGTATAATCGATAAAAGCGATTGTGACGGTGTAGCCCGTATTTGAGCTTTAAGCTCAGCGTCATGTGGCTTCGTGCTCAACGATTTGCGAGCTTTATGCTCAGCGTATTAGGCTTTTGAGCCCAATGTTTCTGAGCCTATGGCTCGGCGTATATGAGCTCGAGCGTCTTGTCACAACAACGAAAGAAAATGAAAGAGTCACATGCACTTTGCATATATGAATGATTAAGCGTGAATTGTGTGAAAGGCAAATCACCTTATAAATGTGAAATTATTGCATGTGATTTCTTGAATGTGATAGTATCGATACTCACCCAACATTGCAATTATTTTTCAGAATCGAAGAGTACCCGTTAGATCAGCGGAGTATGATCGTTGCTAGCAAGGCGTAGTATCGGTCGGGATCGGTGTCGTCACATCTGCATTAGTATAATGTTTTGTTGATGGGCCCTATCTTAATAAATGAAAAAAAGTGTATTGTGTTTGTGATTATTGAAATGTGTTGAAATCGCATTGGAACAATTAGGTCATGCCTTTCATTTATGTCTTGATTAAGCACCATTGAGTGCTAATTAGTGACCGAGAGTGTTTGGTAATTGAAAATGTTTTTATGATAAGTCAGCCCAAAGTGTTTATTGATTTCTGCGCGTTTAACTGTTTTGAAAAGAAAAGTGCAATAATGAGTTTTAAAAGGTAATGTCTTCTTTAGCATGCATACTTGCAGGTCACGGACTAGGATGTCCTTTGTAGATGTCGGGTTCAGTCTCATGGAGTTGGGTGCTCTGATGATAGTATACGATATTATGTGATTGTTTGGCTATGCATGAGTTGGGTGAACCATCGATGATGGTTTCTCACTGAGTTCGCAAACTCACCCAACATTGCATCTATTTTTCAGGACAGTGATAGTGTGACTTCTAGCTCCGATCAGTGAGACTTATCCTGCTGTGTGTGCCGGCGAGAGGAGCATGGCCCACAGGTCTGTCAGATGGGGATCTTTTGGGGGTATTTTGTGGATGACTTATGTAGGAGCTATGTTAGTCCTTTTTGGGTCGTACAGATGTATATATATATGACTGATGATGTATTGACGGTTTCATGAATGAATGGAAATGAATCTTTTGGTCTTAAATTCTAGCGAATTTGATATTACTGCCTTCTTTGTATGGATGCCATGAGGTTATAGAAATGATCGTTTTGTAGTGCACCCTCGTCGTAGGTTGTGCATCGGTACGACCTACGGGCGACCCGGTGTATACTCTACGATGAGGGGGCGCTACATTAGGTGGTATCAGAGCATGGTTTGACATCTTTTGGGCATAGTATATTTTAGGCTTGAATTTCATAAGGAAAGCAAGAAATTGATCAGATTTGTGACTTTATTGTAGGTCATCCATTTTTGGTGATCAAGTTGATCAACCAGCTAACCAAGGATTAGTCGGAGCGAGTAGGGAGTCTTCTGTGCCGATGTTTGAGGAGCAGCCTCCGGTAGTTCCCATGAGACGGGAACGGAGGTATGATCGCTGCGTGGCGAAATTGTCGATTCTCACGGCGGCCTGAGACACTCGCCTTGGTGAGGGTTGGTTGGAAGGACCGAGCGGGTCTAGATCGGATGGATTGCGACCACGAGGAGCTCTTGATTATCTTTGTTTCTTTGTTTGTGGTCCCGCTTATCGGTGGTGGAAGGCGTCCGGGTAGTTCCACCAGGCCTTGCGTGTTGACTTAGGCTGACTTTCTGAGGGTTTTCCAAGACAATTTTATGCCCAAGGAGTATTTGGATTTGAAGATGCAGGACTTCTTAGAGTTGAGGCAGGATCGATGTGATGGCGTATTATGAGGTCGATTTAATGATTTGTCGCCAGTGTCGTCCGTTCTGATTGCCTCCGAGGCTGATAGGTGCCGGAGATTTGAGGGAGGGCTGAATCTGGATATTCGTAGCAGGTTAGCCCGATCAGATATGGGTACCTTTGTGGAGATGAGATCGATTCTTTGTCGAGATTGAGCAACTTCGAGACAGAGGTGGCCGAGACCGGTCGTGGATCTGGAGGTAGAGATCGATGGATCGAGGTAGCTCCGGTAGGAACGAGCGACGCCAGAGCGAGTTTAGATCGGGGGGATTGCATATCGGGTTCGGGTCGAGAGGAGATTTGGACAGATTGGCGGTGGTAGCGATGAGTGGTGGCGGAGGCGGGGCGAAGCTTTGCGGTTTGCATGCATTGTGATAAGAGGCACAGCGGAGAGTGCTGGAGAGTGACAGGAGCTTGTCTAGCCTGTGGATCTATGGATCATATGATCAGGAGTTGTCCTCTGACTTTGGGAGTCGATCATTTGTTAGTGGGAGAGCTGGTAGTAGCTCGTGATGCAATGAACAGAATGTGATGGACTGGATTTAGGGCCGAGGCGAGCCCAAGGTAGGCGGAGATTCTATGTAGGGACCGAGGATGAGGCAAGAGTGATCAGCCCCAGGCTGTGGTCTACGCCATGACAGGTGCAGAGGCCGAGATTCTTAGAGGTTGTTGCGGGTTTGCTTCTACTCTCGATATAGAGGTGTATGCATTGATAGATCCAGGTCCACGATTCATTTATCGACTGCATGTGGCATGTAAATTGCATGTGGGTAGGGAGATGCTACAGTATGGGTTGCAGGTGAGTACACCTTTGGGTAGTACCACTGCTTTAGGTGAGATCTGCAGGGGATGCCCGATTCGGGTAGATTCAGCGGTATTGAGTGCAGATTTGATTGTGCTACCCCTTCAGGAGATTGATTTGATTTTGGGGATGGACTGGCTCACTGCCCATAGGGTTATTTTGGATTATTATACCAAGGAGGTAGTCTTGGAGTCTCCTGGTCAGCCGAGGGCTGTATTTCGAGGTGTTAGTCAGGCAGTGCCAGCCAGGATGATTTCGTTTGTGAGTGCTTTGGGATTGATAAGGGGTGGCTGTGAGGCTTATTTGGCGCATGTGGTGGACTCTAGAGTGCAGCAGAGGTTGCAGGATGTCCCTGTGATCAGGGAGTTCCCAGATGTATTTTCCGAGGAGTTACCGAGTTTACCGTCGGATCGGAGGCGAGTTCGAGATAGACCTCGTTCAGTACCGCTCTATATCGATACCTCCGTATAAGATGGCACCGTGGAACCGAGGGAGCTTAAGGCTCGACCAGGAGTTATTGGATAAGGGTTCATCGCCGAGTGTTTCACCGTGGGGAGCTCGGTGTTGTTTGTGAAGAAGAAGGACAGGAGTATGAGGCTTTGCATCGATTCTGGCGACTTAATCAAGTTCTTGTTAAAAATAAGTACCCACTGCCTAGGATCGATGACTTATTTGATCAGTTACAGGGAGCTCAGGTGTTCACCAAGTTGGATTTGAGATCCGGTTATTATCAGTTGAGGATCGCAGAGGCCAATGTGCCTAAGAGTGCTTTTAGGAGCAGGTATGGGCATTACGAGTTTTTAGTGATGCCGTTCGGGTTGACTAATACCCCGGCAGCCTTCATGGCCTTGATGAATAGGGTTTTTCAGCCATACCTGGATCAATTTGTGATCGTATTCATCAATGACATTTTAGTATATTCGAGGTCTAGACAGGAGCATGCGGAGCATCTGAGGATAATACTGCAGATCATGAGAGACAGACAGTTATATGCCAAATTCACTAAGTGTGAATTTTGGCTCGATGAGGTGGTGTTCCTAGGCCACATAGTGTCTGGTGAGGGTGTCCGGGTGGATCCTCACAAGATAGAGGCAGTGAGGAGTTGGGAGATTCCGAGGAACGTGTCAGAGTTGAGGAGTTTTCTCGGATTGGCAGGATATTACCGAAGGTTTGTCGAGGGGTTTTCAGTGATCTCTGCCCCCTTGACAAGACTTCTGAGGAAGGGAGTAACCTTCAGTTGGACAGATGAGTGTCAGAGGAGTTTTGATGAGTTGATACATCGGTTGACGACGGCGCCGGTGTTAGCCCTGCCATCTGCAGCAGGAGGATTCGAGGTGTTCAGTGATGCTTCGCAGTAGGGTTTAGGTTGTGTGCTGATGCAGCATGGGAGAGTCATAGCCTATGCATCGAGACAGTTGAGAGCCCATGAGGGTAATTATCCTGTGCATGACCTGGAGTTAGCAGCAGTTGTATTTGCTCTGAAGATCTGGAGACATTATCTGTATGGGGAGACCTTCCAGATCTTCACCGATCATAAGAGTTTGAGATACTTGTTGAGTCAGCAAGAGCTGAATCTGAGGTAGAGGAGGTGGTTAGAGCTGCTTAAGGATTACAACTGCACTATCGAGTACCACCCAGGGAAGGCTAATGTGGTGGTTGATGCATTGAGTAGGAGATCGCATGGTAGTGCAGCTCAGATTCAGGTTTTGAGGTTGCCGTGCTTAGTTCAGTTGAGAGCTCTTAATGTGCAGATATATTTGAGTCGGGAGGAGCTCGATTGCGACTTTGAGGTGAGGCGATGTGCATGATCGGATCAGAGAGTTCGGGATCGGGATCCGGTACAGGTGAGCCCGATGGATAGAGTCGGATCGGGATGGCGATCGAGTTTGGTGAGGATGATACTTTGTGGATGGGCCAGAGGTTGTGTGCTCCGGATGTGGAGGATCTGAGACGAGAGATTCTGGAGGAGGCTCATTTGGCTGCTTATGCCATGCATCCTGGTGTCACCAAGATGTATCACACTCTTAAGTTTCATTTTTGGTGGCCAGTTATGAAGAGGCATGTGGCAGATTTTGTTTCTTGGTGTTTGACGTGCCAGCAGGTTAAGGTTGAGCACCAGGCCCCAGTTGGGAGATTGCATTCGTTACCCATTCCGGAGTGGAAATGGGAGCGTATTACGATGGATTTTTTCATGGGGTTGCCCAGGACGCCGAAGCAGTGTGATGCTATCTGGGTCATAGTGGACCGATTGACTAAATCGGCTCACTTTTTGCCAGTGAGGGAGAGTAATACCCTCGATCAGTTGGCTCAGAAATATGTAGCAGAGATAGTTCGACTGCATGGGGTCCCAATTTCGATAGTGTCAGATAGGGATCCCAGATTTACTTCGAGGTTACGGAGGAGCTGCGATCGACTATGGGGACCAGATTGAACTTGACCTGACGTTTCATCCTCGCATGGATGGGCGAGTGAGAGGACTATTGATTGTTGAGGATATGTTGAGAGCCTGTGTGTTGGAGTTCCGAGGTGCATGGGATCAGTATTTGCCTCTGGTAGAGTTTGTTTATAATAATCAGTACTAGAGCAGCATTGGGATGGCACCGTATGAGGCGCTTTATGGGAGACCGTGTAGATCCCCTCTTTACTGGGATGAAGAGGGTATGAGGATGTTAGAGGGTCCCGAGCTGATCCAGGACACAGTTGATAAGGTACAGTTGATTCGGAGTCGCATCAAGGCGGCTCAAGATAGGCAGAAGAGTTACGTGGATCAGCATCGAAGAGAGATGGAGTATGCTGTGGGCGATAGGGTGTTCCTCAGAGTGTCTTCGTGGAGAGGAGTTCTCAGATTTGGCCGTAAGGGCAAGTTGAGTCCTCGGTATATTGGTCCGTATGAGATTACCGAGAGGATTGGACCGTTGGCATATAGATTGGCGTTGCCGAGTGAAATGTCTCAGTTGCATGACGTCTTTCATGTGAGCATGCTTCGGAGATATCGATCTGACCCGACTCATGTGATTCCGGCTCAGGAGGTAGAGATTGCCAGCGATTTGAGTTATGTTGAGGAGCCGGTGCGGATTATTGGATTGCGGGTCAAGCAGTTGAGGTCTCGGGTTATTCCATTGGTGAAAGTCCTTTGGAAGAACCACTCATCAGAGGAGGCGACTTGGTAGACTGAGGAGCACATGAGGAGGCAGTACCCTCATCTGTTTGATCAGTCAGGTAAGAAAATTTCGGGACGAAATTTTTATTAGGAGGGGAGAATTGTAACATCCCGTTACTGATGGAATGTGTACAGTTCATTGCATTTGTATCTGGTATGTTCATGCATGATTTATTTATAGTATAATTGACATTTGTACGTACATACATGTATGACACATTTCCGATTTGAATTTGGATATGATTAGGTCATGTGTGAGAATTTGGTCAAAATAGGCTCTATGATTGAATTTGAATTAGAAGTGGATGTTAGGAAGTTGAATTATGAAATTGGAGTATATGATAATTAGTTTTCTATTTTTGAGGATTTATAGGAATTTTTCTGGAATTTTCGGAGACATAGGCCCGGACCGGAAAATTGATCGAGGACTGATTAATTGGATTTTCGGTTCCGAGATTGATTATCCAATGGCACGGACAGGCTAGAAATTAGAATTGAGGAATTAGGGCTTAGTCATTGGAATTCGGGAGAAATTAGAATTCGAAATTAGTTTGAGGCTGTTCGGATTTGAACTGGTGGAAATTCTAATAGCCAAACAAGCCCTTGTTCCTTTGATATTTAAAACCCTTACCCTTTGAAATCTTTCTTTTCCACGAAGCTTTCTCCTTCTTCTTCGTGATCTTCTTTCTTTGGATTGCTACTCGATTTCTTTGTGCCAATTGCTTTCTTCCTTTGGCATTGATCATTCCTTTGGCTTGGAGAAGAATAGAGAAGAAGTTGATGGAATTTTATTTGGTGATAGCCGTGGGTGTCGATGATCTTGGAGTTGAGAAATCCTTGAAGATTTGAGGTTATAAATCAAGTAAGTTACTTCTATCTTGTCTCTTTTGGTTTGATTAGTTGATTTATAAAGTTATTTGAATGATTTAGTTGGTATATTAAAGGATTTGTGAGTTAGGTTTCCAATAGGGGTTCTCAGTGATTTTAGGGTTTAGATTTGGGGAAAATGATTGTTTGATGAAATAGAAGCTAAGAATTAGTTGTATGATATGTATGGAATTATTTAGGAGTGATTTGTGAGGAGAAAACCTGAATTTGGTGCTGATTGCTGTCGAGAATATGAGATTTTCTGGGTTTTCTGGGCGTGTTTACGGTCAAGACGCCGCGATCTTGCGAAGAACACGCCATGACGAAAGAGAATGCTTAAATGCGTCGCGACGCGCGTGGAAGCGTCTTGTGACGAGGATGGACGGCGCACGTCGCAACGTACGCATGTGTACGTCGCGACGAGAGATGCGTGAGGCGCCGCGGCGAACGTGGCGAGAAATGGGTACTCGCCGCGGCGAAGGATCTGATGCCGCGGCGAGGAATGCAGTTCCGAAATTGAAATTGGAGGATTTAGAGAATGAGATTTGGGAATTTGATGGTTTAATAAATTTTGGGATTTAATTCAATTTGGAGATTATGAATTTGGGAATTAGTAATTGAGATGGGGAAATTCGGAATTGTGTCGGAAATGTCAACACGTATAGTACGTACATTATTTGATTTCTATGCATCATTGGACATTTGAATTGGTACATTTTATAATGTTATTTATATTTTGATTGTTATAGCGGCTCAAGTGGATCGCCGATCGTCTGACATAGGCGAGACTTCCCGGCAGTAGCTCGGAAGTTCTAAGGTGAGTAACCTAGTTGGTTTCTCAACCTTTATGTGTTTAATTTTATGCAAATATGCCATGTGAAGTTAAAGACGGATTATATGTGTTTGATTTGATTGATTCCGGACCACAGGTGTTCGGGATATTTGGACTGTGATATAGAAGTGTTGGTTGTGCATAAATTGTTCATAATTGATTTCAAATGGTGAGAATTAGGTATATGGAATCCTAATATGATGCATGTATTGTAAAGTGAACATGTGCATACATGCATAACAAGATGATCGAGATAAAAAGCGGTTGTGACGGTGCAACCCTTGTATATGAGAGCTTTAAGCTCAACGCACGAGGCTTCGTGTCTAACGATTGTCGAGCTATATGCTCAGCGTATTAGGGCTTTTGAGCCCAATGTTTCGAGCCAATGGCTCAGCGTATATGAGCTCGGTATACGGTCACAACAATGAAAGAAAATGAAAGAGTCACATGCACATTGCATATATGAATGATTACACGCGAATTGTGTGAAAGGCATACCGCCTTATAAATGTGAAATTGACTGCATGTGATTTCTTGAATGTGATAGTATACGATATTATGTGATTGTTTGGCTATGCATGAGTTGGGTGAACCATCGATGATGGTTTCTCACTGAGTTCGCAAACTCACCCAACATTGCATCTATTTTTCAGGACAGTGATAGTGTGACTTCTAGCTCCGATCAGTGAGACTTATCCTGTTGTGTTTGCTGGCGAGAGGAGCATGGCCCACAAGTCTGTCAGCTGGGGATCTTTTGGCGGTATTTTGTGGATGACTTATGTAGGAGCTATGTTAGTCCTTTTTGGGTCGTACAGATGTATATATATATGACTGATGATGTATTGACGGTTTCATGAATGAATGGAAATGAATCTTTTGGTCTTAAATTCTAGCGAATTTGATATTACTGCCTTCTTTGTATGGATGCCATGAGGTTATAGAAATGATCGTTTTGTAGTGCACCCTCGTCGTAGGTTGTGCATCGGTACGACCTACGGGCGACCCGGTGTATACTCTACAGTGAGGGGGCGCTACACTTCCATTTCCTCTAAATCCTTCTGAAGGTCAGAGATCATGGCACCTAACATAAGGCATGACACATCCGTGGAGTCATTGATATGCTTCGTGTAAGCATCCTTTTGAGCCTTAGGTGCGTTTGCTGGTGGTTCCTCAGGGATGGATTCTTCTAAGACAGAAAGCTTTCTTTCTTGCTTGAGAACAATTCTCAAGTTCCCATACCAATCTAGGAAATTTGTTCCACTAAGTTTTTCTTTCTCTAAGATAGATCACATAGACAGGTTTGTAGATGGAGTAGCCATAATCTACAAAATAATGCAATAAGGGTCAACATTCTTATATATATTATTAGGTATTAGCTCCCACTCAAAAAATAACCCTCAATTGAAAAATGAGAGAAACAAGATCCATATTTCACTAAGTCCTAAGAAAGTTTTAGCTTAACACTCAAAACCTAGTTACTTAGGTAGAAAACTCTTTTCAATTACATCACATGTAATTCTTGATGGGCTTATGTTAAAATACATCTTATGTACTGCATGTATGTATAAACCCAATCTTATGCCCTAAGCCCAAAACCGTTTTGATAGCTTAGTTAAGTTTAACCATACTTTACCTATGAATAGCACCATTATTCAAATGTCTTCCCTAGATAATCCCCACATGCCTTGCTTTGGCAAAAACCCACATAAGAATGAGCTAGAGATAAACATTGGTAAAGATTTATGGAAGGCATATAAAATTTAAAATTATGATGAAATTCGTTCTTAGAAGGTTATTAATCCTTATAAAAATTATGGAAGATTATAAAGCGCTTGTTATAACCTTGGCTTGATTCTAATTGTTGATTTGAAAAATTAACTTAATAATTCAACTCGTGAAAATTAAATTAAATTCCAAAACCCTTTCCTAATAAATAATCCTTTGAAAACAATTTTTCAAATTTAATAAAACACCCTTTTATTTTATTAGAGTATTTATTAATTTAATCTATATTAAATTAATAAAAGAGAAATTAGGGTTTTTAAAACAATTATATATATATATATATATTAAAAGGGGAGGGAGGGGCATCTGGCGCGTGCAGTGCACGCGCCAACGCTGGCACGCATGGGGCGTGCCCACGCCCCTGACAGACGCGGGCGCATGTCCCACACGTGCCCGTCGTCTTCTCCAACCCACTTGCTTCTCTCTTCTGGTTTTGCTTCTCCTTTATTCTGGATTTTTCTTCCACTTTCTCCACGTTTTCATCTCCAATCTCCCACGTTTCACGATTCGAAGCATCTACCGTTAGATATAAACAAAAATTGGGAAGATTCAATCGTCGGGTCTCCAACCGAAATCGAACCTTCAACCGTGGGTCTCCACCAGACGGTTTTCGCAGCCCATGGCGTCACCGGAGATGCCATCGCCGCCGGCGACACCATCATCTAGTGATGGTGTTGCGTCGCCAGTCAATGGGTGTTACTCACCCATCGATTTTCCAGAAACTCAATGGAGAAAACGCAGATGATAAGCAATATCCCAGAAAATTGCAAAAAGAGGGAAAACGCAGATAGAGAATTCCAGAAACATGCATAGTTTAATAATCCCATATGCAATTGCAAAAAAGAAAGCATATGAAAAAAATTTCAGATCGCATACATACCCAAATCAAATAAACCCAGAAAACACAAACATGCTTTTGTTGATTTTAGGGTTCAATATACAGAACACGTACAAACAGAAGACATGGGTATCCGTAGTGAAAAGAAACAATTTCCAGAATTAACAAGGCATATACAAACACGCAGGAAACAATTCCCAGTCCAGCTTCAGGAAACAAGTTCAAAACTTTAACAAAAACAATCACCATTGTTATTTGTCTTTTACCGAAGCATTAACACAAATCAATAACAATAATCAAGCCACTAATCCAAGATTAACGATTAAACCTGGCTCTGATACCACTGTTGGATCGCAGACGGTCAAGTATTCCTGTCTGCTGCGGAAAAGACCATACAAGAACATCACGTATAATCGAAAACACGAAGGATTAACGAAAATACCTTATTTTCGTGAGTGGTTTCTTCTTTTCGATTCCAAGACACCGCAAATCGTTAATGCCCTCTACGGTATCCACACGAGCATGCACAATCCGGCTGCTTGTTGTAGTGTGCTAGCACGCCCCTGAAAACCTTTCGAACGCCGCACGCGATCTTTCTCTTGGATGGGGCTAGGGTTTCACGACAATTGTGTCGTTAACCTAATGAGACCTAAGCTTCTCTATTTATAGAGAAACCTAATCTCATTCAGGCCCTATTAAGTTTGACCCATTATATCATATATAATAAAAGCCCGACAACTTAATTAAATCTAGCCCAATAAATATATCTAAATATATTTATTCAACACCTAATAAATTAGGTCCAAGAGAATAAGCCAGATCACATCACTCTTTGTGTGCGACCACAGCAAAGCTCATTTGATGTTGGCAATGGGCTTGATTACACTTCAAGGCCCATAAGTCATAAGCGGCCTCTAGAAAGACATTATGACTACCCAAATCAAATGAGGATCGATAATCCGATTTAACTCAGAACTATGGTTATAGGCTCGATCCTTTGAAGACGATATCAAGATTAATCACAAGGCATGGTACATGTCAACCTTTGATTAATCATAGTTTCTTGATCCCAAGTTGGTGATTATAAGAAATGACATTGATGACTCTTCATCAATTCATTTGAGCACGCCATGCATTTCTTGATCACACTTGTCAAGAGGCCCAAATGATATCTCTCTCACTTAAGAGAGGTACAAATCCATCTACGTCATTCACATCCCTCCGCATGATTCATTTAGTGTCCAACATAAGACTATTTGTTATTAGGTTAAAATAACTTAGTCTAATATCAAAACACTAAATTCCTCATGTAGGAACCATGATGACTTCAGTCAAAGGACTAAAGTCAAACCATATAACGAATCACTAATGACATGAAACCATGTAGTATTCATTATGTGGGTCGGTCCAATATATGTTCTCTAACATATATCTATGTTTCGATTTGATATCTCATATCCATGATCGAGAAGCGTGATCATCAATCAGAACACATACTAGTCTTAATTCATTATAGTTCCACCAATAATGATCGACTGTGACGATCTAGAATAGTGTTATAATGCTTATGGTTTTACTATCAAGTCACATACTTGATGACATAAGTCTAATACTATTCATGGAATGTAAATCACATTACATAAACGAAATACATGCATATATGAAACGGAATACCTCATAATATATTATTAACAAATCATAATGTTAATACATGAATCACAAATGTTCATTGGCCTAGGGCACACTACTAACACTCAACCTCGAAACTGAAAGTAGTAATCAGGGTCTACTTGGCACTTCTCTAAGATATAACTCCACCAGCTAGCAAGAAAATATAACTACATGTTCATTTCCTTGAATTAATGCAGTCGGCAAAGTCTAAATTAGAGTATCCAATTACTTCTAGGTTCTCAGTTCACCTGTACATGAGCATGCAGTCTTTTGTGCCCTGAAGATATCTCATAACCTTCGTTGCAGTTTTCTAGTGGTCACACCTGGATTACTCTGATATCTACCTAACATTCCAACAACATATACGATATAAGTCGGGTGCAGACCTGAGCATATATAAGGATTCTAACAACTGAAGCATATGGAATGCTCTTCACGTGCTCCTGTTCAAAATCATTCCTAGGGCATTGATTCAAATTGAATCTATGACCCTTCACTGTGGGTGCTACACTTGGTGCATAATCTTTCATCTGAAATCTCTCTAAAACTTTGTTGATATAGGTCTCTTGAGAAAAACCCAAAATCCCTCGAGATCTTTCTTTCTCTATGGATCTTAATGAAAATGATATAAGATGCCTCACCTATATCTTTCATATCAAAATTCTTTCAAAGAATTTATTTCACCTCATATAGTAAACCCTTATCATTATTTGCGAGTAAAATGTCATTCATTTATAATACAAGAAAACAAGTCTTAATCCCACTGACCTTCCAGTATAAACATTGGTCCATTATATTCTCTTCAAGATCGAATGAAGTGATAACCTCATGGAACTTTAAATACCAGTGCCTAGAGGCTTGTTTTAATCCATAAATAGATGTATTAAGTTTGCATACTAAATACTCACCATCACTAGAGGATAATGCTTTAGGTTGTTTCATGTAAACCTCTTCTTGTAGTTCACCATTAAGGAACGCCGTTTTCACATCTATTTGATGTAACTCAAAATTAAAATGAGCTACCAATTCCATGATTACACGAAGAGAATCTTTCTTAGATATAAGAGAAAATGTCTTCGTATAATCTATTCTTTCCCTCTGAGTGAACCCTTTGGCAACAAGTCTTGCGTTATGTCTCTCAATGTTGCCTCGTGAGACTTTCTTTGTCTTAAATACCCGTTTACATCCAATGGCTTTCTCACCATTTGTTAACTCAACGA
Organism: Erythroxylum novogranatense; assembly: GCA_029891385.1. Classification (NCBI taxonomy): domain Eukaryota; kingdom Viridiplantae; phylum Streptophyta; class Magnoliopsida; order Malpighiales; family Erythroxylaceae; genus Erythroxylum; species Erythroxylum novogranatense. Next base: position 49,743,706 of record CM057226.1, on the reverse strand, counting down.
GATCCTAGACTTGGTTAGATTTCATAGAATCCATCTCATCTTTCATAGCATGTACCACAGGTCCGATTCCTTAGAACTCATGGCTTGTGAAAACATTTCAGGACCATTTTCGGCTCCAACATTGTAATCTGACTCTTATAGATATAATATATAATCACTAGGTATTGCTGACCTTCTAACTCTAATAGATCTCCTCAATGTTGTATCATCATCCTCTCGAAGAACCTATTGCTCAACCTGTTGTTCAACTGGTTGTTTAACAATTTTTGGTTATTCCTCATTTACAACTTGATCTACTAGGTTGGTATTAATAGCTTATGGAACTTTAATAACTGGTTGCCCAACATCCGTTTCAACTTGAGGGATGTGAATGAAAATTGATCTATCACTTGAACCAGAGGGTTGAGCTTCATAATAGCCTATTTCAAAAACTATGTTTTGAAATTAACCACTCCCACTGATCAAGTCATTCTCAAGAAATTTTGCATTTCTTGATTTCAGCATATCCAATAAAATACCCATTAATGGTCCTTAGGTCTAGCTTCTTCTCTTGTGGCTTGTAAATTCTCACTTTAGACAGGCATCCCTAAATGCATATATGCCTCAAAGTTGGTTTCCAACCCTTAAATAACTTAAAAGATGTCTTTAAGACAACCTTGGTTAGAACTCGGTTTAATATATACACAGTCGTCTTTAGAGCTTTAGTCCACATCAATTGAGGAATTTTGGTGTTACTCCTTATACTTCTTACCATGTCCATTAAGGTTCGGTTTCTTCTTTCTGCCACACCATTCTGATTCGGAGAACCATGCATAGTGAATTCCCATGTTCCTAAAGAAACTTCGCAAAAGGACCAAGCGCTTGTCCACTTTCAATGTATCTACCGTAGTACTCTCCACCTCTGTCTAACCTCATGATTTTAATCAGTTTTTCACATTGTTTCTCTATTTTAGCCTTCAACAGTTTAAAGGCATCCAAAGCTTTGTCTTAGAACGAAGTAAGTAGAGATACATATATCGTGAATAATCATCTATAAAGGTTTTAAAGTATTTCAGACTATTTACATCCATAATTAGACAACAAATATCTGTATGTATGATTTCTAATAGGATTTTATTCATCTTGGCAGCACTTTTACACTTGTTAGTTTTCTTACCCTTAATGCAATCCACACAAGTGTCAAAGTCAGCAAAAATCCAAAGTACTAAGTACCTCTTCATTTACTAATCTCTTACTTCTCTCAATGGAGATATGTCTTAATTTATGGTGCCATAAAATAAAGGATTTTTCATTCACAACACATCGTTTCAATCTAGCAGTGACATGCATTGAATTATAGGCATCATCATTTTGTAACTGAATAGAATAAAGACCATCAGATAATGTACCATAACTAAGAACTTCAGATCCATTACATAAATTGAATCCATAATCTGAAAAGTTAAAGGAAAAATCAAAAGGTACAAGTCTTCATACAGAAATCAAATTTCTAAAGAAATTGGAACATAAATAAAGTGCCAATGGCTTCCACATGTGAACTCGTCTTGCTTCCTAAATAGATGCATTGTTCACTTCCTAGCGGCTTGCTTAGGTTTTGCATGCCCTGCAAGGTATTTGAAACATGAATTGTAGAACCATAACCAATCAAGCATGTGTTATGATTAATATTAACCATATTAGATTCATAACAAACAAATGAAATTGGAGTACTTTTCTTTTCGAGTTAGTTCTTAAATTTAGCGTAGTCTTTCTTCATATGTCCCTTCTTTTTCTAGAAGAAACACTTTGATGACTTTTTTATATCAAACTAAGGAGAAATTTTGCCTAAAATTTTTCCTTTTCCCTTGTTTTTGACATCATCCTATCTCTTCTTTCCTAAAACAGTCAAATTCACCTTTTCACCCTCTTCCATTAACAACCTCTCCTCTTCTTACACATATATAGTCAACAGTTCATTGATCAACCACTTGTCCTTATGTGTGTTATAAGAGATTTTGAAAGGACCGGATTGTTGAGGCAAAGTGCACATAATATAATGTACCAGGAAATATTATGATATTATAACCTCCAAGGCTTTCAACTAAGTCGTTATGCCCCTCATACGCATGATATGATCACGTATTCCCTTTATTCCAATGAGTCTCAATGATGAAAACTAAATAATCCAGGTGCTGGGAAGGTCCTTATCAGATGTAGCGAATAGCTCATTGATCGCAGCTCTGTCGATTCGACCTTGAAGTCGATCATTGGAAACCGGTCAAAAATAATTTATACCAAGGATTGCAGTATAGGATGCAACCTCGGGTCGTCTCTCTTGATCGGAACCTAATGAAATGGATTTGAGCTAGCCTATATGTCACAAAATGCAAGAGAAAATGGTGATTTTGATTTGAGAACACTAATGAACTGAAAAGCATGTAAAAGGTATTTTTGGTTTTTTTGGAAATAGAAAAAGAAAATACTAAAACAAGTGATAAAATCCTCTTGAAAACGAGCTTTGGCTATCACAGTTCAAAACTAAGTGTGAATGGTAAACCTTAAAGGATTCTCTTTAAGTCCAGGGTCTTGATTAATGAACTCCTGTCACCCTCGACTCCATTTCTCAAGACCCCATTAGGTGCTCTTGAGCCCTAGAACCTTAAAGGAACCTTTAAGTCCAAGGTTTTAATCAATGAACTCCATTGCTTAAAACCATGTTAAAAGCATCTTAGTGTGTGCGGTGGACTTGCCAATGCGATAGGTCAAATGAAATCTAGCATCAACTCTATATCAAACACAACTAGGCAGATAGAAGAGAATCAACAAGATCACAAGTTGACATATATGAGACTTCATATATTTAAGCACAGAATCCTACATAAACAAATCCATAACACATTACATTGTTCAACGCTTAATTAAACTCTAATTAAGCTAATCTAACAACAAAGCAATAAACCCCAACTCGGTTGTTCATAACAATGTAGTTAAATATGACAATGTAAACTACCAATCCAAACAACACATTAAATGTCAAACATTTAGCTATAATCAAGTAGTTTCACTACAAATTACAAACCCTAGACCTAGGCATTTATAAATCACAGCTAAACTACAGATTAAGCTACTCCCCTTCGGTGAACTCCAGCCATCACTGCATCTTCAGGAGAAAACAAATGCCTAACCACGCATTTTAACCGGAACCTTCACAACTCGTGACGAATCCAAGCTATCCATGATGGAGTCGGTGGTGAAAATGAAAAGAAAGCCTATACAAAGGTTTCACCCAGGGAACCCCGAAGGGAACCCTGGATGGTGAGGCCGAGAATCTCTCCTCTTTCTTCTTTGTTCTCTCTTCACTCGTCTCTCTTCTCTCTTCCGAATGTCGATCCCCCAGAAGATACCCGTTCTAACCTAATTCAGCAATATTTAAAGGATGGTTCACGGGTCGGGTCATTATAGTGAGTGATTTTTCCATTTAAAGTCCGAATACCCGTCTTCACGTCGCGACGTATGAATTAATTCTCGTCGCCACGTGTGCTCTGGCTTGCTCGCCGCGATGTATGAATTAATTCTCTTCATGACGTACAATTTGGCTTGCTCGCCGCGACGTGTTGAATTGTCGACGTCGTGACGTACGATCTGGCTTGCTCGCCGTGACGTGTTGAATTGTTGACGTCGCGACGTACGATATATGTTGATGTGCCGCGACGTGGGAATTACATTTCGCCTCGACGAGGTGATTAGTTCACGCCGCGACGTGCCTTAAGGACTTCATGCCGTGTTGACTCTTCTGATCCTTCTTGACTCCTTTTCTCCTACAATATAAAATAACAATTTGCAGTACCAATTGTTCTTAGAAAAATTATAATGCAATTAATGTCAGTTTGTACAATTTTACTAGCAAATTGCATAAAACATAAGCTCACCGTAAGAGACTAATTTAAACACAAAAATCATGAATTAAGAGTCAAAAAGTGCATTAACAATCATGAAAATGTAGCCAATTATATATTAAACTTGGGCTCAATCAAATTCCCCCACACTTAAACCTTTGTACTTCTGGACAAAGTTTATAAGAGTCAAAAAGATATAAGTGTAAAAGAAAAATCCACCCATGCTCAAAACAATAATAAGAAATTGACACAAAACACTTTCTCATAATTCAATCAAAGCAGATTGAAAGAGTGTTAATAAAACAACCACTAAAAGAATTTAATCCAAGAGATTGGACAAAAGAGATGTCACTCAAGATAAAGTCTTTTCTCTCACCTCACTTGTGTTTAGGGATATTGTCACTCTCAATCTGCTTAATCCATACTCTACCATAAGCTTGTATCAGCTCTATTTCTCCACTATAAGAACTATGATTTTGAAGATCAAGAGGACTTTTCAGGGTTGTAATTTGTGGAGGGCTAGATGAATGGATGAAATGAACGAAAGAAAAGATATGAACACATGCACTAAAATTATGAATGGATGTCAACAGTTGAACTAATAATGACTCTTTTTTTATTTATTCTTTCTCCTTCTCCTTTTTTTTGTTTTGTTTGTTTTTTTTTTCTGTTCCTTTTTGGAACACACTTTTTCTGTTGCTTTTTTTTCTTCTTTTTTTTCTTTTTGTTTTGGAAAAGGAAATGCAAATTAAACTAATGACATCATATGAAATGTTTGCAAGTGCTCATACATAATAAGGCTCAATGGGCTAGCAAGGGATAAGTTTTTAAGGGACTGTGTTTGGGAAAAGGGGTTGAAGAAGGAACACCTCTATCACATCAAAAAAATCTAGTCCATCAAGCTTCGAGTAAGAATTGAAACAAGTTCTAGAGAAGTATGAAATAGCAGATGCACACAAAAATTGAAGAAAAGAAATTACGCACAAATATCGTCCAACAAGGGTATTATCTCAATGAACAATCTCAAGTCTCAAAAACTTAAAGTGCCACTTTATTAGCATGCCTCCATTAAATATGTATTGAAAATATTGAAAGTAAAATTCTGCCAATTCTGACTGTCGTTAAAAGAATGGAAGGTATTTTCATAAACTCAAGCACCATTTTGAAACTTATAAAATCTCTGCAAATAGTAGTTACTAAAGGCTAGTGTGGGGAAAGGTTGAATTGAGTAGAATAGTTAAGCAAAAAAATGTCATTTCTGTGAAAAACTGGGACGTCGCGACGTGCGTGCAAAATGGTCACCTACGCCATGATTGTGTAACCCGTCATGCATGACGAGGAACAATGTAGAATGACAACAAATTTTAAATTTACCAAGTTTTTACCAACAGAATGCAAGATTGGCTAACACATGTATTAACAAAACATCAACAGGTCGGCAATACAAAAGATAGATAGGGAAACAGCTCCCCCACACTTAAATCACACATTGTCCTCAATGGTAAACAAGAAAAGATAAGGCATAAGGGAAGGAAACACAAAGGACAATTCAACTCAACAACAGGAGGGCAAGAGATAGAACTCAAAAGGGGGAAATTATTGAATGGAAAGGCTACTTACTAAACTAAAAGCTAAACTATTTTCCTACAAGGGTTCTTTCTCCCTGACACTTACTTAACAAACTAATGCACCAATATATATCCCAAGTAATCACGAGGCTTAAGTAAGTAAACAAGTGAAAGAAAGAGACAACCTGGGAGTTATGGAGGTTCTTGATACTTCCGATAAACCTTCGACAGATGGCCATGTTGTGGTGAAACAACTTCATCTATTTCCATGTCCGTGTCGTCCTCCACTAAGCCAGATTCACCTAAAATGTTTGTTGCAGAAATAGTAAGAGTTAGGTTCAACGAACTTTCACAAAAGGTGTAATCTGTAAAATGCTAACTATTAAAAACGAAGGAAAGCTATAAATGAAAATGCAACCTAAAAGAAAAGACTCCTAACTCCACTCAGCAACAAAATGACAAAAGCTAACTAAGAGAACCACTTTGCGGTTCCCCGGCAACGGCGCCAATTTGATCGCGGCTCTGTCGATTCGACCTTAAAGTTGATCCTTGGAAACCATTCAAAAATAATTTATACCAAGGATTGCAGTATAGGATGCAACCTCGGGTCGTCTCTCTTGATCGGAACCTAATGAAATGGATTTGAGCTAGCCTATATGTCACAAAATGCAAGCGAAATTAGTAAGAAAATGGTGGTTTTGATTGATTTGAGAACACTAATGAATTTAAAAGCATGTAAAAAGTATTTTTGGATTTTTTGGAAACAGAAAAAGAAAATATTAAAACAAGTGATAAAATCCTCTTGAAAACGAGCTTTGGCTATCACAGTTCAAAACTAAGTGTGAATGGTAAACCTTAAAGGACTCTCTTTAAGTCCAGGGTCTTGATTAAAGGACTCCTGTCACTCTCGACTCCATTTCTCAAGACCCCATTAGGTGCTCTTGAGCCCTAGAACCTTAAAGGAACCTTTAGGTCCAAGGTTTTAATCAATGAACTCCATTGCTTAAAACTTTGTTAAAAGCATCTTAGTGTGTGCGGTGGACTTGCCAATGCAATGGGTCAAATGAAATCTAGCATCAACTCTATATCAAACACAACTAGGCAGATAGAAGAGAATCAACAAGATCACAAGTTGACATATATGAGACTTCATACATTTAAGCACAGAATTCTACATAAACAAATCCATAACACATTACATTGTTCAACGCTTAATTAAACTCTAATTAAGCTAATCTAACTACAAAGCAATAAACCCCAACTCAGCTGTTCATAACAATGTAGTTAAATGTGACAATGTAAACTACCAATCCAAACAACACATTAAATGTCAAACATTTAGCTATAATCAAGTACCTTCACTACAAATTACAAACCCTAGACCTAGGCATTTATAAATCATAGCTAAACTACAGATTAAGCTACTGCCCTTCGGTGAACTCCAACCATCACTGCATCTTCAGGAGAAAACAAATGCCTCACCACGCATTTTAACCGGAACCTTCACAACTCGTGACGAATCCAAGCTATCCATGATGGAGTCGGCGGTGAAAATGAAAAGAAAGCCTATACAAATGTTTCACCCAGGGAACCCTGGATGGTGAGGCCGAGAATCTCTCCTCTTTCTTCTTTGTTCTCTCTTCACTCGTCTCTCTTCTCTCTGCCGAATGTCGATCCCCCAGAAGATACCCGTTCTAACCTAATTCAGCAATATTTAAAGTCCGAATACCCGTCTTCACGTCGCGACGTACGAATTAATTCTCGTCATGACGTGTGCTCTGGCTTGCTCGCTGCAACGTATGAATTAATTCTCGTCGCGATGTACGATCTGGCTTGCTCGCCGCGACATGTTGAATTGTCGACGTCGTGACGTACGATCTGGCTTGTTCACTGCGACGTGTTGAATTATTGGCGTCGCGACGTGTTGATGCGCCGCGACGTGGGAATTACATTTCGCCGCGGCGATGCCTTAAGGACTTCATGCCATGTTGACTCTTCTGATCCTTTTTGACTCCTTTTCTCCTACAATATAAAATAACAATTTGCAGTATCAATTGTTCTTAGAAAAATTATAATGCAATTAATGTCAGTTTGTACAATTTTACTAGCAAATTGCATAAAACATAAGCTCACCGTAAGAGACTAATTTAAATACAAAAATCATGAATTAAGAGTCAAAAAGTGCATTAACAACCATGAAAGTGTAGCCAGTTATATATTAAACTTGGGCTCAATCACTTATTAATGACCTTTAATAGATCCCTGACATTATTATGTTGTTCGACAGAACTACAAATACCAGCAGATATTTTGGTCTTTATAAACATTATGGAGAGGCGATTAGATCTCTCCCATTTTTCATAAAGAGCAACAACGTTTGGAGTGCTGGTTTCCTTCATACTTGGTGGTTCATCCTTCCTAATAGCATAGTCTATATCCATCCAGCCCAAATGAAACAGAATTTTCTCCTTCTACACCTTATAGTTATCACCTCTCAATTAAGGAATATCACACGTAATATCAGAAATAAACACAATCTGAGTAACTGCAAATTCAAAAATAAAATATATGCTTATTATATATAATTTGAGACCAATAATAATTCATACTTTACCAATGTGAATCAGGCTTTTAACAGATGAATCTAGTAACATAAGACTTGCCTGTGGGCTAAAGTTCTACTCCATTAGATTCATCTATAACTTTATGACAAAACTATTGAATTATGTTCATTTTCTTAATTCCTATAGGTAAAATAAGAAATATAATCCGATATTTCATCCTAATTAATCATACAAATATAACAAAATTCTTGTGGGTAGATTTTATCGTATCACGTATGATTAATTACAATTAGTGTTTTAATTGTGATCTTAAAACCAAATATATAATCTTAATTAATTTGAGATGATGTGGCTACTCTCAATTAATTAAAATCATATTGATCACTCATATTATCTTAAGCTTAAATAAAGCCTAAATATTTGCATCAATTAATAAATAATACAAATAAATCAAATAATAATGCACAAATTATTTAATCTAATTTTGCATGTATAATGGTCATAAATTTATACACACAATATTCAGTTAATCACATATAATTTGTGCAAATAATTAAACAATTACAACTAGCATGTCAAATTTAATTGAATATTAGATATACAAATTAAAAATTAATATTTTTCATAAAATATTAATACCAAATTGATTTTATAATTAAAATCACAACAAAATAGGTTAGGTCTTGATTAACCCAATAATTACTAATATTAACACAATTAATGAATTAGCAATTATTCAAAATAATAATAACAGACGTCGTCTTCAACCTCCAGCCGAATCGGTGTGACTCGGCTCCAACATGATGGCAATAGGTGCACGACAAGTGCCAGAAGGTTGAGGATGGTCATAATTGGATGACATCAGAAAACCAACCATGCGATATTGCATGGAGGGCGACGTCTGAAGGCCACCACACACAATCATCATCATCCCTCCTCTCTTCACCGTCTAGTCACCGTTGGGTGCAACATGAATTATCAAAACACGATTCTAACGTCCATCATGTACAAAAACGTCGAGAATATTCAAGAACTCAAGTTCATCTCATACGGAAGAAAACAAAGCGAGTAACAGAGCATAACAAAGGTATAATTCTCAACAGTTCAAAAGCAAGGTAGAGGCACCATTGCTCTTATATCAAATGTAAAAACAAGCATGCATCTTAAAACACAAGTTCATTTATGTTTAGACAAGATACACACATATTATTCACATATTTGGCAATGGAAGCATAACCGAAAAATTCCCTCCAGCCATTGCTCCGATGATGTCCTGCAATGTCTCTGATATTTTTAATCATCTAGCCTCTTGTTTCCACGATGCACTGGTGTCTAATGTTTGTTTCGTGTATAAGAGGATAGGGACCCAAAACATTTATATATTGCTTCATCACCTCTGCACATCACAAAAGAAAATTGATGAAGTATGGGTGTTAACAGTTGGGTGGTTAACAGGTTAAACATTAAATGGGCCATATTTTTAACAGTAGTAACAGTAGAAAGATTTGAAAAAATCTTACATTTTTTACCTTGCAGAGCTTGACTATGCACAATGGCCAAGGATCCGACTTGACGGGTGTCCCAACCAGGATGTTGACAATAAAATGTTCAATGAAGATGAACATGTATAATCCATAATGTTTTTTGGGATTCATGTCAGCTCCATGCCTGTCAATCTAATGTATTCGTAGATTACTGTTGCTACCGGCGAGGTAATATCATCTGTTAACTTATGATTATTATAAATCTTCACTAGGTTAATTGATAACTATCCGTATGGTTGCTGTCTTTGGTTTCTCTGGAGACAGAATGGAATAGAAATTTAGAGACGGAACGGAACAAAAACTGGAGACAGTGAGCTGTTTGGTTGTGGTGGACAGAGCAGAAAAAATTATCTCCGTCTCGAGAACAGAATGTGTTTGGTTGCAGTGAACAGAACGAAAAAATTGTGCCAATGACGAAAATGCCCTTTGTCCTTAAGATGATTAAAAATATGTTATTAATTGATAAGTTTATTACGAATGATTTGTTTTAGTTAAAAATTAACAAATAATAATAATAATAATAATAAATTAATTTGAATTAATAAATAAGTTCAAAATGTATAATCATAATAAATTTGAATAATAATAATACAATATGATGCTTAATAATAATAATAATAATACACCTACTACTACTACTACTACTAATAATAATAATAGTAATAATAAATTGATAATTACAAAACTAAATGTATGATAACAATAATAATAATATTAACAATAATAGTAATTAATACAAAATAGTAATAATAATAATCATAATAATAATAATAAATAGTATGTTGTAATACTAATAATAATAACAATAATAATGATAATGATAATAAGAAATTAATTATAATAATATTGATAATAATAATTTGTAATAATTTTATATTAATATTAATGATAATCAATACAAAATTAGTAACAATAGGTCAACATACATTCAAATACAACATCTAAGCATTCATAAAATTAATTACATAATAGGTTCAACTGACATTCATAGAATTAATTACATAATAGATTCAATGTACATTCAAAAAAAATCTAAGCATTAATAGAACTAATGACATATTTGGTTCAACATATATTAACGCCTTAGAATTTATTAATAATGTCCTTAACAACCATCCCCAAAATGACTCCAATGGCTATGAGTAAAAATGCATGAGTTCATGCCATGTTTGTCTGCACAGTTGGAACTTCATTGACTTGTTCATTTGTTGGAAGTGTGAATGGATTCGAAATGGAGGATGATTCATTGGCAGTAGGAGTAATGTCTTCAATGTGACGAGCCGACCTATATGGATCCATGACATAGGCACTTTGTGCTTCATCCAATGTTCAATACCCCTTGAATCGAGCATTAGGAAACCCCTCAGTAGCCAATTTTATATCATCCCAATTGGTAAAAATACCAACTTGACGTCCAGCAAAGATCACATAAAAGTTGTATCTGCCCATATTTAGGTACCTGAAAATGAATCATATTATCATCATTCAAACACGCAGAAAAATGACAAACATTAAGAAGTTAGTAAACCAAGCATTGATCATAAATAGTCAACTGAAAAAACAAAGTCAACACATTATGAAAACAAAGTCAACATCACATTTCCAGTTTCATAACAGTACAAATCCTAGCTTCCCTATTAAGCTACTATAAAGGTAGTAACTCCACAAAAAACATCAAGTCAAACATCTTGATGAAGTCAAACATCTTCATCTAGCAGGCTCCTGACATAACCCGATCTCTGTTCTTCATTTAGATCCCAGAAAAGAATCGCAGCAGGAACATTCTTAGAGAATATCCTTGTAGTCTTGATAACTTCTTCAGTGGAGAAACCCAAATTCTCTAGCTCATCACCTAGCCTCGACCCATACAGTCCTACAATGGCATCAGCAATGATCCTTGCATTTTCTTTCCCATTGTCAATCGCAAGAAAAAAAGAGGCAGCAACGTTTTCTAATACTTTGATATCCCTCATCTTCCTTTTCCCTCTGTTTTGTCAGATTTCGTCAGTGTTGCTCGAAGAGGCGACAGAACCAAAGATATGGGCTGAAGTAGTTGGGGGAGGAGTGACCGATGGGGATGTGGGATCAAATTAGGCAACAGGCGCTATTGGATCAGCTGGTCCTTCACCTTCAGTGTCATCAGTGTCAAGCTGAGCAACAGCATCTGCAGCATCCTGAGCACCTGCCCCCGTTGCTCTATCTTTCCTAAACACAAACTCAAGTCTTGGGTAAAGTGGGAAAGGCTTGCCAGGAGTATAATACTTGTTGGGGTGTCCCTGGGAAAAATATCATAATACATCAGCATTACAAACTTCTCATTATTACGATAATTTAATAAACAAACAACAATTAAAAAAATTACCCTCATCCATTCATCCAGCACTTGCTTGTTGTCTACCTCAACACATTGCTTACTTTCATTCCAACCAAACCCACTGCAATTTAACATGTCAAAGGCTGTCTGATATTTGTACTTCAACCTCTTGTGTTTATTTTTTACATGTCTCTTGTAAATGCCACAATCAGCAAACTTCTCAACCATCATTCTGGCAAGGAGTTGGAAAGTATCAAGCTTAAACTGGCCATTATCAGCTCTGTGACTAGCAACAACTACCTGCTCCATGAAGGTGACAAATGCCTTTGTTTCAGCCTCAGTCCAAATCCTTGACATTGCACCTAAACCATGCAATGTCATTCCCAAAACATTCCATTTCCATAAATGATTAAGCAACATACATTGAAACATTTATGGTTGTAACGAATATAATATTGAATTAAAGGAAACATGTAATGAAGTTAAAACGTTAAAGATCAAGTTGGATAGAAGAGGAAGCACGCACAACAGTTAATTGACTGAATTAAACGAACAAAGTAAATAGTTTAGGACCCATCTCATTACAAACCCTCAATTCAATAAACATCACATAAACTAAATGAAAGTACACAATTAATGGTTTCTTCTCCATTCCTCAAATATGTTCTGAGCTAAATCCTCTCTCCATTAACTCCATTCATTGGTTGTGACAACACGATCAACCATTTGGGGAAAAGATGCATCTTCCCCAATTGGTAGATCCTCATCTTGAAGAGTAGTGAGCTCTGCAGGATCAGAAGTCATATGCAACCTAATAAAGTTATGCAACAGGCAGCATGCAAGAATTATGTGAACATGTGTGGCTACTGCATAAAACGATGGATTTCTGAGGATTTTACATCTTTTTTTTCAACAAACCAAATGCACGTTCAATGACATTTCTTGCAGATTCAACAAACCAAATGAATGTCTCTTATTAAAAAGCTCTTCTGGGTTCCTAGATGCCCTTCCATCTCTTGCTCACTCTTGAATATGATATCTTGTGCCTCTATAATGTGCAAGAAAGCCAGGACCATTGGTATAGCTAGCATCTACTAAGTAGTAATTTCCTATAAACAAATGACACTATTACTATTGTATTTGTAATCAAACATTTCCAAAAAATAGAAAATTTCTGATAGTTCTTATCTTACATACCCATTGGAACTTGAAGTCCATTACGCCTAGTAACAGCATCATGTAAAACCCTAGAATCAGATGCTGAACCCTCCCATCCAGCAAGAACATAAACAAAGTTTAAGTTCTTATCACACACCCCTAACACATTAGTGCATATTCGCCCTTTCCTACCTCTATATCTGGCTTTGTCTGAATGGGGAACTATTATATCTATATAGGTTCCATCTAACACACTAAGGAAACCCTATGAAAAAAATTTCCAACAAAAACAGTTATAGTTTAGTCATGTAATATAGTAAATATTGCAAGTCATTGTAGCTAATTACATATACTAACCTTAAACCATTTCCATTGACTGTTTGTGCAATCCTCTGGAATTGGTATGGGCTTCACATACAACAGATGTTGGAGATTTAGTACAACCTTCAGTACACTATGGAAGACCCTACTAATGGTTTCTCCAGACCTCATAAACCTAACTTGTAATACTCTATTAGATTCATTTTGTGCTAATATTCTTAGGAAGATTAATAATTTTTCTTCAATTGGCACATGACCAGTATTCGGCAACCCACCATGGACTTGAAGCATTTCACATAATATTTTAAATACATTTAAGTCCATCCTTAAATCCCATTGGCTATTCCGATCACCCTCATTCAAAAACCTATCTATATTAGCTTGCCTACTTGGTACTGTCAATGCCCTACTACCTCTAACATTTTCACTCCTCCTGCATTTTTTTGTGTATACATACAAGCATAGCAACATCACCATTCGCATTAAGTTCAATTGCCAATTCCAAAACTCAAAAAACGCAAGAGCCTTAAAGATAGCATCACGTTTCCAGTTATCCATTTTTGTAAATAAATAGTTTCTGCAAAGATTCAAAGCCAAATATTGATCATACACAAGCCACAACCCACAATACAAGAAAATATAACAACTCAATATTTGCTTAATTCCAAATATATTCAAAACACAACAGTTAAAGGTGTTAGAGTAGTGCCCTGAAGGCAATCGCCTTTAGCGCATTTTGTACAAAGTTGTGTACATACTTTATGAATAAATAAAGAAAGGCATATTTCATAAACTTGTTGTTCATTATTTATGATTGGATATTGATCTATAAGCAAATTAATGAAGTTCATGATATATGACATAGCATGAAGGAAATTGTGAAGTGATCATACTACGGAGATTCCTATCATGTGCAATTATGTCAGTATCTAAATTATCCCTAGTCATAGGATTACTGAGACTGGACATCGGTAATCCGGAGAGACTAGTAAATCTCAAGCTCCTTGATTTGATCAAGCAGTAGATCTCAGAAGCTATAAATATGAGATATTTAGGGTTGAGATGTGGATGCTTACTAAAGGTAGTAAGTACATTTGATGACCTGCTATGAGATCATCACATGGATGTCCTATTCTAATGTCAGTGATAATCTCATCATAGCAATGGTGCAAGTATCCTTAGACTTGAGGTGCTCAAGGATATCTTGGATACTGATTCTGTACTTTGACTCCATTCCTTGTTGCCTTACAGAGGTCGCTCATAGGGTGACGATTGGGTACAGCTTGAGGTATTCGAAGGTAATTGAGTAGCCAATAGAAGATTCACCACTTCTGTGATAGCAGAAGATGATACCCATGGCCTCTTGTCGGGGTCATTACTTGAAGTCTCTGGCGGAACATATATGTCATGAAGAATGTCTTCATTGACATATTAAGTAATGAGTTCGGGGCGAGGCGATATCACTTGGACTAGATTTGACATAGTCGGTCTAGTAAAGAGTTGACACTTTGCCCATACTCATAACCAAGTGGGGTATAGCATGGTGAAAGGACGAATTGCGGTAATTGTCTATAGAAAGGTTCGTGATATGGTTCATGATGAATACATGTTCATTCGTCAAACCAATTACTTTCCGGTCAATTGGGGTCATGATGTGTTGCTAGATACCGCTCATGACTTGCTCAGATTAAGTGTTAATCTAAGTGGTCAACATAACCGGGAACCTAATGGGTCACACGCATAAGAGTGTCTCGGAGAATTTGTAAAATAGTTTTGGACATAGTTCCAATAAATGGAGAGCAGACGGATTAAATGGATCCCAATGAGATCGAGATATGTCCCGATGAGATCGCGACATCGATATTGCTGAAAAATGTTTCCGGAAGTTTTTCCCATACCGGGATCCGGTAGGCCGGTAGGACCGACCCCAGTGTGACTGGACCACTTCAGCATTTATTTATATATATATATATATATAATTAAAGAATTAATATATATATATATATATGTGTCACGTGGATGAAGGAGGAGGAAGCTTTATCTTTTCACTTTATATATATATATATATAAGAAGCTAACGTGGGTGCATGACTCACCATTAGCATTTATTGTCTTTTAAGAAGTTAAAGACAAAACAAAAAAGTGTGAGAAGTTAGATGGAGCATCGTTGGTTTTTTGAAAGAAGAAGAAAGAGTTTCCTTCCAAAAAGCATACGATCATCTTCATCATCTCTTCTTCAAGGCCTTTTCATCTCCTCTTCATCTTTGATTCAAGCTCTCTAAGAATAAGGTAAGATCTAGCAGTCTTCTCCTTATTCTAGCTATTCCCGGGTCAAAGGGTTTGTCCCGGTTAGGTTCTCCGATCTCTGCGTGGATACCGTTAGAGACGGTCTCCTTTGGCCGTTATGGTTTGAGTTTGTTGTATAGACACATGGATCCTGGCTTTCGGGAAGGTCCCGGAACAAAAAATTTTGTTTTCCGCACCGTGGGCATGTGATGCTCACACCGGGATTTTCCTACAGTAGTATCAGATCCACTTGTGTCGTATATAACGAAGAAACCATGACTAGGTCGGAGTTGCCTATTGCTTGTGACGATAATGCATGTTGATTTTGTGAATTTCGAATTCAGTGTAAAAATATTATTTTCGAAATTTTCTTGCCCAGATATGTTCACAAGATGTTGTTGCATATGTCTGTGGAAGCTTGGAATTTATCAATGTGATTTGATATGGTTTTGCTAATTTATTCCTTAATGTTCTGGTTGCTGTCTCTGTGCACATTCAATGAATAGGCATGCTTATAAATTCGAGAATAAATTGTAGAAAAAAACATTTTTGGATTTTCTTTCACCAACATGTCTCTAAGATGTTTATGAATGTCTATGAGAATGGAAAAATGTTTTTGAGGTGATTTACTATTTATTTGAGAATTTATTGTGTGCTGCTGGGAATAACTGTGTTGAGGAATACAGATTCTACATTGGCTTTGTTGCTAACGTTGGTTGAGTTTTTGTTGGAAATAAATCCTGAAAGAATTCATGGATCATGTTGTGAAAATTTTGTAACCTCTGTAATTTTCTCATAATTTATTGAAATTGTTTCAATGAGTTTTTCAAGAAAAACATAGAGCTTGGCAGTTTTGAGAAAGTTGCTGGAGCTGTTTTGTTTGAAATGATAAATTGTGTATTTATCAATTCCAATGCCTTGGATCATTTTTAATGTGATTAAAAATGTATTATATTGGTGTTGTATGTTTTCCAAATTGAATTTCTTGAAATTGGGTTTCCAAATATTTTTCGGATGTCAAATGTGTCACATTAGCGTCTCGTTAGTGCATTTCCTTGTCCTGATTATTTTGGCCGTCACAAATTTTGTGACCAGTGCCGAAGTAATCTTGATAAAGTTTAGACTACTTAGAGATACTTAGGGTGATAGTTTGACATTCTTAAATTATTTGGAGATCTAAATGAATAAGAGTGTATTCATTGATTTCAAGTTTTTCATGTATAGTTTGACTATATTTGGTAAGCATGGAACAATGAAAGTGTTTCATTGGTACATCATAATAAAGGATATTACACTTGGTATTGTGAATTGGAACTGCACGGATTGAGAAATTAGCCGATTAGATAGCAATTCTATATGGATAAGTCGACTTACACATGCATAAGTCGACTTGTTCGTGCACTGTAGATGCATAAGTCGACTTGCACAATGGTACAAGTCGACTTGTTCGTGCACAGCTGCATAAGTCGACTTACACATGCATAAATCGACTTACACACTAGCATAAGTCGACTTACATATACACAAGTCGACTTACAACATGCAAAGGTGGGATGATGGATGATTTTAGGTATAGATTCAATGTGATTGATGAAATGCCCTAAATCATTCCATATAGTCATGGTGACTATAATCCTACGACTTGGAGGAGAATAAGATGAGACCTGAAAACCCTCACATATAATATGAAAACTAACGCCTTCCATTAATATGGGGAGAACCAGAGTTCTTATAGAGTTGGGTTGTTGGGTAAACCCAAGCTCACTTTATACGGATATGTTCGAACCATGAAAATAAGATTTTCGGATTAATGGGTCGGTTTTCACTAGAAACGTTGATTTGTTGAGTAAACTCAAGGTCAACGTGGACAGAGGCGAATTGGGTAATGTACATCAGATGTACGCTGTAGGAAAATCCCGGGAGGAACATCACATGTTCCAGCAGCGGAAACAAAAATTTTTGGTCCCGGGACCTTCCCGAAAACCCAGGATCCCGGTGTCGGTATGAAAACTCAAACTGAATAGCCAATAGAGACTATCTCTAAAGGTATCTCGCAGAGATCGAAAACCTAACCGAGTCAAACCCTTTTGACCGGGAATAGCTAGAACAGAATAAGAGCTGCTAGACCTACCTACATCGGAGAGCTTGAAAATAACGTTGGAACCACTTGCTTGGAGAAGAAGAGATGAGCGTTGATGCCTTGAAAAGAAGAAGAAAATGAAACTTTTCCAAAGTTTAACACTTTAAGCTTTTCTTCTTCACTTGGAACCCTAAGCATCGGCAACAACAACACTCATAATCTCTTCTTATGTGTATTTTAACCTTTAAAATGACTTAGCATAAGAACATGACATGTGGAAGGATTTAAACCATTAACTAATTAATGGATTATTTAAATAAAACTTTGAAAAGTCAAAGTTTTATCCTCTCCCTCTTTCCAACGTACATACATATATATATATATATATATATATATATATATATATATATATAATTAATTAATTAATTACTTAATTAATTATATATATATATATAATTACTAAGAGGTCGATCAAGCTGGGAATTGGTCCCTAGGCCTCTAGGCCCCGATCTTTGAAACAACTCAGAAAATCTTTCTTAGCAATATTGATGTCGCGATCTCATGGGACATATCCCAATCCATTGGGATCCATTTAATCTAATTCTCCATAATTGGAACTCGGTCAATCTTATTTACTGATTCTCTGAAACACTCTTATCGTGTGACCCTTTAGGTTCCGGTTATGTTGGCCACTTAGATTAACACTTAATCTAAGCAAGTCATGAGCGGTATCTAGCAACACATCATGACCCCAATTGACGGAAAGTAATTGGTTTGATGAATTCATCACGAACGGATCACGAACCCTTCCATGAACAATTCTTGTGCAATTCGTCCTTTCATCATCCTATACCCCACTTGGTTATGAGTATGGCTAATATGTCAACTCTTACTAGACTAAGTCTAGCCTAAGTGAAATCGGTTCTGTCGAGGACTCATTACTTTATATGTCCATGAAGACACTCTTCATGACATAGTCATGCTCTGGTAGAGACTTAAAGTAATGATCTGACGAGAGGCAGTATCTCTTACATTTTCACGAAGTGATGAATCCTTTATTGGCTACTCAATTACCTTGAATACCTCAAGCTGTACCCAAGCATCACCCTATGAGTAACCTCTGGAAGGCCACGAGGAATGGAGTCAAAATGCAGGATCATTATCAAGATATCCTTGAGTACCTCGAGTCAAGGATACTTGCACCATTCTATGATAAGATTATCACCGACATAAATCCATGTGATGATCTCATGGCAGTCATCCAATGAACTTACTACCACTAGTAAGCATCCATATGTCAACTCTAAATATCTCATATTTACGATTTTCGAGATCCTTTGCTTGATCCAATCAAGGAGTATGACATATACTAGTCTGTGGGATTAATGATGTCGGTCTCATTAATCCTATGACTAGGAAAATTTGAATCTTGACATAATTACACATGATAGGAATCTCAGGAGTATGATCACATCATAATTTCCTTCATGCTATGTCATATATCATGGACTTCATTAATTTGATTAAAGATCACTATCAATTCATAAAGAACATCAAATAAATGAAACATGCCTTTCTTTATTTATTCATAAAGTCTGTACATGACTATGAACAAAATGCGCTAAAGGGGATTGCCTTTAGGGCACTACTCTAACACATCAGATGTACGCGCATCAAGAGTTGATAACCCAATGTGTGTGAATACATCACGAGTTGATAGCACTAGTCGATAGTTGCATCTATGAAGCAAATGGTATGACCGATACTTGCCGATAGATCTAAGGTGGCTTGTTGGGTAAACCCAAGGTCATTTTAGTGATGTCGGATATCTATGATGTAATTGGTATGACCGATACCTACCGATTGACCTAAGGTGGCTTGTTGGGTAAACCCAAGGTCATTTTAGTAATGTCGGATATCGACCCACTAGGACATTTTGTCATAATGTTTCTTGGATTCGTACTGAGGGTTATGGATTCTTTGAAACTAGTGGGAGCCATATGCATGTCATGCAAGTCCTTATGATCATGCATGTAATTCTACTCTAACATTCTTTCTCTCTTTTCCCTTTAAGTTATTGAAGATGACTTCAAGTGTGAACTTGCGCTCGCTTATGGACTCTAACAAATTAACTTTACCCAACTTTCCAGATTGGCTAAAAAATCTAATAATTGTTCTCAGGTCTGAGGAACTGGGATATGTCCTAGATGTTCCACTTCCTGATCCACCTGCTGCTGATGCTTCTGATGAGGATCAGAAAGCATATCGTAAGCATCTTAAAGACAGTGACATGGCTACCTGCATTATGCTTGCCTCGATGTCACCAGAGCTGCAGAAGCAGCATGAGTCTATGGATGCTAATACCATAGTGTTTCATCTTAGGGAACTGTTTGATGAGCAAGCTCGGTTTGAAAGGTTCGAGACCTCGAGGCTACTCTTCACTACTAAGATGACTCCAGGTTCATCTGCAGTGCAGTATACACTGAAGATGAATGGGTATATTGAGAGGTTGGTCGTCTTAGGTTTCGTTATGGATTATGAATTAAGTGTTGACTTAATTCTAGTTGGATTGTCTGATAGTTATTCACAGTTTGTGTTAAACTATCGGATGAATCAAATATCCACGACAATCCACGAGTTGATCAATCGCTTTCGAGGCAATGAGCAAGCTATCAAGAAGGATAACAAGCAAGTGCTTATGGTGGCATCCTCTTCTTCTGGTTCAAAAAAAAAGAATCTAAAGAAGGAAAGGTCTAAGAAACCAAAAGGAAGTGCAGCCAAGAAGAAAACCAAAGAGACTGCACCAAAAGGAACTTGCTTCCATTGTGGCAAGGCGCCCCTTTGGAAGCGGGCCATAAAGTCTATATGGAAGAATTGAAGCGAAGAAGGCATCGGATGCCTCGACTTCTTCGGTATGTTTGTCATTGAGGTTATCTGTTTACGACCATAACATATGGGTATTAGATACGAGTTGTGGCTCACATATGCAATGATATCTGAGGGCCTCGGGGACGATGAACAACTCATGAAGGAGAACTAGACTGCGTGTGGGAAATGGAGCAAGAGTTCTTTGCATTAGCCGTGAGGCACTTACTTTTGTCACTCCCATTGGGCTTATAATTAAATTGGATGAATGTTATTTTGTACTGTATTAACAAAGAACATATTATACATTTCTTGTTTAAATAGAGTTGGTTTCTATTTGACTTTTAGTAACAATGGTTGTTCTATTAGTTTGAATGGAATGCTTTATGGTACTAGTACATTATGCAATGGAATTTACATATTAGATATGTCACATCAATTATGAATGTCAATGACACGAAAATACATAAGCGAGATAATTTAAAATCAACTTAGTTATGGCATTGTATGCCTTGGCCATATAAATGAGAGGCGATAGCTAAGCTCCATAAGAATGGAAGTTTAGGGTCATTTGATTATGAATCATATGACACATGCGAATCTTGTTTATTAGGCAAGATGACTAAATTACCCTTTAAGGAAAAGGCGAGCAAGCGATTGGAGTATTAGACCTAATACATTCGGATGTATGTGGTCGATGTCCATCCATGCGAAGTGGTTGTCTTTACTTCATTACCTTTATCGATGATTATTCTCGATATGGGTACCTATATCGATGAGAAACAAATCTGAAGCATTTGAAAAGTTCAAACAATTGAAATGAAGTAGAAAACCAACTTGGGAAAAGTATCAAGACATTACGATCGAGATCGTGGTGGGAATACTTAGACCAAGAGTTTTGGATTATCTCGGAGATAATGGGATTTTATCTCAATGGACTCCTCCTTACACACCACAAACATAATGGTGTGGCGAGAAAGGAGAAATCGAACCTTGTTAGACATAGATACGATCAATGATGGGCTTTGCAAAGTTACCAAAATCCTTTTGGGGGTATGCACTTGAGGCGATTGTTTACTTATTAAGCGAGTTCCATCAAGGCAGTTGATGTTACTCCATATGAGATGTGGACTAACAAAAGACCTATCTTACTCATTTGAAAGTTTGGGGTTGTCACCTTATGTGAAGCGGATACGGTCGAGATAAACTTAATGCAAAAGTCGACAAGTGTTTGTTCGTAGGATATCCTAAAGAAACAATGGGATATCAATTCTACCATCTTTGAGGAACAAAAGGTGTTTGTCTCGAAGCATCTGTCTTTAGAGAAAGAGTTTCTTTTACAAGAAGGCGGTGGGAGCAAAATTGAGCTTCGAAGTTGGGATGCTCAAGCAGATCTTGAGATCAGCTGCTGAACTGAAGCTGTCACTCATACAGATGAAGTGTGATTCAACCTTCTACAACACACGAAGTTCGTGAGGTCACGTAGGATCGCTCTGTTCTAGAGAGATATGGATTTCGTGAATGAGCAGAATGACGTGTTGCTCATAGAAGATAATGAGCCTACCACCTATAAAGAGGTTACGAAGAGTTGAGTGCGAGAAATGGCTTCAAGCCATGCGGTGAAATGGATTCCATGTATGAAAACCAAGTATGGACTTTGGTTGAGGCACCGAAGGAATCAAACCCATAGGGTGCAAATGGGTTTCAAAAGAAAACCGACATGGATGGTAATGTAATTACCTATAAAGCAAGGCTTGTGGCTAAAGGCTTTCGTCAAAGACAAAGAGTTGACTACGACGAGACCTTCAGCCCAGTAGCAATGCTTAAATCCATTAGAATACTCCTAGCCATTGCCACTCATTATGATTATGAGATATGGCAAATGGATGTGAAGACAACTTTCTTAAATGAAAATTTAGCTGAGGATGTGTATATGACACAACCTGAGAGCTTCACCTCCTATGATGGCGAAATGGTATGTAAGCTTCAGAAATCCATCTATGGATTGAAACAAGCATCCAGGAGTTGGAATATCCGTTTTGATGAGGTAATCAAAGAGTTTGGTTTCTCACAAAATCCGGATGAACATTGTGTGTATAAGAAGGTTAATGGGACTGCAATCATATTCCTTGTGATGTATGTAGATGACATATTATTGCTAGGAAACGATGTCTCTATGCTACAATCAGTCAAGATTTGGTTGTCCAAACAATTTTCCATGAAAGACCTTGGTGAAGCAACTTATATCCTTGGGATAAGGATCTATAGAGATAGATCAAAAAGGTTGCTTGGTCTTTCACAATCAGCGATACATAGACAAGATCTTTGAAAAGGTTTAGCATGGAGCAATCTAAGAGAGGTACCTTCCGTGACTCATGGGATAACACTCTCGAAATCTATGTGTCCTAAGACACAAGATGAGAGGATGCATGAATATGATCCGTATACATCTGCGGTAGGATCTATCATATACGCTATGCTATGTCGAGACCCGATGTATCATATGCTCTAAGTGTTCTGAGCAGATACCAATCGAGATCTGGTGAGGGTCCTTTGGGTGGTGTCGAGAATATCCTCAAGTACTTGCGAAGGACTAAGGATGTTTTCTTGATATATGGGTGGAGATCTCAAAGTGAGCGGTATACAAATGCCGTTTTTAATCGATAAGGATGATTCCAAATCCCAATCAGGTTATGTATTCTGCTTGAATAGCGGGCGGTCGGTTGTAAGAGTTCAAACAAGAGACAAGCGCCAATTCAACGGCGAGACAGAGTACATTGCCGCTTGAAGCGTGAAGGAAGATTTGGATCGAAGTTCATTCTTGAACTTGGTGTGGTTCCTAGCGATGATGGGCCCATCTGGTTTTATTGTGACAACAATGGGGCTATTCTAGCAGCGAAAGAACCAAGGTCTCATCAACGATCCAAATCGTACTCATGAGATATCATCGATCGAGAGAGATCATAGGACGAGGTGATGTCGGATCGAGAGAATTCCCAGAAGCGAGAATATTGTCGATCCGTTGACAAAGCCATTATCACAAAAGAGTTTTGATTCTCATGTACTCGCCTATGGTATTAGATATCAAGGCGATTGGCTTTAGGTCAAGTGGGAGATTGTTAGAGTAGTGCCCTGAAGACAATCGCCTTTAGCGCATTTTGTACAAAGTTGTGTACATACTTTATGAATAAATAAAGAAAGACATATTTTATTAACTTGTTGTTCATTATTTATGAATGGATATTGATCTATAAGCAAATTAATGAAGTCTATGATATATGGCATAGCATGAAGGAAATTGTGAAGTGATCATACTACCGAGATTCCTATCATGTGCAATTATGTCAGTATCTAAATTATCCCTAGTCATAGGATTATTGAGACTGGACATCGGTAATCCGAGAGACTAGTACATCTCAAGCTCCTTGATTTGATCAGCGGTGGATCTCGTTTGTAAATATGAGATATTTAGGGTTGAGATGTGGATGCTTACTAGAGGTAGTAAGTACATTGGATGACTGCTATGAGATCATCACATGGATGTCTATTCTAATGTCGGTGATAATCTCATCATAGCAATGGTGCAAGTATCCTTAGACTTGAGGTGCTCGAGGATATCTTGGATCTTGATTACGTACTGACTCCATTCCTTGTTGCCTTCGAGAGGTCGCTCATAGGGTGGTAATTGGGTACAACTTGAGGTATTGAAGGTAATTGAGTAGCCAATAGAGGATTCACCACTTACGTGATAGCGAAGATGATACCCATGGCCTCTTGTCGGGGTCATTACTTGGAAGTCTCTCGGAGCATATATGTCATGAAGAATGTCTTCATTGACATATTAAGTAATGAGTTCAGGACGAGCGATATCACTTGGACTAGATTTGACATAGTCGATCTAGTAAAGAGTTGACACTTTGCCCATACTCATAACCAAGTGGGGTATAGCATGGTGAAAGGACGAATTGCGGTAATTGTCTATGGAAAGGTTCGTGATATGGTTCATGATGAATACATGTTCATTCGTCAAACCAATTACTTTCCGGTCAATTGGGGTCATGATGTGTTGCTAGATACCGCTCATGACTTGCTCAGATCAAGTGTTAATCTAAGTGGCCAACATAGCAAGGGAACCTAATGGGTCACACACATAAGAGTGTCTCGGAGAATTTGTAAAATAGTTTTGGACAGAGTTCCAATAAATGGAGAGCAGACGGATTAAATGGATCCCGATGAGATCGAGATATGTCCCGATGAGATCGCGACATCGATATTGCTTGAAAAACGTTTAGGGGTTTTTCCATCTGGGACCCGAGAGGCGGTAGAGACCAAGACCCAGTGTGTTGGACCACTTGACATTTATTTATTTATATATATATATATAATTAATTAAAGAATTAATTAATTAATATATATATATATATGTGTCATGTGGATAAAGGAGGAGGAAGTTTTATCTTTTCACTTTATATATATATATATATATATAAGAAGCTAACGTGGGTGCATGACTCACCATTAGCATTTATTGTCTTTTAAGAAGTTAAAGACAAAATAAAAAAGTGTGAGAAGTTAGATGGAGCATCGTTGGCTTTTTGAAAGAAGAAGAAAGAGTTTCCTTCCAAAAAGCATACGATCATCTTCATCATCTCTTCTTCAAGGCCTTTTCATCTCCTCCTCATCTTTTATTCAAGCTCTCCAAGAATAAGGTAAGATCTAGCAGTCTTCTCCTTATTTTAGATATTCCCGGGTCAAAGGGTTTGTCCCGGTTAGGTTCTCCGATCTCTGCGTGGATACCGTTAGAGACGGTCTCCTTTGGCCGTTATGGTTTGAGTTTGTTGTATAGACACATGGATCCTGACTTTCGGGAAGATCCCGGAACAAAAAATTTTATTTTCCGCACCGTAGGTATGTGATGCACTGGGATTTTCCTACAAAAGGAAGCATGTAATTAAAGCCATTACCCTTGAATACAAATAATACTTGGTTTTTGAAATTGTAATGGGATTTGTTATGTTTGTGGTACATGTTATTGTCAACTATGTTATGTAGAAATGGTATTGCATTGCATTTTTATAAATCAAACTTGAGTAGATGAAATGTAATGATTGTGTACTTGAATACTATATTGCAATTTTAGAAATCAAACTTGAGTAGCTGAAATGTAATGTTATATATGGATGCGGATTCATAGTGTAACACATAAGAATATCAATAGTCTTATACAACGTAAACATAAACATGCCATGAACATATCTGTTAAGGTACTGTCATATAACCTTAGCTAACTAGTAACTAAGGTATTGTGGTAGTGTTGTTAATAATGCAGCTCTGCTGAGTTTATCAATGGTCGTTACTGTCTCTTTAATTCCTTTCATTGTTGTCAAGCCTACATATTCTTATGAATATTGCTGTTTGACTATGCCCTGTGAAATATTATTTGAAACATTGTTATTTCATAAAGCTTGATGAGTTAAGATATTTATACTAGAGGGAGAAACATGTTGATATAAATTTATAGATTTTAGTTTTATAGTATTTTTATTTGAATGATACATCATGTATACTAAGTTGATATTTTAGGCATAGTCACAACTTTATTGGTTACCAAGTTAATTATGAGGAAACAATTCGACAAATAAGAAGCGAAGATTCTTGATCATTAAATAATAGGGCAATAAAAGAATGACCAAAGAACTAAGTTCTTGGAGAATGAAAGATCAAGCCTATCTTAGGAGTCATTTGGAAGGAACATACAACCGTACAAAAATTCAAATATCAAGTCAACGACTATCTTCAATTTTTTCTAAAAGGGGTGTTAGAATCATCTGGAGGAGGTAGCCTATTACCCCTTCAATACATGTAAGACTACTTTTTTCTAGCTATTAGTGAGCCTTATGCAAGGACTATCACTGCTTTGGCATAAGGAAAGCTTTTAAAATGAACCAAAGCAAGTACATCTAGTGAGATTAAGCAAGTTCAAATGTGCTTGAAGAACTGATCATATGCTAACGGACTAGGCCATAAGCATACATCGGTTAGACAATGTACAAGTTTGTTCAAAACTTAAATAACCATCATTTTTTGATAGTTGTCATAAGTAATGTGATAAAAATAGTAACTTGAAGTAAGGAAGAAATGACATACTTGGTGAATGACATGACAAACAACTTGGAAAAGAATATCAAATAGTGGTGTAATATGTCAAAACTCTATTTTTTAAATGTTTTCTTCGCTTAGTTGTAAACTTAGCACTTTGATGTGTTCGCCACTCATTGAAGTAGTAACCAATTGATTGGAGATATCAATTATCAATCAACTTAGTGGACTTACTGTTCTTTAGCTACTTTCTCGTGTTCTCATCCATCAAGTATCCAAATACTTATAATTAATTCATCGGATCATGATTTTCAACATTAAAAGAGCAAAAGCCATTGTCTATAATTATTGTGAGAGTTAACAAAAATTAGTAATTTTATCTACTTTGAGTCAAGTTATGTGAACTTAATTATGATACAGACATTAAGTTTGGTAACAACTTTATTGGTTACCAAGTTTTGACCAAGTTCAGTATTTCAATGTTTAAATATTAAACTAAGTAGAATTGGGGCACAACTAATGACAACAAAGTCAATTCACTATGTTTTTTAACATAGATCACTAATTTGGGCAAACTTATAAGAATGTTGCAAATTTTGTTGAAATAGTTGCAGATATAACATCAAAGGTGAAACCACACTTCTCTTTCTTCCTACTAAATTTCTGTAATTCCTTCTCAACCCATTAACATTCTTTCTTCCTCCTAATTCTTTCTCTTCCATTGACAATCAAGACCCACAAAAACACAACATTCCAAATTCTTATTATACCAAACATTCTTTAAATTGAATCAAGAAAATATATAGGAAACGAACCTGCAGTTTCTGTGACTTTCTTTTCTTCACTTTCCTAAGAAAGTGACAGAAACCTCTAGGTTTTTTATTATCACTTATCTCAGATCCATTAAGTTAAAAATGAAACTTCAATTTGCCAACACCCACAATTTCAAGAAGCAAGTCCAACTAGACTCTCAAGGCAACAAAACATAATAAACCAAGATTTTCCATTTGTAAATTAGAAACCTAAAATCTAACAAAAGCATCTTCAATGGATGCCCAATATGTTATGTAACAAGAAAACACTAACATTCCCTTATCCATATTGTATTTTCTTTTTTCCCACAGATTCATCTTCAACTGATTGTCATTGGCAAGACCACTTAATAACATGAACAAATTTAGTAACTCAAAACATAAAAAATCTTTGACGATCAACCATTGAACAACATCTAGGAACTGATAACAATTAGGTCGAACTATAGAAATGGTTGAAGCTCCAGAACACAAAAAGGGCATGCAAACCATGAGCAATGGATGATCATGAATGATAATGATGAAGAAACCTATAACAGACCATCTCCTGACACTTCAACCACTAGCTTAGGTTCAACCTCTTATTCACACACAATAGATGATGCAACAACATCATTTTCATCAAGTTTATGTTCGTCATCAAATTGTAATGTTCCCTTGTATGAATTGTCTGAGCTCATGTACAATCTACCCATCAAGTAAGTTACTGCTATAGATAACATACTTTGTAAGGCATGGAAGTTGCTTTTGGAACTAGCTATTCATTTCCACTCTAAATTTGAAGTCAAAGTAAGCTATTAAAAGAGTTGCATTACAATCATATATGTATGAGCATAATATTAGGATTTAGTATATTGTGTGAGTAAGAAAGAAAGTTCATGACTTGCTGAACATTTTGTGAAAGCAATTGAGTGAGCAATCATATAAAACCGTTACTTTCATAACTCAATTCCACATCAAATGGAAAGAACTTCAATACACTTCTTGTTAGTGGGATGAGAAGTTCAATAGAAA
Source organism: Erythroxylum novogranatense (assembly GCA_029891385.1). Lineage (NCBI taxonomy): Eukaryota > Viridiplantae > Streptophyta > Magnoliopsida > Malpighiales > Erythroxylaceae > Erythroxylum > Erythroxylum novogranatense. The sequence continues at coordinate 49,715,206 of CM057226.1, read as the reverse complement.
CCAATGAACTAATTAGTTGAGTTGTCTATTTGGGTTTATTAGTTAAGTTTCTGGATTTAAATTGTATTGCTCTTATTCGAATAGATGTCATGTTGGCCAAATTTTGTACTGTTGTTACACATAAATTTGCACTGCACTTGTATTGAGGAAGGCTATTAGGAGCAAGTGCATCTTCTCCACAACTAACTCAACCAAACTAATCACTCTCAAAACAAAGTTTAGTGGCAGTAACTATACAGATCAACATTATGATATATATAATTAGCCTCAGTCAAACTCCATTACAACTAACAGTTAATGACAATCCTCATCTTCAAACAAACATGGCATAATTTGTGGTTGGCAAAAACAATAGATTCATGATAGTATAATGCAGATAGAATTCAGAACACAAGGGAATACCTGTGAAAGGAAACTGAAGAAATTCTTTACAAATATATAATTTGTTTCTCGGATTCAATCAAATGCCTTATGCAACCTAAACACAAACGAAGACAAAAGTTACATATTTCGAAAGGAAATCAGAGACCAACATGAAAAATCCCAACAACTTTTTTACAAATAAACACCGAAAAAGCTCTCAGTAATTTGATATAAGAAAAAAAAATCCCAAACACCCAACAACAAGAAGACCTACAGGAGAAAATCCACATTACCCATTCAAGACAACAAATCGCAAAAGAACAAGAGAAGGTGGAGCAAATTTGCGTGCCCAGACAAATGTAGACCTAACGGGGACAGCGACATTTTCCAGCGAATGAAACCAACCATTTTAATTGAAAAATCTCGCGAACGTCTTCGGGAAGACAGTCCCACCTTGCGACAGAGGAGAGATGGGCGTGGGAAAGACAAAAATCAGGGGTAACTTGAAAAATAACTTCGTTTTTCATACGGAGACAGAGACAATTTCTTTTCTCTTTCGCTTTTGAAATGGACAGGATTAGTTTGTCATCAACCAAACACATATGGATCACAGGATTATTTTGTTTTGTTATCTGTCCCCATATACGAGGACAGTAACCATTCACAGGTAAGAGAAACATGATATGGGAGAGGAAATGTTTTTAGTTTCATAACTTCCAACCTTTGTGTATGAGAAGTTCTTGTTTGCATGTGAGTCCCAAGATTATTATCAAATTCCGCCTGTTTATTTTCATTTTTCTCTCTATTTTTACATCGACATTTGTGTTTGTAGCTGAAAACTTATTATCTACCAAGAAAGAGCCACCAGCTGTATGTGTGTGTGACAGGAACAATGGTTCCTCTTTACGATACTGGGGCCAGCCTAGCCGCTTCAGACACCAACTGTGGAATTCCCATGACTTTAGCTTTTGTGGTCAGATTAGGATGGGAAAGTTGTGGGGGTATTGGTAAATTCGACAAGTAGGAAGCGCGTTTTGTGTTCCATGATCATTGATTGTTACAGCAACAAGCCAGTTTAACTTAAGAAGCAATCATGCACGTATGTTTGAACGATTTTCACGGAATAGCAATGCCAAGCAATGTTTTAAAAATCGGACCGGACATCGAACCGGTCGAAGAAAAAGTTTAAGGTTTAGAGGTTCAACCGGTAGTAAACCGCTATCAAACCGGAATATAATAAATAAGATGAAATTTTTATAAAAATAAAGAAAAATATGTTTGATAATTTATTTCCATGGTTAGGACTTAGGAGACCGCAAGAGAAATCCAATTTAAGTTTTATTTACATTTCATTTGATCCTCATCTAGACTTGGACGGAGATGGAGCAAAGAATCAACGTGTCCCTCCAGGTTACTGTGTCTTCACGTGATGTACTCTTCCTTTTATTCTTTTAAAGTCTTCCACCACACTTTAATGTATAACCAAGTGAAGTGTTGCGTTTTTGGCTTAAGTGACTTAAACTTAAGTCAAGCCTTCAGACATCCTTTAGAAACTTCGAGAGTCACCTTTTATTACCTTACAACCCACACTTGGCCTTCTCTTTACAAGTTACAACCTACCGGAACTTTTGTTTCCTTTTACCAAGTTAAAGGCATCACCTTTTATTCAACATCTCTCTCTTCCTAGGTCTCTTAGGTATGCTTTTGTTGTTCAATTTGTACAACTTTGTAGGTTATGTTTAGTTTGGTGGTTGCTGTGCTTAGTTTTCTTTTCCTTTATCAGTGTTTGGCCTTCTTCTTCCACCAGATCTGCATCCTTAGGTGGCTTCGGCGGCGGCGGTTGTGCAAAGGTTGAGGGTGACTGGAATACTGGCGTCTCATTAGCAGATCTCCTCCATTTAGCACCCCAGGAAAAGACGACTTCATTCACGGGCTTAACTTCAGGTTTCAGACACAAACCTCGAGCTTCAGCAACGAGATTGCGACTTCGAACTCTTCCTCTGTAACATCGAAGAGAAGTTCAAAAAGAGGGTGAAGCTTTTAAATCCGATTATCAAATAACCGGTTTGTCAGAAAACCAGCCAGTTCTATGATAAACCGGCCGGTTTGATATACAAGAGTTATTAACGAAAACCGAACCGAACACATGACCGGTTCAGTCAAATTCCGATCGGACCGGTCGGCCTGATCCGGTTTTAAAACCCTTGAATTGCCAAGCTGACGTTGAAGAAACAGTTGCATTACGTTTGGGACCTTGTGATTGTTGATAAAAGGAATTAACTGCTGATATAAACCGTTCCTGAGATATGGATTTGAGATATGTATCGTGACGCAAGGATCACTTACTGTATATAATACTCAGTTTTCAATACCTTTCCTTTTTTCAGTGATGGTGACTTTTGAAGCCCAGTTCACTAGGATTAGGTTTCAAAACATGTAGGAAGCATAGGATGAGTATGTTATGGCCCCTTCCGAAACTCCATCGTATTACTATATCGATGTTACCCTACTAGTATTCAGTGGGATCAAGAATGGAAGATAAACAACTTAGCTTCATTAAACATAACAATCCGGCCATGTCAATCATCACGATGTCAAATCAACTATAACGTTCGAGGTCACTTGGAGGGCATAACATATATCTTTGTCTACAATCCCCCTAAAAAAGGTTAATTAAATTTGAAGGAAATGGCGAGGAATAAGAAACAAAGCCACACCACAAGTTAAACAGATAAGCAACAGGGGCCATGAATCACACCACTCTCAGATGAATACATGGGATGAACTATTCAGATGGATTTTCCTCACTCTTGTCAACAGCACAGCCACTCTCAAGAATTGTACCACCAATCCGGAAAGGTGGCCAATATCGAAAAATCGATCTTCCTATAATATTCTTTGCAGGTAGAGGCCCCCTAATACATCCAAAATCAAAGAAATCAGTGCCTTTATAAGGGGGAATAGAAATCAGTCCATCCTAAGTCAGTAGCAACAAGGTCAAGAGAAATTACCACACATGGGAATCATAGCTATTGTTACGGTTGTCACCCATCACAAAAACTGACTTTTCAGGCACACGCTGCATTTGAAAGCGTAGGCAATAGATGCAAAACACATTGCTATAAGATTATAGTATGGAATTTCTAAAAATAGTCAAATCTCATTTTACTGCTTACATCCCCCTTTATAGTTCCGTGCTATAATGAAAACTACAAATAAAACAGAACATGGAAAAGAAGGCAATATATACTTACAACTGGAGTCATGCTATAAGAAGGTGGCTCAAGAACAAAGTTTTCGTCTCTCACAACCCCGTTCACCATGAGCTTCCCATTACGAACCTGCAGTTAATTGATTCCCCATATTCCAAGACCAAATTTTAGAACATTTAAAAACAAGTAGTTCTTAGATGCACTAAAGAATATTTCTTTCCGTGACGTGAATCACATTCCACATAGGAGACATTTGATTGCCTCTTTAACAGAATTAACATTGTTATTTAGTAGAATGGAAGTAGACAAATGACTTGTCCTCCTTAAAACCTAGTAGAAACTCTTGAATCACAGGGAAGAATTAAAGTTCATTGAATCAACAAGATGAGAAATGATTTAATAGAATTAGTTGAGAATTGCTTCTGTAAGTATTCTGACCTCCACTATGTCACCTTCCTTAGCAACAACTCGTTTTATGAAGACGTCATCATCAGTGTATCCAACTTCTTGAAGGACTGGTGGACTTCTGAAAATCACTATATCATTTGCACATGGCTTTCTGAAATAGTATGTAACCTGGCAAGTTTAATTAGTTAATTATGCATGGTTATCCTTCAAGAAAAATCCATCTACAGTGTAAAGTCTTAGGCAAAAAATACAAGGATGCATTCATTTTTAATCTTCAGAAACTCTTCAGCAACCAAAAAAAAAAAAAAGGAATACATTCATTATATGTGCAATCCTACTAAGAGCTATAACTCTCCCAATCACATTTCACAACAAGAAGCCAACCCGCATAAAATTCATTGTTTTCCATCCATAAAGAAGCCCAAAAAGTTGTAGTAACCTAAATTCAGATCAAAGTCTTCAATTTCATGCAAAGAGAAACACAAGATTTCATTACGTACATAAAAATATTATAAGCTCGAAAGCATTAAAACACAACAGTACCTTCTCAGCAACAATCCGATCACCGACATCAAATGTGGGATACATCGACAAGGAAGGAATGTACCTTGGCTCGGCTACGAAGGTCCGAAACGCAAGCGAAACTGCCACGGCAGCAATCACTGTCTTTGCATCATCGGCATTGAAATTTAACCAATCCGGCAAAATTCCAGCCTTTTGTCCAACTCCCCATCGCCGTCATCTCCACCATCACCGCCATCACCACCATCATCACCACCCCGACCACCATCGGAGTCTACAACTACCTTGGTGTCTTCACTCGAAGTCCTAATCCTACAGAAGCGTGTTCTGGAGGGTTTAGAGAAAGAGAAGGTGAGATTAGGGTTTCTAAAGCAGTATAATGTGAGGGGATTATGAGAAATTACGATGGATTTCGAGAGGGAGTGGGGATGTTGAACAGAGGGTAAAGCACATGCGAGCTGTAGAGACAACATCTCAGCCCGGACTTCTATGACAGGGTAGTCTAGTACATACAACAAGTGAGGGATGGGCTTCTATATCAGAGCCGGAGCGCTTTCTATCTTCTTAAAAAATTGGGTAAAAGACGAATTTAGCCCTAATATTTACACCTTTTTTTTTTTTTTTCTTATGAGGTGTTTTAAGAAGATTCCAATTATAGGAAGATACTTGTAAGCTATCCACTTTCAGACTAATTCCCGCTCGAATCGGATAGATCCCTTGTAGGCAGCAAAGCTCTAGTCTAAATTTTAAACAGATGCATACATAAAGACGGTTCAAACTCACAATTTCACTTAAACTAAAAGAGCCTTTTACTAATTCACCTTCACCTTAGGATTCCTAATATTTACACTTTAAATCTAAGATGGCCCGTAATATTTTGGAGTAGTCAAGTTGAGCTACAACCGCCTCCATCAGTTAAATTCCTAGTAATCTAAGATAGTCTCCAATATTTTTGGAGTGTTTAAATTGTTTCCCAGATAAGATCTTGAGAGACACTTTGATTAAGTGCGGATTATCTCGGATGAGTAATTAAACACACAAGCTAATATTTATGCGGAAAGTGGTTTACAGAGATGAGAGTTTCGAAGCGTTTTTAGGTGCTTTCGATGTGCTCTCTTAGTTACAACCGAGATCCTTTTATAGGATTACTAAAGACTCTAGAAATAATAATTGAAGATGACTCATCAATCCGGGTGCGTCTCTGGGCCCTCGTAGACGATTTGATGCAAGGTCTTCAATTATTCTGCTTCTATTGTCTTATTCCGCCAATTATTTTGCAAAAGGACAAACCGACACACTAGTGGCTTAATTATTTTACAAACAGCCAAACCGACACCTAGTTGGAAAAGATTCCACTAAGTGTTCGTATAAAAGTAAGTGAGAGTACAGTGTGCCCACTCTCACATGTTTGTTTCTTTTTGTTGATTTAACTCAACTTTTCTTTTGACAGCTTATTCCTTAGCTGGCCATGATTGTGCATACGTGGTTGGTGCGATGGTCTTCCACGTGTTTGTTGCCTGGTTGATCTTGATCCTTCTGGTGATTTGTAGTATCTGGGATTTCTCTTTTCTGGTTCGTCTTCTATGTTTATGGTCTTATAAGCTCCGACAATTCCTTTATCTTTTCTCTGACTATCTGAAAAAAGATCTTCTTTTTCTTGCTGTTCCTCTTTCATTTGTTGGATTGTTGCTTCCAATTTTTTCATTTCTTTTGTAATTCTTTGAATTTCTCGCTCATAGACTTACATTAGAGGACCATTTAGGTTCTTTTCAATTGACAAAGTATCCCCAAATTCCCAGTCAATTTGTTGCAAGATATAGTCCAAAGCGTCTTTAAAGGAATAAAATCCTTTATACCTTGGTCTGGCTAACTTTGCAGTTTTCTTCATTAATGAGGAATAATAGCAATATATTCCCCTATCAGGACCATTAACCAGAGAATAGTAAGAGAAATTCTTACCTAATGGAGGCTCCATTATCTTGTTGAAATAATACTGTAAAGCACAACATGCTTTATGCTTTTGACCACTGCTATTGGCTTTCCAAAGTGCATCGAGTAAACATTTCTGATTTTCATCCAGAGGCAAATTTTCCAGTGGACGAAATGCTTTTGGATCATTTGCATCCGAAATTGGTAACTGTGCAGTACCAAATCTGCAAAATTTTCTTTCTTCCTCATATTCTACCGGTGAGGACCGTTTCTTTCTTTGGCGATTGCCCTTTCAATCGCTTTTCTATTGGAATATTTCTGTAGGGTTTCCCTAGCGGTCTTGAACTTTCTCCTTTTCTTTACGGAAAATTTGGATTTCTTCCAGTGCTATTGGTAGATTCATCGATGTCCGTGTCTAACTAGTATTTAACTTCTTACGGGTTTTGCCACAGGTGAATAGGTCGTTGATTTCTTTTCTGATCTTCTTGATCTATCCATTTTATGGTTGTTAATTTGAAAACAATTACGGATAGGCGATCTATGAGCTTGTTTTCTTCCGTCAATGTGTTCGATAATGATTTTGACACTTGTTCTGTAAGAAAATCAACAAAGTTAATCCACCTAACCTAGAGCGGTTTATTTTGTGATTGCTTATTGTATGGCGATTATTGCTTGGCAATCGATGCGAAAGTTATTTCTTTTGATCGAATAATGGATCTTAAAGGAGTTCGAGGAATTTATGCACGCACTATTTCAAAGATCGATTGTTGACTTTATTGTATCAAATTTGTCATTTGGCATATGCAAAACATGTTCTTCCGCAGTTGAACTTCCTTTAGTTTTCTTCCATTTGGCTATTCCTCCCCATCCTTCCATACATCCATCGGTTTCAATGATAATGCACGAATTTGGTGGTGGTAATTCCATCTCGGAAGGTTGTTGATAATTTTCTTAATTTCTTTGACCAATTCCCAATCCATTGGACTCATGCGTTTATTAGCATTTGAAATTTGGTCTTATTATATAGTGGGCGACTAATATTCCTAATTTAGGAATATAGCTTCTTCGTAATTTAGAATTCCTAGCCATGATCGCAATCCTTTCTTTTCTTTTAGTCTTTCTTGAAATTACGATAACTTTTGACTATATGAGGTTGTAGTCGATCTTTCATTTAGATAATAGCTCAAGAAATTCTATTTGGATCGCCACAACCATTTTTCTTTTGAAAGTACTAGACCATTTCTTTTACAGATATCATAAAATATCATAGATGTTTCTTCATGATCATATCTTGTATTAGAAAATACCGGTATATCATCGATATGACTATGTATTCTTCATGTCCTCTAAAGCATTGATCCATTTTCTTTGAAATATGGCGGTGCATTCTTTAATCCGAATGGCATGACTAACCATTCATAAAGACCATCAGTACAATAAAAGCGATCGAGGATAGACTCGGGATCCATAGCTATTTGATGAAAACCACTTTTAAATCAAATTTGCTATAGATTAGACTATTACCAATTCTTTTGATAATAGTATTGATACAGTGGTGAATCTTGATCCTTATGAGTATTCTCGTTGAGTTTTCTGTAGTCAAACACCATACGTTCCTTTCCATGTTTAGCTTGACCAGTTTCTGGATCTACTGTTGTTCCAGAATACACAATCATTGCCATTTTTCTGTGTCTTGAAGAAGATGATCTTATGACTCCTAGATCCAATAATGCTCGGACATGTTTTCTGAATTGTTCTGCCATGAGTGGAGTAACATGTTTCAAGGGCTTATCCTGTATAGTTATATCAGGATTTATGATGTCTATTTTGCATAGTATCCCATTCTTAGCCCAATGTTTTTGAGGATCTTTTCCAATGTACTCCAATTCTTCTAATTCTTTTAATTTCTCTTGTATTTCTTTTGAGTATTGTGAGATACTCTTCCCAATGTTATAACATACCATATTCTTAAAAGTATAATATTCATTGGAATCTAGTTCAAGCTCAGGGATAGCTAGTGTTGCTATCTTAATTTCTTTTTCTGTTGTCACTTTTGACACATTCTTATAGAAGGTCAAAGTATTTCCTTCTATTTGAATTCCTCCTTTTTGAGCTCGTATGAAATTGCACCCGATAATCATCTGAATTCCATCTTGTTTTAACATGGGTATGCAGTATGTGAGTGGTATTCTGTAAGGATTTCCATCAATTATCATTTCTCCATCTTTCAATCTTTCAGTTGCTTGGTATAAGGAGTTGATACCATTAATTTCTATCGCATAGGTTGCTTTTCTTTTTGCTTCCTTTGGAACATCTTCTATTTTTACACAGCACTTTGTTGCTCCAGTGTCCAAAATTGTGCGTAGTTGAAATTCTGGACATCCAGGTATTTTGAAGCTAACCATGAAGTTGTACAACTGATTATTTATTTTTTCACAAATAGCTCCTTTTCTTTTGTCAAGCATTGTGCGTATGCTGACTTGCTTTTCTTTTAATTCCTTTTATAAGGAATTATTGATTTCTTTGATCAGTGGACTTGACATTCTTTGCTTTGATTAATTCATCAACTAGCGAATTTGAGGCATCAATATTGTTCAAATATTATTTGTGCAATTGGATCTCCTATATCCACAAGATAATCATCATGATTTGTATTGACTAGCACAACATAAATCATACCTCGGTAGTCATTATCCACTACTCCTGCAGCCTACATCAATGCCTTTTCTTTGCTAGTGATGATTTTCCGCTATTACGCCATAGAATCCTTGTTGTGTTAATTCCATCTTGAGTCCGTGGCTATTTCTTTTCTACTAAAAGCCTTAATTAGTATGCATTCAATACTAAATAAGTCAAATCCAAAGACTCCTTCATCTTTTGGTGAAAAACTTTGGCATAATCAGCAGCTTTCTTGATTTTGACTACCGACTATGCTCCTTGTTCTTCTTTTGTTTCTTAGGGTCCACGCTTCTTTGTTTCTCGATTTACATTCATTGATGGTAAGCACACGGTTTGATGCTCTTAACTCATTTTTGAGTTTTGATCATCATCTAATTCTTTAATCGATCTAATTCCATTTGTAGGAAGGAGTGGTTATTTTTCTAACCTCGATTTTGAGATTAATTTTGTATTTTCTGTTAGGATTTGATCAATGTAGTTGCTCATTTCATTGATCATTTTATCCCTATCGGAAAATTAAGGTATAAATGTTGAATATCTCTTTTGGACTTTGATTCCAAGATATAGCATGGCGCAAAAAGGACATACCGTCATGTTGCACATATGACAATGTATCCTCATTAATTCTGTGGTTTTGCTTTTGCAATAATTACATTTATCAATGTCGATAAAGTAATATGCTATTTTTGAGTTATGTGACCACGTATGTGCACACTCAGTCATTTTCTGTGGTAGAACTACATTTTCTAACCAGGAATATTTTCTTTGATTTATCTCGCCATAATCAGTAATGACAAAGACAAATTCTTCTGGACTGGTTATTAATGTTTGCAAGACTACTGAATGATCAGGATCCTCCCCTTCAGATATTGATAGTATACCATCACTATCCGGTTCGTTCATATCTACTGAGACTACATCCCAGTCTTCAGGGAGTTGTAATACATTAATCATCGCTACTCTTGCTAAATTTCCTTGTTTGCTTCTACAGTCTCTTGCATAATGTCCTTCTTCTCCACATGAATAGCAGCGACATTTATGAGTAGGAGGTTTCTTTCTTTTGAAAACCCTAATATGAGTGTCATGAGGTTTTCCTTTATATGTCTTAGCCTTTCTAAGACCATATTTCTTATTTTCTTTGTAATACCCAGGAATTGGTATTTTACTGCATAATGTGTTGAGATCTTTAAGACCTCGTTGCATTGATGCTTCTTTACACATTTGTTGTAAAAACAACCATGTGAAATGTACTCTTGGTAGTACACCAACCGTATTTCCTGGATGTTTTCTTTTAAATTCTTCTTCTATTTTCTTTCCATAAAGTTCAGGAAGTTTTCTGAAGAACTTTTCTGATAATTCTGGACTAGCATATGCTCTACCTGTTTTAGAGACAATATCTTCATAATCTTTGAGAAATTGTGGTAGAAATCTTACCTCTTTACAAGTCATCCTTTCCAGGTCTGCATAAGCTCTTTCCTGAAATTCTGTTGAACCTTGATAGGGTTCTTCTAAAGTGATCATCTTTCGTATTTGTGAAAATACAACTTGTGTATCATCAGCTGCTGCAACAAGCATCTCATATTCTTGGGGGAATGCTAATCTCCATTGTTGGAACATTCTCTTCATCATTTCTCCAAGGAGATTTTCAATATAAATGACTTTTGATTGATTGTCTACCCAATTCATTCTATCAATCATGTTTTTGTTGTTTGATTCCCACCTTGTTATGACATCTTCATACATGGATATATCATCAAGTAAAACTAACATCGAACCTGTTTGAGATTGTGCAGGAGGTAATACCCAATTATTAGAGACTTCCATTCTCTTTTCTCAGAAATTTTTCCATTTTTCTTTAATTTTCGGAACATTAATTGCTCGAGGTTGCTCTGCTGGTGGATATTGAGGTGGTCCCATATTGGAATCATTGGGATTCTTAAGCTAGATTACGCCACTGTGAGGATGTTGATGCTTTTATTGTAAGTATTTCTTGTATATGAGGTGCATCTTCCAATTCCTCTAATCTCAATTTTGGATATTCCATCTCACCATTAAGGCGGTTTCTTTTGCAATATCCCGATTGCAATTAATCCGAATTTTCAACTTCCTCCGAATCGAATCATGTCATATTCTTTGAAGATAACTTTTGTTAAAGTTTCTTCATCTTCATCAAATTCTTTTCCCCAACCATCACAGATTCATTGGATCATCTATTTCTTGAGAATGGTGTATTTAACCAAGTAATTACACCTTCTCCTAAATAATCCCGATTATTCCTTCTTTTCTTTGACTTTCAATAAAATGTTCCAGGAGCATTCGATTAATTCTTCTTTTTCTTCTTTCACAACTCGTGAGTTATGACTAATGCTCTTTCAATTTCAAACATCATCTTCATCTCAGATGTTTCTTCTTGTATTTTTCTTTTCATCTTGAGCAAATCTTAAACCGACAGATCCATCTTTGTTTTCCCATGTTTGAACTTTCTTTGGAACTTCAGATTGTATTTTTGCTGAACTTTCCGGAGGCTTAATTCTCCATGTTTCACCATTGAATTTTTCAGCAGAATATTCTTCCCCTGCAAGTGCTTTTACACTATTTGAAGCTAGAAATTCCAATATCTTGGTATTCCTAAAACGAAAAGATGCTGCACTTGTATTTGTTAATCTTCCAACTACTCCACGAGTAATTAGTAGATTAGCTTCTCCTTTTCCTTCTTGCCATGATTCATAGCCTTTTGTTTGAATCACTATTTCCATATGCTGATAGAAATCTTTGATAGTCATCATTTGTTCTGGAAGGAAATAAACCAGTTCTGTGCCACTGGCCAAGTCTATCTCCATTTGCCCAAGTATTCCAACTTCATTACTACCCCATCTTTTGTCTCTTATGACAACAAGAACCTTTACTCCTGCTTTCTTTCTATGCATTGCATATATTCTGATCATTATCATTCCTAAATGGATATGATCTAGATCTTGTCTTTCGAGTTTATCATATGATTCTTTTACAATCATAGGCATTTCTTCTTGATTATTTTGCCAATAATCAATTTTCTTTCCTCGGAATAATGTTGATATACTTTATTCCGTGGTTCATCCCGATTATTTGAATATAGAATTTCAATTTGGTACCATAGATGCTCTTTTTTATTAGGCAATTTGCAATTGATAGTCGGGATCTATATTCATTTCCAACGTTCTTTTTCATTACTATTACCTTTTAATCGGTTAATAGCATTCTTTTGTTGTTTGTTTGTATCGATGATAATCCCTTATTTGATCATCAATAACGACAGTATTATTCTATTTTCTTCTCGATTCTCTTATGGAATCAATCCTCAATCTTTTTTCGATCTAGATTTCTCAAAAGAGAATCTAGGTTTAGTACCACTAGTACTTGCTCTGCTCATGTTGTTTTTTATTTTACAGAATCAAAAATTTCTTGAGGATTTCTGAAATAGTACGATCTTCTTGTCACATTTGGTGGTCTTTGTTTCACCTCTTTCTGTGATCTTAATTCTACCAATTTCTTGGACTAACTTATCCAATTGAGGATTTTCTTTTGTTGCCTTTAATAGGCTATCTTCTAATCTTGAGACTTTTGTTTCAAGTTCTTCTAGTTTCTTTAGTGTTTTTACTAACAAGTAAATAACACTATTATTTTATTTCGACCGTCACTCGAATTCCTTTGGTGGCGTTACTTCCTCGTCAATTCTTTTGAATCCTTCTTTGGTGCTCCTAATAATTGCTTGCTTTTAATGCTTCTTTATAATCTTCGTCTTCTGCGGTGACTAAATATGACATTTATGTCCACTTTGCTTGAGGAGTTCTACCACTCTTCAATCTTTTAAATTTCTTTTTCAAACTCAAAGTTTGAATTTCTTTGCCTTTCTTTGGTTCAATAATTTCTATTAAACCGCTAAATCTTTCTTTGATGGTAATTTTTCAATCTTCTTTTGAAATTCTTGAAAGGAAGATTTCTTTTGTAACACTTCGAGTTTTTCTTCCAAACTATGCAAATGTTTTAAACAAACTTTGGATAATAATAACAAATGATCGTTAATCACACCGATATTATGCAAGGTATTTAATCGCAAATCACACAATAAATTCAACTGCCTATTATCGTAATGATATGTATGTTTGTATCCTTTAGTAAAACAAGAAAATTCTAGTCCTCAATGGATTCTTTAGAACATGGTGGTTGTATGGCTAGATCCAAATATTCTAGAATTTTTCTATTTTGGAAATAGTGTTCAACAGATTGTTTAAGTTGGATATTACTCATATAATTTATGCCTAAAATAAGTACTTTCCCGTTTTGGATTTTCGAACTCAATTTCCTTCATGCCTCTCCTTGGCTTCAATTGGTACTCTTCTTTTGTTCTTTTGAATTCGCTTACAGTAGCTACTTATTTTATCCATAAAACATACAAGTACATTTATGCATTCAATCTATAAAACACTGCATCTGCCTTTCATAAAACCTTTTTCTTTTAAGTTCATCTCAGATAGCCATGTTACACTCATGAATGAGGTACTTGGTTTCTCCAAAGCCAAGATGCTTCTTGCTTGATTCGCTCGCTTCTCGAACTTAGGGTGGTCAAGAGGTAGATTAAACTTTGGATCTTCCAAAACCTCCCTGTAGTATTTCACTATCTTATGATGCTTTTCAATATGAGATGATAATTAGCATTTGTTTGACAGATGTCATTAATTGCACGCTTTAGACTTCGCTATCTTGAAATAACCATATCCCACCATCTATAATCCATAGGCGAATAGAATTTAAATGTTAGACTAAAGAATATAAACAATATATCATACTTTAAATAAACAGCTGAATTTGAAGATTTAGTTACTCATACCTTACTCTGATACCAAATATAATTGTTTCCCAGATAAGATCTTGAGAGACACTTTGATTAAGTGCGGATTATCTTGGTGATATTGGAGATCCAATTGCACAAATAATATTTGAACAATATTGGATGCCTCAAATTCAGTTAGTTGATGAATTAACTGAAACAGAAAGAATGTCAAGTCCATTTGATCAAAAGAAATCAATAAAAGAAAAGCAAGTCAGCATACGCACAATGCTTGACAAAAGAAAAGGAGCTATTTGTGAAAAAATAAATAATCAATTGTACAACTTCATGGTTAGCTTCAAAATACCTGGATGTCCAGAATTTCAACTACGCACAATTTTGGACACTGGAGCAACAAAGTGCTGTGTAAAAATAGAAGATGTTCCAAAGGAAGCAAAAAGAAAAGCAACCTATGCGATAGAAATTAGGCGAAGTCTAAAACGTGCAATTAATGACATCTGTCAAACAAATGCTAATTATCATCTGCATATTGAAAAGCATCATAAGAGAGTGAAATACTACAGGGAGGTTTTGGAAGATCCAAAGTTTAATCTACCTCTGACCACCCTAAGTTAGGAGAAGCGAGCGAATCAAGCAAGAAGCATCTGGGCTTGAGAAACCAAGTACCTCATTCATGAGTGTAACATGGCTATCAGATGAACTTAAAAGAAAAGGTTTTATGAAAGGCAGATGCAGTGTTTTATAGATTGAATGCATAAATGTACTTGTATGTTTTATTAATAAAATAAGTAGCTACGCCGTGCGGAATTCAAAAGAACAAAAGAAGAGTACCAATTGAAGCCAAGGAGAGGCGTAAAGGGAAATTGAGTTCGAAAATCCAAAACGGGAAAGTAATTATTTTGGGCATAAATTATATGAGTAATATCCAACTTAAACAATCTGTTGAACACTATTTCCAAAATAGAAAAATAGCTCCTTTTCTTTTGTCAAGCATTGTGCGTATGCTGACTTGCTTTTCTTTTAATTCCTTTTTATAAGGAATTATTGATTTCTTTTGATCAAGTGGACTTGACATTCTTTCTGTTTCAGTTAATTCATCAACTAACTGAATTTGAGGCATCCAATATTGTTCAAATATTATTTGTGCAATTGGATCTCCAATATCCACAAGATAATCATCATGATTTGTATTGACTAGCACAACATAAATCATACCTCGGTAGTCATTATCCACTACTCCTGCAGCTACATCAATGCCTTTTGCTGCTAGTGATGATTTTCCTGCTATTCTGCCATAGAATCCTTGTTGTGTTAATTCCATCTTGAGTCCCGTGGCTATTTCTTTTCTACTGAAAGCCTTAATTAGTATGCATTCAATACTAAATAAGTCAAATCCAGCAGCTCCTTCTGTCTTTTGGTGAGCAAGTACCAGTGGTAATATTTATGCGGAAAGTGGTTTACAGAAATGAGAGTTTCGAAGCGTTTTTAGGTGCTTTCGATGTGCTCTCTTAGTTACAACTGATGATATACTGGTATTTTCTAATACAGTATATGATCACAAGAAACACCTACAGATATTTTATGATATCTGTAAAAGAAATGGTCTAGTACTTTCAAAAGAGTGCTGTGTAAAAATAGAAGATGTTCCAAAGGAAGCAAAAAGAAAAGCAACCTATGCGATAGAAATTACTGGTATCAACTCCTTATACCAAGCAACTGAAAGATTGAAAGATGGAGAAATGATAAGCTCGAGGTTGCTCTGCTGGTGGATATTGAGGTGGTCCCATATTGGAATCTGTTGGGATTCTTAAGCTAGATTCTGCCACCTGTGAGGATGTTGATGCTTTTACTGTAAGTATTTCTTGTATATGAGGTGCATCATCCAATTCATTTAATCTCAATTTTGGATATTCCATCTCAGCCATCCTTGGACTGCTTTTATTGTACCTGATGGTCTTTATGAATGGTTAGTCATGCCATTCGGATTAAATAATGCACCGGCCATATTTCAAAGAAAAATGAATCAATGCTTTAGAGGACATGAAGATTACATAGCAGCTTACATCTGTAAAAGAAATGGTCATCTAACAGAAGTCTATGAGCGAGAAATTCAACAATTACAAAAAGAAATGAAAAAATTGGAAGCAACAATCCAACAAATGAAAGAGGAACAAGAAGAAAAAGAAGATCTTTAACTGTGCAGTACCAAATCTGCAAAATTTTCTTTCTTCCTCATATTCTACCGGTGAGGACCGTTTCTTTCTTTGGCGATTGCCCTTTCAATCGCTTTTCTATTGGAATATTTCTGTAGGGTTTCCCTAAAGTGTCTTGAACTTTCTCCTTTTCTTTTACGGAAAAATTTGGATTTCTTCCAGTCTTATTGGTAGATTCATCAAGATCCGTGTTCGAGTAGTATTTAACTTCTTCCGGGTTTTTCCACGAAATTTGAGTAGGTCGTTGATTTCTTTTTCTGATCTTCTTGATCTATATTACGCCATAGAATCCTTGTTGTGTTAATTCCATCTTCGAGTCCCGTGGCTATTTCTTTTCTATGAAAGCCTTAATTAGTATGCATTCAATACTAAATAAGTCAAATCCAAAGAACTCATTCGTCTTTTGGTGAAAAACTTTGGCATAATCAACAGTTTTACTGATTTTGACTACCAGACTATGCTCCTTGTTCTTCTTTTGTTTCTTAGGGTCCACCATGACTTCTGTTAGAGGATCATTTCTGGGTTCTTTTTCAATTGACAAAGTATCCCCAAATTTCCAGTCAATTTGTTGCAAGATATAGTCCAAAGCGTCTTTAAAGGAATAAAATCATTTATACCTTGGTCTGGCTAACTTTGCAGTTTTCTTCATTAATGAGGAATAATAGCAATTAATTGCTCGAGGTTGCTCTGCTGGTGGATATTGAGGTAGTCCCATATTGGAATCTGTTGGGATTCTTAAGCTAGATTCTGCCACCTGTGAGGATGTTGATGCTTTTCTTGTAAGTATTTCTTGTATATGAGGTGCATCATCCAATTCCTCTAATCTCAATTTGGATATTCTATCTCAAACCATTAAGGCGGTTTCTTATAAATTTCAATTTGGTACCATAGATGCTCTTTTTTATTAGGCAATTTGCAATTGATAGTCGGGATCTATATTCATTTCCAACGTTCTTTTCTCATTACTATTACCTTTTAATCGGTTAATAGCATTCTTTATCGTTTGTTTGTATCGATGATAATCCCTTATTTGATCATCAATAATGACTTGTATTATTCTATTTTCTCTGATTCTCTTACTGGAATCAATCCCCAATCTTTTTCTGATCTAGATGAGAGACACTTTGATTAAGTGCAGATTATCTCGGATGAGTAATTAAACACACAAGCTAATATTTATGCGAAAAGTGGTTTACAGAGATGAGAGTTTCGAAGCGTTTTTAGGTGCTTTCGATGTGCTCTCTTAGTTACAACTGAGATCCTTTTATAGATTACTAAAGACTCTAAATAATAATCAAGATGACTCATCAATCAAGATGCGTCTCGGGCCCTCGAGAGCGATTTGATGCAAGGTCTTCAATTATTCTCGCTTCTATTGTCTTGTTCGCCAATTATTTTGCAAACGGACAAACCGACACACTAGTGGCTTAATTATTTTACAAAATACCAAACCGACACCTAGTTGGAAAAGATTCCACTAAGTGTTCAGATAAAAGTAAGTGGGAGTACAGTGCAGCCCACTCACATGTTTGTTTCTTTTGTTGATTTAACTCAACTTTTCTTTTGATGACTTATTCCTTAGTCGGCCATGATTGACGCATACGTGGTTGGTGCGATGGTCTTCCACGTGTTTGTTGCTGGTTGATCTTGATCCTTCGGTGATTTGTAGTATCCGAGATTTCTCTTTTCCGGTCGCCTTCTATGCCTATATAGTCGATAAGCTCGCAATTCCTTTATCTTTTCTCTCGACTATCGAAAAAAGATCTTCTTTTTTCATTGTTCCTCTTTCATTTGTTGGATTATTGCTTCCAATTTTTCCATTTCTTTTGTAATCTTTGAATTTCTATTCATAGACTTCATTAGAGGACCATTTAAGGTTCTTTTCAATTGACAAAGTATCCCCAAATTCCCAATCAATTTGTTGCAAGATATAGTCAAAGCGTCTTTAAAGGAATAAAACTTTATACCTTGGTCCGCTAACTTTGCGCTTTCTTCATTAATGAGGAATAATAGCAATATATTCCCTATCGTGACCATTAACCGAGAATAGTAAGAGAAATTCTTACCTAATGGAGGCTCCATTATCTCATTGAATAATATCAGAAGCACAACATGCTTTATGCTTTTGACCACCGCTATTGGCTTTCCAAAGTGCATCGAGTAAACATTTCGATTTTCATCCAGAGGCGATTTTCCGAAGGACTAAATGCTTTTGGATCATTGCATCCGAAATTGGGTAATCGCAAAGCATCAAATCTACAAAATTTTCTTTCTTCCTCATATTCTACCGGTGAGGACCGTTTCTTTGCTAGACAGATTGCCCTTTCAATCAGTTTTTCTATTGAAATATTTCCTGTAGGGTTTCCCCTAGCAGGTCTTGAACTTTCTCCTTTTTCTTTTCTGGAAAAATTTGGATTTCTTCCAGTGCTATTGGTAGATACATCAGTATCATAAGAGAGTGAAATACTACAGGGAGGTTTTGGAAGATCCAAAGTTTAATCTACCTCTTGACCACCCTAAGTTCGAGAAGCGAGCTAATCAAACAAGAAGCATCTTGGCTTCTTCGAGAAACCAATACCTCATTCATGAGTGTAACATGGCTATCTGAGATGAACTTAAAAGAAAAGGTTTTATGAAAGGCGGATGCAAAGTGTTTTATAGATTGAATGCATAAATGTACTCGTATGTTTTATAAATAAAATAAGTAGCTACGTAGTGCGAATTCAAAAGAACAAAAGAAAATCCTCAATTGGATAAGTTAGTCCAAGAAATTGGTAGAATTAAGATCACAGAAGAGGTGAAACAAGACCACCAATGTGACAAGAAGATCGTATTATTTGAAATCTCAAGAAATTTTTGATTCAAGAAATCAAAAACAACACGAAAGCAGAGCAAGTACCAATTGGTACTAAACCTAGATTCTCTTTTGAGAAATCTAGATCGAGTAAAAGATCGGGGATTGATTCCAAGAAGAGAATCGAAGAAAATAGAATAATACAAGTCGTTATTGATGATCAAATAAGGGATTATCATCGATACAAACAAACAAAGAAAGAATGCTATTAACCGATTAAAAGGTAATAGTAATGAAAAAGAACGTTGAAATGAATATAAATCCGACTATCAATTGCAAATTGCCTAATAAAAAAGAGCATCTATGGTACTAATTGAAATTCTATATTCAAATAACTAGATGAACCACTAATAAAGTATATCAACATTATTCCGAGGAAAGAAAATTGATTATTGGCAAAATAATCAAGAAGAAATGCCTATGATTGCAAAAGAATCATATGATAAACTCAGAAGACAAGATCTAGATCATATCCATTTAGGAATGATAATGATCGTAATATATGCAATGCATAGAAAGAAAGCAGAGTAAAGGTTCTTCTTGTCATAAGAGACAAAAGATGGGGTAGTAATGAAGTTGGAATACTGGGCAAATGGAGATAGACTTGGCAAGGGTACGAATCGGTTTATTTCCTTCCGTAACAAATGATGACTATCAAAGATTTCTATCAGCATATGGAAATAGTGATTCAAACAAAAGGCTATGAATCATGGCAAGAAGGAAAATGAGAAGTTAATCTACTAATTACTCATGGAGTAGTTGGAAGATTAACAAATACAAGGCAAAGATCTTTTCGCTTTAGGAATACCAAGATATTGGAATTTCTAGCTTCAAATGGTGTAAAAGCACTGCAGCGAAGAATATTCTTGAAAAATTCAATGGTGAAACATGGAGAATTAAGCCTCCGGAAAGTTCAAAGAAAATACAATCAAGTTCCAAAGAAAGTTCAAACATGGGAAAACAAAGATGGATCTGTCGGCTTAAGATTTGCTCACAGAAAACAGAAAATACAAGAAGAAACATCCGAGATGAAGATGATCTTTGAAATTGAAAGAGCATTAGTCATAACTCGTAGTTCGAAAGAAGAAAAAAGAAGAATTAATCGAATGCTCCCAAAACGTTTTATTGAAAGTCAAAGAAAAGAAGGAATAACTGGGATTATTTAGAGAAGGTGTAATTACTGTTAAATACACCATTCTCAAGAAATAGATGATCCAAGAATCTGTGATGGTCGGGGAAAAGAATTTGATGAAGATGAAGAAACTTTAACAAAAGTTATCTTCAAAGAATATGACATGTATTGATTAGGAGGAAGTTGAAAATTCAAGATTAATTGCAATCGTGATATTGCAAAAGAAACCGCCTTAATGGTGAGATGGAATATCCAAAATTGAGATTAGAGGAATTGGATGATGCACTCATATACAAGAAATACTTACAAGAAAAGCATCAACATCCTCACAGTGGTAGATCTAGCTTAAGAATCCCAACAGATTCCAATATGGGACCACCTCAATATCCACCAAAGCAGAGCAACCTCGAGCAATTAATGTTAGGAAATTAAAGAAAATGGAAAATTTTCCGAGGAAAGAGAATGGAAGTCTCTAATAATTGGGTATTACCTCCCGCATAATCTCAAACAGTTCGATGTTAGTTTTACTCGATGATATATCCATGTATGAAGATGTCATAACAAGGTGGGAATCAAACAACAAAAACATGATTGATAGAATGAATTGGTAGACAATCAATCAAAAGTCATTTATATTGAAAATCTCCTGGAGAAATGATGAAGAGAATGTTCCAACAATGGAGATTAGTATTCCCCAAGAATATGAGATGCTTGCAAAGAAATGATGATACACAAGTCGTATTTTCACAAATACGAAAGATGATCACTTTAGAAGAACCCTATCAAGGTTCAACAGAATTTCAGGAAAGAACTTATGCAGACCTGGAAAGGATGACTTGTAAAGAGGTAAGATTTCTACCACAATTTCTCAAAGATTATGAAGATATTGCCTCTAAAACAGGTAGAGCATATGCTAGTCCAGAATTATCAGAAAAGTTCTTCAGAAAACTTCCTGAACTTTATGGAAAGAAAATAGAAGAAGAATTTAAAAGAAAACATCCAGGAAATACGGTTGGTGTACTACCAAGAGTACATTTCACATGGTTGTTTTTACAACAAATGTGTAAAGAAGCATCAATGCAACGAGGTCTTAAAGATCTCAACACATTATGCAGTAAAATACCAATTCCTGGGTATTACAAAGAAAATAAGAAATATGGTCTTAGAAAGGCTAAGACATATAAAGGAAAACCTCATGACACTCATATTAGGGTTTTCAAAAGAAAGAAACCTCCTACTCATAAATGTCGCTGCTATTCATGTGGAGAAGAAGGACATTATGCAAGAGACTGTAGAAGCAAACAAGGAAATTTAGCAAGAGTAGCGATGATTAATGAATTACAACTCCCTGAAGACTGGGATGTAGTCTCAGTAGATATGAACGAACCGGATAGTGATGGTATACTATCAATATCTGAAGGGGAGGATCCTGATCATTCAGTAGTCTTGCAAACATTAACAACCAGTCCAGAAGAATTTGTCTTTGTCATTACTGATTATGGCGAGATAAATCAAAGAAAATATTCCTGGTTAGAAAATGTAGTTCTACCACAGAAAATGACTGAGTGTGCACATACGTGGTCACATAACTCAAAAATAGCATATTACTTTATCGACATTGATAAATGTAATTATTGCAAAAGCAAAACCACAGAATTAATGAGGATACATTGTCATATGTGCAACATGACTCAGATGTCCTTTTTGCGCCATGCTATATCTTGAATCAAAGTCCAAAAGAGGTATTCAACATTTATACCTCAATTTTCCATAGGATAAAATGATCAATGAAATGAGCAACTACATTGATCAAATCCTAACAAAAATACAAAATTAATCTCAAAATCGAGGTTAGAAAAATAATGACTCCTTCCTACAAAGCAGAATTAGATCATTAAAGAATTAGATGATGATCAAAACTCAAAATGAGTTAAGAGCATCAAACCGTGCTTACCATCAAATGAATGTAAATCGAGAAACAAAGAAAGCGTGGTGGACCCTAAGAAACAAAAGAAGAACAAGGAGCATAGTCAGTAGTCAAAATCAAGAAACTGCTGATTATGCCAAAGTTTTTCACCAAAAGACGTATGAGTCATTGATTTGACTTATTTAGTATTGAATGCATACTAATTAAGGCTTTTAGTAGAAAAGAAATAGCCACGGGACTCAAGATGGAATTAACACAACAAGGATTCTATGGCAGAATAGCAGGAAAATCATCACTAGCAAAGAAAAGGCATTGATGTAGCTGCAGGAGTAAGTGGATAATGACTACCGAGGTATGATTTATGTTGTGCTAGTCAATACAAATCATGATGATTATCTTGTGGATATTGGAGATCCAATTGCACAAATAATATTTGAACAATATTGATGCCTCAAATTCGCTAGTTGATGAATTAATCAAACAGAAAGAATGTCAAGTCCACTGATCAAAGAAATCAATAATTCCTTATAAAAGGAATTAAAAGAAAAGCAAGTCAAGATACGACAATGCTTGACAAAAGAAAAGGAGCTATTGTGAAAAATAAATAATCGGTTGTACAACTTCATGGTTAGCTTCAAAATACCTGGATGTCCATAATTTCAACTACGCACAATTTTGGACACTCGAGCAACAAAGTGCTGTGTAAAAATAGAAGATGTTCCAAAGGAAGCAAAAAGAAAAGCAACCTATGCGATAGAAATTAATGGTATCAACTCCTTATACCAAGCAATGAAAGATTGAAAGATGGAGAAATGATAATTGATGGAAATCCTTATGTATCACCACTCACATCTGCATACCCATGTTAAAACAAGATGGAATTCAGATGATTATCAAAAGTAATTTTATACGAGCTCAAAAGGAGGAATTCAAATAAGGAAATACGTTGACCTTCTATAAGAATGTGTCAAAAGTGACAACAGAAAAGAAATTAAGATAGCAACACTAGCTATCCTCGAGCTTGAACTAGATTCCAATGAATATTATACCATTAAGAATATGGTATGTTATAACATTGGGAAGAGTATCTCACAATACTCAAAAGAAATACAAGAGAAATTAAAAGAATTAGAAGAATTGGAGTACATTGAAAAGATCCTCAAAACATGGGCTAAGAATGGGATACTATGCAAAATAGACATCATAAACCCGATATAACTATACAGATAAGCCCTTGAAACATGTTACTCCACCACGGCGTAACAATTCGTAAAACATGTCCGAAAGCATTATGGATCTAGGAGTCATAAGATCATCTTCTTCAAGACACGTAAAATGGCAATGATGTGTATTCGGAACAACAAGAGATCCAAACCGGTCAAGCTAAACATGGAAAGGAACGATGGTGTTTGACTACGTAAAACTCAACGAGAATACTCATAAGGATCAAGATTCACTACTGTATCAATACTATTATCAAAAGAATTGGTAATAGTTCAATCTATAGCAAATTTGATTTAAAGTGTGGTTTTCATCAAATAGCTACGGATCCCGAGTCTATTCCTTGACCGCTTTTATTGTACGATGGTCTTTATGAATGGTTAGTCATGCCATTCGGATTAAAGAATGCACCGCCATATTTCAAAGAAAATGGATCAATGCTTTAGAGGACATGAAGATTACATATAGAATTATATCGATGATATCTTGGTATTTTCTAATACAAGATATGATCATAAGAAACACCTATGATATTTTATGATATCGTAAAAGAAATGGTCTAGTACTTTCAAAAGAAAAATGGTGTGGGCGATCCGAAATAGAATTTCTTGGAGCTATTATCTAAGAAGAAAGATTAGACTACAACCCCATATAGTCAAAAAGTTATCGAATTTCAAGAACGACTAAAAGAAAAGAAAGGGTCATAGCCATGGCTAGAATCCTAAATTACGTTAGAAGCTATATTCCTAAATTAGGAATATTATGCTACCACTATATAATAAGACCAAATTTCAAATGCTAATAAGCGCTTGAGTCCAATGGATGGGAATTGGTCAAAGAAATTAAGAAAATTATCAACAATCTTCCAGAAATGGAATTACCACCACCAAAACATTATCATTGAAACTGATGGATGTATGGAAGGATGGGGAGGAATAGCCAAATGGAAGAAAACTAAAGGGAGTTCAATTGCAGAAGAACATGTTTTTGCATATGCTAGCGGAAAGTTTGACACAATAAAGTCAACAATCAATGCTGAAATAGCTGCATGCATAAATTCCTTGAACTCTTTCAAGATCCATTATTCGATCAAAAGAAATAACTTTATGCATCGATTGCCAAGCAATAATCGCTTTTATAATAAGCAATCACAAAATAAACCGCTCAGGTTAGGTGGATTAATTTTGTTGATTTTCTTACGAATACAGTGTCAAAATCATTATCGAACACATTAACAGAAGAAAATAAGCTCTGCAGATCAGCTATCCAGAATTGTTTTCAAGCTAACAACCATAAAATGGATAGATCAAGAAGATCAGAAAAAAGAAATCAACGACCCTACTCATCCCGTGAAAAAAACCCAGAAGAAGTTAAATACTACTCGCATACGGACATCGATGAATCTACCAATAAGACTGGAAGAAATCCAAATTTTCCGTAAAAGAAAAGGAGAAAGTTCAAGACCGCTAGGGAAACCCTACAGAAATATTCCAATGGAAAATCGATTGAAAGGGCAATCGCCCAAAGAAAGAAAGTCCTCACCGGTAGAATATGAGGAAGAAAGAAAATTTTCCAGATTTGGTACTGCACAGTTACCAATTTCGGATGCAAATGATCCAAAAGCATTTCGTCCACTGAAAAATCTGCCTCTGGATGAAAATCGAAATATTTACCGATGCACTTTGAAAGCCAATAGTAGTGGTCAAAAGATAAAGATATTGTGCTTACAAGATTATTTCAAAGAAGATAATGGAGCTCCATTAGGTAAGAATTTCTCTTACTATTCTCTCGTTAATGGTCCCGATAGGGAATATATTGCTATTATTCCTCATTAATGAAGAAAATCGCAAAGTTAGCTGCATCAAGGTATAAAGGATTTTATTCTTTAAAGACGCTTGACTATATCTTGTAATAAATTGATCGAGAATTTGGGATACTTTGTCAATTGAAAAGAACCCAAAATGGTCCTCTAATGTAAGTCTATGAGCGAGAAATTCAAAGAATTACAAAAAGAAATGAAAAATTGGAAGCAATAATTTAACAAATGAAAGAGGAACAAAGAAGAAAAGAAAATCTTTTTCAGATAGTCGGAGAAAAGATAAAGGAATTGCCGAGCTTATCGCACCATAGACATGAAGACTTAACCGTAAAAGAGAAATCCCAGATACTACAAATCAATGTAAGGATCAAGATCAACCAGCAACAAACACGTGGAAGATCATCGCACCAACCACATGTGCGTCAATCATGGCCACCTAAGGAATAAGTCGTCAAAAGAAAAGTTGAGTTAAATCAACAAAAGAAACAAACACGTGAGAGGCACACTGCATCTCCACTTACTTTTATACTAACACTTAGTGGAATCTTTTCAACTAGGTGTCGGTTTGGTGCTTGTAAAATAATTAAGCCACTAGTGTGTTGGCCCGTCCATTTGCAAAATAATTGGCGTAACAAGACAATAAAGCGTAATAATTGAAGACCTTGCATCAAATCGCTCACGAGGGCCCGTAGACGCACCCTTGATTGATGAGTCATCTTCAATTATTATTTCTGTAGTCTTTAGTAATCCTATAAAAGGATCTCACAGAACTAAAAGAGCACATCGAAAGACCTAAAAACGCTCAAACTCTCATCTCAGAAACCACTTTTCGCATAAATATTAACTTGTGTGTTTAATTACTCATCCGAGATAATCCGCACTTAATCAAAGTGTCTCTCAAGATCTTATCTGGGAAACAATTATATTTGCTCCCTTTATAGTTCCGTGCTATAATGAAAACTACAAATAAAACAGAACATGGAAAAGAAGGCAATATATACTTACAACTGGAGTCATGCTATAAGAAGGTGGCTCAAGAACAAAGTTTTCGTCTCTCACAACCCCGTTCACCATGAGCTTCCCATTACGAACCTGCAGTTAATTGATTCCCCATATTCCAAGACCAAATTTTAGAACATTTAAAAACAAGTAGTTCTTAGATGCACTAAAGAATATTTCTTTCCGTGACGTGAATCACATTCCACATAGGAGACATTTGATTGCCTCTTTAATGTAATTAACATTGTTATTTAGTAGAATGGAAGTAGACAAATGACTTGTCCTCCTTAAAACCTAGTAGAAACTCTTGAATCTCAGGGAAGAATTAAAGTTCATTGAATCAACAAGATGAGAAATGATTTAATAGAATTAGTTGAGAATTGCTTCTGTAAGTATTCTGACCTCCACTATGTCACCTTCCTTAGCAACAACTCGTTTTATGAAGACGTCATCATCAGTGTATCCAACTTCTTGAAGGACTGGTGGACTTCTGAAAATCACTATATCATTTGCACATGGCTTTCTGAAATAGTATGTAACCTGGCAAGTTTAATTAGTTAATTATGCATGGTTATCCTTCAAGAAAAATCCATCTACAGTGTAAAGTCTTAGGCAAAAAATACAAGGATGCATTCATTTTTAATCTTCAGAAACTCTTCAGCAACCAAAAAAAAAAAAAAGGAATACATTCATTATATGTGCAATCCTACTAAGAGCTATAACTCTCCCAATCACATTTCACAACAAGAAGCCAACCCGCATAAAATTCATTGTTTTTCCATCCATAAAGAAGCCCAAAAAGTTGTAGTAACCTAAATTCAGATCAAAGTCTTCAATTTCATGCAAAGAGAAACACAAGATTTCATTACGTACATAAAAATATTATAAGCTCGAAAGCATTAAAACACAACAGTACCTTCTCAGCAACAATCCGATCACCGACATCAAATGTGGGATACATCGACAAGGAAGGAATGTACCTTGGCTCGGCTACGAAGGTCCGAAACGCAAGCGAAACTGCCACGGCAGCAATCACTGTCTTTGCATCATCGGCATTGAAATTTAACCAATCCGGCAAAATTCCAGCCTTTTTGTCCAACTCCCCATCGCCGTCATCTCCACCATCACCGCCATCACCACCATCATCACCACCCCGACCACCATCGGAGTCTACAACTACCTTGGTATCTTCACTCGAAGTCCTAATCCTACAGAAGCGTGTTCTGGAGGGTTTAGAGAAAGAGAAGGTGAGATTAGGGTTTCTAAAGCAGTATAATGTGAGGGGATTATGAGAAATTACGATGGATTTCGAGAGGGAGTGGGGATGTTGAACAGAGGGTAAAGCACATGAGAGCTGTAGAGACAACATCTCAGCCCGGACTTCTATGACAGGGTAGTAGTACATACAACAAGTGAGGGATGGGCTTCTATATCAGAGCCGGAGCGCTTTCTATCTTCTTTAAAATTTGGGAAAAGACGAATTTAGCCCTAATATTTACACTTTTTTTTTCTTATGAGGTGTTTTTAAGAGAATTCCAATTATAGGAAGATACTTGTAGTTTATTCACTTTCGTAACTAATTCTTTTCGAATCTGACAGGCCCTCCTCAAAAAGAAAGCTCAATCTTAAATTTTAAATGTATTTATACATAAAGACGATTTGAACTCACAATTTCACTTAAACTAAAAGAGTCTTTTACTAATTCACCTTCACCTTAGGATTCCTAATATTTACACTTTAAATCTAAGATGGCCCGTAATATTTTGGAGTAGTCAAGTTGAGCTACAACCGCCTCCATCAGTTAAATTCCTAGTAATCTAAGATAGTCTCCAATATTTTTGGAGTGTTTAAAAATAGTATTTTGGAGTGTTCAAGTTGAACTATAACGGGACAAAAAAATTAACAGAGTTAGGCCTCCGTTAGTTAAATGCTACGTAGCATTTTTTTTGAAGTGACATTTTCTTAACGTGTTTCCCAAAATTTTATTAAAGTGGGCCTCACATTGATGATGTATATCATACTTATTTAAAATGGATGTGGCTTCCATGGAAGTTTAAATACTGCATTTGTAAGTCTTAAACCCTGCATTTGGAAACTTGAGTTGAACTGAAAATAGGTACTACTTCTATTTAAACACTGCGTTTAGAGCTCATCCCTAAGGCTCATCATTTTGAAGCAGCGACACTTTGCACTGTTTTGGAGTAGCAACAATCCACATCGTTACTCCTTCTTCCTCAATCCCTAATTCTCATCTTCTTCGGATGATTTCAATTTGATCAATTTCAGTCCCACCTAATTATTCTTTAGATGATTTTACACATTCCTAGATCCCTAATTATTTCTTCTTCTCTCACACTTCGTTTATAACGTTAGCAGCAACTAATAGGCTTTTTGGATTTTTTAACAAGAAGTCAACAATCTATCGTGGTGGGTCCATTGTTGTCTAGCTTTTATGTTTTTGTTTGTATGGTCTCCTAAATCTGTTTGTTTGTTTATGATTGTACATTGTGATCTCCTATGCTTGTTGAGGTGTTACATATTGGGATCCCCTTTATGTAGATTTATTTAGGAAGACAAGATGTTGGCAATGAATGTGTTGGTAACAGACTTCTCCACATTTAAAAGGATTATACTTTTTTCTCTCATTTCTAGTTAATTGTTTTTTTCTCTTACATATTCTTTCAGTGCACACAATTTCTCTTTAGGGAGAAAATATGCTTCTCTATAGTTAAAGTTTTGACAGTTAGATGTAGACATTCCTCTATCAATTTATTTCCACTTCAATCCAATTGTTAAATATTTAAATCAATTAATGAATAACAGATGCATAAGCTACTGTTGTTATAAAGAAGATGGATTAGAAATGTAAAATTTTGTTGATTCATAAATTTAAAATAAGTACTTTAACCATAATAGTTATGTTATTTGATAATCTATTAGTCCTCTTAATAGAGTTATTCTGTTGACTAAAATAAACGAATTCATATTTTAGTTATGAACAGAGGACAAGAAAAATATGAAGATTACATCACAAGATTTGAGCATTATAAGTTCCAAGCTGTAAAAATATTCATTAGAGATTAAAAAAAGGGATCTAGAATACGAATTCTTTTATTTCTATTTGTTTTTCCGAATATTTGTTATTGGTTTAATTTTCTATATGTAGGAATTAAATTGTTTAGTGCCTAGGTGTGATGAACCCTAAGTTGTGATGATAATATTATTTAATCTTTTATTCAATGTAGTTGTATTGATTGATTTATTAAAATTCAATTATATATTATAATCCTTTATATTAAGACCAAACATAATAGTGAAATTCACAAATCAATAATTCAAATTTTGAGGTTTTAAGTGGAGAGAGTTTTTAGTTAACAGTTGTAGGTTAGTTGTTAATAGCCTTCAGAAAGATATTAACTTAAGATAGGAATTTCCATGATTCAATAATCAAAATTTTAATTTCATGATAAAGGTTTAGTATTTAAGATATCTTAGGAGGATTCATTACCTAGGTACTACTTATTTGATATTGATTATTCGTAATATTTTCTTTATCTAAGTTCTAATATTAATTAAGAACTTAAGAAGTTCTAATAACCAAGCATTGATCATAAATAGTCAATTGAAAAAACAAAGTCAACACATCATCAAAACAAAGTCAACATCACAATCCTAGTTTCATAACAGTACAAATCCATCCTCTCATATTAAGCTACTATAAAGGTAGTAGCTCCACAAAAAACATCAACTCAAATATCTTGATGAAGTCAAACATCTTCATCTAGCAGGTCCCTGACATAACGCGGTCTCTGTTCTTCATTTAGATCCCAGAAAAGATTCGCAGCAGGAACATCCTTAGCGAATATCCTTCCAATCTTGATGACTCCTTCAGTAGAGAAGCCCAACTTCCCTAGCTCATCACCTAGCCTCGACCCATGCAATCCTACCATGGCATCAGCAATGATCCTAGCATTTTCTTTCCCACTATCAATCGCAAGAATAAAAGAGGCAGCAACGTTCTCTAATACTTCGACATACCTCATCTTCCTTTTCCCTTTGTTTTGTCGGATTCCGTTAGTGTTGCTCGAAGAGGCGACAGAACCTAAGACATTGGCTGAAGTAGTTAGGGGAGGAGTGACTGATGGGGCTGTGGGATCAAGTTGGGCAAGAGACGCTATTGGATCATCTGGTCCTTCACCTTCAGTGTCATCAGTGTTCACCGAGAACAAGACTCGCCTCGCTGTAATCGCTCTCGCCAAAACAAACTCGAGTCTTGGGTAAAGTGGGAAAGGCTTACCTGGAGTATAATACTTGTTGGGATGCCCCTGGGAAAAACATTGGAAAATGTCAGCATTACAAACTTCTCATTATTACGATAATTTAACAAACAAACAACAATTAAAAAAATTTCCCTCATCCATTCATCCAAAACTTGCTTGCTGTCTACCTCAACACAATGCTTGCTTTCGTTCCAACCAAACCCACTGCAATTTAACATGTCAAAGGATGTTTGATATTTATCCTTCAACCTCTTGTTTTTATTTTTTACATGCCTCTTGTCAATGCCACAATCAGGAAACTTGTCAACCATCATTCTAGCAAGTAGTTGGAAAGTATCAGGCTTAAACTGGCCATTATCAGCTCTGTGACCAGCAACAACTACCTCCTCCATGAAGGTGATAAATGCCTCTGTTTCACCTCAGTCCAAATCCTTGACATTGCACCTAAACCATTCAATGCCATTCCCAAAACATTCCATTTGCATAAATGATTAAACAACATACATTGAAACATTTATGGTTGTAACGAATATAATATTGAATTCAAAGAAACAAATAATGAAGTTAAAGGGGTTAATGATCAAGTTGGATAGAAGAGGAAGTAAGGACAACAGTTAATTCACTCAATTAAACAAAAAAAGTATACAGTTTTGGACCCATCTAATTACAAACCCTCAATTCAATAAACATAACATGAACTAAATGAAAGTACACAATTAATGGTTCCTTCTCCATTCCTCAAACATGTTCTGAGCTAAATCCTCTCTCTGTTGATTCCATTCATTAGTTGTGGCAACACGATCAACCATTTGGGGCAAGGATGCATCTTCCCTAATTAGTTGATCCTCATCTTGAAGAGCAATTTGCTCAATAGGATCGGAAGTCATATGCAACCTAATAAAGTTGTGCAACAGGCAACATGCAACATGCAAGAATTATGTGAACATGTGTGGCAGTTGCATAAAACGATAGATGTTGAGCCCGGGTCCCGGATCCCCTATCCCGAGGTGGCCCCTCGGGCTGCGCCAACGACGAGCTCCCAAACATAACAGACTCGATCCCAACATCCATACATAACCCGATTCACACATGCATTTTCGCATACGCTATAATAACATACAACTATTAATTAAACACCCCATAAACCAAGGGCTTCATGTCATTATAATCCGAAGGAAATTCAACAATTATTCTCAAAATAGCATAATACAAAATAATGTTTAAATCTAAAATACATGAATATGCTCCATGATGATATGCTTGGCGGGCTAACCAAAATACTAACTTAATACAAAGCTCCTAACTATCTTGAAGTTTTCGATGCCTTGTAAGGTCAACGATCGCCCTGCTCGCACTGAGGAGGGAGATAATGGGGTGAGTCGAAGCTCAAGAGTATATACATTTATAGCCATTGGCAACGAGCCACACATTCAAGCATATACATGTACACATATAAGCATAGAGCAAGTCATCAATCCATCACTTTACAATCATCGCAGAAGATGTCATATGATTACACAATTTAACAATTTAACATGTGTCATGCTCAACAAATCAATCATGCATGCACAAACAATTAGCTCGAGAGTTCTGTAAAATGATCCGGATAAACCGAAGCTTATACCGTAAACTATCCGAGTCCGATTTCTCAAAGATCTCGTTGCTTCAAGCGGGCAGCCGGGAGAAGGCTATACGTTAACGTGCACGTGACTATCCATCCGTTACTCTCTCACCCAAATAAAGCACATAACGATCTGTTTCATGCTCAAAGCATTTTAACAAAGCTTTCATATTTTTCGTTCTTTTCATTCTTGCAAAATGTCATAAGGTCTATCAAGGCCATACATAATCGTGATCACAATGCATTTCATAATTCAACACAAGTCACACACATGCAAGCAAGCAAGCATAACATTTTGCCCATACACACAACGACCATAAATATATTACCCACCTAATATCGCTCAGAAATCTGACTCACTGTTGTCCTTTCTCTTGCGATTGGGTCAGGTCGGCTTGGTTTCCTATAACAAACCGAGTTCACATTCAATTAACGTTCAAAAGAAATATTCAAAAGCTTGAAAATCGAAAATACTAACACTAAAAGTCTACATTCGACTTCCATCTCAAAATTCCGAACCCTTAGAGGCTCATCCGAACTTCCCTTCTCCATACAACTTGTAGTCCTTTATATCTAGTTCACAACGAATCCAAAATCACCTCATTTAGACATCCACCACAAAAGATATGTCCAAAATACCAAAATATATCTTTGTTGGAAACAGGGCTCATGATTTAACGACTGTGTTTCGCCGCAACATGCACGCAAGCATGCACCGCAAAGAACATCCTTCGCACGTCAAGGCGCGCACAGCTTTTCAAGACGTCATGCAAGCGTGCTTCTTCACACGTCGCGACAAATATAAATTCGTACGTCGCGACGAACTCGCACATCGCGACGTGTTCATACGCACGTCGCGACGTGCGGGCCTGGAGAACGACTCCGAACCCGAATTTTCCAGCATTTTTCAACTTCAATCCTTCTCTGAATCACATACAAGATATCTACACCTTGATTCAAGTCTTACACTACATTTCTAACCCATTAACACCTTAAAAATAGCACAAAATCATCAACCCAAAGAAATCTATCCATTTTTCCCTTTAAACCCTAAATCACTGATTCTCACACATTCAACCTACCTTTAGGTTTAATCTAACCACAACAAGATTAAACGTAGCGTAACTTATCCAGAAACACTTCGAATCTATCAGAAAACTTCAAAGATCGATAACCCCTATTTCTTTTCTCTTCTTCTTCTCCCACGATAATACTCTCCTTCCCTTTTTTCTTCTTTTTTCTTTTCCTTCTTCTAATTCCTTCTAACTCTTAAGCCTAAAGGGGGACAAAGACTAAGTTGCCCCTCCTTGCAAAGCCTAAACCACTCCAACTCAAGCAATCTTCCTAAAATGCCCTCATATTATTTTACCCTATAATTCTCATTTAAACCACACTAAACTTAACAAAATCTCAATTATCCACTAATACTCCCAATTTCATCAACTAAGACATAAACACATAATTAACACAATTCATGCTTAATGACATCATAAAAAAATTCAGGGTTCAACATTTCTCCCCCTCTTAAAAGAAATTTCGTCCTCGAAATTATTACATGAATCATCGAAGAGATACGAATACTTCTCCTTCATGGATCCCAATGGCTCCCAAGTAGCCTCCTCTATCGAATGATTCCTCCACAGGACTTTGACTAACTGAGCCTTCTTATTCCTAAGAACCTTTTCCTTGGTGTCCAAAATCTCCACTGGAAGCTCTTCATAACTCAGATCATCTCTCAATTGAACATCACTAGTCTTAACAATATGAGAAGGATCCGATATATACCTCCTCAATATGGAAACATGAAAAACATCATGAATCTGAGACAATTCTGAAGGTAATGCCAACCTATAGGCGAGTAGTTCAGTCCTCTCAAGGATCTCATAAGGACCCACATACCTCGGACTCAACTTACCCTTTTTGCCGAACCTCATTACTCCTTTCCAAGGAGACGTCTTAAGGAACACCTTCTCACCGACTTCGAACTCCATCTCCTTTCGGTGTGCATCAATGTAACTCTTCATCCTATCCTGTGCTGCCTTAAGTCACTGCTTAACTAAATTGACTTTCTCAAATGTCGTCTGAATCAATTCTGGTCCTACCAGTTTCCTCTCTCCTTCTTCATCCCAACAGATCGGAGTTCTACATCTCCTACCATACAAAGCCTCATATGGAGCCATCTGAATGCTTGAATGGTACGAATTGTTGTAAGCAAATTCGACCAATGGAAAATGTTCATCCCAAGCTCCTTTGAAGTCCATCACACAAGTCCTGAGCATTCCCTCAAAAGTCCAAATGGTCCTCTCAGATTAACCATCCGTCTGAGGGTGAAAAGTCGTACTAAAATTCAGCTTAGTCCCTAAAGTTTCCTGCAAACTTCCCCAAAACTTCGAAGTAAACCGAGGATCCCTATCAGACACAATCGAGTCCGGAATCCCATGCAATCGCACTATCCCATCGATGTACTTCTTTGCTAGCACATGCAAAGAATCAGTTTGCTTAATCACCAAAAAGTGAGCTGATTTTGTCAACCGATCCACAATAACCCAAATGGCATCGTGCTTCCTACTAGTCCTAGGCAAACCCATCAAAAAGTTCATGGTCACCCTTTGCCACTTCCATTCTGGGATGGACAATGGCCTCAACTTGCCTGAAGGTACCTGGTGTTCAGCTTTAACTTGCTGACACACTAGACACT
Organism: Erythroxylum novogranatense; assembly: GCA_029891385.1. Taxonomy (NCBI): domain Eukaryota; kingdom Viridiplantae; phylum Streptophyta; class Magnoliopsida; order Malpighiales; family Erythroxylaceae; genus Erythroxylum; species Erythroxylum novogranatense. The sequence goes on along the minus strand of CM057226.1, from coordinate 49,680,501 downwards.
TACTCACAAACTCTGCTACTTCCCTTTTCATCCCTTTCCACCAAAAATGCTCTCTCAAATCTCTATACATCCTGGTGCTACCGGGATGCATGACATAAGGCGCATTGTATGCCTCATCCAAAATCTCAGCCTTAACCTCTTGCATATCTGGAATACAAAGCATGTTCCCCACAGACATCAGTCCATCATCCCTCACTATCACTTCAGAAATCTTACCATTCTGAATTTCATCTCGAAGCTTACTCAAATCCGCATCTTGAACCTGCAAGTCTCTAACTTTCTCCCTGAGTATCGGTCTCACTCGGAAGTTAGCTAGAAGACAATCTAGCTCCTCCTGCTTCAAGCTTATCTTAAGCTTGGCCATCCTTTCCAATAAAGGAAGATAAACTGTCCGAACATGAGCAATCGAAGCCTTCCTACTCAAAGCATCCGCCACTACATTGGCCTTGCCTGGATGATACTCAATCAACAAGTCATAAGCCTTAAGCAACTCTATCTACCGTCGCTGTCTCAAATTCAGTTCCTTCTGGCTCAACAAGTACTTAAGACTCTTATGATCGGTAAAGATCCTCCTTTGAACTCCATACAGATAATGCCTCCAAATCTTTAAGGCAAAGATCACTGCTGCCAACTCTCGTGTGTCGGATAATTCAACTCGTAAGGCTTCAACTGCCTCGAAGCATATGCTATCACCCTGTCTCCCTACATCAAGACACAACCAAGACCCTTCCTCGAAGCGTCACTATACACGGTATAGCCCTCCTCTCCAGAAGGCAGAATCAAAATCGGAGCACTTGTAAATCTATGCTTGAGCTCTTCAAATCTCTTCTGATACTCATCACTCCAGATAAACTTCTGATTCTTCCTCAACAACTTAGTCATCGGAGTGGCTATCATGGAGAATCCCTCCACAAACCTCCTGTAGTAACCTGCCAAACTCAGAAAACTCCTCACCTCTGCTACATTCTTCGAGGCTTCCCAATTAACCACAGCTTCTATTTTCTTTGGATCCACATGCACTCCTTGTTCTGAGATCACATGTCCAAGAAATGCAACTTCCCTCAGCCAAAATTCGCATTTATTGAATTTGGCATACAACTCATTTCTCCTCAAAGTCTCCAAAGAAATCCTCAATTGCTCTTCATGCTCCTCATCACTCTTGGAATAAACCAATATATCATCAATAAAGACAATGATAAATTGGTCCAAGAATGGCTTAAACACCCGATTCATCAAATCCATAAAGGCTGTAGGGGCATTTGTCAATCCAAAAGGCATAACCATAAACTCAAAATGCTCATACCGCGTCCTGAAAGCAGATTTTGGCACATCCGACTCCTTAATCCTCAATTGATGATAACCCGATCTCAAGTCTATCTTGGAGAAGACTTTCGCCCCTTGCAATTGATCAAACAGATCATCAATGCGAGGAAGCGGATATTGTTCTTCACAGTGACCTGATTCAGTTTCCGGTAGTCCACACATATCCTCAACGATCCATCTTTCTTCTTCACAAAAAGAACCGGAGCTTCCCAAGGTGAAGAGCTCGGCCGAATATACCATTTTTCTAACAACTCCTCCAATTGCTCCTTAAGCTCCTTCAATTCTGCCGGAGCCATCCGGTAAGGCGGAATTGAAATCGGCGCCGTACCTGAAAAGAGCTCAATGGGAAACTCAATTTTTCTAACTGGCGGTAATCCTGGCAATTCCTCAGGACAGACATTCGAGAATTCCCTGACTACTGGAATATCCTCAAGCTTCCCTCTATCTGCTCTGGAGTCTACCACATAGGCCAAAAATGCCTCACATCCCTTCCTCAACATCTTCTCTGCTGTCATGGCTGAAACAATTCTGGGCGGACTTGCTTTCCTGTCCCCAGCAAACATCACTCTTCTGCTGTCGTCCAATTCAAATTCTACTGTCTTTTGCTTACAATCCAGACGGGCATTGTACTTCTCCAAAGTTTCCATGCCCAAAATCACATCTAATCCTCCCATCTTCAGTGGCATTAGATCCACTACCAAAAGTTCTCCACCAATACAAATCTCACAGCCTCTAAACACTTGACTAACAATAATATACTGATCGGTTGGAGTACTCACCATCAGCGGAGTATCCAAAGGGCTCACAATTCTATCACACACAGGTCTACTCGAAGAAACAAACGAATGGGTAGAACCCAGATCAATCAAAGCAAGCACATCATCAAAAAATAACTTAACCGTACCAGTCACAACATTTGGAGCGGTCTCTGCATTCTCCCGAGTCATCGCAAACACTCTAGCAGTGCGCGCCTCGGTCTCCCCGAATGCTCACTCATGGTTGCATCGAATCGCCCACTTCTATCAAGTCCTCCGTCCCACGCCTCGCTCTCCGAAGCTTGATCCGACTTCTCTCTTGTCGTGGGGGCTGAGGATACTCTCTAGCAATGTGTCCCTTCTCCCCACAGTTAAAGCAAGCTCCTGACAATCTATAGCACTCTCCTCTATGGGGTCTCCCGCAATGCTCGCACTTCGGAATAAATGACCTATCCCCATCTCCCCTTCTATTGCCGCCTACCGTAGAGGCTTGGTGAGAAACAATAGAAGTCTTCATAGGCCTAGGTCGGCTCGCACCACTGCTCCTCTCCTCAGACTGAACAGGGAAGCTCCTGGCACTCCTGTCGGGCATAGGAGTACTAGTACTACCTCCCCTCCTGAACTGCTCTCTTCCTTTTCTCTTTTTGTTCACTACACTCTTGATGTTCTTAATATTCTTAACCCTCAAACCCGCCTCAACCAGCTGCTGAAAATCACAAAAATTCTGCACTATCACTTTTTCTCTAATGGCCAAGTGCAGACTCGACTCAAACCGGCGACATTTAGCAGCCTCACTCAGCATCAAATCCGAAGCATACCTCGCCAACTGAGTGAACCGACGCTCATACTCACTAACTGTCATCTCTCTTTGAGTAAGACCGAGGAACTCCCTCTGCTTCTGCTGAATGTAGACCTCATATAGATATTTCTTCCTGTAAGCAGCAAGGAAGTCTTGTCATTCCAACCCTACTAGTCTCATCTGGTTCCCTGGCACAGTCTCCCACTAATGAAGAGCATCTCCCTGAAGCAAACTGGCAGCATAGACAACCCTCTTATCATCCTCACACTCCATCTGATCTAGCACCCTCTCGGTCTTTCTCAGCCATGTCTCAACTTCCTCAGGATCAGTGGTCCTGTAGAAGTCCACTGCTCCATATTTCCTCAACTTGTCGAACCGTCTGCCCTTCTTAGCTGGGGCTTAAGCAAAAGGCTGTGGCATCTGACCCATAGCCTGAACAAACACCTGAGTAAACGCCTGAAACAACCTCGAATCTAGCGGAGGCACTGGCTCCTGCATAACTGGCAACTCCTGCGTCTGCGATGGCATGGGCTCACTACCTAGCCCTACAGAGGTCTCAACATTCCCTGGGGCTACCGACTCATCAGTCCTCTCCTCTCTAGTCGGAGAGTCAGGTGCAACAAATCCTTGCAGAACTCCTCATGTCCTTCTATGAGGTGGCATCGTACTCCTTCAAAGATCGACACTAAGGATTAGCTACATGTCAATCTAAATTCCTACATGTATGCATGATATGCTTTTCACTTAATGCACTCAATCAAATGCAACACATAAGCATATATCAAACAATTCATCCTACTATGCATTCTAAGCCGAGGACACCAAACCTAAGGCTCTGATACCAAACATGTTAGACCCGGGTCTCGGATCCCCTATCCCGAGGTGGCCCCTCGGACTGCACCAGCGACGACCTCCCAAACATAACGGACCCGATCCCAACATCCATACATAACCCGATTCACACATGCATTTTCGCACACGCTATAATAACATACAACTATGAATTAAACACCCCACAAACCAAGGGCTTCATGCCATTACAATCCGAAGGAAATTCAACAAGTATTCTCAAAATAGCATAATACAAAATAAAGTTTACATCCAAAATACATGAATATGCTCCATGATGATATGCTTGGTGGGCTAACCAAAATACTAACTTAATACAAAGCTCCTAACTATCTTGAAGTTTCTGATGCCTTGTAAGGTCAACGATCGCCTGCTCGCACCGAGAAGGGAGATAATGGGTGAGTCAAGCTCAAAGGGCATATACATTTATAGCCATTGGCAATGAGCCACACATTCAAGCATATACATGTACACATACAAGCATAGAGCAAGTTATCAATCCATCACTTTACAATCATCGCAAAAGATGTCATATGATTACACAATTTAACAATTTAACATGTGTCATGCTCAACAAATCAATCATGTATGCACAAACAATTGGCTCGAGAGTTCCGTAAAACGATCCAGATAAACCAAAGCTTATACCGTAAACTATCCAAGTCCGATTTCTCAAGGATTTCGTTGCCTCAAGCGGGTAGTCGGGAGAAGGCTATACGTCAACGTGCATGTGACTATCCATCCATTACTCTCTCACCCAAACAAAGCACATAACGATCTGTTTCATGTTCAAAGCATTTTAACAAAGCTTTCATATTTTTTGTTCTTTTCATTCTTGCAAAATGCCATAAGGTCTATCAAGGCCATACATAATCGTGATCACAATGCATTTCATAATTCAACACAAGTCACACACATGCAAGCAAGCAAGCATAACATTTTGCCCATACACACAACGACCATAAATATATTACCCACCTAATATCGCTCGGAAATCTGACTCACTGTTGTCCTTCCTTTTGCGATTGGGTCAGGTCGGCTTGGTTTCCTATAACAAACCGAGTTCACATTCAATTAACGTTCAAAGGAAATATTCAAAAGCTTGAAAATTGAAAATACTAACACTAAAAGTCTACATTCGACTTCCATCTCAAAATTCCGAACCCTTAGAGGCTCATCCGAACTTCCCTTCTCCATACAACTTGTAGTCCTTTATATCTAGTTCACAACGAATCCAAAATCACCTCATTTGGACATCCACCACAAAAGATATGCCCAAAATACCAAAATATGTCTTTGCTAGAAACAGGGGCTCGCCGCAGCGAACGGCTTGCGTGCACGCCATGACGAACACCTCTTCGCACGGCGCGGCGTGCATAGTTTTCTCACACGTCGCGGCGTGCTCCTTCTCACACGTCGCGATAAATATAAATTCGTACGTCGCGATGAATTTGCACGTCGCGACGTGTTCATACGCACGTCACGACGTGCGGGCCTAGAGAGCGACTCCGAACCTGAATTTTCCAGCATTTTCCAACTTCAATCCTTCTCTGAATCACATACAACATATCTACACCTTGATTCAAGTCTTACACTACATTTCTAACCCATTAACACCTTAAAAACAGCACAAAAACATCAACCCAAAGAAATCTATCCATTTTTCCCTTTAAACCCTAAATCACCGATTCTCACACATTCAACCTACCTTTAGGTTTAATCCAACCACAACAAGATTAAACGTAGTGAAACTTACCCGGAAACACTTCGAATCTGTCAGAAAACCTCAAAGATCGACAACCCCTATTTCTTTTCTCTTCTTCTTCTCCCACGATAATACTCTCCTTCCCTTTCTTCTTCTTTTTTCTTTTCCTTCTTCTAATTCCTTCTAACTCTTAAGCCTAAAGGGGGACGAAGACCAAGTTACCCCTCCTTGCAAATCCTAAACCACTCCAACTCAAGCAATCTTTCCAAAATGCCCTCATATTATTTTACCCTATAATTCTCATTTAAACCACACTAAACTCAACAAAATCTCAATTATCCACTAATACTCCCAATTTCATCAACTAAGACATAAACACATAATTAACACAATTCATGCTTAATGACATCATAAAAAAATTCAAGGTCCAACAATAGATTTCTGAGGATTTTCCATCTTTTTTTCAACAAACCAAATGCACGTTCAATGATATTTCTTGCAGATGAATGTCTCTTATTAAAAAGCTCTTCTGGGTTCCTAGGTGCCCTTCCATCTCTTGCCCACTCTTGAATATGATATCTTGTGCCTCTATAAGGTGCAAGAAAGCCAGGACCATTGGTATAGCCAACTTCTACTAAGTAGTAATTCCCTACAATCAAATGACACTCTTACTATTGCATTTGTATTCAAACATTTCCAATAAATATACAAGGACTAATAGTTCTTATGTTACATACCCATTGGATCTTGAAGTCCATTACTGTAGCGCACCCTTACCGTAGAGTATACACCGGGACGCCCGTAGGTCATGCCGATACATACCCTACGATGAGGGTGCACTATCATACGATTAATTCTTTAAACCTCATGGCATCAATAATAAAGCGGTAAGATCACAATCACTAAATTTTGAAACCAAAAGATATCCTTCATTTCATTTCTGAAAAACCATAAGTACATACTTCTGTCATGATTACAACTGTATAGACCCAAAATAAACAGTAATAACTCCTAACTAGATCATCCCTAAAATATCCCAAAGGATCCCCAGCTGACCGACCTGTGGGCCATGCTACTCTCGCCGGCACACACACAGCAGGAAAAGTCTCACTATCCGGAGCTAGGAGTCACACTATCGCTGTCCTGAAAAATAGTCACAATTTGGGTGAGTTTGTGAAAACTCAATGAGTAACCATCATCGATGGTTTACTCAATTCATGCATTACGTGAAATTGCGTACAAAGTAACATATATCATATTTAAAATCATAATTCAGAAGTTCATAAAACCATGATCACACATTTGTATTTAATCCTATATCAAATCCACAGCACAATCACAGATTGAATGCATAATGATTTCCATTTCATTTTAGCGTTGGATCAGGCGCCGAATTATCCCATTTCGGGCACGCCACACATTACACGTAAATCGTGTTTTCGGGGTAGAGAGCCCTCTGGTATGCACTCATCGCCCACGCAAGCACTAGTGGATAGGAGAGCCATCCGGTATGCACTAATCCCTTCTCAAGAATCGAGCTTATAGCCCAATCGATCGTAATTGCTCCAGCCACAATCGCTGCCATCGATTTCTATTCATGCCTAGCATGCGTTCACACTTTACAAGAGCATATCACATGTAATCACTCAATCGTAATCATAGATAGTTCACACACAAAGCATATAGACATCGTAGATCGAGAAACCAACTGGGTTACTCACCTCTAAACTTCCGAAGCTACTACCGGAAGTCTCATTTGCGGCGAGAGGATCGACGCCCACTGAGCCTTTACAATAATCGTAATATTCAATATCACTAATTATATCAATTTCAAGAATCGTAAATGCTTATGTCTCAAATGAATGCTATCTACTACGACGTTATGACATTTCCGACCACAACTCAATTATCTCAATTTCGCACTTTTACTTAAATTCATAGCAATTTCTAATACCATAAGTCAATTGGCTAAGTTCTGTATCCTCCAAAGTCAAACTTGAAGACATAGGAATTGTCCTTAAATCAGAATCAAATTCACTATTCAATTGCCATCCGATTTCGAGAACCACCAAATTAAATTTCTGCAATTTCATAGTCTCCGAATTGAATTCAACCCATATCTAAATGAATTATCAAATTCCTAAATCAAGATCAATATATCACTCACCAATCATAACTAAAATAACCTCAAAATCATTTAAAATAAAACAACCCACCTTCGGAAATCAGGCGTCCTCGCCGCGGCGAGACGTCTTTCTTCACGTCGCAGCGCACGCTCCTTTCTCCTCTACGCGGCGTCATCCTTTGCGCTCGCCGCAGCGTGCCAAGCACACGTCGCGGCGTGCGAATGCTGAATTGCTCGCCGCGGTATGTTCATCACACGTCGCGGCATGCAATCTCAGATTCACGCCCGAAAGCCAGAAATTCCCAGATTTTTCTGATATAATCCAATCCTTTCCCTTTTAAACACTCTTAAACAACATTCTACACCTAACACAACTTATTCCTAAGCTTCAATCCATCAAATAATCATGATTCAACAAATACCCAAATCAAAATCACATTTTTACCCTAAAACCTATATCATCCGAAACTTTCTAACTCTTAAACAATTAATCACTTAATTCCATACTTCAATCAAAATATTAAACACATAAATAAGTTGCAACTTACTTGATTAAGCTTTAAACTCTTCCAAATCACCAAGAAAATGCAAGTCTTAAGCTACAACGACACCCACGGCAAATCCAAAGCCAAAACTCATCTTCATCTTCTTCAACATCACACTAAAGGAGATAATCAAAGATGAAAGAAGAAGCCACTCCAAGAGGAATCAAGAAGGAAACCACGATGGAAGAAGGAGAAAAATCAAGAGAAAACCCACGATTTCTTTCAAAGAGGGAGGAGCATCGTGGATCAAAAATTTCAAAGGCATAGGTTTATATATTAAGGCTTGATAAGGCTTGTTTGGCAATTTCATTTGCCACAAGTCCAATCCGAACAATCCCGATCCAATTTCTAATTCTAATTTCTCCCGAATTCCAATGGTTCAGACCTTAATTCCTCAAATCATAATTTAAATTACCTCATATCAATTGTCAATCAAATTCAGAACCGGAATCACAATTAATCAGTCACTAAGCCATTTTTTCCGGTCCGAGCCTAATATTCCGAAAATTCCAAAAAAATTCCTATAAATCTTCAAAATTAGAAAACATCTAATCACATACTCCAATTTTCAATTCTCAATTCCTAAATTCAATTTAACACTCCAATTTACGTATCAAAGCACAATTAACCTAATCACAAAGTCTTCAATTTCACAATCAAGTCAGAAATCTGTCATACATGCATGTACATACATATGCTTGTGCAATGCTGAACATTTATCAATGATGTAGAGGCTATAAAAGCATATGCAAAATACGTATGAGGTGAACTGTACCTATCCCATCGGTGACGGGATGTTACAATTCTCCCCTCCTAACAAAAATTTCGTCCCGAAATTTTCTTACCTGATTGATCGAACAAGTGAGGATACTGCCTCCTCATGTGCTCCTTAGTCTCCCAAGTTGCCTCCTCTGATGAGTGGTTCTTCTAAAGGACTTTCACCAATGGAATCACCCTGCTCCGCAACTGCTTGACCCGCGATCCAATAATCTGCACCGGCTCCTCCACATAACTCAGATCACTGGCTATCTCAATCTCCTGAGCCGGAATCACATGAGTCGGGTCAGATCGGTATCTCCGGAGCATACTCACGTGGAACACATCGTGAAGCTGCGACATCTCACTCGGCAAGGCCAACCTATAGGTCAACGGTCCAATCCTCTCGGTAATCTCATACGGACCGATATACCGAGGACTCAACTTGCCTTTACGGCCAAATCTGAGAACTCCTCTCCACGGAGACACTCTAAGGAACACTCTATCTCCCACAGCATACTCCATCTCTCTCCGATGCTGATCCACATAACTCTTTCGCGTCGCCCCGAGCCGCTTTAATGCGACTCAATCGGTATACCTTATCTACTGTGTCCTAGATCAGCTCGGGACCCTCTAACATCCTCATACCCTCTTCATCCCAGTAAAGAGGGGATCTGCACGGACGTCCATATAACGCCTCATACGGTGCCATACCAATGCTACTCGCATCGATTATTATACATAAACTCTACCAGAGGCAAATACCGATCCCATGCACCTCGGAACTCCAATACACAGGCTCTCAACATATCCTCAACAGTCTGAATATTCCTCTCACTCTGCCCATCTGTTTGAGGATGAAACGTTGTGCTGAAGTTCAACCTCGAACCCATAGCCATCGCAAACTCCTCCGTAACCTCAAGTAAACTCAGGATCCCTATCGACACTATCGACATCGGGACCCCACGCGATCGCGACTATCTCCGCCATATACTTCGGGCCGGTCGACGAGGGTATTACTCTCCCACACTAGCAAGAAGTGAGTCGATTTAGTCAACCGGTCCACTATGACCCAGATAGCATCAAACTGTCTCGGCGTCCTGGGCAACCCCATAATAAAATCCATCGTAATACGTTCCCATTTCCACTCCAGAATGGGCAACGAATGCAATCTCCCAACAGGGGCCTGGTGCTCAGCCTTAACCTGCTGGCACGTCAGACACCGAGAAACAAACTCCGCTACATGCCTTTTCATACCTGGCCACCAGAAATGCAACTTAAGAGTGCGATACATCTTGGTGACACCAGGATGCATGGCATAAGCAGCCAAATGAGCCTCTTCTAAGATCTCACGCCTCAGATCCTCCACATCTGGAACACACGACCTCTGGCCCATCCACAAGGTACTATCTCTCAGCTCAAACTCAGACAAAAATCCAGATCTGACTCTATCAATCAACCTCACCAATACTGGGTCCTGATCCTGTACTCTCCTAATCTGATCATGCAATACCGGCCTGAGCCTCAAAGTTGTAATCAGAGCTCCATCCTGACTCAAATCCATCCGCACATTAAGAGCTCTCAACTGAACTAAGCACGGCAACCTCGAAACCTGAATCTGAGCTGCACTACCATGTGATCTCCTACTCAATGCATCAGCCACCACATTAGCCTTCCCTGGGTGGTACTCAATAGTGCAGTCGTAATCCTTAAGCAACTCCAACCATCTCCTCTGCCTCAGATTCAGCTCTCGCTGACTCAACAAATACCTCAAGCTCTTATGATCAGTGAAGATCTGGAACGTCTCCCTATACAAATAATGTCTCCAGATCTTTAGAGCAAACACAACCGCTGCTAACTCCAAATCATGCACAGGATAATTAATCTCATGGGCTCTCAACTGTCTCGATGCATATGCTATAACTCTCCCATGCTGCATCAGCACATAGCCTAAACCCTGCTGCGAAGCATCACTATAAACCTCGAAACCTCCTGCTCCAAATGGCAAAGCTAACACCGGCGCCGTAGTCAACCGATGTATCAACTCCTCTGGCACTCATCTGCCCATCTGAAGGCCATACTCTTCCTTAGAAGTCTTGTCAAAGGGGCAGAAATCACAGAGAACCCCTCGACAAACCTCCGGTAATATCCTGCTAATCCGAGGAAACTCCTCAACTCTGACACGTTCCTCGGAATCTCCCAACTCCTCACTGCCTCAATCTTGTGAGGATCCACCCGGATACCCTCACCAGACACAATGTCGCCTAAGAATACCACCTCATCCAGCCAAAATTTACACTTAGTGAATTTGGCATACAGCTGCCTATCTCTCATAATCTGCAGCACAATCCTCAGATGCTCCGCATGCTCCTATCTATCTCTCGAATATACCAAAATTTCATCGATGAATACGATCACAAACTGATCCAGGTATGGCTGAAAGACCCTATTCATCAAGGCCATGAAGGCTGTCGGGGCATTAGTCAACCCAAACGGCATCACTAAGAACTCGTAATGCCCATACCTGCTCCTGAAAGCACTCTTAGGCACATCGGCCTCTGCGATCCTCAACTGATAGTAACCGGATCTCAAATCTAACTTAGTAAACACCTGAGCTCCCTACAACTGATCAAATAAATCATCGATCCTAGGCAGTGAGTACTTATTCTTAACTGTAACCCGATTGAGCTGCCTATAATCGATGCAAAGCCTCATAGTCCCGTCCTTCTTCTTCACAAATAACACTGGAGCTCCCCACGGCGAAACACTAGGCCTAATGAACCCCTTATCCAACAATTCCTGCAGCTGAGCCTTAAGCTCCCTCAGTTCCATCAGTGCCATCCTATACGAAGGTATCGATATAGGAGCGGTACCTGGAACGAGGTCTATCTCAAACTCTGTCTCCTGATCCGGTGACAAACCCGATAACTCTTCGGGAAACACATCTGGAAATTTCCTGACCACGGGAACATCCTGTAAGCTCTGCTGCACTCTAGAATCCATCACATGCGCCAAATAGGCCTCACAACTACCTCGCATCAACCTCAGAGTGCTCATAAACGAGATCATCCTGGCTGGCACTGCCTGACTAACACCTCGAAATACAGCCATAGGCTGACCAGGAGACTCCAATACGACCTCCTTGGTATAACAATTCATAATCGCCCTATGGGCAGTGAGCCAGTCCATCCTCAAAATCAAATCAATCTCTCTCGAAGGGGCAACACAATCAGGTCTGCACTCAATACCGCTGAATCAACCCGAATCGGACACCCCTTGCAGACCTCGCCTAAAGCAGTAGTACTACCCAAAGGTGTACTCACCTGCAACCCACACTGAAGCATCTCCCTATGCACATGCAATCTACATGCCACATGCGGTGCAATAAAAGAATGTGTGGACCCTGGATCTATCAATGCATACACCTCAATATCTGAGAGTAGAAGCAAACCTGCAACCACATCTGGAGAGTCCTGAGCCTCCTGCCTGGTCATGGCGTAGACCCTGGCCTGGGACTGCGGCCGACTACCCCGACTCTCAGATCCCACCAAGGAATCTCCAGCTACCACAGGCTCGCCTCGCCTCGAATCCAGTCCACTATCACAGCTTCACTGCAGATCAAATCTTACTACCAGCTCTCCCACTTGAAGCGATCGAGCTCCTGAATCTCGGGCGGTCTGGGATCTGATGCTCCATCGAGCCACATCTTAAACAAGCTCCAGTAAACCTCCAGCACTCCCCACCATGCCTCCTCTCACACAACTCACACAACGGAGAAAACTGGTCGGAGCCTCTACCACTACCACTCTTTGCTCGATCGATTTAAATCGCCTCTCGACTGTAACTGCATCGCCTGGGACCTCCCGAAAATCTGAGCCTGCCCTGGCGTCTGCTAAAGCTCCTACCAGAGCTGCCCTGACTATCACTGGATCTCTTACTCCGAGATCCCTAACCAACCTCAACTCGACTCTGCCTCAAAAGCTGCTCAATCCTGACAGCAGCTGACCTCAGCTCCACAAAGGTGCCCATATTTGACCAGGCTAACCTAGTACGAATCTCCAGATTTAGCCCTCCCTTGAATCTCCGACACCTATCAGCCTCAGAGGAAATCAAAACAGACGCATACGCCGACAACTCATTAAAACTGACCTCATAGTCGGCCACTGCCATGGACCCCTGTCTCAAATCTAGAAACTCCTGCATCTTCATCTCCATATAGACCTTGGGCGTATAGTTATCTCAAAAGGCCCGCAGAAAATCCGCCCAAGTCAGAACACATGATCTGGTGGAACTACCCGGGATAGTCTTCCACCACTGATATGCTGGACCCTGAAGCAACGAAACAACATAGTCAAAACGCTCATCGGGGTCATAGTCCATCTGATCTAGGACCCGCTCGGTCCTCTCCAACCAACCCTTAGCCTCGGCGAGGTGCGTACGCCATAGAAATCCCACTACCGCCTTGCAGAACGATCATACCTCCGTTCTCGTCTCATGGGAACGATCGGAGGCTGCCCCTCATACAAAGGCACAGAAGACTCTCTACTAGCTCCTACTGATCCTTGGTCAGTTGAGTGATCTACCTGATCACCAAAAACGGACGACCTACAACAAAATCACAATTCCGATCAATTTTTTGCTTTTCTTACGAAATTCAAGCCTAAAATACACTATGCCCAAAAGATGACAAACCATGCTCTGATACCACCAATGTAGCGCCCCCTTACCGTAGAGTATACACCGGGACGCCCGTAGGTCATGCCGATACATACCCTACGATGAGGGTGCACTACCATACGATTAATTCTTTAAACCTCTTGGCATCAATAATAAAGCGGTAAGATCACAATCACTAAATTTTGAAACCAAAAGATATCCTTCATTTCATTTCTGAAAAACCATAAGTACATACTTCTGTCATGATTACAACTGTACAGACCCAAAATAAACAGTAATAACTCCTAACTAGATCATCCCTAAAATATCCCAAAGGATCCCCAGCTGACCGACCTGTGGGTCATGCTACTCTCGCCGGCACACACACAGCAGGAAAAGTCTCACTATCCGGAGCTAGGAGTCACACTATCGCTGTCCTGAAAAATAGTCGCAATTTGGGTGAGTTTGTGAAAACTCAATGAGTAACCATCATCGATGGTTTACTCAATTCATGCATTACTCGAAATTGCGTACAAAGTAACACATATCATATTTAAAATCATAATTCAGAAGTTCATAAAACCATGATCACACATTTGTATTTAATCCTATATCAAATCCACAGCACAATCACAGATTGAATGCATAATGATTTCCATTTCATTTTAGCGTTGTGACTGGGCGTCAGAATTATCCCATTTCTGGGCACGTCACACATTACACAGAAATCGCGTTTTCGGGGGTAGGAGAGCCCTCTGGGTATGCACTACTGCCCACGCGCACTAGGGATAGGAGAGCCTTCTGGGTATGCACTAATCCCTTCTCACAGTAATTGAGCTTATAGCCCAATCGATCGTAATTGCTCCAATCTACAACTGCCGCCATTCGATTTCTATTCATGCCTAGCATGCGTTCACACTTTACAGTAGCATATCACATGCGAATCACTCAATCAGAATCATAGATAGTTCACACATAAAGCATATAGCACATCGTAGATTGAGAAACCAACTAGGTTACTCACCTCTAAACTTCCGAAGCTCGCCGGAAGTCTCATTGCGTCGAGAGGATCGACGCCCACTTGAGCCTCTACAATAATCGTAATATTGAATATCACTAATTATATCAATTTCATGTCGAAATGCTTATGTCTCAAATGAATCTCAGTCTTATACACGTTATGACATTTCCGACCACAATCCAATTATCTCAATTCCGCACTTTTACTTAAATTCATAGCAATTTCTAATACCATAAGTCAATTGGCTAAGTTACAGATCCTCCAAAGTCAAATTTGAAGACATAGGAATTATCCTTAAATCAGAATCAAATTCACTATTCAATTGCCATCTGATTTCGAGAACCACCAAATTAAATTTCCGCAATTTCATAGTCTCCGAATTGAATTCAACCCATATCTAAATGAATCATCAAATTCCTAAATCAAGATCAATATATCACTCACCAATCATAACTAAAATAACCTCAAAATCATTTAAAATAAAACAACCCACCTTCGAAAATCAGGTGTCCTCGCCGCGGCGTGAGATCGCTCGCCGCGGCGAGACGTCTTTCTTCACGTCGCGGCGCACGCTCCTTTCTCCTCTACGCGGCGTCATCCTTTGCGCTCGCCGCGGCGTGCCAAGCACACGTCGCAGAGTGCGAACGCTGAATTGCTCACCGCAGCGTGTTCATCACACGTCGCGGCGTGCAATCTCAGATTCACGCCCGAAAGCCAGAAATTCCCAGATTTTTTTGATATAATCCAATCCTTTCCCTTCTAAACACTCTTAAACAACATTCTACACCTAACACAACTTATTCCTAAGCTTCAATCCATCAAATAATCATGATTCAACAAATACCCAAATCAAAATCACATTTTTACCTTAAAACCTATATCATCCGAAACTTTCTAACTCTTAAACAATTAATCACTTAATTCCATACTTCAATCAAAATATTAAACACATAAATAAGTTGCAACTTACTTGATTAAGCTTTAAACTCTTCCAAATCACCAAGAAAATGCAAGTCTTAAGCTACAACGACACCCACGGCAAATCCAAAGCCAAAACTCATCTTCATCTTCTTCAACATCACACTAAAGGAGATAATCAAAGATGAAAGAAGAAGCCACTCCAAGAGGAATCAAGAAGGAAACCACGATGGAAGAAGGAGAAAAATCAAGAGAAAACCCACGATTTCTTTCAAAGAGGGAGGAGCATCGTGGATCAAAAATTTCAAAGGCATAGGTTTATATATTAAGGCTTGATAAGGCTTGTTTGGCAATTTCATTTGCCACAAGTCCAATCCGAACAATCCCGATCCAATTTCTAATTCTAATTTCTCCTTAATTCCAATGGTTCAGACCTTAATTCCTCAAATCATAATTTAAATTATCTCATATCAATTGTCAATCAAATTCGGAACCGGAATCACAATTAATCAGTCACTAAGCTATTTTTCCCGGTCCGAGCCTAATATTTCGAAAATTCCAGAAAAATTCCTATAAATCCTCAAAATTAGAAAACATCTAATCACATACTCCAATTTTCAATTCTCAATTCCTAAATTCAATTTAACACTCCAATTTACGTATCAAAGCACAATTAACCTAATCACAAAGTCTTCAATTTCACAATCAAGTCAGAAATTTGTCATACATGCATGTACATACATATGCTTGTGCAATGCTAAACATTTATCAATGATGTAGAGGCTATAAATGCATATGCAAAATACGTATACAGAATACGTATAAGGTGAACTGTACCCATCCCATCGGTGACGGGATGTTACAATTATGCCTAGTAATAGCATCATGTAAAACCCTTGAATCAGATTCTGAACCCTCCCACCAGTAAGAACATAAACAAAGTTTAAGTTCTTATCACACACCCCTAACACATTAGTACAAATTCGCCCTTTCCTACCTCTGTATCTGGCTTTGTCTGAATGGGGAACTGTTATATCTATATAGGTTCCATCTAGCGCATCAAGGCAACCCTATGAAAAACATATCCAACAAAAATAGTTATAGTTTAGTAATGTAATAAAGTCAATATTAGAAGTCATTGTAGCTAATTACATATACTAACCTTAAACCATTTCCATTGACTGTCTGAGCAATCCTCTGGAATTGGTATGGGCTTCACATATAACAGATGTTGGAGATTTAGTACAGCCTTCAGAACACTATGGAAGGCCCTACTTAAGGTTTCTCCAGACCTCATAAACCTAACTTGTAATATTCTATTCGATTCATTTTGTGCTAATATTCTTAGGAAGATTAATACTTTTTCTTCAATTGGCACAGTATTGGGCAACCCACCGTGGACTTGAAGCATTTCACATAATATTTTAAATGCATTTAAGTCCATCCTTAAATCCTAGTGGCTATTCCGATCACCCACATTCAAAATCCGATCTATATTAGCTTGCCTACTTGATACTATCAACGCCCTACTACCTCTAGCATTTTCACTCCTCCGGTGTTTTTTTGTGTATACATACAAGCATAGCAACATCACCATTCGCATTAAGTTCAATTGCCCATTCCAAAACTCAAAAAACGCAAAAGCCTTAAAGATAGCATCACGTTTCCTATTATCCATTTATGTAAGAGAATACTGTCTGCAAATAATCAAAGCCAAATATTGATCATACACAAGCCACAAGCCACAAGCCACAGTAGAAGAAAATATAACAACTCAATCTTTGCTGAATTCCAAATATATTCTAAACACAAAAATTGGAGGAAACCAAATTCAAGACATTACCCGTGAGTACAACTAATTCTTGTTCTATGGAATTCGGGTAAATGGTAAGTTTTGGCATTTTAATGAATCAATTTTTACTTTTTTGGAGTAGAAAGGAGAGGGTAATAATGTCTAAGAAACATGCTAATTTTGGGGTAATAGAATAAGAGATCATATTAATAATGATTTCACGACTCTATATATATATATTTGATTTGTTATAGTTAATATCGTAAAAGATCTTAAATAATGGATTATAAGTGACATGATAATTTGCAAGTTTCTATGATAATTATAAGTGATGAGTATGATTATAATTATAGCAAACTATAACAAGTCTAAATAGAATGGTCTTTCTAAAAATGATTAGGCGAAACTTATAAAGTACCAAACTTATTTTTAAAAAACGAAAGAAAAGAATATATTTCATTCTCATTATCATATAAAATTTGTTTGTATCTTCGAGAAAAGCCTAAATTGTAAGTTCATCTCAGATAATTTCCCTCAAATATTCATCTAGAATTGATAACCTAAAGAGGAGTCTAATTCATTTTGGGATAACACACTTGCTTATGAACCCCATTGTTAAGTTCTTAGTTAAAATGTTTACTGTATCTCCTAGCTAAGTTTTTAGAGGGCATAGAGTTTTATGAGTGTCCACATGACTAATTAAGATGACAGTTCTATATTGATTCCAACTTTATCACCAATAGACTCAAGGATGCATGTAATTTATGTTTGTAATTGTAGATTAGCGGAGTTAAATGAGAAGAGCTTGGCAGTATCTGTGAAGCCTAGTTATTTTTGTTCTATTCTGTAACATCTCACCCCCAATGAGAAGGGTAGATAGTAATTTGTCATAGGATGAGATTGACTGGGATTAATTAGGATTGTTCATGTATACTGGTATTTGTGAACAGTGAAATTTTTGCATATGAAAAATAATTATACATGCATTCATGACATTCCCGATATTTGTGCCTAATGAAATTTTGTTGTGGATAACGTGGTAATTGAGTTTGAAAAAATTCATTTGAGTGAATCTTTGTGTGTCTTATATTTTAAGGGATTTTTAGGAATTTTTTGGAATTGTTCAGAGAAACTTCCCGGGCTGGAAAAATCGCCAAGTGGCGAACCGATTGATTTTCGGTATCGAAAATTTCTATCCAATGGCACTACAATATTGGGTATATTATTTTGGGATTGAAATGAGGGCCATTGGGCTTGAATGGGTCAAATTTCATTAGGGTTCTTAAAAAATCCTATTACTTGTTTTGTTCTTTAGCTTATTTTGTCTTTTTGTTCTATATACCACTTGTCCTCACCATATAAATGCTTTTGTCTTCTTCCTCTCCTTGTATTTTCGGTGACTTCACATTAAAGGGATGAAAAAGAAGAGTTATTGCTCATTTCTCCTCATCATCCGAAAACCTACTTTCCTTTTTCATCTCCATCGATTTTTTCTCCTTCTTTAAATGTTACTTCCTCCCACCTTAAGAGCCTTGCATGCATCCAAGTTACTTTCTTTCCATGATGAAATTACACATGCATGGTGTTAGAAGAGAGTGGAGAAGGTGTTGAGTTAGAGGATTAAGTAAAGAATTGAAGAGATTGAAGTTGGAAAAACTTGATTAGGTAAGGTTTATGTTAAGCTTTCATTATGTATTTCATGAATCATGGTTGTTAGATGCATTCAATGGGAGTTATTGTTTATTAATCATGATTTATGATGCTTTAATGTTATTAAATTTATAGCTTGAATTGTTGGGTAAGGTTATGTTGAGTATGATTTTATAAGGTGAGCATGAATGATGTGGTTTAGCATGATTTTGGATTGATTCTTAATGATTATTCTTGCATGGAAATGAAGAGTTTATGTTGAATCCCGCATTCGGAACCCAACTACTCATACAGATTCCCTCATACGTACGCATGATTCCTTATAAACTCTTCTTGCTCTGATACCATAAATGTTGGGACCCGATCTGGAACACCGGATCCCAACCGGAAAGCAGGAACGAAAACGAAGGAAACAAAGCGGATTCAATAGGAGAAATCGAATCACAACATGCGAAGCATTCGAACTGAGACACAATTACCGACATCCGAGGGAAACAAGAACAAGATGCGAAACGAATACTAGGAAAATTGTGCATCGAAAATACGAATAACAAAGCGGAGAAACTCGAAAGGCAGAATTCCGAATCGAATGCGAATCGAAATAATCAAACTGAAACACACACCGACATCCGTTTCAAACATGAAGCATAGCAAACTCATCGCGTTGGAAACCTTACGACATTTCAAATCCGCTATATTTTTTTTTCTTTTCTTATTCTCATTTCTTACCTCATTAGTCAACCTTATTCAAATCATAACCATTCCATGCAAATCCCTTTTTTTCTTTTTCTCATCTTATTTATCTTAAAACCATTCTCATACTAATCAAAACCATATCGATTTCACTTTCTAGGAAACTATTCCTCATGAAATTCTCAATTTACTTAACTCATCTTAATCATTTCTTATACAATCATATAAATCCTCAAACTCATTTCTTTAAACCCATTTTACCAAAATTTTACCGAAAATTAAGAAAGATAACTTATTTGTATTTTGACAGCCCAAAAATTTAAAACACAAGAAACTCACTTCTAATATCACAACTCAATAACACAAGGCATCATCGGACCTCCCGTCTGGCATCCAAACACCAGCAGAAACACAATCTTAGTTCTAAACACTTCATCATTCCAATCCATAATACATCTCAACTCAAATATTCACAATTCAATCACAAGCTATTCATATACATTCCAATTGCCATTTATATCCATCTCAATTCAAGTTTACGTACAAAATCTATTCCACAATCATACATAACTCATAACTGAAATACATCATAAATTTACATAATGACTTTTCAAGCCATAAACAAAAGCAATACATAATCCATAAACCTTTTTCACAACTTCAAAACTAAACTCCAACATTACACATAAAACAAAGCATACAAAACTATCGGGTTGACATCATACTCGTCTTCCATCCGATCTCCTGTGTGAAAACCTGGAGATGGGGATGAAAGGGGGGGTGAGCTCGGAAGCTCGTGGATAATATATTTATAAACTGAACAATAAGAGGAAAAACTTTTATTTTTTTAAACTTTTCAAACATTTCCCATTTAAGAATTTCTCCAAAAACTCATTTTCAAACTTTTCAATTTCATCAACACTTTCTAAGATTTTTCTCAAAATTTTCATTTGTTTCAAAACATTTAAATCCAGCCAGAATTTCATGCTTGAAAATTTTACTTTCTCGCTTCTCAAAATCTCAAACCTTTTCAAAACATGCATGATCTTAAACATGAATGCATCACATCATAGTCAAATTAAAACACATAACACATCAAAATTGGTTTGGTTCGGTCCTAACAGACGTCTTGTACATTTTCAGCATAAGCGGTTTTTCAGGTAGTGAGAATGAGGGAGTCCGAGATCGAACTCCTATGCCACTAGCGGCAACCGGAGAAGGCTATAACGGTAGAGAAACGTGACTCACAAAAGGACTGACCAAACCCACTTAACACATAACTAAAAGAATTGATTGCTCAAGGCACTTTTGAAAATCTTGATTTTTTACCCTTTTCAACTCATAACATCAAATTGTGTCATAAATGACACAAGCATATATCCACATAATTGCACATAATCAATCTAATGCAATTCACGTAAATCACATATGCATCACAATATATGCACTAATTCTTTAAATCATTCAAATCATAAATCACATAATTTGAAAACCATGAAATTCATAAGTCTTGCATTTTCTAAAACTCATTTTACTCCTTTGAAATCATAATTTCAAACATTTACATCCTTTTTCAAACATTTTATCAATAATAATTTATCAAAATCAAATTTTACTTTCTTTAATTTTCAAAATTCACATTTAGCTTATAATTCAATAAATAAATATACTACCCACCTCATATCCATGCTAGCATCTTGTCCAATGCTTCAATTTGACCTTTTCTCCTTTCTTCCTTCCAATTGAAAATCTCTAAATCAATTTCATCAAAATTTAATCTCATAAATAACTTAATACTTCAATTTGATGCATAAGTCATCAATTCTTACTAATTCCAAGATAGTTGCATCACCAATTCCAAAAACCCCCAAATTACAAATTGAACCTAAACCAATCCAATCAAATTCAATATCATAATTAACTTAATTTCTCAAATTGAACTTAGGAAATATCAATTCCTCTCATATTCAAGCTATTTCAATCTCCAATTTTGAAAATCTCCAATTTTCAAAATTGGCCTAAACCAATTTATACAAATTCCATATCATAAAACATAATTTCTTCAAAATTGATTTCATATTTCACCAATTCATACTAGTATTGATGATTCTACACCATTAATTCACAAAATTTGAGAAAATCCTCAAATTCCAAATTAAGCCTAAACCCCGAATTTACAATTTTTCAAATTAAACTTCACCTAAAGCATAAACATCAAAATTAACTTAGGATATCTCAAATTCATCACTAATTCAAGCTATCTAAATCATCAATTTCAAAAACCCCTAAATTTCACTATTCATCATCTTCTTCACTAAGCTTTCTCTCTCTAGAATCTTCCATAACCAAAATTAAACATAACCATAGTCTAATCTCTTCAAATAATCATAGATAAGCTAAATCCATAACCATTCCAAGCTTAATCAACCATCAAACTCATCAAAATTTCAAAATCACAACTTTCTCTCTCTTACCTTTTTCTCCTCCATTTTCGTTATTTATGGAGCTCCAAGACTAGCTTCCTTCTTCTTCCATGTCTTCCCCTTGAAAACAAACAAAAATCTCTTGAAAATCATGGAGAAAAATCGCAACTTGCTTCTCCTCCCTTCCTCTCCACCATAACCGACCATGCCTCTCCTTCTTCTTCTTCAACGTTTCTTCTTCTTTTTCTTATTTTTCATGTAAATTTCGTGGGTTCCAGATGGTTAATACGACAGCCTCCCATGTGTTCTGCCATGTCATTAAAAATGGAGGGCAAATGACCATTTTGCCCTCACTTATTTACCTAATTCCAAAATTACCCCTGCAGGAACTTGAAAAAACTGACTACTTGCGTTCTATTTTCAAGCATCTAAAAGAAATAATTTGGACAAACTTTCTTCATCAAAATTGTTCCTCTAGATCATACAAATCTAACGCCATAGATCGCGCTCAATTCGGATCAGAAACGAAGAAGTTATAGCCGAAATACTATCGGACCTTCACAAAATCCGAGACTGAACATTACGCGAATTTAATTCCAAACATTAACAATCTTAGGGATGAAATTAAATTTTGATCCCTTCACAAGAGTTGTAGCCCTATATCTTAACTTTATTTTCCCTCAAGAATCAACTCATTCGGAGTTGTACAGCTCTCGAAAATTGTAAAGTACTGAACCATGTTCAGAAAATTATCCAACTTATAACCTATAACCCATCTCTTACTTTGGTTCAATCAATCTCTTTCCATTTAATCTCCTAAAAATCATAATTCTTCATAAAAATGAACGTAATTGTCTTAAGAATCCAACTCTTCAAGAATCAAATCAATCGGATGTCGGACGAAGGATGTATAAGCAAAAGATTACAAAAGGGTCGAAGTTCAAACCAAGTTACAAGACTTCAAATACATACTTATACCTGAATTTTTCAAAGATCATATCTCTTAATCCCGAACTCGGAATTTGACGAATTTAGTGTCAATAAAAAGATCAAAGGAAGCTCTACAACTTCCCTGAAGAACCCAAAATCAAATTAGGTCTCAAAAGAGGTCATAACCTCAATCAAAGATTCTGTCCAAAACAGCTTTTCCTAAACGACTTCCAATTTTTAATCACTCATAACTCCTAGCCCCGAAATCGAAAAATTGCAAACTTTATATCAATGGAAAGATAAAAATATCATCTAAAACTTTCATGAAGACCACTTACTCTAATTTAAACGAAATTCATACGACGAGAGGCCTCGAAGCATAGAACACACAAATCTATACTTAATAGCATTTTCAAAACAAAGCATATCTTCTGAAAATCATATCTCCCAATCTCGACATCGAAAAATAGCAAACTTTATGTCCACGAAAAGCTCTTGACAGAGGCTATAAGTTTCATGTAGATCATTTTCTCGGATTTTGCCTCAATTAAAAAGTCAACTGTCAACCCCAAAAGTCAAACTTCAAACAAATTTCATACTTAACTTTGACTGATCATAACTTCCACTCCCGATATCAAAAAATATCAAACTTTATGGCTACGGAAAGCTCTTAACATAATATACAAGTTTCCAGAAGACCATTTTATCAAATTTTGCCTAAATCAAAAGTCAACCCTCAAAGGCCAAAAAGTCAAACTTTTTTTACAATTTTTCATATAATCCATATAAGTTCACTCAAATATCAAAGTCCTCAAAATTTATAATTTCATCAAATTTCCTTAAACTCAACATTTTCTCACCAATTTCTTTCTCACTTAAATTCATTTTAATATTTCTAATTTTCATCAAAAGTTCGAGGTCCAACAGTTTAGTGCTGCCAAATTGTGACTATTGGTCTAAGTGAATGTATGAATGATCTAGTGACTGATTTCTTGTCCATTTGGATGCTTAGTGATGTGTTATTGGTATTAAAAGTGATAGGATCTAAGGTTAGTACCAAAGCTGGAAAATTGGTTTTGTACTGATTACACTGTTTTGATCATAACTAATGGTGTGGTTGTGAAAATGAGGTGCGGTTTATGCCAAATGAAACTTTAGTTGATTGGCTACAATTTTGTGTGAAATAGGTGTTATCTAATTGTAGCTCTAAGAAGTTGAATTTTGGCTTGGAAAATTAGAGACATGAGCTGTGTGAATAGTACCCGGATTGATGACCTAATTGTTTTGATAATTTTTCTAGATTAATTTAGAAGGAATTGATGAAAATGGTCTTAATGAAAGTTGAAGACTATCTGGTTAGGTTTCCATTGCCACTGATTTTACAATTTTTTGATATGTATATTGTGATTTATGACCTGTGAATGTTGGCTGTTTATGTGCATTATGTTGGAACCTAACCATAAGTGTGGGTTTTGTGAGTATTCTGATTGGAAGCAAATTTAGAGATTTCTGTGAATTGAATTGGCTTATGTGATCTTCTGAAAGGTTGTATAGGAAGAAATTATCTTGAAAATGGTATATAGCATGCTATTTTTTGATATCATATTTGGGAGTAATGAATTTGCAAAAACTAAATCTAGATTAGGTCATCGATTGCTGATTAGGGCAGTCACTTACATGACAGTTTTGAACTTGTTAATGATGGAATTGGATTCTGAGTCCTTTATGAAAATTGAAGTATGAGATCTTATCTTTCCAGTGATAAAAGGTAATGAATTTTTTGACATTTGTGCAAAGAGCTATGCTGTTTTAAAATTTGCTGTCCAGATTGGGGAATTTCAGTGGGCAGATTCTTTGTTGAATTGTTTGACCTAATTATCAAGTGAATTTGATTTCAGGTTGTTCATGAAAGTTGTAGAAAACATTGTGATTTTTCTGTGCACATTTATTGTGTAATTTTTGACTGAGGAACTGGAAAGTTATGGATTTTGCAAAATCCTGCACTGTTTTGAGAGGCATTGACTGGGCAGGAGCTTCGATTGGATTTTTGACACCCTTAGGGGTGAAGTTGATTTTTATGGTCTTCATGAAACTTGTGGAGGTGTTCATGATCTTTCCAACGAGATATGGTTTGTAATTTTCTGAATTGTGTGCAAAGAGTTATTGGTGTTGAATTTCGGTTTGAAAATAGGAAAAAAGAAGGAAATAGGGCAATATATATATATATATATATATTTATTTATTTGACTTTTGTGTTCTTTTGGGAATTTTTAGACGAAAAATTGACATGTGTCCGGGTAATGGTTCTTTGGTCACTGTTTTATTTATTTTTGGACCGATAGAGGTCCAAATTGAGTAATTTCTGTGTTGTTAGATTTCTAATTTTTAGACGAATTTTTATGATGGAAAAGTTTGGTTTAGGGCCAGGAATATCATGCACAGGCATTGTACACCTTTTAATTGTTACGTGTGCATCATTAATTCGTTCTGATTGGACAATTAGTAATAGTTAACTTCTCTGATTATTATAGAGGCACAATTGGAGCGTCGACCTACCGACGTAGCAGAGACTTCCCGGCATTAGCTCGAAAGTAATAGGTGAGTGACTGAGATAGTTTTCGTTCAATTATTATATGTCTAATGTGGAGAATAATGGTGGGATTAGTGGTTGCGTTTGTTTCTGACTGGATTCCGGACAGATGGTCCGATGAATTGGGAGATTTGACATAGAAGTGCCTTGATGTGTTAATTGTTACTTGTTTGTTATTACTGTGATTGATTGTGATTCCCTAACTGTTAATTGACTGTTAAATTGGGCATATGCATTTCATACACAGATGCATAAACGGATAAGAATAGTCGTGACCAGAGTCGCCACTGATACTGGAAACGAGTCTCGAGCTCGAAGGGAGATAATCCTACTCCCTAGATCGTTCGCCTTCGCTTATCGTAAACGCTCGGTCACAACACTGTAATAAAAATAGAAAAGTGTCACATGTGCATTGCATACATATTGGACTGAATAACTGAATACCTGAAATGCCTTTTTCTTTGTATGTGATCGTATGATTCTTGGATCGTCTTATTTCTGTAATTTGTTTGTGTGATGCATGGATTGGGCGAACCATCGATGATGGTTCCTCACTGAGTTCGCAAACTCACCCAAAATTGTAACCTATTTTTCAGGATCGAGAGTAGATAGATAGTTCTTGAGAGACTGTAGAGCTGCGTAGATCAGATTGGCGAGAGAGGCTAGGACTCAAAGGTCGGTCAGCTAGGATTTCTTTTGAGATAACCTAGTTAGGACTACTATTTTTGTCTTGTTATATATAGTATTTTGGGTTAAGTGTTCAGAGTGATGTATAGACTAAGAACACTAACAGTTGTATAAATTACTGAGTTTGATGAAATGAAATGGAACACAGTTTGGTTTTAAAAAGTTTCAATTTCATATTACTGTTTTATTATTGTGATGCCATGTGAAGTTTAGAGTTGTTTGTCTGTAGTTCTCTCTTATCGGAGGATACGTACCGGAATGACCTACGGGTGTTCAGTAGTTACATTAGATCATTCTTCTCAAAAAAGCTGCTTGTATTTATGCAATTTAGTTATCATCCAGCACTATGGAGCCACACGGATTTGCTAGGAATAGGATTTGGAGCATTGAAAATGATCCTCCTCCTTTTCCAGCAAATCATTTTCCAACAAATTCCTCCTTTTCCACACGGATTTTCTAGGAATAGGATTTGTTTTCAATGAACAATTTATGTTCCTATATATACAACATTTATAAACAATATTATAAGTAATTAAAGTGAAGGAATCCTTGAGTAAACAATATTATAAGTAATAGGATTTGTTTTCAAGGAATCCTTTTGAAATTTCTTTATCTACTGCTAAGGAAGTTTTCGAACTAGCCACTGGTATGCATGTTTCAGTTTCAATTGTTGCCAAGTTATGCATAAATCTAGGGAATAAGTTAATAGTCTTAATAGGGAAAGCTTTAAAGTTGGAACTAATTAATAGTCTTAATAGGGTTCTAGAAGATATGGGAAATATGCTTAATTATAAAACTTGCACAGAATCCTTTCAAACGTATTCATTTGTATAGTGTAAAGAAATGTTGATTATGAATACCTTAGATATAAAGAAATCAATTTAAATTATTTTAAGGTCTTCAATAACTATTTGGAAATAAGTGTCTCATTATGATAACACATATTGTTTGGCATAATTTTTAGCTAATATTAGAAGGAAATATACTAAAGTTAACAATGTAGTGTGCATTAGATGAGTGGACAAGTTTGACATAAGGAAGACAAATGAATACGATTGAGTTATTAATTTTTATGTTTGGTTATACATTTCATCGGAGGTTTAAAAGTGATATTATGCCTACGCACACATTCCAAAGCTTTAGTTGATACTAAGAAATAAACACCCGAAACAACAACATTATCATTTATTTAAAGGTAAACATAAGAACATTGATGAATAGATTTCATTAGATCAAGTAATTCATAGTTGCTTATTATGAAGACACATGTGCAAATTAAAAACATTAGAAATCAATAAGTGGGAAGCTTCAAATTACGTTGAACATTATGCTAAAGAAGGCAAATTTGAAGTTGCACATGTATTACAAACATTTGGAACATACATGTCATAAGTAAGACCCTACCCTAGTTTCCAATTCAAGTGTTAATGTTAAACTTTTAATATCAACTTGTAAATATGTTTCATGAAGACCCTACCTTAGTTTCTGATGAAGTCTTTGTCACTGCCAAAAGCTTAGGATTTACGAGTGAACCTTACAACCTTCAATGCCTGATTAATACTAGCAAGTAACAACATATAATGCAAGAAAAGAGACTTTAATAAGAAGACCGTTGCCATGTCACATAATTTACAATCTTCTTCTCTTTTACCTTACCTAAAAAGAACTAGTACATGCTTAGTTTTGCAATTGCACCACAGATTTCAGAGTGAAAAACAACTTTATTCATTCACTTTATTGAATCACTACACAATCAAACAATTAACTTCACATATTACCAAAATAAAATTAATAACATAAACAATAAACATATGACATTTAGATGTGAAGACAGGTATAGCAACTTACTTCGTACGGTGTCTTAGCAGCCAGAGAAGGAATTAGCAACAGAGCATACAATGCACAGATTTACTGTAACACCCCACTCCCGTATGACCCGAACCTGACATCGATGGTGATATCCGAGTCCGTGTCCCACGAGGGTGGCGTGCTACATCACTCAGTCAGTCACCAATTCAAACACTAATTTTTATTAAATTAATGCATCAATAAGCATAATAATTACACCATAAGTCCCATTGAATACATCTAATAACTAAGGCATTAAATTCATAATCAAAGCATCATTTAAAGCTTAACTTAGTCACTTGCCTATTTAAACTTGTTTTGTATATATAAAAATCTTAAGCTTGGCCAATCTCCCACGACACTTCACCTTTAGCAAAATTAGAAGATGTTTTTAAATGCTCTTTTCTCCTTCCATCCGTAGCTTCCATCCTCCTCCTTCCTTTGTTTTTTTTCTTCTTCTTTTAAAGTGCTACCTTCCTTCACTTATCTAGACCTTTATATCCTTTGTGCTTACTCTTCTTTTATGCACAAAAATCTCAATCCTTGCCTTAAAGAGTGGTAATCATAGATGTGAAGAGAGGTTGAGAAGTTTGGAAGCTAAGTAGGTAAGTGATTAAGTTAAGCTTTAAATGATGCTTTGATTATGAATTTAATGCCTTAGTTGTTAGATGCATTCAATGGGACTTATGGTGTAATTATTATGCTTAGTGATGCATTAATTTAATGAAAATTAGTGTTTGAATTGGTGGGTATAAGACTAGGTTTAAGTAGGACTTGCTAAAGTCATATGATTGAAGTGTTTTAGCTTGTTTTGGATTAAATATTGATGTTTATTCTTGCATGAAATGTAAGAGGTATGTGCTGCCAAATCTTGTTTAATCATGTAAGTAAATGTTGTAATGATTTTTTGGTTGAATTGGAGGTATAAATGAGTGTATGTTGATGTAGGTAAAGTGATAGAATGGAAGAGGAAGAGGTAAGGATGAAATCTGGAAAATTTGTTGTTGAACCTATTGTAATGTTTTGATCATAACTAATTGTGTAGATAATCAAATGAGGCAAGGTTTGTGCCCACTGAAACTTTGGATTGTTGGCTACATTTTTATGTGATATAGGTGTTGTCCAATTTCAGCTTTAAGAGGGTGAATTGGAGCATGGAAAGTTACTGCTGGGGTTACTGTGAACAGTAACCGAGACATAGAACCTAGAGTTTTGCTAATTTTTCTAAATTAATTGATAAGGAATTAGGACAAATGGACTAAATGAAAGTTGAAGCCTATTAAGTTATCTTTCCAATGCCACTGATTTTGCAATTTTTCGATATGTCTATTAGGAGTTATGGACTGATGATTGTTGGCTGTTTTTATGCATTGAATGAAACCTAGCTGGAATGTCAAATTTGGTGTACATTCAGATTAGGAGGAATTTTAGTAATTTTTGTGCATTGAATTGGTGTTGGAAATCTACTGAAGAGTTTTAGATGACACATTCATCTTGAAAATGGTGTATGGAATATAATTTCTGGAAATCAGATGTGGGAGTTATGGATTTTCACAATTTGAACCTACATTGTGATGTTAATTGCTGATTAGGTCAGAAACTTGCATAACAGATTTGACACTGTTAGAGGCTGAATTGGAGTCTGGTTATTTCATGAAGAATTGAAGTTTGAGATTTTATCTTTTCAGGGATATAAAGTGGTGATTTGTTTGACTTGTATACAGGGAGATATGATTGATAGAAAGTTACTCCTCAAATTGAGTGATTTCAGGGACAGCAACCTTGAGTGAATTATTTGACCTAGTTAGTAAGGGAATTGAAATTTGGGTTGTTTCATGAAAGTTGTATATAACATTGTGATCTTGATGAGCATATTTATTGTATAATTTTTGACTACATAGAATGAAAGATAGTGAATTTCCAATGACTGTTCTGTTTTAGGAAGTGAAAGTGTGGGCAGTAGCTTACATTGGATGTTTGACACCCTCAGGGGTGAAATTGATTTTTCTAGACTAAAGGAAACTTGTAGAGGGTTTCATTACCTTTCCAATAAGATATGGTTTGCATTTTTCTGAATTATGTAGAATAAGTTATGATTTATTGAATTTCGGTTAAAGGAAAGGGAAAAAGAGTAGGAAATAAGGGCAATATATATATATATTAATTGTTGAATTTTGATTTCTTTCGTGAATAACTTTTCCGTCCGACATCCGATTGACCTGATTCTTAAGGCATTGGATTCGTAGAATATTGAATTTCATTTTCTGAGAGATTAGAGATTTTTGGACGGAAAATTGACGTGAGTCCGGGTAAAAGTCTGTGTAATCACTGTTTTGTTTAATTTGAGACCTATAGAGGTCCGAATTGCGCACCGTCAGCGCCAATAGGTTTCTAATTTTTAGACGGATTTTTATGATGAAAAAAATAGGATTAGGTTCGGGAATATCATGAACACGCATTGTGCACCTTTTCATTATTACATGTGCATTTTGAACTGTTTTTAAATAACCAATTGATAATGTTTATATACTGTCACTGGTATAGAAGTCCTATTAGAGCGCCAATCCTCCAATGTCACTGAGAGAAGGTAGTAGCTCGAAAATCCAGGTGAGTGACTGAGATGGCTCACACTCAATTATTATATGTTTAATGTGGAGAATAATGGAGGGATTTGGATTGTGATTGTTTATGACTGGATTCCGGACGGGTGATCCGATGAATTGGAAGAACTGACATAGAAGTGTATCTGGGTGTGATTCTGTGAACTGAATTGTTTCTACTGTGTAAAAGTGTACTACATCAATGGCTTGTCTTTATTATCGCCATCGTTTGATGTGATATCTTGTGATGTTGTAATATCTTTGTATCTTGTGATCATTGGTTATCTTGTGATCAATGGCATTGCTTGCTACACTATCTGCATTTAAATCGCCTCTCATTGGGCGCATCGCTGTTTATCTTGTTGTGAAATTGGGCATATGCATTGCATACATCAATGCATAAACTGATAATAACAATAGTTGTGACCAGAGTCGCTACACTGTTACTCACTGTTACTGAACCGAGCCTCGAGCTCGAGGGGAGTTAGTGTATACCCGTAGGCTCTCCTACTCCCTAGACGCGTCTCGAATCGATCCGTTAAGCACTCGGTCACAACACTGAAATAAAATAGGAAAAGAGTCGCATGTGCATTGCATACTTACTGGACTGAATACCTGAATGACTGTATGATTTCTGTGACTGATTTCTTACTGTGTATTACTGTGACTGCTGAGGATATGATACTGTGACATTATTATTATTACTATAATTTGTTATGTGATGCATGAATTGGGTGAACCATCGATGATGGTTCCTCACTGAGTTCGCAAAACTCACCCAAAATTTGCATATATTTTTCAGGTCTTGAAGAATACCCCGTTTGACACGGGAGTATTGTATACAAGTGAAAGAAAGAGATCGGGATCAGTTTGTGTCTACATTAATGTATTTCTATTCTTTGATTTTCTGTATTATTGCTTAAGTCAGTTTGTAAAATCAATAGACTGGAGTTAATTGTATTTATGAAAAGGGCCCCGAATCCATTGAATGGTGTATGTAAATTGTTTCCGTCTATGTTATAATGTGTATGTGTGTATGAAGGAAAGAAAAAAAAGTTAATACTGAGTTTTGACTGACTGAGTGATGTAGCATGCCACCCTCGTGGGACACGGACTCGGATATCACCATCGATGTCGGGTTCGGGTCATACGGGAGTGGGGTGTTACATTTACTCCCTTGTCAACCTGTGACAATAATATTGTTATTTACAAGCACTGAATATAAAG
This sequence comes from Erythroxylum novogranatense, assembly GCA_029891385.1. Taxonomy (NCBI): domain Eukaryota; kingdom Viridiplantae; phylum Streptophyta; class Magnoliopsida; order Malpighiales; family Erythroxylaceae; genus Erythroxylum; species Erythroxylum novogranatense. Next base: position 49,648,609 of record CM057226.1, on the reverse strand, counting down.
AGATGAGAAAAAACAGAGCAGAATGTACGGACAACAGCATGCAAGAACACACACAACATTATATATTCGCAAAGCTTATAAAAATTGTTGTCTATGACACACACCCCTCTTACTCGGTCCCAGCATAATGTTCTCTGTCTTTTTGTGTCAAACAAATGCATTTCACTCAATGCAATGCACCAGTTACTAAACTGTATTCAGACCAAGCAATTTGGATGGAAATTCCCACAAATATGATAAGCTAATTTCAAGTCTTAATGAAGTTAATAGCTTCACATGTCAGCTGAAATTGAACCTCTATCACCGTCATATATTTTAGGGTCTACGGTACAGATCACATATTCGAAGACCTAACAGACCCGAGCTCTCCATTTCTCACAAACATCCTCCATTTCCAACCCAGACAAGAAAATTAGAAGATGAAGACAATGTACTCCTAATTCAACCATACCAGAGAAATGACAAGCAAGGAAGCAGCGACATTTAAAAAAGAACAGAAAAACACTTACTTGACCTCCAAAAATTGAGGAGCGTGTTGGGAAAGAAGAATCACAACAAATATTTTGAAAATCAACGTCGCAAAAGCCCTCGGTAATCTGATATAAGGAAAAAAAATCCCCAACCCTCAACAAAAAGAAGACGTCAAGTAAAAAATGCACAATGTCCATTCAATACAAGAAGTCGCAAAAGAACAAAAAATGGAGACCTAACGGGGAAGGCGAGATTTTTCCAGTCACGAACGTCTTGGGGAAGAGACTCCCACCGTGCGACAGAGAAGACTAGAGTGATGCCAAGCGTGCGATAGCGAAGAGATGGGCTTAGGAGAGACAGAAGAGAGGGGTAAGTTGGACATTATTTTCGTTTTTCATACGGGGACAAGAGACAACGTTTTTTGTCTTTCATTTTTCGGATACACAGGATTTGTTTGTCTCTATCTATCGGAGACAGAGGACAAAAGCTTGGAGACGGAAACCAAACACATATGATGGACATGATTTGTTTGTTTTGTTATCTGTCCCCATATACAAGGACAGTAACCATACACGGGGAATGTCCATAAACATTTATACTCTATGCCACATTAAATGACGTAAGGACCAAGAAGAATACACCATTAGTTGTCTCCATTTTCAAATGACGTAAGGACTAAGAAGAAAACGTCCCTTTATGGCCATAAACATTTCTAAACTTTTATAAATGTCAAGTTTCGGTTTTAATAACCTTATTCCGACTATTATTTCCACTTCTTGTTAGTAGTTATGCGTTGCTTCTTTATAAAGGATCAACTTACCAAAAAAGATGAAGTTATCAATAGGTTTAGCAGAGGAGGTGAAGTCTTAACTGAAGAACTGAAACACATTATAATCAAATGAAAAGCTTTGGTAATCATCAGAGAACTTATTCTAGTCAGAAATTTGTTGTTCAAAGGAAGAACATAGAACAAGAGTGCATCATCTTCTTTATCATCACCAAAAAAAAATGCAAAAGCTTATGCTCAAAGTAGATAACCCTATTCTCTTCCAACATTTGATGTAATTCTATACATGGTCTGCCAGTTCTTATAATTACTTAATTTTTCAACTTTTCTATCAAAGACATTTTAGTAAGTATGGCTACATATATAGTATTATTATTTTCTTCATATCTCTCTTCCTTTTCAAGTGTCAACTTTCTTAAAACTGAAACTAGTCATATTGTTGTTCATCAAAATGCAAGTCAAAGTGGCACCATCACGCCTAGTTTCTCTTCTTCTTCTTTTACTACTAAACTAATGTGACTAACCCTACTATTTATCAACAATATACTCAGCTCAGAGGAACACAAAGATAAAATAAGGAACTAGTATTGATGGTCGCAAGAAGTATGATGAGTTCGATGTTATGGACAAGAGAACAAGAGAAGTCGATGAACGCAAGTAACGACAATAACTAGCTAACCAACAGATACGAAAAAAATAAAACAAACCTATAGAAATCGCAACAACTAACAAATATGAAAAAAAAACTTGGAGAAATTGCAACACAGGTGAAGACGCAGAAGGCGTAGAGGGAGATAAACCAATATGATTTATTTTTTGTGTAAAAAAAATGTTTCAAAAATAAACGAAAACCTGTTTTCAAAAACCACGAAAACATAATTTTTATGTTTTCGTAAAATAGTTTCCGTTTTTATTTTTAAAAACGAAATATACACATAAGTTTAACCAAACACGATTATAACGGTCATTTCTTAATTTACAAAAACAACTGAAAATCCAAAAAAGGAAAACAAATAGCCATTTGATCATCACTTTCAAAAGCTTATAAAATAAATTATTTTCAATATCTTAAACTATTAGCAATATATTGAATTCATCTCAACCTACATTTAATTTTATAACACCATATATCATGGCATTAAACAAAATCGCTTTTCTTTATCATCTCTAAAAAATTAATGTTTGAAATCTTAACCTAAAATTTTATCCAATATATTAAGAATAATCCAATTCACCTTCAGTAAAATTTAAAATGTTCAAATGTTGAAATTTACAAAAGAAAAATTATTAAAGGTTTCAAAAAATATTTTGAATGCAATAATAGAAAATATTTAAACAGCATTAACTTATTTTATAAATAATGATAAAGTCAAATAAACTAAGGTATATTTTTCACAAATTGTTGTAGTGTAATATTACAAAATAAAGTTATGTTGAATTTTATAAGAAATAATATTCTAAATAATTGACAGTTTTATGGTTGTGAAGGAAAACAAGTAATCAAATCAAGTCTGCAACAGTAAGGAGGTGTTAGCAAATGGCCTCAACAAAGTTCACCCGCTCCGTCCCCTACACATCCCTACCATCGCAGCCTCAGAACGTGGTCGTTTTAACCTCCTACCGCCCTCCTTTCAATGCCTCCTACCGCCGCCTCCTAATCTTCACTGTAGTCGTCGTCCTCCTCTTCGCCGCTGTTTTCTTCTTCTATCCCTCGGACCCCAATGTTCAACTAGCCCGACTCCGACTCAACCACGTTCGAGTCAATACGTCCCCAAAGCTGACTCTTGATCTCTCCTTCTCGCTAACCATAAGAGTTCGAAACAGAGATTATTTCTCTCTGGAGTACCGCACGCTTGATGTTGCGGTTGGGTACAGAGGGAGGGAATTAGGGTTAGTGAGGTCTGAGGGAGGGAAGATTAGAGCAAGAGCGTCGTCGTATGTGAACACTACGCTTGATTTGGACGGGCTTGAGGTTATATACGATGCCCTTTACTTGATCCAGGATTTGGCTTCCGGTGTTATTCCCATTGATACTCATACCTTGGTCAAAGGAAGCGTTGGTCTCTTCTTCTTCAAAATTCCTATTCAAGTAAGAGGCTTTCTGTCTCCATTATGACTGTCCTGAATTTCACGTAAATCTTTTCTGTGTGAAAATTTTCACTACTTGTAGAAAAAGACTTGTGGAATTAGGTAAACTAGCTAGGATAATTCTTTCATCGCTTTGACGTCTATTGTGATATGATAATCTTTTGAGAAGCGAAGTTTTGGTATCCACTTTCAATATAAAAAAAATGTTTGAAATTTGTTAAAAGGGGTAGTCTGATCGTATTTCTCAATAACTGGTGTAAATGTGATATAGTACGTAACTTATCAGTCCTGGCATTTAAAGAAACTAGAAAGGGTTAGAAATTGTAGCTGTTTTATGGATATCTATTTGGGTATACGATTACAATATCAATTTTTATGGGTCTTTACGGTGGATGTGCATTAATAATGCATCTTTTATTAGATATTCCACTGTGTTTTTACATGAACTATGATCATTCTTGAAGTCATAAAGTATTTTGGGTAGGTGCTTCCTTCTAGAAGTGACTCGGTGTGACTATTAATGGTCTTTATATCTTGTAACACAAAAAACATACAGATTAATATGCTTCATATTAGCATGAAGTTTATAACAGAAGACAAAACAAGAACTTCTTAGTTTTTAATACCAACGGCAGGCTCAAAATAAAGAGGGCTTTGCATCAAGTAGGTTAAGTTGTGACACGTGCTACTTTTGGTGATAGCTTCTCAGTTGAGTATATTTTCTTCAACACTGTATATTGGATCCCTTGAGCGGCAATTTTATCAATTCTCTCATTTGATCTTGTACTACTGAGCACTTGATATATTTTCTGTCTCGGTAAGTTGTTTAATTTATGACCCTGAAATTGTTTCAGGGAAGGGTGTCATGCCAGGTGTATCTGAATACAAAGAACCAGACGGTTGACCGTCAAGATTGTTATCCAGAGGTAAGAAGCTCTTTTCTTCACTTAAATGAGAAGTAAATGCTTAATGTGCACTAGCCTGAAGTCATTTCTCTATTACCAAAAATGTTAATAGGCCATCTAAAAGTAGGATGAACATTCTCTTAAGTTGGCTCACCATGAGAAGCTAGGAAAAACGAATATGTTGGTTGATCCATTGTTCCATAACATTTCAAAGTATTTCTGCCCAATACATAGTACCTTCAATTTCTTGTTAAATGCAAATAGGATCTTAAAATTTATTAATGTGGCAACTAAGAATTGCCTATATAGCTGTAAATTCCCCACTATTTTAGCAATTTACGTAATATTTCTTCTACTTTTTCCAGTGATGGGGACGTCATCAGAAAATTTTCAGCTATGTCAACCTAAGAACATTCTGTTGGATATTGCAGAGGGTAAATAGGATGCTAGAGGAGCAAGCTTTCTTAGGCAATTGTAGTATTTTTTTCTATTCCTTCCTTTTTTAAGGTTTGGTTCGTACTTTGAAGTAAATAGTGCAGTTTTAAAGCCATATAACTTCATATGAATGTTTAATGAGGTTGCTTGGCTAGAAATTGCGTAGGCTATTTGAGATGTAATTTTGTAAAAATATATATTTTAAGCATGTTTTGCAGCCATTTTTGGTTGAATAAAATGTTCAGTTGGTAGTACACGCTTTTACCATACTTTCACTAATGAGTCAATTCTCTCTCTCTATATATATGTATATAGTTTCTTACCATCTGTTATACATCTGGTGTGATTATGGCCTGGTTGTTGATGAACTTAAATTATTCTCATCTGAATTACTTTTTCTCTTTTTGCTATTGTATTCAATCTCAAGGCTACAATTTTTGGTTGGGGGACAAGTATCATTGAGCCCCAAGGGTAACTGATTTGGCTGTCTGTTTCTTTAGCTCCATATACATATATTAATGATGCAAAAGAAAAACCTTGAGAACTTTGAAAAATCTGCAGAACTTTTCTCTTGTTGAATCCCGTGCTGCTGTCAATTTCCTCTTATATTCTACTTCTCCCCATGCAAAAAGTCCAGTCTCTTATGCAGTTTCTCATATTACATTTTACTATCATCGTCATCACAGATTGAACTAGTATTACCACATGAGACTGTTGCAAGGCTTCGGCAAGTAGTGCCTTACCTTGAAGCAGATTTGTTCTGGTGTCTTGGCTGGTGTCATCACTTATTTGCTGACTATTAGTGGTTTAAAATCCTATAACCATTCATCATCCATTATTGCTAACAGTTGATATGGATTTGCTCGCGTTGCAATTGATATTCCGAGGTTTATTATTGTTATCCGATTTGTGCTTAAGCCTGGGCCCTGGAGGGTTGATGGGAGCTTGAACGACACGATTCATGCCTGAATTTACGCCAACAGTGGCTAATTTAGCTACAGTTAAACCCTTGTAGTGTAGTTTTAAAACTTGCTAAAATTCGAAATTTTTTTTTTAAGTTAATAAAAAAGTTACTTCTAATTACAAATTTTTAATTTTGTAACTTTTAACGGAGAGTTTATTAAAATTTTTTTAAGTATTGTCTGATTGTAGGAGTTTCTCGGTGCATCTCTGATGCATTTCATTTTCTTTCGAAAACTATAAGTATAAAATGTCATGTGTGTTATAAAATTAGAATTACAATTTCAGAGTATTTGGGAGAGAAGACTTATTCTTATAAGTTCATTTCTTATCTCTCTTATATCAAACTTTCTATTTATAGTACATTTCAAACACCTAATATACATGTGACCACCTAATCTATATGTGTTATTGTGTTAGGTAAAACCAAACTAATAATCACCTACTTCATTCTTATGTTAGGTAAAACTAAACAAATTCATATGTACACTAACTATTAAATGGTGCATCTACAATTAGTGGTACACCATATTATTTCTATCTTTTATAACACTCCCCTTTGGTGTGCCATATAATTGTCTCTTCTCTAGCCTTTAAAAGCATTTGGTGTTGCCTCGTTAAAAACCTTATCGGGAAAAACCCGGTGGGATAAAAACCATGATAAGGGAAAAAGAAGAATCGCTGCGTAAGCTCCCTCATTGAACACAATGAGCTCTTCCTCATAAATTTCTTAGATGTCGCATTCCAATCTCGTGGACATGCTTCCGAAAGGTATAGTAGGAAGTGCTTTGTGAAAAGATCCATGACATTGTTGCTTGATTGAATATACGGATGTTGATTTCTTTGCTCTTGTCGAGATCTTGGGTGAATTGGAAAAATTTAGGAGGATATGTTTGGTTCTATCACTTTTGATATAACCTTCTTTATTTAAGCGATACATCTTGCATTGTCTTCAAATATGATTGTTGGTTCTTTGTTGGTCGATAAGCCACAAGTTGTTAAAATGTGGTGCGTCATTGACCTTAACCATACACATTCTCGGCTTGCTTCGTGAAGTCAATGATTTGGCGATGATTTGAAGAAGTAGCAACAAGTGTTTGTTTACGTGAACGCCAAGAAATTGCGGTGCCTCCATACGTAAATACATAACCGGTTTGGGATCCGCTTTATGCAGATTTGATAAGTAACTCAGATCTGCATAACCAACCAAAACTTGTTTTGCATTTTAGTGTAAAATAATCCCAAATTAATTGTACCTCAAGATAACGGAATAGATGTTTAATTCCATTCCGGTGTCTTTTGTAGGAGATGAACTAAATCTTGCTAGTAGATTAACATCAAAAGCTATATCAGTCTAAGATAATTAGCAAGATACATGAGAGCTCTATCGCACTCGGATATGGCGTTTGAATCAATAACTTTTCGTTTTCTTCTTGAGGCGAAATGGATCCTTCTCAACATTAAGCGATCTACCAACCATTGGTGTACTTAACGAAGTTGCTTTATCTATATTAAAACGCCTTAATACCTTTTCTGTATATGTCGATTGATGCACAAATATTCCGCTTGGTCTATGTTCAATTTGCAGACTAAGACAATATTTAGTTTTTCCAAGATCTTTCATTTCAAATTCCTTTTTAAGTACACCATTGTTTCTTAGATTTCTTTAGCAGATACTAATGATATTCAAATCGTCAACATAGGCATGCAATAATCACATATCCGGATGTTGTTTTCTTTATAAAACGCTAAGGGCAAATAGGACTATTTACATATCCTTTCTTTAATAGATACCGCTAGACGATTGTACTACGTGCGTCGTATTGCTTTTAGTCCATATAAGGATCTTTGCAATTTGATCGAATACTTTTCCTTTGGTTGTGATTTTAATGTTGAGGCATTTGAATCCTTCGAGGATTTTCATGTAAATATCACTATCAGTGATCCGTCTGAGTAGTAGTAACAACATCCATAAGACGCATTTCCGGTTTCAAGAATTGTTGTCGATTAAATATCTAAACGTAATTGTATCCATAACAGAGAGTATGTTTGTTCATAGTCAATTCGTGTCTTTGAGAAAACCTCAGACAACAAGTCGAGCTTTGTATCTCACAATCTCATTTTCTCATTTCGTTTTGAACAAAACCCATTTGTAACCTCTGTGCTTTACACTTTGGGGTGTAAGGACAATAGGTTCAAACACTTTACGCTTATTAAGAGAATTTAATTCAGCTTCAATAGCATCTTTCCATTGAACCCAATCATGTTTATTTTGACATTCAATGATAGATTTTGGTTCAAGATCTTCATTTTCATTGATGATATCACATGCTATAGCATAAGAAAATATTTTATCAATCTCTTTCATATCATTTCGGTTCCATAATTCTTGTGTGAATATAATTAATTGAGATTTCCTGATTAATCTCAGTTTGTGTCTCTTCTGGGACACTATTCTCATCTTGTGTTTCTAACGGAACACTTTTATCTATATTGGGGTCATTAATCACATTTGTTCCTTTTCTTTTTCGAGGATTTTTATCTTTGGAACCGATTGGTCTACCACGCCTCACGCGTCTTTGTGGGTCGTAGTGATCATTTTCTCGATTGTCCTTTTGAGATTTCAATCCGAGCGGAGCATTTACAATTTGGTATAAATGATTTAGTCACTCTTTTGTATCTGTGAAAGCATCCGGTAATTGATTTGCAATTCTTTGCAAATGCACAATTCTTACACTTACATTTCGCATTGTTTTATCGTTGATCAAGATCTGATAATGATGGTTCGCACTATGTAATTTCTTTCATCACCGTTTATTATCTCCCTAATGTCGGAAAGTATGTTCATCAAATGACAATCAAGAAAAGCGTCTTTGTAAATATATCACCCGTTTGAGGTTCAAGATATCTAATAATAAATGTACTTTCATAGCCGATATATATCCCCAATCTTCTTTGAGGTCCCATTTTACTACGTTGTGGTGGTGCGATAGGCACATATCTCGCACAACCAAAATTCTCAAATGGGAGATATTTGGTTCTTGATCAAATGCAAGTTGTAGTGGGGAGTATGTATGATATGCACTTGGTCGGATGCGAATTAATGCCTCGGCATGTAAAATTGCATGACCAATCGTAAATTGGAAGCTTTGTTCTCATCATCAATGGTCTAGCAATAAGTCAAGATGTTTAATTAAAGATTCAATTAAACCATTTTGAGTATGCACATGAGCAACAGGATGCTCGACCATAATCCGATTAACATACAATAGTCATTGAAAGTTTGGGATGTGAATTCACCAAAGATTATCGAGTCGACTTTCTTTATTGTATAGTCAGAAATTGTGCTCGTAATTTAATAATTTGTGCAAGAAATCTTGAAAATGTCATATTACGAGTTGATAGTAGACAAACGTGAGACCATCTGCTGGAGGCATCTATCAATACCATAAAATATCGAAACGGTCCACATGGTAGATGAATGAGTCCACATATATCACCTTGAATACGCAAAGAAAAGCAGGTGATTCAAATTTTATTTTAGCTGGTGATGGCCTTATGATCAGTTTTCCAAGAGAACAAGATGTACATGGACTCTTATTTATTTGAGTAATCATTTTGTTACTCAATGGATGTCCATGTATATTCTTAATTATTTTTCGCATCATTGTTGATCATGGATGACCCAGACGATCATGCCAAATAGAGATTATTGAAGGATCAATGTATTTTGCTTTAACTACCATATTAGATTCAATCACATTTATATATGTATAATGTAATCCAGTAGGGAGCATTGGTAGTTTTTCCAATATGTTTATCTTTCCTGATTGACAAGTTGTAAGATACATATATTTCATATTTCCCTCAGTTGCAGACTAAGTATCATATTTATGATAATATATATCATTAAAACTCAACAAATTTCTTTTAGACTTTGGCGCAAATAAGGCATCATGTATTGAAAACTTTGTGCCATTTGGTAATGTGAAATTTGCCTTGCCAATTCCTTCAATCAAGTCATAGGACCGATATTGTGTTCACAATTGTTTTGTTGGTTTTAATTACGAAAAGAACCTCTTATCTTTTAGGATAGTGTGCGTTGTGCCACTATATCGGTATCGATTGAATCACTAAAGGGTGTTGTTCGAAGAAATTCACTTCCTTTTCTTTCCTTTTAAGGATGCTTTGTATAAGCGGCATAGATGTTCGAGAACTCGACAAACTTTAGCGATGTCCTTTTGTACCACATCTCAGTAAGAATCTCCGAAGTCTATAAGAACTTCCATGAACATCATTAATATGGTGCTTGTTATTGTGGTGGCTCGTATTTCTTTGAAGAGAGTTATATGGATAACTTCTAAACACGTCCACGACCACGACCACGAATGTAATTCACGACCGTAGCCACGACCACGACCGCGGACCGTGACCACGACTAGGCCCATGATGATTTTTTCTTTCATTTTCATTTCAATTGCAATATTTGCTTACGAAATCCGCGCGCCGATGAGGCGGGATTGATGATTTTCATCAAAAGTTCATTATTTTCTCATTGCTACAAGAATGCATGAAATCGGTCGAGTATTTTTAAATCCGCGACTCGATATTATTGTTGCGAGGTTACATTCGATGTGTGGAAGGTGGAGTATGTTTTTCTAACATATCTTCTCGATGATTGTTTGCCACAAAATTTTAGTTGTGAGACAATTTAAATATACCGTGAGTTATCTTCATCGACCTTTTAAAATCTTGGGCGTAAAGCGCTCCATTCATCACGGAAGTTTAAGTAGAACTTCCTTTTGATGGTCATATCTTTCTTGTAAATTTTTCCACAAATGACTTGGATCTTTAATTGTGAGGTATTCTCTTTTAATCCTCATCGAGATGACGACGAATGAAGATCATCGCTTTGGCTTTATTTTGTTTTGATGTTGTATTATTTTCTTTAATGGTATCTAAAAATCCATTGATTGAGGTGTATTTCAACATCAATCATCCGCGATATAATTATGGCGCATGACATCAAGAAAGCAACCAATTTTGGCAAGATTGGACGTGTTGGCAACTATTTAGAGAAATAATTAATACATGTATTCAAATCGATATTACATTAAATAAATTAAATGCCACGTATTCAAATGTTATGCGAAGATCACGGGGATCATAATAAATCTATTACTAAGAGAAAAAACGTAATCTGAATCATTTAAATTTACACCAAGAATGAAACAAAGATACATAATGACAATAATTATACAAAAAATGATATAGCGGACAACATTTGAAAATTTTGTAAGAATTTTGAGATAAGAAATAGTGTGTAGGGATGAAGTAAATTATATAGGAGTGGTATCTATTTATAGAAATAATTTTTTTATCGTTAACTAATAGTTATAATTTTTGTGCATTATATATATATAGTTATACTTTTTTTTAAACATCGATGATGTATATTATACAATAAATTATGTATTTAGAGGTGGTAATAACTTTTCATTATTTAAAGAAGGTAAAATAGTGAGTAAATCTACAATTTGTTTTAATCATATCATAAGTAGAATTAATGTAGATAAAAGGAAGAATTTTATTTTAACAACATCATAAGTAGGATAAATAAATGGAAGAACTTACGTTTGTTTGATGACGTCGTAATAGAAAACGTTTATGCGATGTAGGTAGATGGAAGAACGCTACGATTGCTTGATGTTGATAAGTAGAATTTTAGAAATGAGAAACGTCGTACGATAACGTGTTATAAAACCGTAATTCTGATTTGAGTATTTGGGAGAAGACTTATTTTATAAGTTCATTTCTTATCTCTCTTACATCAAACTTTTTATTTATAATGCATTTCAAACACCTAATCTGCGTGTATTACTTACTATATATGTGTTATTGTGTTAGGTAAAATCAAACCAATAATCACCTACTTCATTATTGTGTTAGGTAAAACCAAACCAATCCATATATACACTAACTATTAAATGGTGCATCTACAATTAGTGGTACACTATATTATTTCTATCTTTTATAACAATGTGAAGTAAACGACACCGTTGGCGTTTCATGTTTGCGTGGTCTGTTATCAGCCGCACCGCTATTGGATAAGCGTATAGATATCGTCTTCCTCCTGGCAACAAAAGAACAAAGCCTCTTTCTGTATAAAAGGCAACCGAAATCCGAGTCAAAAGATCTCTTCAATAATAACAAAACACAATGTCCAAATTCCTAAATTTCTTCTACCTCTTACTTCTCCTTCAACATTCCCATCAATCAATTCCTAAAAGAGAGCCATCAACCGCTGTCCACACCGAACTCATCAATTACGGATTTCCGATCGGTCTCCTTCCCTCTTCCATCCGAGCTTATACTCTGAATCAGACCTCTGGGGAGTTTTCTGTGGACCTCGGTCGCGCGTGTCGTATCACGCTTCCTCCCGACAACTACTTGGCCACCTACTCCAAAAGGGTTTCTGGGAAAATTGTTAAAGGCAGTATTGCTGAGCTCGATGGCATCCGAGTCCGAGCTTTGTTCAAATGGTGGTCCATTACAGGGATTAGGTCCACTGGAGACGATTTGGTTTTTGAGGTTGGGATGGTTACTGCTAAATATCCCTCCAAGAATTTCAACGAGAGTCCTGAGTGTGAGGGCAAGCACTATGCTTCTTGAAGGTTCTGTCTTTATCAGAATTCAGCCTTCATATTTTGGGTTAAATAATCTGCTGTAGTGTTAATTTCATGATTGAATTAGTTTCTGAACATAGCATAGGCACTGACAGAACTTTCTATACGATAGTTTTTGAAAATGGTTTAATCTATCGATCATTTTTGTATCATATTCGAGGTAGATTTGATGTATAGTTTGCATTTAATAGATTAAACTTTATTCCCATCTTCCTTTCCTAGTATTTGGCTTGGAGTTGATTTGCATTTAAACTCTGGAATTTATCCGAGGTAAAACTTGTAATGTTTGTGTTATTTCAGCTGATAAATGGTGATGTTTTATCCTTATTTCTTACTTATAATTTGGTTAAAAACATGCTTCTGACCCTTAATAGCTGCCTCCGATATTCCATATTAGTGCCTCGACTAAGATTTTTCGTAAAGTCGAGGCACATAATTAATTAATCTTCTGTAATGCAGGCAAAATCCGGTATGTATGTTGGTGAAGTGCAAATACTCGTGGGCAATTTTATACCTAAAATCCTCATTTGGCTGCATCTTCTCTTTTCATTTTAATTTTGGCCTTCTATAAACTTAGACGTTTTCCTTTTTGCCTGCAGGTTCTATTTGACAGCTATCCTGGGATATTCGACTTCGATTCGTAACATGATGTTAGCCTATTTAATTGTACTAGCAAATTAAGTAGTCGTCGTATTATGAGATTACAACGTTTCTAATGGTTTGTCATCTGTGTTTTTGTACACGTGCACGAGTATTAATTTGAACAATCATCCAGCTGAATAATAGAGTGCAACTCTTTTCTTAATGGTGTAGTAAGCAATGGAATTAAGCTTGTCTTTGCTTTAGGGATTTCTTAAAATTCTAATGTGCTCTTATCAATTTAATTGTTGCATTTTTTGCTCCAAGTATGTAATGTATAGGTATATATATTGCAAGTGAATAGCCTAAGGAAAATTTCAAACAACTTTTGACAAAATTTTGATTCAAATACTTTTCATAACTTTTATAAAAAATATTTTCAAAAGATCTTTTAAGATGTAATTTTTCGTTACAAAAAAATTGTAACAACTATTCAGTAAAATTTTCACTGAAATGTCGAGTCTAGGAAGATCCTGTAATATGTATCTTTACTTTTAACTAGTGGAGAGATTGTTTTCATAGATTCATATGTATTAAATCAAAAATTAATATGATCATTCATTTATAATCATTAAAACATTAAGATGACAAAATAAATTAGAGTTTGTAATTACATTAAAGTTATCTTAGATTTTTATTTTGTCAAAAATCAATCATAATAGAATCACAAGCCCAGTGAAAAAATAAAAATTTTCAATTTTTGATTGAATCACAATAATTGAATAACTTGAAAATATAAAAAAAAAACACAATATATTTCATTGCACAAGATTTTCTACTTTACGCAGACTTCTCTATGTATATTTTTACAAAGAACAAAGATGTTGCTTCTGTGAAGCGAACTTGTGACATTTTGGTTATAAATAAGTAACCTCACCAGTTGCTTTAAGACTTGCCCCTAAGGTGAAAATATGAATCACAAAATAAATGAATTGCATCTGATTTGAAATTTCTGCTAAAACCTTTTTCAAAACCTTTTTGATGCTGTTTACACTTCAATCTCTAATGATGTCCATAGATCAATAAAAAAATTCAACATTAGAGAGAAATTAAGTAGGAGTCCTAATTCTCTTATGCTTATTACTATAAATAGAAAATAGGGTTTTTAATCAAATTAAATATTTTAACTATAATTAAAATCAAGCTCTAATTATAATTTAATTTAATTTTAATAAAATCAAATATCTCATTTTAGTCTTTGAAGTTTTCAAACTTTACAATTAAAAGGATTAAAATAAAAATTAAATTTAAATTAAGTAAATATGTGACCTATTAAGTTATGTCTCTTTTGAAAAGAAAAAAATGAATGAATTAATAAATAATAAAATTGCATCCCCAAAATAAGGTTCTTGGCATGAACCCTTGACACAAAGATAACATCGTTGGATATACCTATAATATTATATTTTATAGGTAGTACATGGATTAGAGATTTAAAGAGGTGAGTAAAATAGAACAGCAATCAAAGGTAAACAAAAACTAAAAGGACAAAACTAAAAACTAAAAACTAAAACTAAAAATAAAGTAAAACAAAAAAACAAAAACAAAAAAAAAAAAAAAGCAAAAAAGATTACCTATTAGGTTCTTATTAAGTTGACATTGATTATAAATTACAATTACAATTTATAATTATAATTAAATAAATTTAAACACCTTTTATTTTATCTTTAATTATCTAATTAAATAATTTATAATCATAGTTCAAGATTGATGTCTCGTAACATATTATTACTACTCGAATATTAAAGATGTCAAAATATTCGACTTAACCTCTCGTAGATGATTATGATATATAATTTAATATTTTCATCATTCGATGTTCCAATTGGACATAAATCATAAATATAATATCTACTCTTATTAAATCTAATCATATTCATCTTGTTATTTAGTAATTAGTTTATAATTGATATATGAAAACCCTTTTCAAATGTCAATTCATTTTAGCTGAGGATTTCTTAAATCATTAAGAACAGTGAAACATACTCCAATTAATTTAAGATGACAAATTCTTTATATATTACTTAACTATCTATATATGGCTAGTTAAACTCTTGATTAGTTATTGGAGCAGATAGCAACAAACACCATTTCATCTAAATATACTCTTTTATCTAAATAAATTCTAATTCTTTTATAAAAGTTATATTTTAGATAGATAATGTATCCAATTATTAGTGATTAAGCTACCCTAAATAGAATAGGTCGTAGTAAAATGAAAATATAGTATAAAAGATACCTTGGTAATCTTATACTTGAGGATCAACTATACAACCATCATGATAAAGAAATCCATAAATATTTAAGTAATATTCCATTTAAGATTAGAATAACGGGTGGATTCATTGAACTTATTCTTTATTAAGAACCACACATTTTTTAATTATTTCTATACTTTAATTTGTGAGATCAATTACTTTATTTATAAGAAAGAAATATAACATGTGATAGTTTTACCATTTCATCAATATCTCATCTTGATGTAACCATAAATAGGAACAATTTAAGAATAATACATAAATGCAAATTATATCTCACAATTATGATCTCATCATAATTTCAATTGCACCATAATCATTTTAAGAATTTTACCTTTAGTATTAAATGTCATTAACAAACATAAGGATACAAAATGCCTTTGTTAATTAAAATAATAATCTTATATATATAATTACAGTCAGTCGAATGGCTGCAAAGACTTAACCTATCTGTTTTTTACTTGTACTAAAGTCAATCGATTATGTATCTAATATACCATATCCATCCATATATTGATAATGTCTATTATAAGACAACGACTTAGTGAGAGGATATGCAAAATTCTCTTTAGTGGAAACTCAATCTAATGTTGTTTCAATCTGCTTCACTCTCTCCTTGATTTAGTGAAACTTCCTAAATACATATTTAGATTATTAATGAAACCTTGGTTCCCTTACCCATGCAATGACATCATTTGCCACACTACAATACTATAGACTTAACAATGCTAGAAACCACTCCAAGTTTAATGATGAACTTCTTAATCTAAATTATTTCCTTTAGTTCCTTTATCACTAAAATGTACTTCATCTCAATTATAAAATATGCAATGGTTGGTTATTCGGAGCTCTTCCAACTTATCGCACCACCATTCAGAGTGAGGATGTATCCTGACTACAGTCTACTATCATCTAGATTTGAATGAAAACTAGAATCTCAATACCATTGAACTCTTATTTCAACTCCTTTATAGAACAAGAAAACATCTTTAGTCTTTGTCAAGTACTTCAAGATATTTTTCACATCCATCTAGTGACCATCACTAAGATTGGTTTGAAACATACTTGTTATGCTCAAATAATAAGTGACATTTAGTCTAGTACATATCATCACATATATGATTGATGTAATTGACAAAGCATATAGAACATAATCCATTTTAGTCTCTCTTCTTTTGTCCTATAACATATACTCGATGTGAGAGAAATCTCATGCAATATGGGTAAGAATCTCATTTTGGAATTCTCCATGCTAAATTTCTTTAATACTTTTTTTATTTACGTAGATTGGGATAATCCAAGAGACCTCTTTGATCTATATTCATAGATCATTATTCCCAAAATATAGGCAACTTCTCCCATATCCTTCATTGAGAAGTTCTTAGACAACCAAATATTTATAGATTGTAGCATTAGTATTCCATTTCCAATTAGTAATAGTCATCCACATACAGCACTAAGAAGAGGACCACACTCCTACTAACCTTCTTATAGACACATGGTTCATCCATACATTTAATCAAATCAAACTCTTTTGACTATCTAATCAAAATAGATGTTCTAACTTCATGATGCTTGCTTAAGTCCATTAATAGACTTTTGCAACTTGCACTAAGAAGAGGACTACACTCCTACTAATCTTCTTCTAGACACATGGTTCATCCATATTTTGACCAAATCAAACTCTTTGATTATCTAATCAAAATGGATGTTCTAACTTCATGATGCTTGTTTAAATCCATTAATAGACTTTAGTAACTTACATACTTTATTAGGGAATCTCTTGGATTAAAAACCCTCAAGTTATGTCATGTACATATCCTCAACTAAATTCCCATTGAAAAATGTTATTTTGACATCTATTTTTCAGACAAAAAGGTTTCATTAAAATAAACTCCTCATTTTTGTTTGTAACCTTTAGCTACTAGTCTTGCTTTGTTGGTATGCACATTACTATCCATGTTATTTTTTCCTTAAAAAACCTACTTGCATCCTATAGGTACAATACAATCAGGAGGAACCTCCAAAGTCTATAATTAGTAAGGTTACTTAGATTGGATTGGTATCTCATGAGTTTATGCCATTTGAAAGAATCAATGTCATACATTGCTTCTTTAAAAGTACTAAGCTCATCATCTATGAGCAATGAATTATCCTTCCTTTTTTCAATATGTAGATCTAACCTAATAGAAGGATGACGTATCCTACTAGTGCATCATGAACTATGTATCTCTTTAACCCTTAGTTATACATCACATGTATCAACTTGAGGTTCTTGTTATATCGGTATGTGAATTTCTAGTTTTTGAACTTCTCTAAGTTCTACGTCACTCGCACTACTCTCACTAGGAATAAATTTTCTTTTTAGGAATGTTGCATGTTTTGAGACAAACACTTTTTTTCATGAGGATTGTAAAATTGACACATGATACTCTCTTTTAGATACCCCACAAATTTGCATTTATCTAATTTAGCTTCAAGCTTATCAAATGTTGTACGCTTCATATAAGAATCATGTCACCAAATCTTTATATAACAACTTTGGTCTATTACCAATCCATATCTCATATAATGTATTGTTAATTACATATTCCAAAAATGAGATAGGAAAGACTGTATGATTCATCATAAAAGGTAACAAAGTCTGATTTCTCCTCTTAAACACTCCATTATGTTGTAGACTTCAAGGAGGAGTTAATGGTGAGAGAATCTCATTCTCTTTTAAGTAACCAAGAAATTCATAGTCTAAATATTCATCACCTCGATCAGATCTAACTGGCTTTACTACTTTGTTTACAAATCTTAAGTCTTTTTTTTTTTGCTTTTCAAAAGATTCATACTTTTGTTTCATTAAGTACATATAACCATATCTAGAATGATCATCTGTGAACATAATTAAATTTGAGAATCCACCTTTAGCACAAGTAGATATAGGGCCACATACGTCTAAATGAATAAGCTATAGTAACTCAATGGCATGTTCTCCCTTTCCACTAAAAGGTAGTTTGGTTATCTTTCTTGACAACCAAGATTCACAAGTTTCAAATTATTTATAATAACAAGGATCCAAATATCCTTCTTTAAGTCATCATCATCATCACCCAGTTCAAAATTCCGCAATGAAGCGAGGTCTGGGGAAGTCCGATAGTACGCAACCTTACCCCTACATAGTAAAGAGGTTATTTTCGGTGGACCCACATGCAAATGAGACAATATAAGAATAATGCATGTTACAGAAACAATTCATTAAAAAAACATAAAATAAACGAAAATACCAATCATGGGGAATACCTGAAGGAGGCCAGATTTGCAAGAACCTAATAGTCTACAAAATCCATCCCTCCTTGCCACTCAATAAGTAAGGCGACCTTCCTCAGAGACCTTGCCAGAATGGCCCCTTACTGTTTGCACAACGTGACACGACATCTCCTAGTAACTGTTGTACTGATTTCGGTAACTAGAACGGTTAATACTTTACCCTTATCAAACCACGTCAAACTTTTCTATTTTGAGCGACTACCTCATTAAGGGCCAACTCTGACATATCCTCCTTGATTACTTCCCGCCAGTTCTTGTAAGGCCTCCCTCTCCTCCTCTTATATTCACTAAGCATTATTCCCTCACAACTTCGTACCGGAGCGTCAGAGGGCCTCTTCCACAAATGCCCATATCACCTAAGCCTAGTCTCTCTCAACTTGTCGGTAAAGCTGGCTACCCAAAGTCTCTTTGTTGGACCCCGAATTTTTTTTATGATGTTATTACGCATGAATTGTGTGTGAGATTTTAAAAGGGTTATTATGTGTGAGGGCATTTTAGGAAGATCTCTTGAGTAGAGTGATTTAAGCTTTGCAAGGAGGGGTATAATGGTCTTTATGCTCCTTTTGACTTAAGTAGAAAATTAGAAGGAAAAGAAGAAGGAAAGGAGAAGAGAAAGAAGGAGAAGCGCCGTAGGTGGAGGAAGAAGAGAAGAAAGAGATTTTCGATCTTTGAAAATTTCCGACAGATTTGAAGTGTTTTCCGGGTAAGTTTCTCTTTGTTTAATCTTGTTTTGATTAGATTAAACCTAAGGATAGGTTGAATGTAGTAGAATCGATGGTTTAGAGTTTTAGGGCAAATGGATAGGTTTCTTTGGGTTGTTGGATTTGTGGCTGATGTTAAGGTTTGTATGAGTTAGAAGTGTAGTATAAGTCACCTTAGGTGTGTTGCATTTAAGTTTGGAAAGGATTGAAGTTGAAAAATGCTGGAAATCGGGTTTCGGAGTTCTTCTCCAGACCCACATGTCGCGATTTGCGTATGAACACGCCGCGGTGTGCGAGAGAGGGAAGCAATGTCGCGACGTGTAAATGTTTATTCGCCGCGACGTATGAAATTGTGTTCATCACGGCGAGCTCAGGCCTTCGTCGCGACGAGCGTGGCTGCACGTTGCGACAAGCGGGCCGTTCGCCGCCGCAAGAGTGGCCTTCGTCGCGGCGAGCCCCTGTGCTCCAGCAAAGCTATATTTTGGTATTTTTGGGCATATCTTGAGCTATAGATGCCCAATTGAGGTGATTTCAGATTCGTTGTGAACTAGAGATCAAGGGCTGCAAGTTTATGAAGAAAGGGGAGTTCGGAATTTGCCTCAAAGGGTTCGGAATTTTAGGAGGAGGTCGAATATAGACTTTTAGTGCTTTATTTTGGATTTCCAAGCTTTGAATATTTTCTATGGATATTGATTAAATGGAACTTGGTTTATTTTAGGAAACCAAGCTGATTTGACCCAATCGCAAGAGGAAGGACAGCAGTGAGTCTGATACTCAAGCGATACTAGGTGGGTAATATGTTTATGGTTATTGTGTGTATGGGCAAATTGCCTTGTGTGTGCTAACTGCTTGCATGATATGACCTTGTTGGTATTGAATTTTATGATAAATATTGAATTTGCATTGCGACTATGATTATGCATGGCTTGATAGACCTTATGGCATATTTGACAAGAATGGAAAGAATGAAAATAACGAAAGCTTCGAAAAATGCTTTGAACATGGAACGTATGGATTATGTGTATTGTTTGGGTGAGAGAGTTACGGATGGAGTCACGTGCACGTTGACATAAAGCCTTCTTCCGGCTGCCCACTTGAGGCCACGAGATCCTTGAGAAATCGGACTCGGATAGTTTACGGATTTAACTTCGGTTTATCCGGATCGTTTACGGAACTCTCGAACCATTTGTGTGCATCCATGATTGACTTGATAGAAATGATGCATAATAATTGTTATGTTGAGAAACAGAAATTGCATGACATATGTTTATATGAATATGGTTCATTTGATAAATCTTGACTTGCTATACTTGTACACATACATGTTTGAATGTGTGGCTCGTTGCCAATGGCTATAAACGTATATGCCACTGAGCTTTGCAGCTCACCCCATTACTCTCCCCTCCTCAGGTGCAGATCGAGACGATTGTCGACCTTGCAAGGCATCTGCAACTTCAAGCTAGTTAGGAGCCTTGTATTAAGTTAGTACTTTGGTTAGCCCGCCAGCATATCATCATGGAGCATATTTGTGTATTTTGGATTTTAAATTTTATTTCGTATTATGCTACATTTGAGAATATTTGCTGAATTTCTCTTAATCTGTAATGGCATGAAACCCCTTAGTTTATGGGGTGTTGAATTCATAGATGGGATGCATGTGTAGAATGTATGTATGAGTGTATGAATATGTGTGTGAATCGAATTGTGTATTTGTATGGATGTTGGGATCGGGTCCGAAGGTTTTTGGGCGCCCGACACTGGCGCGACCCGAGGAGCCGCCTCGGGAATGGGGATCCGGGACCCGGGCCCAACATGTTTGGTATCAAAGCGAGGTTTAGTGTCCTTGGCTTAGAATGCATATAAGACGACTTGTTTGATCTATGATTAATTGTTGCATTGATTACGTGACATGCATATCATGCATACATGTAGATTGGCATATAGCTAATCCTTAGTGCTTCCATTTGAAGGAGTACGATGCCACCTCGTAGAAGGACACGAGGAGTTATGCAAGGATCTGCTTGTAGGAAAATCCCGAGAGGAACATCACATGTTCCAGCAGCGGAAACAAAAATTTTTATTCCCAGGACCTTCCCGAAACCCAGAATCCCGGTGTCGGTATGAAAACTCAAACCTGAATAGCCAATAGAGACTATCTCTAAAGGTATCCACACAGAGATCAGAAAACCTAACCGAGTCAAACACTTTTGACCCGGAATAGCTAGAATGAATAAGAGCTGCTAGACCCTACCTACATCACGGAGAGCTTGGATCAGACGTTGCACTTGTGCCTCGAGAAGAGAGAAACACGTTGATGCCCTTTGGAGAAGAAGAAATTGAAACTTTTCCAACACTTTTCCTTAACTCTTAAGGAAACAAACTTTCTCCTTTGTAAACCCTTAAGGACCATCGACGGCAGCCTCCACACATGCCTCTTATATGTATTTTTAACCTTTAAAAAATACTTCCATAAGCTTAGGACATGTGTAAGACATATTAGCCATTAATTCATTAAATGATTAAAGTAATAAGTTGAAAAGTCAAAACTTATCAACTCTTCCCTCTCTCCAACGATCACATGTCTTAAAATATATAATAATTAATTAATTAATTACTTAATTAATTAATTAGAATATAAATGCTAAGGTCCAGTCCAACTGGGCTCTGGTCCCATCGCTCAGGGCCCCGATGATCAAACAGACTCTAAACCTTTCTTAGCAATATCGATGTCGCGATCTCATCGGGACATATCCCAATCTCATCGGGATCCATTTAATCCGAATGCTCTCCATAATTGGAACTCTATCAAATACTATTTTACTGATTCTCCAAACACTCTTATCGTGTGACCCTTTAGGTTCCGGTTATGTTGGCCACTTAGATTAACAATTAATCTGAGCAAGTCATGAGCGGTATCTAGCAACACATCATGACCCCAATTGATCGGAAAGTAATCGGTTTGATGAATTCATCACGAACCGTATCACGAACCCTTTCATGACAATTCTTCGTGCAATTCGTCCTTTCATCATCCTATACCCCACTTGGTTATGAGTATGGCTAATATGTCAACTCTTACTAGACTAAGTCTAGCCAAGTGAAATCGTTCTGCCTTGGGACTCATTACTTTATATGTCCATGAAGACACTCTTCATGACATAGTCATGCTCGCCGAGACTTAAAGTAATGATCCCGAAGAGGTCAGGTATCTCTTCATTCTCACGTATGATGAATCCTTTATTGGCTACTCAATTACCTTCAATACCTCAAAGCGTACTCCAAGCACCATCCTATGAGTAACCTCCGAAGGCCACAAGGAATGGAGTCAGTACGTGATCAAGATTCAATATATCCTCGAGTACCTCAAGTCTAAGGATACTTGCACCATTGCTATGATGAGATTATCACCGACATTATATCCATGTGATGATCTCATGGCAGTCATCCAATGAACTTACTACCACTAGTAAGCATCCATATGTCAACTCTAAATATCTCATATTTATAGTTTCGAGATCCACCGCTGATCCAATCAAGGAGTATGACATATGTTAGTATGTCCGATTAATGATGTCCAGCCTCATTAATCCTATGACTAGGAAAATTTAGATACCGACATAATTGCACATGATAGGAATCTCGTGATTATGATCACATCATAATTTCCTTCATGCTATGTCATATATCATGGACATCATTAATTTGATTAAAGATCAATATCAATTCATAAAGAACATCAAATAAATGAAACATGCCTTTCTTTACTTATTCATAAAGTCTGCATACGATCGTGAACAAAAAGCGCTAAAGGGATTGCCTTTAGGGCACTACTCTAACAATCTCCCACTGACCTAAAGCCAATCGCCTTGGTATCTAATACCATAAGCGAGTACATGAGAATCAAAATTCTTACGTGACAATGGCTTCACAACGGATCAACAATGTTTTGCTCTGTGGGAATCCTCTCGATCGCGACATCACCTCTAGCAATGATCTCTAATCGATGATATGTGCGGCACGTGTTTAGATCGTTGGTGAGATCTCGGTTCTTTTGCCTGAGCAATAGCCCCATTGTTGTCACAATACAACCGTATGGGTCCATCACACTAGGAACCACACCAAGTTCGAAATGAACTTCTTGATCCAAACAGACTTCCTTTGCCGCCTCGATGCAAAGAATGTACTCGCCTCGATCGTCGAATCAGCAATCGCTTCTTGTTTGGAACTCTTCCAATCGACCGCTCCATTGCTTAGCGTGAAAACATAACCTGACCGGGATCCGAGTCATCCTTGTCGATTGGAAACCGCATCCAGATGCTCGCCACTTGGAGATTTCCATCTCCATATATCAAGAAAATATCCTTAGTCCTTCGCAAGTACTTGAGGATATTCTTGACACTACCGAAGGACCTCACCAGATCCGATTGGTATCGTCAGAACACTCGAGCATACGATACATCGGGCCTCGACATAACATAGCATACATGATCGATCCTATCGCAGATGCATACGGATCTCGATCCATGCGAATCCTCTCATCTTGTGTCTTAGACATAGATTTCGAGAGTGTTATCCCATGAGACACGGGAAGAAACCCTCTCTTCGATTGCTCCATGCTAAACCTCTTTAGCATCTTGTCTATGTCGATGATTGTGAAAGACCAAGCAACCTCTTTGATCTATCTCTATAGATCTTTATCCCAAGGATATAAGTTGCTTCACCAAGGTCTTTCATCGCAAATTGCTTGACAACCAAATTTTAACCGACAGATCAATGAGACATCGTTTCCGAGTAACAAGATGTCATCTACATACAACACAAGGAAAACGATTGCATTCCCATTAACCTTCTTGTACATTACGGTGTTCATCCGGATTTTGTGAGAAACCAAACTCTTTGATTGACTCATCAAAACGGATGTTCCAACTCTGGATGCTTGCTTCAATCCATAGATGGATTTCAAGCTTCAGATACCTTTTCGCCATCACCGGAAGTGAAGT
Source organism: Erythroxylum novogranatense (assembly GCA_029891385.1). Classification (NCBI taxonomy): domain Eukaryota; kingdom Viridiplantae; phylum Streptophyta; class Magnoliopsida; order Malpighiales; family Erythroxylaceae; genus Erythroxylum; species Erythroxylum novogranatense. Next base: position 49,624,361 of record CM057226.1, on the reverse strand, counting down.
CCTCTGGTTGTGTCATGTACATATCCTCGCCGATTTCGCTAAGGAAAGTCGTCTTCACATTCATTTGCCATATCTCATAATCATAATGAGCGGCAATGGCTAGGAGTATCCGAATGGATTTGAGCATTGCTACGGGTCAAGGTCTCGTCATAGTCAACTCCTTGTCTTTGACGAAATCCTTTCGCCACAAGCCTTGCTTTGTAGGTAATCACATTACCATCCATGTCGGTTTTCTTCTTGAAAACCTATTTGCACCCTATAGGTTTTATCCTTGGTGCATCAACCAAAGTCCATACTTGGTTTATACACATGGAATCCATTTCGCTTTCATGGCACAAAGCCATTTTTCGACTCAACTTTTCGTAACCTCTTCATAGGTAGCAGCTCATCATCTTCTATGAGCAATACGTCATTCTGCTCACTTACGAAATTCATATCTCTCGAAGCAAGCGCATCCTACTTGACCCACGAACTTCGTGTGTCACGTAGGTTGAACTGTTACTTCATCTGAATGAGTGATACCTGAGTTCAGCGATTGATCATGCTTGTTTGAGCATCTTGAACTTCTTCAAGTTCGACTTTGCTCCCACCGCCTTCTTGCGAAGAAACTCTTTCTCTAAAAAGACAGCATGCTTCAAACAAACACCTTTTGTTCCTCAAAGAAGGTAGAATTGATATCCCATGGTCTCTTTAGGATATCCTACAAACAAACACTTGTCGACTTTGCTTCAAGCTTATCTCGATCAATCCGCTTCACGTAGTTAGGACAACCCCATACTTTCGGATGAGAAAGATAAGGTTTTCAATGTATTAGGTCTAATACTCCAATCGCTCGTTCACCCTTTCCTTGAAGGGTAACTTAGTCATCTTGCCTAATAAACAAGATTCGCATGTGTCATATGATTCATAATCAAATGACCCTAAACCGCCACTCTTATAGAGTTTAGCGATGCGTGTCTCATTTATATGGCCGTTCGACAATGCCATAAGTAAGTTGACTTTAGATTATCTCTTTTATACCGCTTGGTGTCATTGAAATTTAAAATTGATTAGACATATCTAATATGTAAATACCATTGCACAATGTACCGCCCATAAAGCATTCCATTAGAATTGATAGAACAACCATTGTTATTAAAATTCATATGGAATCCAAATTCTATTCGCACAAGAAATGTATAATATATTCTTTGTCAAAACGGGTACAAAATAACAATCATCCAATTCCAAAGACAAGCCCAAGAGGGAGATACAAAACATAGGTTCTTACGGCTAATGCAACAACTCTTGCTCCATTTCCAACACGTAGGTCTACTTCTCCTTCATGAGTTGCCCATCGTCCTCGAGGCCTCGCGATATCATTACATATGTGAGCCACAACCAGATCAAATACCCAAATGTTGTGATCAAGAATAAGATTAACTTCAATGACATACAAACTGAAGTAGTCGAGGCATCCGATGCCTTCTTCGCTTCAATGACTCGAGATAGACTTTGCAATTGCGCCTCCAATGGCCATCTTTACCGCAATGGAAGCAAGTTCCTTTCGGCAGCTTCTTTGGTCTTCTTCGATGGCGCTTCCTTTGGTTTCTTTTCCTTCTTCTTCTTTGGGTTCTTTTTTCTTCGAACTCAAGAAGAAGAAGTTACTACCAAAGACTTGCTTACTATCACTCTTGATAGTTCGCTTCACTGCCTCGAAAGCGATTGATCATTTCAAGTATTGTAGTGGATATTTGGTTCATCCGATAGTTTAACACTAATCGTGCATAAGCGCTTGACAATCCAACCGTAATTAAGTCTATACTTAACTCATGATCCATTGCAAAACCTAAGACGACCAATCTCTCAATATAGCCATTCATCTTCGTGGCATACCGCATGCCAGATGTCCTCGAGCCATCTTTAATGGTGAAGAGAAGCCTTGAGGTCTCGAACCTTTCGGACCGGGCTTGCTCATCAAACAGCTCCCTAAGATGAAAAACTATAGTGTGAGCATTCATTGACTCGTGCTACTTTTGTAGCTCTGGTGACATCGAGGCAAGCATGATGCAAGTAGCCATGTCACTGTCCTTTAGATGCTTACTATATGCCTTCTGATGATCATCAGAAGCATCGACAGCAGGTGCATCTGGAAGCGAAAAATCTAGGATATATCCCAGACCTTCAGATCTGAGAACTATTCTCAAATTCCTTAACCAGTCAAGAAAATTCGGTCCAGTTAACTTGTTGGAATCCATAAGCGAGCGAAGATTCACACTTGACGACATTTTCAAACAACCTACACAGATAGAGAGGAAGAATGTTAGAATAGGAATAGCTGCATAATCATAAGGACTTGAATGATATACAAAAAGAGCTCCCACTAGTTTCATAGAATCCATAACCCTCATTACGAATCCAAAGAAACAAAATGACATAATGTCCTAGTGGGTTGATATCCGATATTGCTAAGAATGACCTTGGGTTTACCCAACAAGCCACAACTTAGGTCAATCGGTAGGTATCGAACATACCAATTGCATCATCGATAACCGACATTGAGAATGACCTTGGGTTTACCCAACAAGCCACCTTATGTCTCGGGAGGTATCAGATATACCAATTGCATCTTAGACACAACTATCGATCGCTATCAACTTGTTGATGTATGCACTTACATTGGGTATCAACTCTTTGATGCGCATACATCCGATGTATGCTACCCAATTTCACCTCTCGTCCACGCTGACCTTGAGTTTACTCAACAAACCAACGCCCAAAGAAAACCAACCCATTAATCGTAAAATCATATTTTCATGGTTCAACATATCCGATAGAGTGAGCTTGGGTTTACCCAACAATCCATCCCTATAAGAACTCGGTTCTTACCATATTAATGGAAGCGTTAGTTTTCATATACCGAGGAGGATTTAGAAACTCTAGACTCAAGTCAAGGATCATAGTCACTAGGACTATATGGCATGATTTAGGTTTCATCAATCAAATTGAATCAATCCTTATACTCATCCATCATCCAACCTGAGCATATCACAAGTCGACTTTCATCGAATGCAAGTCACCTTATGCTTCTGCCCACACACAAGTCGACTTGTATGAAACAAGTCGCCTTATGGCACCTGCCCATGTACAAGTCGCCTTGTAATGTGCTACAAGTCGACTTATACTAAGACCTTGAACAAGTCGACTTATTCAAGAAAATTTGCTAAAATCTCTAATCGGCTAATTCCTCAATCCATGCAATTCCAATTCACAATACCATCATACCTAGGGTAATATCTGTAAATTGATGTATCAATGAACAATTCATTGATCCATGAATGCCTTATATGGTCAAACCATACATGAAAAGCTTAAAATGAGTCAAAACTCATAAATATCCAAACAATTTAAGAACACCCAAATTCCCACCCTAAGCATCTCTAGCTAGTCTATACTTTCAAAATTACTTCGCACAAGCCACAAAATTTATGACGCCAAAACAAACAAGATAATGATATATACTAACTAGACACTAATGTGACCTTTAGGCATCCGAAAATTCTTGGAAAAGCAACTTTAAGCAATTCAATTTGGAAATCATACTACATCAAGATAACACATTTTAATCACATTAAAATGGTGAAAGGCATTGGAACTGAAAAAACACACTCAATCAAGCCAAGCAAAACAGTCTCAACAATTTCCACAAAATTGTCCAGTTCTGTACATTGCTCGAAATGATCAATGAAAAAATTTCAATAAATTCTGAGAAAATTACATAGGTTACTAAATGTTCAGAACATGCTACCTGAATTTGTTTCAGGATTTTAGGCTATCAAAAACTCATTCAACCAAAATAACAAAACCGATTCAAAAACTGTGTTCATCAGCACAGCAATTCCCAACAGTATAGAATAAATTCGTGAATAAATATCCAATCACCTTGAAATCCAATTTCCATGCTCATAGACATTCACCAACATCTCAGAGACATGTAGGTGAAGGAAAATCCAGAAAACGATTTTTCTAGAATTTATTCTCGATTTTATACTCATACCTGTCCACAGAGTGTTTCACAAAACAGCATCTGGAACGTTAGGGAATTAATTAGCAAAACTATACCAAATCAAATCGATAAATTCTGAAAATTCATAGACATATTCTATAACATGTTATGAACAATCCTGGGCAGCAAAATTTCGAAAACCCTATCTCTATAGGAATACGAAATCTGGACAGAATACATGCATCGACATCAAATTCACATAGGGCTTCCGATCTAGCTTCAGTTAAAGCTTCATACACGACAACAGACGCTCTGATACCACTGTAGGAAAATCCCGGGAGGAACATCACATGTTCCAGCAGTGGAAACAAAAAATTTTATTCCCGGGACCTTTCCGAAACCCAGAATCCCGGTGTCGGTATGAAAACTCAAACCTGAATAACCAATAGAGACTATCTCTAAAGGTATCCACGCAGAGATCAGAAAACCTAACCGAGTCAAACACTTTTGACCCGGGAATAGCTACAACAGAATAAGAGCTGCTAGACCCTACCTCTGTCCTGGAGAGCTTGGATCAGACGTTGCACTTGTGCCTTGGAGAAGAGAGAAACACGTTGATGCCCTTTGGAGAAGAAGAAATTGAAACTTTTCCAACACTTTTCCTTAACTCTAAGGAAACAAACTTTCTCCTTTGTAAACCCTTAATGACCATCGACGGCAGCCTCACACATGCCTCTTATATGTATTTTAACCTTTAAAAATACTTCCATAAGCTTAGGACATGTAAGACATATTAGCCATTAATTCATTAAATGATTAAAGTAATAAGTTGAAAAGTCAAAACTTATCAACTCTTCCTCTCTCCAACGATCACATGTCTTAAAATATATAATAATTAATTAATTAATTACTTAATTAATTAATTAGAATATAAATGCTAAGGTCCGATCCAACTGGGGTGGCCCCACTGGCCACGGCCCCGAAGATCAAATGACTCCTAAACCTTTCTTAGCAATATCGATGTCGCGATCTCATCGACATATCCCAATCTCATCGGATCCATTTAATCCAATGCTCTCCATAATTGAAACTCGTCCAATACTATTTTACTGATTCTCTCAAACACTCTTATGCGTGCAGACCCTTTAGTTCCCTGTTATGTTGGCCACTTAGATTAACAATTAATCTGAGCAAGTCATGAGCGGTATCTAGAACACATCATGACCTCCAATTGACCGGAAAGTAATCGGTTTGATGAATTCATCACGAACCGGATCACGAACCCTTCCATGACAATTCTTGTGTAATTCGTCCTTTCATCATCCTATACCCCACTTGGTTATGAGTATGGCTAATATGTCAACTCTTACTAGACTAAGTCTAGCCAAGTGAAATCGCCTCGTCGAGGACTCATTACTTTATATGTCCATGAAGACACTCTTCATGACATAGTCATGCTCGCTAGAGACTTAAAGTAATGATCCCGACAAGAGGCTGTGGTATCTCTTCATTCTCACGTAGTGATGAACTTTATTGTCTACTCAATTACCTTCAATACCTCAAATCGCACTCCAAGCACCATCCTACGAGTAACCTCCGAAGGCCACAAGGAATGGAGTCAGCACGTGATCAAGATTCAAGATATCCTCGAGTACCTCAAGTCTAAGGATACTTGCACCATTGCTATGATGAGATTATCATCGACATTAAATCCATGTGATGATCTCATGGCAGTCATCTAATGAACTTACTACCACTAGTAAGCATCCATATGTCAACTCTAAATATCTCATATTTACGCTTCGAGATCCACCGCTGATCCAATCAAGGAGTATGACATATGCTATCCGTCCGGATTAATGATGTCCAGCCTCATTAATCCTATGACTAGGAAAATTTAGATATTGACATAATTGCACATGATAGGAATCTCAGATTATGATCACATCATAATTTCCTTCATGCTATGTCATATATCATGGACATCATTAATTTGATTAAAGATCAATATCAATTCATAAAGAACATCAAATAAATGAAACATGCCTTTCTTTATTTATTCATAAAGTCTGTACATGACTGTGAACAAAAAGCGCTAAAGGGGATTGCCTTTAGGGCACTACTCTAACACTGCTGCAGCTGACTCTCCGACTAGAGAGGAGAGGACTGATGAGTCAGTTGCCCCAGGGAATGCTGAGGCTTCTGTAGGGCTAGGTAGTGAGCCCGTTCTATCGCCGACTCAGGAGTCGCCAGCTATGCAGGAGCAAGTGCCTCCTTTGGATCCGAGGTTGTTGCAGGCCTTTACTCAGGCATTCGTGCAAAGCATGGGTCGATGCCACACCTTCCTGCCACCGCCCGTAAGGGAGACAGCTTGATGATTGAGGAAGTATGGGGTAGTCGATTTCTTTGGAACATCAGATCCAGAAGAAGCTGAGACATGGCTGAGAAAGACTGATAGAGTGCTAGATCAGATGGAGTGTGAGGATGGTGAGAGAGTCATCTATGCTGCCAGTTTGCTTCAGGGAGATGCTCTGCATTAGTGGGAGACCGTGCCAGGCAGCCAGATGAGGCCAGTAGGGTTGGCATGGCAGGACTTCCTTGTGGTTTTCAGGAAGAAGTATCTGTCCGAGGTATATGTTCAGCAGAAGCAGAGGGAGTTCCTCAGTTTGACTCAGAGGGATATGACAGTCAGCGAGTATGAGCGCTGGTTTACACAGCTATCCCGGTATGCTTCAGATCTGATGTTGAGTGAAGCTGCTAGATGTCACAGGTTTGAGTCGGGATTGCACTTGGCCATCAGAGAGAAGGTGATTGTGCATAATTTCTGTGATTTCCAGCAGCTGGTTGAGGCAGCTCTGAGGGTTGAAAATATAGAGAATATCAAGAGTGCTCTGAACAGGAAGAGAAAGGGCAGATAGCAGTCCAGGAGGGGAGGTAGCACTAGTACTCCTATGCTAGACAGGAGTGCTAGGAGCTTTCCGGTCCAGTCAGAGGAGAGGAGCAGTGATGCGAGCAGACCTAAGCCGATGAGGACTTCTACTGTTTGTCACCAAGCCTTAACGGTGGGTGGCAGTAGAAGGGGAGATGGAGATAGGTCATTCGTCCCGAAGCGTGAGCATTGCAGGAGATCTCATAGAGGAGAGTGCTTCAGATTGACGGGAGCTTGCTTCAACTGTGGAGAGAAGGGACACATTGCCATGGAGTGTCCTCAGCCTCCACGACAAGAGAGGAGTCAGATGCAAGTTTCGAGGAGGACAGAGACTATGGGACAGGGACCATGCGTAAGTGGGCGCCTGATGGAGCCAAGAGGGTGAATCTTCCGGGGAGACCGAGAGGGCAGGCACCAATTCGGGTGTTTGCGATGACTAGGGAGGATGCATAGACCGCTCCAGATGTTGTGACTGGTATGGTTCGACTCTTTTCTGATGATGTGCTTGTTTTGATTAATCCGGGTTCTACTCATTTGTTTGTTTCTTCGAGTAGACCCGTGTGTGATAGGATTGTGAGCCCATTGGATACTCCAATGATGGTGAGTACTCCAATCGGCCAGTACATTGTGATTTGTCAAATGTTTAGAGGTTGTGAGATTCGCATTGATGGAGAACTTCTAGTGGTCGATTTGATGCCACTGAAGATGGGAGGATTAGATGTGATTTTGGGTATGGATACGTTGGAGAAGTACAATGCCCATTTGGATTGTAAGCAGAAGACCGTGGAGTTTGAATTGGATGATAGTAAAAGAGTAGTGTTTATCGGGGATGTAAAAGCGAAGTTCGCTGTAATTGTTTCAAAGATTGATAGCAGAAAGGATGATGAGTAAAGGATGTGAGGCATTCTTGGCCTATGTGGTGGACACCAGGATAGATGGAGGAAAGCTGGAGGATATTCCAGTAGTCAGGGAATTCTCGGATGTCTTTCCCGAGGAATTACCAGGACTACCGCCAGCTAGGGAAATTGAGTTTCCCAACGAGCTTTTGTCAGGTACAGCCCCGATCTCAATTCCGCCTTACCGGATGGCTCCGGCAGAATTGAAAGAGCTTAAGGAGAAATTGGAGGAGTTGTTGGAGAAGGGGTATATTCGGTCGAAATCTTCGCCTTGGGGAGCTCCAGTTCTTTTTGTGAAGAAGAAGGATGGATCGTTAAGGATGTGTGTGGACTACCGGAAACTGAATCAGGTTACGGTAAAGAACAGGTATCCGCTTCCTCGCATTGATGATTTGTTTGATCAATTGCAAGGAGTGAGAGTCTTCTCTAAGATAGACTTGAGAGCGGGCTATCATCAGTTGAGGATTAAGGAGTCGAATGTGCCGAAGACCGCTTTCAGGACTCGGTATGGGCATTTTGAGTTCTTGGTTATGCCTTTCGGATTGACAAATGCGCCTGCAGCGTTTATGGACTTGATGAATTGGGTTTTTAAGTCATTCTTGGACCAATTTATCATTGTCTTTATCGATGATATCTTGGTTTATTCCAAGAGTGATGCACAGCATGAGGAGCATTTGAGGATTTCTTTAGAGACTTTGAGGAGGAACGAGTTGTACGCCAAATTCGATAAATGCGAATTTTGGCTGAGAGAAGTTTCATTTCTTGGACATGTGATCTCAGAGCAAGGAGTGCATGTGGATCAAAAAAAAATAGAAGCTGTGGTGAATTGGGAAGCCCTGAAGAATGTAGCAGAAGTGAGGAGTTTTCTAGGTTTGGCAGGCTATTACAGGAGATTCGTGGAGGGATTCTCCATGATAGCCGCTTCGATGACGAAGTTGTTGAGGAAAAATTAGAAGTTTGTTTGGAGTGATGAATGTCAAAAGAGCTTCGAGGAGCTCAAGCGCAGATTGACGAGTGCCCCGATTCTGATTTTGCCATCGGGTGCTGAGGGATATACTGTGTACAACGATGCTTCGAGGAAGGGTCTTGGTTGTGTTTTGATGCAGGGAGATCGGGTGATTGCTTATGCTTCGAGGCAGTTGAAGCCTTATGAGTTGAACTATCCGACGCATGATTTGGAGTTAGCAGCTGTGATTTTGCCTCAAGATTTGGAGGCATTATTTGTATGGGGTTGCATAAGGATTTTACGGATCATAAGAGTCCAAGTATTTGTTAAGTCAAAAGGAATTGAATTTGAGGCGAGAAGGTGGATTGAGTTACTCAAGGATTATGATTTGTTGATTGAGTATCATCCGCAAGGCCAATGTCAGGGCGGATGCCTTGAGTAGGAAGTCTTCGATCAAGATGTTCGAAGGTATATCTTCCTTTATTGGAAGAGATGGCCAAGCTTAAGATAAGCTTGAAGCAGGAGAAGTCAGATTGCCTTCTAGCCAACTTCCGAGTAAGACCAATACTCAGGGAGAATGTTAGGGAATTGCAGGCTCAAGATGCAGATTTGAGCAAGTTTCGAGATGAAATTCGGAATGGCAAGGTTTCTGAGATAGATGTGAAGGATGATGGGCTTATGACAATGCGAAGCAGGTTGTGTATTCCAGACGTGCTGGAGGTTAAGGATGAGATTATGGATGAGGCACATAATGTGCCTTATGCCATGCATCCGGGTAGCACCAGAATGTACAGGGATCTGAGAGAGCATTTTTGGTGGAAAGGTATGAAGAGGGATGTAGCAGAGTTTGTTAGTAAGTGTCTAGTGTGTCAGCAAGTCAAGGCTGAACACCAGGCACCTTCAGGCATGTTGAGGCCGTTACCTATTCCGAAATGGAAGTGACAAAGGGTGACCATGGATTTTCTTATGGGTTTGCCTAAGACCAGTAGGAAACATGATGCGATTTGGGTCATTGTGGATCGGTTGACCAAGTCAGCTCATTTTCTGGTAATTAAGCGGACTGATTCTTTGCATGTGTTAGCAAAGAAGTATATCGATGAGATAGTGAGATTGCATAGGATTCCGGATTCCATAGTTTCAGACAGGGATCCTCGGTTTACTTCGAGGTTTTGGGGTAGCTTGCAGGAAGCTTTGGGGACTAAGCTGAATTTTAATACGACTTTTCACCCTCAGACGGATGGTCAATCTGAGAGGACCATTCGGACTCTTGAGGGGATGCTCAGGGCGTGTGTGATGGATTTCAAAGGAGCTTGGGATGAGCATTTGCCGTTGGTCGAATTTGCTTATAACAATTCGTACCATTCGAGCATTCAGATGGCTCCATACGAGGCTTTGTATGGGCGGAGATGTAGGACTCCGATTTGTTGGGATGAAGAAGGAGAGAGGAAACTGGTAGACCGTAATTGATTCGATGACTGGTTGAGAAAATCAATTTGGTTAAGCAAATGACTTAAGGCAAAGACAGATAGGATGAAGAGTTATGTTGATGCACACCGAAAGGAGATGGAGTATGAAATCGGTGAAAAAGTGTTCCTTAAGACGTCTCCTTGGAAAGGAGTGATGAGATTTGGCAAGCAGGGTAAGTTGAGTCCGAGGTATGTGGGTTTATATGAGATCCTTGAGAGGATTGGACCACTCGCCTACAAGTTGGCGTTACCTCCGGAATTATCTCAGATTCATGATGTCTTCCATGTGTCTATGTTGAGAAGGTATAGATCGGATCCTTCTCATATCATTCAGACTAGTAAGGTACAGTTGCGGGATGATCTGAGTTATGAGGAGCGACCAGTGGAGATTTTGCATACTAAAGAAAAAGTCCTCAGGAACAAGACGGTTCAGATAGTCAAAGTTTTGTGGAGGAACCATTCGGTGGAGGAGGCTACATGGGAACCTTTGGAAGCCATGAAGGAAAAGTATCCGCATCTCTTCGATGGCTCAGGTAATAATTTCGAGGACGATTTTTTTTTAAGAGGGGGAGAAATGTTGGACCCCGAATTTTTTTTATGATGTTATTACGCATGAATTGTGTGTGAGATTTTAAAAGGGTATTATGTGTGAGGGCATTTTAGGAAGATCTCTTGAGTATAGTGATTTAAGCTTTGCAAGGAGGGGTATAATGGTCTTTATGCTCCTTTTGACTTAAGTAGGAAATTAGAAGGAAAAGAAGAAGGAAAAGAAGAAGGAAAGGAGAAGAGAAAGAAGGAGAAGCGCCGTAGGTGGAGGAAGAAGAGAAGAAAGAGATTTTCGATCTTTGAAGATTTCCGACAAATTTGAAGTGTTTTCCGGGTAAGTTTCTCTTTGTTTAATCTTGTTTTGATTAGATTAAACCTAAGGATAGGTTGAATGTAGTAGAATCGATGGTTTAGGGTTTTAGGGCAAATGGATAGGTTTCTTTGGGTTGTTGGATTTGTGGCTGATTTTAAGGTTTGTATGAGTTATAAGTGTAGTATAAGTCACCTTAGGTGTGTTGCATTTAAGTTTGGGAAAGGATTGAAGTTGGAAAATGCTAGAAATCAGGTTTCGGAGTTCTTCTCCAGACTCGCACGTCGCGACGTGCGTATGAACACGCCGCGACGTGCGAGAGAGGGAAGCAACTTCGCGACGTGTAAATGTTTATTCGCCTCGACATACAAAATTGTATTCGTCACGGCGAGCTCAGGCCTTCATCGCGACGAGCGTGGCTGCACGTCGCGACGAGCGGGCCGTTCGCCGCGACAAGAGTGGCCTTCGTCGCGGCGAGCCCCTGTCTTCCAGCAAAGCTATATTTTGGTATTTTTGGGCATATCTTGAGCTATAGATGCCCAATTGAGGTGATGTCAGATTCGTTGTGAACTAGAGATCAAGGGCTGCAAGTTTATGAAGAAAGGGGAGTTCGGAATTTGCCTCAAAGGGTTCAGAATTTTAGGAGGAGGTCGAATATAGACTTTTAGTGCTTTATTTTGGATTTCCAAGCTTTGAATATTTTCTATGGATATTGATTAAATGGAACTTGGTTTATTTTAGGAAACTGATAGGATTGAAATATCTTATATTTTCTTATGCATTTACATGTGATTTCAATCCTATTTTGTTAAATAAAATGCTCAATTTGTGTTCAATTTGTGTTGACTATTGGGTTAGATTTATTGATAAATTTTTGAGACCAAAAAGATGATTTTTTAAAAACAAATTGGAACACATTTCTTGTTTCATGTTAAAGGCATGAATTAAAAAAAAGTAAATGGTAATGCGTCATGCGCGTCAGAACGTGAACGCAAAGACGCCATGCGTTAGTAAGTCGTATGCGCCAGAGAGCGGAGGGTTTTTTTTAACATGGCCAATTAATTGTCTTGTCAGGGAGCTACAGGAACGAGGGTGAGTGCCGTCAACAGCTACAGTCACGCGGAGAAGAAAAGAACGCAGAGTAAATACCGAAGTCACTGGGCTTGCGTGGAGAGCAACGAGGAGAATATTGCGCGTCGGCGAAGAAGGAAAAACGTGGAAAGCTACAGCTATGACTACATGATGTCGGCGGAGAGACAAGTTCACACAGAAGAAAATAACAAAGAGCAAAAGATACACGGAGCTGCCAAGATTAATTAATCCTCCATTTTAGTGGTCCCACCGTGAGTAGTATTATTGCAATATGCATATGACTTATCTTTTGGGCATAGAAATGAGGATGATAGGCTAGTTTTCGACACCGGTTCAACGGAGATATCGATGCCAAGTCACGGTTAAGCTATTTTTGTCATTTTAAAATTGTGATTTATTTTCGGATTGTTGTGTTGTTGGTTTTGATTTGAATGGTTTGGGATTAATGATTTTAACATATTATTTTGATCGTTTATTTCGAACCTATTGCTAAAATATTGATTGCAATCCGTAATTGTTGCTTTTGATATTTATGAGTGGCATCTAATGATCGCTAATCGTTAGGTACAACATGACTTAGGTTAGATAACCCGAGCTTGTGAGGTTATCGCTATATTGATCGCTTTCTAATTCGTAATGCGATTGTCAAATTGAATCTAGAGATCGTATCCTAGATTGTTTGGTGATTAGATTTAATTAATGATCTTATCTTGATTAAATTCAATTTAAGGGAAAACCGAGATTGGTAGAGTATTCTATTAGTCTCAGATCAATAGTCCGAAAAGAATTGTAAAGGATTTAGAATGAAGAAATATGCTTGACTGTGCTTAGGCAGAGATTGATCCTAGAACCGGACCTTACTTATACTTAACACTTCTCTCATTTTTGATTGTTTATTTTAATTTGTTTTTGATAGTTTAATTTTTCTTTAATTTTCCAAAATGTTCAAAAACCAAAAACCCCCCATATACTTTTCTTGCATCAATTATTTTCAGTACGAAAATTAACCGAACATTTCCTGTGGATTCGATCCCGACTTACCACAACTACAAATTTTAGTGTGCAGAGTCAGGTAAATTTTGCAGTGCACTCGACGAGCACTGTCAAATTTTGGCGCCGTTGCCGGGGAACTGTGGTAGTTTAATTTTTGCATTTGATTTTAGTTGTTGCTTTGTGGATACTTTTGTTTATACTCACTTTTTGTTACTTGTTAATTTTTAATTGTCCATTAGTTTTGGTGCATGGTAGTGACCAGATCTTCTCGAAGAGAAATTGAGCAACTTGATCCAGAGATCGAGAGAACATTGCGGAGATTACGTAGAGAAGCAAGGTCAACTTTGGTAAACGAATTGGAAGCAGAATCTGAAGAAACAATGGCAAATCCGAGAACTTTGAGAGAGTTGGCTGCACCCGATTTAACTCATAGACCATTATGCATAACATTTCCAAATTTTGCTGAACATGTTACTTTTGAGTTAAAATCTGGATTAATTCATTTATTGCCTAACTTTCATGGCCTTGCAGGTGAGGATGCACATAAGCATCTTAAGGAACTTGATGTGGTGTGTTTGAGCATGAAGCCTCATGGGTGACGGACGAGCAAATCATGTTGAGGGCTTTGCCATTCTCGCCAAAGATGCAAAGAAAAGATTGGCTATTTGATTTACCTGCAGGAAGTGTGAACACTTGGTTGGAGATGAAGAGATTGTTTCTGGAAAAATATTTTCCGGCCTCAAAGACAGCAAGTATTCGTAAGGAGATATGCGGTATTAAGCAGCACAATGGAGAGTCTCTTTACGAATACTGCGAGCGATTTAAGAAGCTGTGTGCCAGTTGTCCACATCACAACATACCGGAGCAACTTCTCATCCAATACTTTTATGAAGGATTGCTGCCAATGGAGAGGAGTTTGGTTGATGCAGCGAGTGGTGGGGCACTTTGCGAGAAGACTCCCATTGAAGCCAGGATATTACTTGAGCGGATGGCCGCTAATACCCAACAATTCAGCACTCGTAATGATGTTCGACGAGTAAATGAGGTAAGTACGTCATCCATTGAGCATCGTTTAGATGAACTAACATCTTTTGTGAGGCAGATTGTAGTTGGACAGGCACAAGTGAAAGCGTGTGGGATATGTTCAAACGCAAGTCATCCAACTGACGAAAGTGCCCACTTTGCAAGAAGGGAGTATGGAGCAAGTGAATGCCGCAGAGAGGAACTTCCCAAACCAATACAACCCATACTGCAGACATATAACCCAAAGTTGAGGGACCACCCCAACTTGAGTTATGGAGGGAATCGACAATAAAATTACTTCCAGAATCGCCCGCAAGGACCACCAGGATTTCAACCAAGGCAACAAGGAGCACAAGGAGCTTCTTCTTCAAGTTCAGGTACATCTTTAGATGATATTTGTAACAAACTTGTTGCTTCCAATTTGCAATTTCAACAGGAGATGCAACAACAGTTTCAACAATTTCGACAAGAAATGAAAGCAAGCCAACAGGAAATGAAGGCAAGCCAGCAGAGTACGGATTACCAATTGGGTCAATTGGCAGTAAGGCTCAATCGCTTAGAATCGCAAGGAGGAGGAAAATTGCCATCCCAACCCGAGGTGAATCCAAGAATGTCGATCATATAACCTTGAGAAACGGAAGGAGATCAAGATTGAAAGACCCCCACAAAGATTGCTCTCGAGGAAGAGATCGAGAAGGAATTGGAGAAGGAAGAAAATTCATCCTCAAGTACACAGGTAAATATCAAGGGTCCCAATATTGTTAAAACTAACCCTCCACCTTTTCCGAGCAAAGTTAGCGAGACCAAACAAGGAGAACAAGGATAAGGAGATATCGAGACTTTCCGAAGGTAGAAGTCAACATACCTTTGCTCAAGCAATCAAGCAAGTGCCAAGGTATGCCAAATTTCTCAAAGAGCTGTGTACACAAAAGAGGAAATTGAGGGGTGATGAGAAAGTGATGATGGGTGAGAATGTATCGACAGTATTCAGAAAGAAGATGCCTCCAAAATGCCGAGATCCAGGTATGTTCACTATTCCGTGCAAAATTGGTAATACTGTGATCAGTAAAGCAATGTTAGATTTGGGTGCTTCTATTAATGTGATGCCTCATTC
The DNA here is from genome assembly GCA_029891385.1 of Erythroxylum novogranatense. Taxonomy (NCBI): domain Eukaryota; kingdom Viridiplantae; phylum Streptophyta; class Magnoliopsida; order Malpighiales; family Erythroxylaceae; genus Erythroxylum; species Erythroxylum novogranatense. The sequence goes on along the minus strand of CM057226.1, from coordinate 49,609,061 downwards.
GATTTATGCTTCTTTAAATTTGGGCCCTTTGAAAAGAACGAATGTAGTCATCCAATTGGTGATCGCACTAATGCTTATCCCGATGGAGTGGTTGAGGATGTTTTGGTGCAGTGAATGAGTTAGTGTTCCTCGCAGATTTTATGTCAGGATATGAATGATGGTACCTCATGCAATCCGATACCTATCTTGTTAGGCGCACCATTCCTTAATACTGACTCAAACTAAGATAGATGTTCGTAGAAGGCACCCTCACAATGGAATTTGATGGGGAAGTAATTCATTTCAATATTTTGATGCCATGAAACATCCTCCCGATGATCATTGTGTTTTTCCGCTGACGGATCGATCCTTTGGTACATGAAATGTTTAAATTAAATTCTGTGGATCATCCGCAATAGCTTTAACGGAGGATATGGAAGTAGAAGCCAACACTGATGTTGAGATGGGAGACGAGCTTATGGAAATGACAGCTGCCTTGGACTCATTAGAAAGCTCTTCAAAAAGGTATGATTTGGCTTCTATTCAATTACCTAAAGCTTACCAGAAGTTGTTACCTTCGATGTGTAGCCCTAATTAGAATTGAAGCCACTCCTCACACATCTGAAGTATGCCTATTGGGAGATAAATGACTCTCCAGTTATCATTTCGCGAAATTGACTTCAATTCAAGAGGAGAGGTCGATTCAATGCCGAGGGAGCATAAGAAGGCTATCGGGTGGACCATCGCAGATATCCAAGGATAAGCCCTTCCATATGCATGCATCGCATTTTATTGGAGGATGATGCAAAATCTACAAGGCAAGCTCAACGAGGTTGAATCCTCCAATGATGGAAGTTGTGAAGAAGGAGGTCCCAAGCTTCTCGATGTCAGTAATCCACCCGATATCCGACAAGAAGTGGGTAAGTCCGGTTCAGTGGTTCCAAAGAAACTGGAATCATTGTTGTGAAAATGAGGAAGGTGAGTTGATTCCCACCCGAGTGCAAACCGGTGGCGAGTATGTATTGATTATCGAAAGTTAAATGTCGCTACTCAGAAAGATCACTTCCCTTCCTTTCATTGATCAAATGCTTGAGAGATTGGTGGTTATGACTTTTATTGCTTTTTAGATGGCTTTTCAGTTATCTTCGGATCCCGATTGCACGGAAGATCGTGAGAAGACCACATTCACATGCCCATTCGACGCGTTTGCCTCTGAAGGATGTTATTCGCTATGTAACGCACCGCCACGTTCCAAAGGTGTATGGTAAGCATTTTTTCTGAATATGTTGAGAAGATTATTGAGGTATTCATGGACAATTTTAGTGTGTATGGATCTTCTTTTGATGAATGTCTTGAGAATCTTGCCATTATTTTGGAACGATGCATAGAAACTAACCTTGTGTTGAACTGGGAAAATGTCACTTTATGGTGGATCAAGGTATAGTTTTAGGCCATGTGATATCTGCTAAAGGTATTGAAGTTGACAAGTCTAAAGTTGATATCATTTCTTCTTTACCTTACCCCTCTACTGTGAGGGAAGTGCGTTCTTTTTTGGGGCATGCAGGTTTTTACTGAAGGTTCATTAAGGACTTTTCGAAGATAGCCTCGCCATTATGCAAGCTTCTTCAACAAGATGCTCCCTTTGAGTTCGACGAGAGGTGTAAAGACGCATTCAACAAACTTAAGGAGCTTTTAACGTCCCCACCAGTGATTAGACCACCAGATTGGAACCTCCCATTCGAGATCATGTGTGATGTGAGCGATTATGCGATGGGGGCAGTTCTAGGGCAAAGAGTGGGAAGAGCTTTGCATGCCATTTATTACGCTTCAAAGACTTTGAATCCAGCTCAATTGCATTATTCCACTACTGAAAAAGAATTGTTATCTGTGGTTTTGCTTTAGAAAATTTCGATCGATTTGCTTGGTGCTAAAGTGATTGTTTATTCCGACCACGCACTTTACGATACTTGTTTACAAAGAAAGAAGCAAAACCGAGGTCGATCGATGGATTCTCCTCCCATGTGAATTCGACTTAGAGATTAGAGATAAGAAGGGGGCAGAAAATGTAGTGGCGGATCATCTCAGTCGATTGATAAAGGAAGAAGATGATGTCCCTCTACGAGAAAGTTTTCCAGATGAGCAATTATTTGCTGCCGATGCGACACTACCTTGGTATACAGACATTGTCAATTTTTTAGTAACTAATGAATTACATGTTGGTTTGTCTAAGGCTCAGAGGGATAAGCTACGAAGTGAAGCGAAGTACTATGTTTGGGATGACCCCTATCTTTGGAGGCATTGTGCGGATCAAGTCATCAGAAGGTGTGTACCAAAAAATGAGTCGTCATCAATTTTAGCCTTCTGCCATTCATACGCATGTGGAGGACATTTTGGAGTAAAACGGACAACTCAAAAAGTTCTAGAGATCTGCTTCTATTGGCCAACATTGTTCAAAGACGCATATATCTTCTGCAAATCATGTGATAGATGCCAACGGTCAGGTAACCCGTCTCAGAAGATCAAATGCCACAAACCCTTTGCTTTTCTCGCGAAATTTTGACGTTTGGGGCATTGATTTTATGGACCTTTCCTCCATCTTTGGCTTTACTTATATATTGCTTCATGTTGATTATGTTTCTAAATGGGTGGAAGCAAAGCCACTAGACTAACGATGCCAAGGTTGTTGCAGATTTTGTTAAGGCTAACATTCTTTCCGTGTTCGGATACCAAAAGCCATTGTTAGCGATAGAGGAACTCACTACGCAAGGAGGGTGATGGAAGCAATGTTCAAAAATATCACATCACGCATAAGGTTTCTACCGCTACCATCCCCAAACTAATGGGCAAGTCAAGTCTCCAATCGGAAATCAAGTTAATTCGAGAAAACATGCAACCCAACAGAAGGATTGGAGCATAAGGTGAAAGATGCATTGTGGGCCTACCGACGACTTACAAAACCCCATTGGCATGTCGCCATACGGGCTAGTGTTTGGGAAGCCATGTCATCTTCCGGTGGAATTACAACATAAGGCATTTTGGACCATCAAAGATGCAACATGCACTTGGATGATGCAGAGTGCATAGGAAGTCGCAGACCGGGAGTTGGAAGAAATGAGGAACGAGTCCTATGAAAATGCAATGATATATAAGGATAGGACGAAAGCTTTTCATGATAAGATGATTTCGAGGAAGAGTTTCTCAGTGGGCCAGAAAGTGTTACTATATCATTCCAGACTCAAGCTCTTTCCTGGTAAGTTGCGTTTCCGTTGGGTTGGTCCATTTGTTATCACTCATGCCTTTCCTTTTGGTGCGGTGAGATACGAGCCTCAAACCGACAAGACATTCCGTAAATGGTCATCGCTAAAGTCAGACATGAGGGTTTCAAAACGGAGGATCTGGAGGTGTTGATGCTAGAGGATGTGATGGGTGTCACTTAAAGTACGCAATTGGAGGTCGAGCCACCGACATTAAACAAAGGCGCTGTTTGGGAGGCAACCCAAGGGGAGTTAATTTCTGTCTTTTACACTTTTGCTTTTGTTATTTTTGTTAGTTACTCCATTTCTGACATTTGATTTTACATTGAGGACAATGCAAATTTTAAGTGTGGGGGTGGGGTACATTAGTTTTGATGCATTTTTTAGCTTAATCGTAGCTTCCGTGACTCCTCAGGCGATTTTCAAAATTAAACGAGGAAATCCAAAAAAATTTCTTGTTTTCTATTGCTTTTAAGATTATTTAGTCATAATTAGAGTGTGAATTGATTAGTAAAATCCATAGCAAAATTTGGCATGTACTTTTGCTCTTGTGGTTTATTAATACGCTTTATCTTTAGAAGAGTAGTTACTAATAGTAGACAAAGCTGGTGAGATTTTGAGCCTTATTTGACTGACACATCTATATCAGTCTCATTGCTTTTTGATAATGTGTGGCCTTCATGACATGTACGTCTCGATTTTGCGTTGAATTTCTATTCAAGACCACATTTTATCACATGCATTAACATGGATATGATTAGGCATTTCTTTTGTTTTTCATAAGCTACATTGGCCAAATAACCTACCCTATTGACATGATTTTTCCCTTGATAAACCCCTTTGGGCTTTAACCTTTCTTTTTGTATAAACCACATTTTATGCTTTTAAGCTTAACCAAATGTCCTACCCAAGTCATAAAGCTAGTGGAACATTTGTGATTGTTGAGTTTGTGGATATGCAAAATGCTAAGTGTGGGGGTGTATATATGTGAGGGTTGGTTATAATCTTGGGATGTTATTTTATGCCCTATCATTGAGGTTTTCATGTTGATGTAGTTTATTTATTTTTTTTACACAAAAAAAAGAAAAAAAAGAGAAAAAGAAAAGAAAAGAAAAAGAGAAAGAAAAGAAATTGAAAAAAAAAATGAAAAAAAACTGTTCTAAATAAATTTATCAAGGAAGAATTGCATTTGTGTTTAAAAGTTGTTTATGATTCATGCATCTTCCTAGAGTTGTGATGGTTGAGTCATTTGAGTATGTTGAAAATGAGGTAGAGATTTGCTTGAAAGATTCACTCTTGTGATTTGATTGAGATAATTGTATGAGTGATTGTTTCGGATTAACATATGTTTCATATGGTTTGTGTGTGAGAGTTGAATGAGGTTGTGAAATGTAATTGTTGCATTTGTCGTAGCTGACGGTACCCAATTTTTTATGAGTGCTGCGTTGTTTCACTAGCTTTGATGACTTTTATGCTACTTGATCTAAATATATCCCACCTCACCCTTACCTACATTACAACCTTGAAAAGTCCTTTGATTCATGATTTTGCATGTGAATATTAGTGGTGGAGAAATGAAATGATATGCAAAGTTGTGGATTGTCATGATCATGAATGGTATTGAGTGTACCCATGGATATATTTTAGTTAAACACATTTCCCGAGTCTACCATTAGATTGCTCATTTTTTGAAGATATTGAATGTTAATAAATTATGAGTAAAAGCTTTGAATGTTGAGTTTTTGCTTAGGGCATGAAAGTCGTTACCTTTACTTATGACTATTTATTCTTGAGAAATGTGGAGAATGAGTTAAATCTTTGGTTTGTGAATTTGATTTTGAAGATTTGCCCGAGGACGGTCAAAGACCAAGTGTGGGGGTATTTGATAGGATTGAAATATCTTATATTTTCTTATGCATTTACATGTGATTTCAATCCTATTTTGTTAAATAAAATGCTCAATTTGTGTTGACTATTAGGTTAGATTTATTGATAAATTTTTGAGACCAAAAAGATGATTTTTTAAAAACAAATTGGAACACATTTCTTGTTTCATGTTAAAGGCATGAATTAAAAAAAAAAGTAAAATGGTAATGCGCTGCGTTTGCAGCGTTACGCTGCGTTTGCACGCAGCAACGCTGCAACGTGAACGCAGCACGCTGCGTTAGTAAGCTGTGCGTTTCACAACGCACAGCAAACGCAGATAGGGAGCGGAGGGTTTTTTTTAACATGGCCAATTAATTGTCTTGTCAGGGAGCTACAGGAACGAGGGTGAGTGCCGTCAACAGCTACAGTCACGCGGAGAAGAAAAGAACGCAGAGAGTAGCGCTGGAAGCTGCTGGGCTTGCGTGGAGAGCAACGAGGAGAATATTGCGGCGTCAGCGTAAGAAGGAAAAACGTGGAAAGCTACAGCTACAGCTACAGTATCAACGTGGAGAGACAAGTTCACGCAGAAGAAAATAACAAAGAGAAAAAGATACACGGAGCTGCCAAGATTAATTAATCCTCCATTTTAGTGGTCCCACCGTGAGTAGTATTATTGCAATATGCATATGACTTATCTTTTAGGCATAGAAATGAGGATGATAGGCTAGTTTTCGACACCGGTTCAACGGAGATATCGATGCCAAGTCACGGTTAAACTATTTTTTTCATTTTAAAATTGTGATTTATTTTCGGATTGTTGTGTTGTTGGTTTTGATTTGAATGGTTTGGGATTAATGATTTTAACATATTATTTTGATCTTTTATTTCGAACCTATTGCTAAAATATTGATTGCAATCCGTAATTGTTGCTTTTGATATTTGTGAGTGGCATCTAATGATCGCTAATCGTTAGGTACAACATGACTTAGGTTAGATAACCCGAGCTTGTGAGGTTACTGCTTATATTGATCGTTTTCTAATTCGTAATGCGATTGTCAAATTGAATCTAGAGATCGTATCCTAGATTGTTTGGTGATTAGATTTAATTAATGATCTTATCTTGATTAAATTCAATTTAAGGGAAAACCGAGATTGGTAGAGTATTCTATTAGTCTCAGATCAATAGTCCGAAAAGAATTGTAAAGGCTTTAGAATGAAGAAATATGCTTGATCGCGGCTTAGGCGTAGATTGATCCTAGAATAGGACCTTACTTATACTCAACACTTCTCTCATTTTTGATTGTTTATTTAAATTTGTTTTTGATAGTTTAATTTTTCTTTAATTTTCCAAAGTGTTCAAAAACCAAAAACCCCCCATATACTTTTCTTGCATCAATTATTTTCAGTACGAAAATTAATCGAACATTCCCTGTGGATTCGATCCCGACTTACCACAACTACAAATTTTAGTGTGCAGAGTCAGGTAAATTTTGCAGTGCACTCGACAAGCACTGTCAGAAACCAAGCTGATTTGACCCAATCGCAAGAGGAAGGACAGCAGTGAGTCTGATACTCAAGCGATATTAGGTGGGTAATATGTTTATGGTTATTGTGTGTATGGGCAAATTGCCTTGTGTGTGCTAACTGCTTGCATGATATGACCTTGTTGGTATTGAATTTTATGATAAATATTGAATTTGCATTGCGACTATGATTATGCATGGCTTGATAGACCTTATGGCATATTTGACAAGAATGGAAAGAATGAAAATAACGAAAGCTTCGAAAAATGCTTTGAACATGGAACGTATGGATTATGTGTATTGTTTGGGTGAGAGAGTTACAGATGGATTCATGTGCACGTTGACATAAAGCCTTCTCCCGGCTGCCTGCTTGAGGCCACGAGATCCTTGAGAAATCGGACTCGGATAGTTTACGGATTTAACTTCGGTTTATCCGGATCGTTTACGGAACTCTCGAACCATTTGTGTGCATCCATGATTGACTTGATAGAAATGATGCATAATAATTGTTATGCTGAGAAACAGAAATTGCATGACATATGTTTATATGAATATGGTTCATTTGATAAATCTTGACTTGCTATACTTGTACATATATATGTTTGAATGTGTGGCTCGTTGCCAATGGCTATAAACGTATATGCCACTGAGCTTCGCAGCTCACCCCATTACTCTCCCCTCCTCAGGTGCAGATCGAGACGATTGTCGACCTTGTAAGGCATCTGCAACTTCAAGCTAGTTAGGAGCATTGTATTAAGTTAGTACTTTGGTTAGCCTGCCAGCATATCATCATGGAGCATACTTGTGTATTTTGGATTTTAAATTTTATTTCGTATTATGCTACATTTGAGAATATTTTTTGAATTTCTCTTAATCTGTAATGGCATGAAACCCCTTAGTTTATCGGGTGTTGAATTCATAGATGGGATGCATGTGTAGAATGTATGTATGAGTGTATGAATATGTGTGTGAATCGAATTGTGTATTTGTATGGATGTTGGGATCGGGTCCGAATGTTGGGTCCGGGATTTGGTACCGGGATTTGGTACCGATGGCGGACCCACCGCGTACCCACGCATACCCCCGCGGCCCACATAATTGGTACTGTCCTCTTTGGTCAGGGGAATCCCTCTCCAGGATTCGAACACAAGACCTCAAGGTTTTATAGCTTCCATATGCTCGCCTCTTACCATTTGGCTAACCTCCTTTGGATCCGAGGTTGTTCCTGTGCCTTTACTCGTGCATTAAATGCGGTATGCATGGGTCGATGTCACACCTTCTGCTTCAAATTTCAGCCCGATTCGAGAGGGAGACGGTTTGACAGATTGAGGAAGTATGGGGCAGTCGATTTCTTTGGAACATCAGATCCAGAAGAAGCTGAGACATGACTGAGAAAGACTGATAGAGTGTTGGATCAGATGGAGTGTGAGGATGACGAGAGGGTCATCTATGCTACCAGTTTGCTTCAGGGAGATGCTCTGCATTGGTAGGAGACCGTGCCAGGCAGCCAGATGAGGCTAGTAGGGTTGACATGGCAGGACTTCCTTGTGGTTTTCAGGAAGAAGTATCTGTCCAAGGTATATGTTCAGCAGAAGCAGAGGGAGTTCCTCAGTTTGACTCGAGAGGATATGACGATGAAGTATGGCGGCGGTTTACGGCTATCCCAGATGCTTCAGATCTGATGTTGAGTGAAGCTGCTAGATGTCGCTGGTTTGAGTCGGGATTGCACTTGGCCATTAGAGAGAAGGTGATTGTGCAGAATTTCTGTGATTTCCAGCAGCTGGTTGAGGCAGCTCTGAGGGTTGAAAATATAGAGAATATCAAGAGTGTTGTGAACAAGAAGAGAAAGGGTAGAGAACAGTCCAGGAGGGGAGGTAACACTAGTAATCCTTTGCCAGACAGGAGTGCTAGGAGCTTTCCGGTCCAGTCAGATGAGAGGAGCAGTGGTGCGAGCCGACATAGGCCGATGAGGACTTCTACTGTTTCTCACCAAGCCTCAACGGTGGGTGGCAGTAGAAGGGGAGATGGAGATAGGTCATTCGTCCCGAAGTGTGAGCATTGCGGGAGATCTCATAGAGGAGAGTGCTTCAGATTGACGGGAGCTTGCTTCAACTGTGGAGAGAAGGGACACATTGCCAGAGAGTGTCCTCAGCCTCCACGACAAGAGAGGAGTCAGATGCAAGTTCCGAGGGGGACAGAGGATTGCGACAGAAGTGGGCAGTTCAGATGCAGCCAAGAGGGTGAATCTTCCGGGGAGACCGAGAGGGTAGGCACCAGCTCGGGTGTTTGCGATGACTAGGGAGGATGCAGAGACCGCTCCAGATGTTGTGACTAGTATGGTTCGACTCTTTTCTGATGATGTGCTTGTTTTGATTGATCCGGGTTCTACTCATTCGTTTGTTTCTTCGAGTAGACCCGTGTGTGATAGGATTGTGAGCCCATTGGATACTCCACTGATGGTGAGTACTCCAATCGACCAGTACATTGTGATTTTTCAAGTGTTTAGAGGTTGTGAGATTCGCATTGATGGAGAACTTCTAGTGGTCGATTTGATGCCACTGAAGATGGGAGGATTAGATGTGATTTTGGGTATGGATAAGTTGGAGAAGTACAATGTCCGTTTGGATTGTAAGCAGAAGACCGTGGAGTTTGATTTCTTAGCCTCCGTTTTGCCAACTTATACCTTACTCTATTAATTTCCCTCTCCACCTCCGTTGAACTATCTACAAGAGCTTTAAAAGCTCTCTTCTTCGCCTTAACCGCCCCTTGGACCTCGTCTGACCACCACCAACCTTCCATCCGCCCACCTCCTTGTCCTTTGGGGACCCCTTTGGATACCCCTAGGTGATTGGTAGTAATTACACACACTATAGAGGCTACACTCTCCCACATCAGGTTGGCATCCCCGCACATAGACCATGTTGCATTTGACTGAACTTGTGACCTAAATCGTTTTATCTTGTCCCCTCTTAGTCTCCACCACTTAATTCTATGATAATGCAGGTTAAAAAACTGTGACCTCCATCCTTTAATCTCGAAATCTAGAACTAACAATTTATGTTGAGTCGATATGCATGCAGCCAGCAATACTTTATAATCCTTGCATCATGATCTGGCACCTCTCCTGACAAGGAGATAATCTATTTGTGTCTTGGAGGTGCTACTCTAAAACGTTGCCAAGTGCGTCATGTTTTTTCTTAAATAGAGAATTAGCTATGACTAACTCATACGCTATGGCCAAGTCTAATAAAGCAATCCCATTATCATTTCTAATGCTGTATCTGAAGCCCCCATAGGCTCCTATATATCTGTCTGTACCAGCCCCTATATGCCCATTAAAATCACCTCCAATGATGATCTGCTTCATATTAAACGATATTGAGAGCCACATTGCTAACATCAATTTTAGCCACCATAATCCTATCATTGACCCTTGTAATCCCCACCACTCTACTTATAAGTTTCTTGACCACCAGGATACCTACCACATTATGCTTCTGAGTACTTCTCGAGTACCATAGTTTGAAACCTCCTATCTCCTTCGCTTTAGCTCCTTCCCACTTTGTCTCCTGAATGCAGGCTATTTGTATCCTATACTTGTATAAAATGTCCACTAATTCTAAGGACTTACCCGTTAGGGTCCCAACGTTCCAAGAGCCAAATCTCATTACATCCGCGTCGTTTTTATCTCGGCCTACTACACGCATCAACCCGCTCACACTGGTTCCAACCGTGGGAATTGAAGACATCTCTCCTGCCTTTTGCCTACACTCGTCCCTCAGGTTTACGCCTAAGGAGCCTCTAAAATCATTGCCGTAATACTAACAACAAAACTAAAATATAATTCTTGATAAAAAATACAATAAAATAAAATAAAAATAAAAGAAAATAAAAAGAAAAAGAAAAAGAAAAAGAAAAAATGATAATAATAATAATAATAATAATAATAATAATAATAATAATAAAGTATATATAAAATATATATCTATATATATATATAAATCTACTAAATTAGATTAAACTAATAGTAATAATTATAACAAAATAATAGTATCGGTAAAAATACTTGAAACTCAAGATATAGGGAAAATAAATGCAAATAATACTTGGTTCTGCCGGATTTTGGCAGGATGGAACGTTGCCGTTGTGCTCCATGTGATCGACTATCTTCTGTGGTGAATTCAATATGAAGATACCTGCAAAACAAAGAAGGCTTGACGGGTCAGGTCCCGATTATCCCTCCGACGCCAAGTCGGTTTTACAGTGAAGGTGAGGTTGATAAACACAGAGAAAGCTAGGTTTATGATTGTGCGTACCTCTGTTATGAGAATAATACCTTCTATATGGTTTTTCAGCTAGGTTTAGATTTTTACGTATCTGCATGGGAGATATTCTTCTACTGTTGGGCCATGGATGTGTGGGTCAGGCCCGAATTAATTGGTGGATATGAGACCGACCGATCGGCCTGTATGATTGGGCTCAGGTCCAATATAGCCGACCCAACCATAAGCCCCCCTACTCCTCGAGTCTGAGTGAAGAGCAGGGTCGAAGGAGTATGTTGGACGTTACGTCGTTAAATCCGTTTGCTTCGTAGGTCGAAGCAAGATCGCCGTAAGGTGGTCGATCGGTCGTATTAGCCTTTTAGCTCGCCATGGGGTTGCTTCGGCGCTTCGACGGTCGAGTCTTGTCGACTAGTCGTGCTCGATCGTCAGATTGGGTCGATTGACCGAGGGCCCCGATCGATCGGTCTCGGCACTTATCGCGTGGATACTTGCGCTATGGTAGGTCGGATAGCCATCATTCGCGTACTTGGATTTGAAACATTTATTATTTGGCGTGTGCTCTCGACAACCGCTCGTAATCAAACGATCGTCTTGTAATAGCAGTTGTGCCGTGTCCGTCCGTCCTTTCAACTACCGCTCCTTTACGATTTGAACAACCCTAATTCTTGTGGCTTAGATCATGTCGCGTGTCTGAGCATAGCTCAGATTTTCTCCACGTGTCGTAGTCCGATTGAGTCACTTTCGAGTGTGCCTTCTGTCGACCCTCTATAAATACTCATACTCGACGAGTTGTGGCGGTTTCACCTTTTGCTTTGTTCTTGACTTACACTTTGCCTTCGCTTGTTCTTTGTCGATTCATGGTTCCCAGAAATTTCCTTTCACTTCGCCATCTGATTTCCCCGTTTCGAACCCCTACTTAGGTACGTCCTTTTTCTTCATTCCCTCTTCTTTTTCAAAAGTCTTTTTTTTGGTGAACATGTCGACGGGTAGTTTTGAGAGCATGGTCGGAGGTGCGGAGGAGATGTCGATGAGAGAGAGAAAAGACGGTTTAGTTATGGAGTTGTCGCCAAAGACTGCATCGTCGATGACCGTGGGGGAGTTGAACAAATTGACTCTTAAGTATAATATTTCTACATCTTGGGGGCCCCGACTGGCCTTTAGGAATGGCGGATCCACAAGAACTTGATGGATACTTCGCCGTCTCGGAGCTTTTTCTCGATGGACGGCATGAGGCTCTAGACGCCCGATTATTAACGAGTGTGCGTCATGTTTGGGTTATGCCGAGCCAAATTCCTTGAGCAGTTGGAGGTTTATAAACGGGTTGGCATTCTTTGTGCCATCGATTGACCATCCGCCTCTTGTCGGCATTCTCGCGCCATTTCACGAGGATGAGCCATAGTCCGAGCTCAAAATTTGGAATCCCTTTCGCAATATAGAGGCGCTCGGATCGCCTCGACCAGGACACCTTCGAAAATTTCTTCTGGCGGACCAAGTATTTCTTTGTGAAGCCCCTGGGATCTTCCTCCGAGTGCCGACCACGGAGATATCCTCCGCCGAGCAATGGAATGATTCGTCGACCTTGTCCCTTAGCAGGAGGAGTGGGAGGTGGTCCGTCGTATCAAGGAGCTCGGCAGATACGATTTTGCTTACTCATTCGTGGATACCCTGGGGCCTCGGCCGATTCTTTCCTCGTCGACCCCCCTCCTCGTATTAGTGGGCTAAAGGAGGAAACCGCCCCGTCCGGTTGACTCCTCGTGATTGTATTAATTGTTGAACTTTTGTGCATTAGTTTTGTTCTCTAACTCAATTTATCATTGTGCAGCCATGGTGAGGATGGGAGCTCGAGCTTCTACGTCAAGGAAGCAGGCCTCTCAAAAGAAAAGGAGTGAGGCGGAGACCGGTGAGGGCGCCGTTTTGTCTGCAGGATTGGTCTCCTCGGCTGTGCCGGCGGGTGCTCCCCCTGCCGAGGACCTTCTTATTGCTTCGGAGCCATTGCCGATTGTATCAGTGGTAGAGGAGGAGGAGGAGGAGGAGGACGCGGGTCCTCCTCTTAAGAGGAAGAGGTTAGTTCGGCTGGGTGACCTTCCACCCCGCCCGGCCAGTCAAGCCGGAGCGGGTAAACTGAAGAAAGGCAAGGAGAAGGCGCAGTGGGAACCTGCCATCAAGTTGGGCAAGGACGTATCGATCGGGGACCTCGAAATGTCCCGCTACCTTGCCGACAGGGTTACTCCCCCAGCGGACGAGCGATTCATGGAGAAGAAAGGTAACCTGGAGTTGGGTTCTCAGCTCGTTCGTCTTGGTATGCGGGCTGCGACGATGTCCTTTGCCGTGCTGCAGCGTTTGGAGACTCTGGACCAGGAAGTCCAGGATCTCCATGATCAGATGAAGGGTTTGAAGGATGAGCTGTCAGAGTTGAAGGAGGGGAGAGACCTCCTCGGGCTAAAATCGTCCCTCAAGAGGAGAAGAAGGCCAGAGGGGGAGATGGGAGCTTGACTGCTGACCGGCCAAAGTAGAGGAGGAGAAGGAGAATGAGAGAGAGAGGAGGGAGAAGGAGAGTGAGGAGTGGAGGAAGACTGTGAGGGCGGAGCGGGAGCTCAACAAGAAGTACCGCCAAGACTGTCATTCCGCCGTGGTGGACAGAGATAGAGCTGAGAAAGCCCTGCGAGAGGTACGGTGCTCTATGCGGGAGCAGCGGATCGAAGCGATCAAGCGTTGGAAGAGGCGATCTTTGTACGAGGAGAGTTTGGAGCTCGCCTGTGAGGTAGCCCTCTCGATTCTGAAGAGGGGCCACGAGCTCTATGCTCCTGAGGGGGTGGCATGCCCTTCATTCAAAGAGTATGCCGAGCGGCTTATTTCCGCAGCTTTTGGGCTTTCTTTGGAGGAGATGACGAAGAAAGTCGAGGGAGAACCGCGTGACGTTCCAGATGAGGAGCTAGATCTCAGCTCCGAAGAGGAAGAGCTCCCTGGTGAAGATGTTCCTTCGGCTGCTCCCCCGGGTCCCGCTCCTACTTCTTCTCTTCCGCCCGCTTCCGAGGCTTCCCTTGGGTATTCCCCTGGGCATTCTCCTTCTCCTTCGGCTGTTGGTAGTTCCCCTTCTCCCATGTTGTAGAGCTCACCTGGTCGGGCTTGTGGCCAGGATCAATCTACAATAATAAAATTCTTTTTTGAAGTTACTTTCCGTGTTTTCGCTTTCTGTTTTCGATCATAGTGTAGTTTGGTAAAGTCGCTCATAGTCGATCGGCTTCGAGGTCGATCTATAATTGAGGCCGAGCTACGGTCCCGACGATTCTGCCTTTGCGACCGATTGACCTTAGTCAATCCTCATCGAAGGTGAGCGAAAGGTCCCAAGGATCTCGTCTTGGCGACCCGACCGACCGTGGTCGATCTGTGGAGAATGCCGAGCGATGGCGATGGCGAGGGTCCCAAAGATCTCGTCTTGGCGACCCGACCGACCGTGGTCGATTTATGGAGAATGTCGAGCGATGGCGATGGCGAGGATCCTAAGGATCTCGTCTTGGCGACCCGACCGACCGTGGTCGATCTATAGAGAATGCCGAGCGATGGCAATGGCGAGGGTCCCAAGGATCTCGTCTTGGCCACCCGACCGACTGTGGTCGATCTATGGAGAATGTCGAGCGATGGGGATGGCGAGGGTCCCAAGGATCTTGTCTTGGCGACCCGACCGACCGTTGTCGATCTATGGAGAATGCTGAGCGATTGCGATGGCGAGGGTCCCAAGGATCTTGTCTTGGCGACCCAACCGACCGTGGTCGCTCTATGGAGAATGCCGAGCGATGGCGATGGCGATGGCGAGGATCTTGTCTTGGCGACCCGACCGACCGTGGTCGATCTATGGAGAATGTCGAGCGATGATTACCTGGATTTTCTATTCTTTGCCATACATGATTGAATTCTTTATTGCCAAGAAATCTGAAAACTCCTTTATTGATAATAATGAGGGCGTGGGCCGTTAAAAAACCTGTCTAGCAGGGACAGGAAAAAGGTACCCACATGTATACAAAAATGATAATAAGGAAAGATTAACTAAAATAAAACTTATCTATTGGTAAAACGCCTTCAAGTTCTGTGAGTTCCAAGGTCTTGGTAGAAACTTCCCTTTCTCATCGCTGAGGATGTAAGAACCATGCCCGACCTGCTTAATCACTCGATAAGGTCCTTCCCACGTCTGTTCGAGCTTTCCGGGATGCTTTCCAGCCGCCTCGGCTTTTCGTAGGACGTAACCACCTACCTTTACATCGCTCGGCTTGACCCTTCTGTTGTAGAACTTGGTCGCCTTTTGCTCGATGACTTCGAGCGGCGTCGCCCTTTTTCTATCCTCGCTAAGGAGAACAAGCTCGCTCTGCGGGCTTCATCATTCCGCTCTTCTTCATAGCCCGACACCCTTTGATTGTGCAATGCCACCTCTCATCGAACTAGGGCTTCGCTTGAAGGTCATCTAGCGGTGTTTCTCCCTGTGGCTCCGTTCGGTGTGGTTCTATATGCCCACAATACTTGCCTACTTCTTCCACCAGTCTTTCTACCGTCGGGCATTTTGAGGCGTTCATTATCTTTTTGTTGGTGTTCTCTGCGAGACCGTTACTTTGGGGATGGGCTACGAAGTCAACCGTAGTTTGATCTTTAGTCGATCGCAAAAATCTCTAAACTTGTGGTTGTCGAACTGCCGACCATTATCCGTAACCAACACCATAGGCATCCCGAAGCGGCATAGTATATTCTTCTTTATGAAACTTTCCACCTTCCCCTCGGTGATTGTAGCGACAGACTCCGCTTCTACCCACTTAGTGAAATATTCCACTGCCACTATCAGGAATTTCTTTTATCCGGGATCGAGAGGGAAGGGCCCCAGTATATCCATTCCCCATTGGGCGAAAGGGACAGGATGGCTCACGATTTGCATTCGCTCGATCGGCTGGTGAGACAGGCTGATGTTTCTCTGGCAGGCCACACATCGGTCGACCTTTTCCTAACAGTCTCTTCTCATTGTCGGCCAGTAGTACCCCTGTCTGATCAATCGGTGAGTCAACATTCTGCCCCCTATGTGATTTCCGCACATCCCTTCATGGACTTCGGCCATTACCTGCTCGGCTTTTTCTTCATTCAAGCATCGAAGCAGCGGCCAGTCGTAAGACCACTTATATAGGGTACCGTTGACGATCATGTATTCGGCTGCCTTTATCCTTAACTTGTTGGCCTCTGACGCGTCCTCCGATTGCTTTCCTTCTAAAAGGTACTGCGCGATCGGTTTTGTCCAACTCGACCGACCGATTCTCACATTGAGAACTTCCTCGGCTTTCTGAATGCTAGGCCGATCAAGTCGTTCGACTAGAATATTGTTTATGGCATCACGGTCGGAAGCCATTTTCGAGAGCGCATCCGCTTTAGCATTTCGAGCTCGTTTTATTCTGCTGATTGAGTGCTTTTCGAAATTGTTCAATTCCTGCTTTACTATCTCCAAATACTTGATCATGTTGTTCCCCTTGGCCTCATACTGCCCGGTGACTTGGCCTACCACCACTTGGCTGTCGCTATATATCTTCAGGTGCTTCACCCCCATCTTCCTGGCTAGTTGGAGGTCGGTTATCAGAGCCTCATATTCTGCCTCGTTATTGGAGGCCTTGAACTCTAGCCGAAGGGCGTATTCCACCTTTTCATCCATATGCGGGCTGACCAGCACTACTCCCGCTCCGCATCCCTCGGCATTGGATGACCCATCGACAAACAAGCTCCAGGCGGGGAACTGCTCATCCTTCGAGCTCGGTTGGCTCATCTCTGCAATGAAGTCTGCCAACACCTGTGCTTTAATGGTCGTATGGGCTTATCTCAGTATGTCGAACTCTCCCAGTTCTACCGCCCACTTTATCAGCCGACCTGAAGTTTCGGGCTTTTGAAGGCACTGCCTGAGGGGTTGATCAGTCCACACCTCAATGGTATGACTTTGGAAGTAAGGCCTCAACTTCCTAGCTGCCATTATCAAAGAGAGGGCTAGCTTCTCTATGGGCGTATATCGCGTTTCTGGCCCGGTCAACACTTTGCTGACATAGTAGATGGGATGCTGCTCGTTTTCTTCTGATCGGATAAGTATCGCGCTGATCGACCCCTCCGTAATCGCCAAGTATAAAATCAGGCTCTCCCCCTCTACCAGGCTTTGCAGAATAGGCGGGCTAGACAAATATTGTTTCAAGTGTTGGAGAGCTTTCTCGCACTCATCCGGCCATTGAAATTGGGTCACGTTCGCTTTTCTCAAGACTTTGAAAAATGGGAGGCACTTGTCTCCTAGTCCGAAATGAACACCTTTCGGTGAAACTATCCGACCGGTCAAGATTCAACATCTTTCAAGCATTGCGGCGAAGGCATCTGTATGATGGCCTCAATCTTCTCTGGATTAGCTTCGATTCCCCGCTGAGTGATCATAAATCCCAGGAATTTTCCGGATGCCACCCCAAACACACATTTTTCCGGGTTTAGCTTCATCTGGAATTTATTCAGGGTCTGGAAGACTTCCTTGAGATCTTGTACATGCTCCGCGGACGTCTTACTTTTGACCACCATATCATCCACATAAGCTTCTACCGTCCGACCAATATGTTTTTTAAAGACTTCTGTGACGAGCCGTTGATAGGTCGCCCCAGCATTTTTCAGGCCGAAAGGCATTACTTGGTAGCAATATGTGCCTTGGTCGGTTACGAAGGCGGTCTTTTCTTCGTCTTCTAGGCTCATTTGGATCTGAAGATAGCCCGAGAAAGCATCCAAGAAGCTGAGCAGCTCATGACCTGAGGTGGAGTCTACTAATTGGTCGATCTTAGGCAATGGGAAGCTGTCTTTTGGGCACGTTTTGTTCAGGTCGGTGAAATCTATGCACATTCTCCACTTCTCGTTCTTCTTTTTTACTAAAACGACATTGGCGAGCCATTCGGGATATTTGACCTCTCTGATGAACCCGGCCTCCAGCAACTTCGCTACTTCCTTCTCGATCACCCCCTGTCGTTCCTTGCTATGCCATCGCTTCTTTTGTCTGATCGGCTTATAGTCGTGTCGAATACCGAGGGAGTGAGATGCGACTGATCGAGAAATTTCGGGCATGTCGCTCGGTACCCAAGCGAAAACTGACCTATTTTCTACCAAACAATCTGTGATTTCTTTAACCAGGTCCCCCTGCAGCTTGGAACCTAGGTTTGTGAACTTAGAAGGTCGGCTTCGTCCAGTACGACCCTCTGCGTTTCTTCCACTGGGTTCATCCTGTCCGTCTCTTCATCGGTTCTCACATCAAGAGAGTTCGTCAGCACTACCGCCCCATCTAATGTTTTAGTCTCTGCTAAGTAACATTCCCTGGCGATTCTCTGCTGACCTCTGACAATACCGACTCCGTGGGGTGTCGGGAACTTCATAACTTGGTAGTAAGTGGAGACGATTGACCTTAGGGCATTTTGAGTTGCCCGCCCGATTATTGCATTGTACGCCCCTTGAAACTTTACGATCAGGAACTCAACGTCCCTTTCTATCTGACATGGTTTCTGCTCGAACTTCACTTTCAAGTACACCCGGGCGAACGGTAGGCCGACGCCTGTTACCCTTTGATGGGGCCGTCTGTGGGTAGTAGTCGATCTTCGGGTATCTTCATCTGTTTGAAGGCCTCATAATACAATAAGTCGACTGAGCTGCCCGTGTCAATCATCACCCGTTTCACCTCGTATCCGTCCATGTTCAGGTTTACCACGAGGGCGTCGTCATGAGGGCAACTTACTCCATTGAGGTCGGACTCATCAAATGATATCATCCCGTCGCTCTCCCTCGGCTTTTTGATGGATGAGTCTTTGCCGACCTGTTTGACATATCTTTTTCTTCATTTGTTATTGGATCCCCCGGCTGTATTTCCACCGAATATCATATTAATGACCCCAGTCGGTCGGTCGTCTTGTTGCACGGCATTTCCATCATTTCTTTCCCTCGACCGCCCTCTCTCTTCTCGTCGATTATCCGAATTTGCATTCTGCCTCCCCTCGTTATTTCATCATTTCTACCTCAAGGCGGTGCCTATTATTCGGCCGACTGTCCCCGCATCGATTATCCCGATCGGCATTCTGCCCGTGCTTCACAAATCGGCCTAACCTTCCCCTTTGTATGAGGAATTCGATTTCTTTTTTCAACTGCCAGCAATCTTCCGTGTCATGACCGACCTCTTTGTGGAAACGTCAATACAAATTAGGGTTCCTGTCCTTGTAGGGGGTCTTCATTTTTTCGGGTTCTCGGACAGTTTCCCCATATGCTCTCATTGCTGCCAACACCTCTTCATATCGCCTATTTAGTGCGGTGAACTCCTGTCGATATCCTTGTCGGTCAGTCGGTCTTCTCCAGTTCGACTGGCCTTTTTGCCGCTTGTGCGAATTGCTCGCCCTGTCATTCGACGAGCGATCATCCGTTCGACGCCTCGTATTTTTCATCACTTCTTCAAGCTGAATATACCTATTCGCCCTATTTCTTATTTCCTGAACGGATCGGGGCTGATCGAGGGCTAGTGACTTCTTAAACTCCTCGTCCCTCGTATTGGTCATGAGCGCCAAGATGGACGAGACGGCGTGAGGTCGGGCACCTCGACCGCTTCGTTATTGAACCGAGTGATGAACTCCCGCAAACTCTCGTTTCTTCCTTGGGTAAGTTGCATCACCTTGAGCTGTCTTTTGCGGCCGCTTACTAGTGGCGAATCGTTCAGAATAACAATCGAAATCTTGAAGATGTGATACTGACTTGGGGCAAGTTGTTGAACCATCGTCGAGCTCCCTCTGGAAGGCCCGCAGAAAGCCTTACATTGATAGCGTCCGAACACAATGTAGATTCATCGTGGATGGAAGTGCCGCAGATAATCCAGGGGTCGGTCTTCCCAAATGTATTTCTGGGTCGGTATTTTTGTGCCGGGTGTCGGAGGTCGTCCAAGATTTACGGGGTGAAGGAGAGTCAGATCGCGCCATTAGGCGATCCGGACGCTTCATAGCGCGTTAATCCGATCATCCGCGATTTTCCTAGGGCTTCGGACGGGCGATGATCGGTTGTTAAGCCGATTTATCAGGCGATCGCCGCGCAGACGGAGGTATTCGCACGGCGTTGAGACCGCAGGATCTGGCGAATCACGATTCACCGCCTCCTCTATCTGCTTCCGATTCGTGGTGGTGTCGTGGACGGAGGAGGATCTGCGCCAACCGGCTTTGGAGATTCGGCACGCATTGAATGCAACGTTATCCTCTAAGCGCCACGCCTCGTTCTTCTTGTTTTAAGGTTTGAGGATGCGATTGATCGTTTGGATTAGAGGATTCCGGGAGATATGTGGTGCAAAGGCAGAGTCGCAGAAGTCGCGAGCTTATCGTTTGATCGCCAGAGCCCATGACAGCAGCTATGTCGAGATTCATCGCCGCCTACCGACCGATTTGTGTGTTTGGACGTGGTGCGGAAGTCGGGCCCCACGGTGGTGTCAATTGGTTACATCGGATTTTGGCAGGATGGAATGTTGCCGTTGTGCTCCATGTGATCGATCGCCTTCATGGTGAATTCAAGATGAAGATACTTGCAAAACAAAGAAGGCTTGAAGGGGTTGTCCCGATTAGCCCTCCGACGCTCAAGTCGGTTTTCGGTGAAGGTGAGGTTGATAAACACAGAAAGCTAGGTTTATGATTATGCGTACCTACTGTTATGAGAATAATACCTTTTATACGATTTTTCACTAGGTTTAGGTCTTTACGATCTGCGTGGGAGATATTCTTCATTGTCATTATGGATGTATGGGTGGGGTAGAATTAATTGGTGGATGTGAGACCGACCGATCGGCTCAGATGATTGGGCTCGGGTCCAATATAGCCAAACCCAACCAATACTAATAATACTAATCTCAAATAATAATAATAATAATAACAATAATAAGAATAAGAATAATACTAATGAAAAACTAAAGTTAGAAAGAGACTTAATAAAAGGATAATAATAGTAAAATAATAACAATAATAATAAAATAATAATAATCTCACTAAACTACTAAAAGAATAAAATAATGAAGAAAACGTGAATAATCCAATAACTTGAATAAAATAATAAAATACTAAAGAAAATAATGATAAAATGAAAGGTAATAATAAACTCAGTAAAGGGATAATAATAATAATAATAATAATAATAATAATAATAGTAAAAGTGAAAATATTGACACTAAAGAAGGTAAAGTTAGTTTTAAAAAAAGATTTAGCAGTATTGAATAATTAATCCAGGCAAGAAAGACAAAAACGTATATGGGAAGGGCATGTAGAAAAAGTAATGCAAGTCTCTAGGATCAATAGGAAAATTAAAAAATAACAAACCACGCTAGAAATATCTTTGTCTCTTAGAAAGCCTCAATCGTGGATTTTGCTCTAGAAGGCTTTTACTAAACGTTGAAGAGTTAAGTAAAAGAAAAAGAAATAGCCTCGTATAAACATCTGCGAAAGGATCTAAAGTGAGCAACCAACGGCACATACAAGGAACGGTTGGCCGTCGCTCTCTCACTGCAGCAGATTTGTCAAGCGGCTTAAAGAGGGTATACGTCTGACACCATACATCAAACGTTTATCCAGAACAAGCAACATAATGCCCAACATTCCAGCTCCGTCAAAAATGGTGAAAAGAAAGAGTAAGACTCTAGAGAAATAAAAAGACTGGATGAGCTCTGGTCAGTTAAGGAACACTGAAGATGATCGCCAAAACTACACCTACGCTGGAAAACCCATGAGCTTCATCCCCCTCATCAACTAATGAACATCCACCAAAACAGAACAAAACTCCCGACCAAAGAAATTAACCCTATTACCAACACAAACTTACATGCGTAACTCAAGGGAAAAGGCTTAGAAAAGAAACAGCTAATGAATCCAAACAAACAGCTTAAGAAGCACAAAGTGAACAATGCGCACCTGGGAAAATTTTGAGGTGGTGTCCTCGTGCCCAATACAACTATCTATTACCTTCACCGAATGGAGGATCTTCGAGAATATGTTGTCAACAAAATGGATTGCATGCATTTTCTACAGCACTTGATCTTTTCATATATTGAGGAGACGCTTTCGATTGCCAACATCCCTGAGAAAAGCTAAAAACAGGCAAGAGAAACATTAAAGTAATCCAGGAATGTTATTGGTCGAAGGCTTAGTAAGCTCTTCCCTGCACATCACCGTCTTTGGGACTACACAAGTACACTTGGAAGCTCTTCCTTAAATAACCCCCACGCTCGCTTTCTCTCTCTCCGTCTCTTGATGCATGTTCGCTGAGGTGCCGGCCTACTCAACGTCGGCCTCCTCCTCCTCGAACGTTACATATATATATATATATATATAATATAATATAATATAAAGCAGAAGCCCATATCGTAATAGTAACGCATAGGTTGCTTCTTTCCTCAGCCAGTGGCAATCTCATATTTGTCTTTACCAAAAACCAGACAAAGGACAACACCCAAAAATGAAACAAACGAAACAGGTGAATCTTACCTTGAAACGTTGCAACCTTCGTTCAACCTCTGCCCATGAGATAACCTTTCGCCCCTTATGTCTTTTCTTTGTCTCGCACTGTGTTGGTGGTCACACCCTCAAGGTCGACTGCAATCCTTATCAACGCCGACCTCATCGTCATAGACTCCAATCCTTAATAATAAAACCGTCACCAACAAGTCATTACAAAATTTATTAGATGAGAAAGTTGAATAGGAGTGTAGAAATAAAGTAAGGTAGGCTCTTTGTGACTTTGTGATTCTAGTTTTGTTAATATGACCTAATTTATAATGTCATAAATAAGATGGATTTGGTCACTTGACTTTCTATTATGTTTTTTTCTTTCTATTTATGTTAAGGATGGTTCTTTGAAGATCTAATTCATATAATCCATATGTAAGTAATTCAGATCTATAATAAACACCATTTTATAAAAAGAACACCATTTACTCTTAATAATAAAGGAAATCCATTCAAATCTAAATAAGAAATGGAAATAATGTTTCTAGTATCAATTGGAACATTATTAAGTAGGATCCATTAATTTAATATGAAACATATTCAAGTTAAAGTGTCCTTGATTTTACTCAACAAATCTTATAATAAACAAAAACTTGATTTTATTGTTAAATAATGAAAGTCAATAATCACATTCTTAATATGTTCTTAACTTTTAATTGAAGGAATTAAAATTTGAAAAATTTGGGTCTCATAAAAAATCTTATTATATTAATAATTTCTAACATAATCAATTTATGAAAGAAATCTTTTGAAAATCTTTACTTAATTCTAGTTAATGATTTGATAACTGATTTAATTTAATAATTCAAATTTAATTTAATAATTCAAATATTTAAATTATTAAATTAAATTTCAAAATATTCCTATTAAATAGTTGAATTATTAAATTAAATTTTAAAGTTGAGCCTAATTCATTCCGAGGGGACAAGCATAGTTTAGCCTTTCCAGAACTTAAACGATTTTTTAAATTTTCAGACTCAAAGAATCAGAAGATTCCAGTCGCACGGAAATTAGATCCTCACTCATTCAAAGCAACGGAACATGCAACACTTGTTTTTCAAAACCCAAAAAATAGATTACTAAGTCTTTTTCTTAAAAATGTATTCTTTCTTAGAAAGTTAAATAAAAATAAATGAGAAGTAAAATTAGGGCATGCAACGGAGTTTCACCTTCCAGGAAACTAATTCCAAAGAAACAATTAAATAAAAAACCTTAATTAATTATTTTAAGCAATGTTGCGAATACTACATCAGACTTGGTATCATATTGGATTATAATATAAGACAATACTGTACTAGTATCGGTTAATACATGATACCGTTTTGGATAATTTTTAAATTTATAAAATTGTTCCTAAATTATTTTGAAAATTGTAAAATAGTCTATTGTTATATTGTATAGTTTATAAGTTTACATCAATCCTGTTTCTAAAATCATAATAATAAATAATAACCACAATTAATATGAAATAACAATAATTTTAAGATATTTCATATATAAATAATAATCACAATTAATATAAAAACAATTATCATAATATAAGTATAAAATTAAAAACAATACAAAATATTTAAAATATTACAATTTTATCATATAATAAATAATAATTACATTAAAACATCAAATAAAAGAACAATAAAGATCTTTAACTTTCTAATTATTACAATTTACAATAAGAGTTCGTGATTAGAAATGAAACTTAAAACAAAAACATATATTATTTAATTTACTATTAATTAAATATATTATTATATATATATATTAATGATTAATAATAATTTAAACAATTTAATTTTATATTAAATATTTAATTAATGAAAATTAATTATTACTAAAACTATAAATAAGTTAATTTAATTTAAATTGTAAAATTAATTATTATATTTTAAAATATATAAATTTTAAATAAAATTTGATTTAATAATTAAATATATTTAAAAATCAATATTAGTTTATAAATAATAAAATTTAAAATATTTATTTTAAAAATAAAATGATTTTATTAAGACATTATTAATAAATATTATATAAAAGATTAAAATAATTTTAATTAAAATTAATTTATTTTAAATTTTTATTTAATGTATAATTATTAAGAGCAATAAAATACTTATTTTATTTTAAAATTAAAATTAAAAATCATAATAAAATTTGAAATAAATAGCTAATTAAAAATGTTTCAAAAGGGAAAATTTGCTGAAAAGTACTATTTTTCAAAGTTCACGAAAAAAATGATTGAAAAGAGAGGGACGGGGGACGAGGGACGTGGAAGGGTAATTTATGAAAAAAATTTGTTGAAAAATACTTCTATTTTTCAAAGTTCACGATATTGGCCAATATTCGGCTTTCTGCCACGATCATGACAGAAGCATAGGACTTGGCACACGATCGTGACAGAAAATATACAAGTGGCCTACGATTGTGGCCTATGTCAGGCAGACGTCAAACACATTCAAAAGTCAAATTTTGAGGAATTTGTCGAACCTTTCAACCCCGAATAAAACCTAGGATTACCTAGAACATATTAAGTATATAAATAATGAAACAAAAGAGGGTACGAGCTTCTTGCATCAGCCACCATCACAAAATCCTAGAGAGAGTTCATCGAGAGATTGAGAACGAGATGAAGGAAGAGAGATGTGGAGAAGAAGTCTACACGAAGTACTTCCCAGACCAGGAGGTTTCCTGTCACTGCTGCGTACATCATTCGATCGGATCTACTTTCAAGTGTATTTCCATTTTTATCTATGTATAGAATTGGAATAATTATTGAGATAGGATCTAAACTCACATTTGGGTTATTTTTATCTTTGATTCAATAAAATCTTATTGTTTATTTGAATTGGATTCATTGTGATTAATTTCTACATTTTCATAAATCAGTAATAGACTAAGAGGGTGGATCGATGAAAAATAATTAAATTGTGCTAACGAGAGTTAGGTAATTTAATAAGAATAAGAAATCAATCAAATTGGTAATTGTGTGACGAGAGATCTCACATAGGTTCCGACAGCCTTGTGGAAAACTTTAGATCTAATTAGAGTTTGAATAAATTGTGAATTGAGAAATTGCAATTTTTTTATAATCTTATTAGGGTTTATAATTTAAGACTTTTGGTTATAACTCGAGAGAAAGTAACCAACCCTAGCATAGTCCAGGACCAATTATTCTACATTTTCTAATTAATTAGGTTAGTACTGAAAATAGGTAAAAAATTTCCCTTTCTCTCAATTGGTAGTTCCTTAGGTTGATTCTTAGTGCGTGCATTGTGATTTGTTGATTTGTTAATATTTTGTGATTTATTCTTATGTTGAATTGCTTGATTGAATTGTGTTATTGTTTTAGCTTAGTTACGGTTGAATTTTTGCAATTTATTTCTACCTTAGAGTTTAGGATTAGATTAACCTGTTCGTGGGTCGACACCTTGGATATTACGTGAACAACCTATACGCTTATGGAATATTGAGGTTAAAATATTAAAGCTATACATATTGGAAAGCTACAATCAAGTTTTTGATGTCATTGACCGGAAGGCGATTAGTTTAGTTTTATAGTTTAAGGCGTTTAGTTTAGTTTTTAATTTTTAATTTCATTCTTTCTTTTCTATGTCTGAAATTGTTTTTTTGCATGAAGACAAGAGTCATGAGAAGTTTGAGTCACGTAGTTGAAAAATTAGATTTAGACATCACTCGACTAGAATGAAACATTAGGAAAGCTCGGTGTAATGAAGAAGAAGAAAAGACAACAATGACTGAGAAATTTTAGTAAGATTTGGAGCAAACCAAGGATGACAACAGAGGATCATTACGGAATTTACAAGACCAAGGTTCAATGCGGCTAATCAAGGAGTAGCTAGCCCACTAGTATAAGCCACATCATTTGAAATTAAACCATCTATCTTGAACGTGCTTCAATAGAACATGCAATTTTATGGACTAGCAAATGAAGACCCTAATGTGCACATGGTGAACTTCTTAGAAATCTGTGATACCATTAGGTACTATCAGATGTCAGAAGATGCAGTTAGAATTAGGCTCTTTCTCTTTACTCTTAGAGATAGAGCAAAGACTTGGTATCACTCCGTTAACCCAGCCATTATTACCACTTGGGATTAGTTAGTCCATGTCTTTTTAGATAAATATTTTCCCCTTAGTAAGACCACTGAGTTCATCAAGGAAATCAACTAACTTCCAACATGATGACAAGGAATCGATCAAAGAAGGGTGGGAACGATATAAGGATTTGCAACGGAAATGCCCAAATCACAACTTACCTAAGGAATTTTTGTTGCAGATGTTCTATAATGGAGTTATCTCGCATACAAGAGACACAATCAATGTAGCTTCAGGAGGAACATTAATGAGGAAGACAGTTGATGAAGCAGAAGAATTAATAGAGGAGATGGAGAGTAACAGTTGTTTATGGATGAATAAGCTGAGTAGACAAACTACTACATTCTGTGAACAAAAAGGAATTGTTGTTATTGATCAAATGATGGAAATGCAAGCGAGGATTGATAAGTTGACTTGTCAACTCAACAATATGAAGGCTTCGTCCTCAACTTCGGTGAAGGTCGTACAATTTAAGTGTGAACTGTGTGGACAATTAAACCATGACAGAGTGGATTGTTTCTTAATAAAGGAAGGTGATCTAGAGCAAGTGAATTACATAGGAGCCCAGTATGTATAAGGAGGGGTAAACAACCCCTACTCCAACACTTACAAACCTGGGTGAAAGAATCACTCTAACTTCTCTTGGACGAATAATGCGGGAGGATAGTTCAGACCTCAAGAACAATCAGGCTTACAATAAGATAAAACAAGCTCAGTGGAATCTAAGTTGGATAGGATACATAAGATTAGAGATATGGAGGATAAATATAGGAGGCTTAAGAGCAAATTCGAGCAAGTTACTAAGAACTACGCCTCTTTAATACATAATCTGGAGGTCCAAGTAGGTCAATTAGCTGAAGCAATATCTACTTGGAATGTAGGAATCTTTCCAAGCAATATCGAGTCTAACCCAAAGGAAAGGATCATGGCCATCACTCAATCCGAAGAAAAGGAACTTGATCATACAAAGGAGAATGGAGATAAAGGAAAATAACAAGTAATTGTGGAACTCCTTCCAAGTGAGCTTAGAATTGAGCCAATTAAGGAATCTTGACCTAAATTACCATACCCTATTCTAGCATAGTGAAAATCATTGTCAAGTGGTGTAACGAGGAATTTTGAGGAGGTTGACTTAAACAAGGTTGAGAACATAATGATTCACTTACAAACGAGGCTCACATTAACAAAACCGGTGAGGAAGAAGGTTAAGGAGCGCGAAGCAGAAGAAAACCCTAACATAACACAAAAGAAAAAGGATCTAAAGGATTTTTACATTCCCTGTAGTATAAATAGAGTCAACATAGATAGGACATTCGCGAATTTAGGAGTGAGTATCAATATGATGCCCTATGTCTTTAGTCAAAAGTTGGGCTTAAGAGAGTTAGTACCCAAAAGATGTTAGTAAAGACGACCGATAGAACAGTCCATCAATCGAAAGGGATTATTAAGGATGTGTAAGTACAAGTTGATAATTTTACTTTTCCCACAGACTTTTATACATTGGATATTGGAGAAGATGTAGAAACCCCTATGGTCCTTGGAAGCCCGATCTTGGTCACTACTCACTCAATCATTGATGTTGATGGGGGAACAAATTCTGAGGGTAGGTAAGCAACAAGTAACCTTCAAAGTGTCAAAGAAAGACAATAATCCTCCTTTACCTCCAACTAATGGCAAGGAACCCGAATCTTTAGGGCAATGGAAAGATATTGCAAATACTAGGAGTGCCTTCAAAAAGAAGTGATCAGGTAGAAGAAGGCGAAATAAGGGTGTTAATGTACTAGGTGTAAATGCTAGTCGACACTGGTTTGTTTCATTTGATACTGGTCGGTATTTAGAATACCGGCCAGTACCAACAATTTTAAAAAATATAGGGACTTATTAGTAAAATTTTCAATTTTTTTTAAATACTACTCTTTCCCCCTCTCGCCTTCTTTTTTTCCAAGTTTTTATAATTAATTATTTAGTTTAACTTTTATTGTGATTTTTAATTTTAATTTTAAAATAAATAAAATATTTTATTCCTAATAATAATTATACATTAAATTAAACTTAAAATAAATTATTTTATATAAATTTATTTTAATATTTTATATAATATTTATTAACAAAACATTAATAAAACATTTGATTTTTAAAATAAATAATTTAAAATTATTATTTATAAACTAATATTATATATATATATATTTAATTATTAAATCAAAATTTACTTGAAATTTATATTTTTAAAAACTTTTTAAATTTAATTATATTTATTAATAATTATTAAATTAAAATATAAATTAAATTGTGATATTTATAATTTTAGTAATAATTCATTGTAATTAATTAAATAAATAATATATTTAATTGATAGTAAATTAAATAATATATGTTTTGTTTCGTGTTTCAATTATACTTGGTTGTTTCTTTATTACGAACTCTTGTTATAAATTTTAATAATTTGAGTGTTAAAGGATATTTATTGTTTTTTGATTGGATATTTGATGTAATTATTATTTATTATATAATGAAAATTTAAATTGTAATATTTTAAATACTTTTTAATGTTTTTAATTTTATATTTATATGATGATGATTGTCTTTTTTCATAAAATTGTAGTTATTATTTATATGTGAAAAATATTGTTATTTCATATTAATTGTGATTATTATTTATTATTATGATTTTGAAGACATGGTTAAAAATATCTGATACAAATGTACAATATGATAATGGACTATTTTTGCAATTTTTTAAAAAAATCAGGGACTATTTGATAAATTTAAAAAATTAACCGAAATGATACTTAGTATTGATCGGTACCGGTATAGTACAG
This sequence comes from Erythroxylum novogranatense, assembly GCA_029891385.1. Taxonomy (NCBI): domain Eukaryota; kingdom Viridiplantae; phylum Streptophyta; class Magnoliopsida; order Malpighiales; family Erythroxylaceae; genus Erythroxylum; species Erythroxylum novogranatense. The sequence continues at coordinate 49,579,681 of CM057226.1, read as the reverse complement.
TACCAAAATCTAATTCGGTACCAAGTCCGATACGGTATTCACAACATAAGAAGGTGAAATTAAGGGCATAGTAGCTCATGTGTAAATTGTTAGATTAATGACAACACTGCCATTGCACCACTCATTTGAACCACCATGAGTAAAAGAAAAGCGCCGAGCTACTGGTGTTGAAAGGAGCACTACATGAGAGGCAACCTATAAAATTTAAATTTCCTTAAATTGTCTTCAGAAAATTTAAATTCCATAGTTAAGAAGGGATTTCGGAAAGTGGAGAAGGAAAGAAGAAGAAGAAGAAAAATTAAAATTGGTGAAAAAAATTGTAGGCCACAATCGTGGGTTTGCCAGGTAAAAATGACAGACACGCACATTTCATTTAAAATTTTTACCATTTTACTATCCAATCACCTATAAATACATTTCTAACTTCATTTTTTTCACTCACTTTCATTTTCACTTTATCTTTCTAAACTTTATAATTCCAATCACTCTCACTTATCTCTGCAAAATTTCAAATCTCCAAATTTGTTTTGAATTCCACCGACTCATAAGACAATATGTTGTGCATTAAGCAAATAGTAAAGTGTGATCAATCAATGGACACAAGTCTCAATACATAGAGCAACTAATTACAGAGCACCTGAAATGGTTCCAAAATGTTTTCACTTTGAAACTTTAGATAGATTAGAACTAGGTGACAAGGTTGAGAGCTTAGTTGAGAAAATTCAACTAGGTCAGTTCTTTCAAATTCAATTCTCAATTTACGAAGAGCTAACCTTAATTTTTTTTTTTACTTCTCTTCAATATGAGTCCAACAAACCTAGGGAACTATGGTTTAGATCCTATGGGCTTGATTATGACACCATGCATGAAAATTTTGGTTTCCCCGAGTCTTCTACTGTGGATCAACACGATGATTTCTATGTCAGTTCCTATTGGACAGAACTAACTGGATTAGAGCGTTTCGACACTAAAAACACACAAAATAACATTATTAGGAGTCACAAACACTTGCTAATGCACAAATTCATATACCAAACCATTTTTGACAAATCAGAAACCAACAAATGTTTGATGAAGGAACTGTTTATGTTATGGTGCATAGATCATAACATCCTAGTTTGTATAACCACTCACATTTTTAATGCAATTATTGGTTCTTGAAAGAAGAGAAACAATAATTTAGGAATGATTTACTTGGTTTCAACCATAGCTAACTACTATGGAACGGATTTACAATTTACCATTCTGAGTTCATGAACCACCATCATCTACAGTGAGCTGAAATCCTGAAGTCCCTTAATATGAAAATTTGGGATATTAGTTCCAAGACACATGTTAAGGGTAGGACTGGTCAAGCAAGTTCAAGTGCCCATCAAGGGATTCAACAAATGAGGAGTCTGAAGAGGAAGAAGATACGGAAAAACTAGGTTGGAAGAAGGTACTGGACATAATCTCCACAAACACCAAGGTAATTATGGATAAACTTATGGAGAACTCTAGAAGGATGAAGGAGATGGCTGCCCATCAAGGGATTCAACAAATGAGGAGTCTGAAGAGGAAGAAGATACGGAAAAACTAGGTTGGAAGAAGGTACTGGACATAATCTCCACAAACACCAAGGTAATTATGGATACACTTATGGAGAACTCTAGAAGGATGAAGGAGATGGCTCGAACCTAATGACACTAGAACCAAGACATACATCGTATTCATCACTATTTCGAGTCTCAGGAAGTTCAGTTGCCATCTCTAACCCCATCACCACCTCCATTATCATAAACCTTGTTCTAAACCCTTTCTTTATTTTTAAATTTGGGCTCTATTTTTATTTTTATGTCTTTATATGGGTTTGTTATCACCTTCTCACATTGAGGACAATGTGTTAGTCAACTGTGGGCAGGGTTATGTGTTTATTTCAATGTGAATTTTGCATATTATAGTTGTTAGGTTGCATTTTGTGAATCGTGTGAATTTGTCAATGGCTTAGATGAATTGAAATTGATTTAATGTTGAACATGGTCTATTAGGTTGTAGAGAATTATTAACTTACATAATTAGTGAACTGGGATTCTTTGATTAAATATGCAACTTAACTAGGATTTAGTGTTTAAGTGTAGCCCTCTAAATTGTCACATTCATTCATAATTTGAGGCCTTTTAACCTAAGTAGCTTTGCTAATATTTTTTTCATGAAAACGAGTAGCTAAAGTAACAAGGTAGGCAAAAAATTGTTATTTTAAAATAAGTAACTATTTGCTAGCCTTTGAGTTATTAATAGAGCTAGTAGCCAGTTAAGAATGTGATATAACTATGTAATCGGATTGACACGCATCACAAATGCGTGTCATCGCATAAAGAGGCTAGAATGATGTTCTACCCAAGCAACTTAATAAAAAAACATAATTTAGTCGAGTAACTGGATTGATATTCATTACCAATGTTTGCCTCCACGTAAAAAGACTAAGTCCATATTCATAAAAAGTTAACAAAAATAAAAGTGTGTTTTCAAATAAAACCTATCGAACTTATAATAGTTTGACTTTTCATGAAAACATACTTATGATTAGTTACAAGGTTGAACGACCAAAGAATTATTAATGAGTGTGTGCAATTGAGAAGGGTAAACAATTTAACGCTTGATTTTGGATTAATAAGTATATTTAGTTCAGACCCCTAAGACAAGGATTTTGCATGTTAATGATTTGAAATGACTTGAATGATTGTGTTTTAAATTAAATTCATTTAATAAAGTTGAAACCATTGTCTCATTACTACATTGTGTGCTGCGTGAATTAGTATATGTTTGCTTGAGGACAAGCAAATGTTTAAGTGTGGAGATGTTGATACGTGTGAAATGTATCATTTTTTAAGGTATAGTTTGATATATGTTTATATGTTTATTCAATTGTTTAGTATGTATTTTCCGTAGAATTGTGTTAGTTTGTGAATTATTTGTGTTTAAATATTTTTATGGGTTAGTACAAGCATTTGAACTTAATTATTATATTTTTGAGGTACCTTGATGTGTTTGTTAGTGTTTCAAGTTTAACGGTGAAGAACAGAGAAGTTTTGAAAAGACTTGGAATGAAACAACAGCCTACAATCGTGGCCTATCTGCCACAATTATGACAGAAGCATAAGCCTTGGCCTACAATCATGGCCTACTTTCCATGATCGTGACATAAAGTGTACAAGTGGCCTACAATCGTGGCCTGGAATATACACCTAGACACACATAAAAGTCAATTTTTGAGGAATTTTTAAGACCTTTCGACCTCGAAAAAAAACCTAGGGCTACCCAAAACAAATTAAGTATATAAATAATGGGACAAAAGAGAGGAAGAGCTTCTTACATCAGCCACCATCATGAAACCCTAGAGAGAGTTCATCGAGAGATTAAGAAAGAGACGAAGGAATAGAGATGTGGAGAAGAAGCCTACACGAAGTACTTCATAGAATAGGAGGTTTCCCATTGTTGCTACCCCCATCATCCATTCAGATCTATTTTCAAGTGTATTTCCATTTTTATCTATGTATAGAATTGGAATAGTTATTGAGATAGGGTTTATGAATATTGAGAATTGTCTAAACTCACCTTCAGGTTATTTTTATCTTTGATTCAATAAAATTAGAATGTTTATGTAAATTAGATTCATTGTGATTGATTTATGCATTTCATAAATCGATAATAGACTGAGATGGTGAACCGATAAAAAATAATTAAATTGGGCTAACAAGAGTTAGGTAATTTAATAAGAATAAGAAATCAATCAAATTGGTAATTATGTGATGAGAAATCTCACATAGGTTATGGCAGTCTAGTAGAAAACTTCAGATCTAATTAAAGTTTGAATAAATTGTGAATTGAGAAATTGTAAATTTTCATAATCTGATCAGGGTCTATAATTTAGAGCTTTGGGTTATAACTCAAGAGAGACTAACTAACCCTAGGATTGTCCAGGACGAATAATATGACATTTCATAATTAATTAGGTTAATGTTAAAGATAGGTAAAAAATTTCCCTTTCTCTCAATTGGTAGTTCCTTAGGTTGATCATTGGTGTGTGCATTACAATTTACTGATTTGTTAATATTTTGTGATTTATTCTTGAGTTGAATTGGTTGATTGAACTGCGCTATTGTTTTAGCTTAGTTACAGTTAAATTTCTACAATTTATTTCGACCTTAGAGTTTAGTACTAGATTAACCCTCTTTATGAGACCGACACCTTAGATATTACGCAAACAATCCGTACGCTTACAGATATCGAAGTTAGAATATTAAAATTGCATATATCAAAAAATCGTGATCAAGTTTTCTCAAGAGTCGGTGAGCCCTATAGCTTCTCACTTCGTTTCCCTATTTGCTAAACACCATCTCCTGAAACCCTTCTTTTTATGTTAATCCATTAAAAAAAACCTAAAAAGAGTTTTAGATTATTTAAAAGGGTAGAAACTTATAATTTCAATCTAAGAGTGATTAGAATAAACATTGTCACCATAATTAGCATATGATTGTGAGAATTAATTAAGCCAATGCTAATTTACCATTGCTTTATCCAACTTCTTCCTACTTAGCAACTCCCCTTGCTGTTTGTTTTTATAGGTGAAAGGTGACCTGTGTAACTAAGATCCACATGATCAACCTTCTATATAAGGTCAATGAGCTCTTTGCAAGCACCCTTATGATAGATTCTACCACCTCTAGCCTTTAGAGGGGATAAAATACAATTAAAATCACTAGTAATCACCAAAGGACCAACTACTACTACATTTATTTCTTTAATGTCATCCCAAAGTTTAACTTTTTGAAATGAGAAGTTTGAGACATAAATCAAAGTTAGTTCAAACATAATAAGAAAATCTTAAATCTAGCATTTTAGATGTATGAGTTAATCAAATTCCCATGCTAGATATAATTCTACTTTTTCTTAATTATAAGCACATATTATCTCTTGTTTTAATTTGAGAATGATTAGTAAGCATTTTCCATTCAGTTTCCAAAAAATGAGACATTTTTGCAAATGAAGCTGCTTTATTTTTATCTCAGGAAGTCCTACAATCTGTGGTTTCTTCTCTAGAATTACCTCTTTCATAGCTTGTCTTTTTAGAGTGTCATTTAATCTTATAACATTCTAGATTAGGACTGTCATGTCAAGTAAGGGGTTAACCCTTTTTAGCTTGTTCTTCTTTTTCTTTCTTTTTGATTTTCTTTTAGAGCTAATAGTAAGGTCCCATCCTTTTTCCATATTGTTACCAGCTTGTAAAGTGTCTTTATCACTATATAATCTTGTAACACTAATCTCCTTATCCTTCTCCGAAGCAATATCTTGAGTAATTGTATCAAGAAAAGTGTCTGACTCCCTTCTATTTAGATCCTCACACATCTCCTCATGCGTAACAATCTCAACCTCTTTACTTTCCTTCTCTAAATTCTATTCACTATTGAAGTGCCTAGAATTAGTTTGAGCATCCTATCCCATAAGCTCATACTGCCTTGAAAGTTTTGTTAATGGGTTTCCATTTTCTGTTGAAGTTATTAGGTGTTTAGGGTTAAGTTATGGGTATATCTATTCTTACTAACACCTTTTGCTCTCCTAGCCTTATGAGCTATTAGGCAATTTAACATTCTTTTTGATTTCCATAAACATTTTAGAAAAGCAAATTCTTTTTATGATTATAGTTTCCATTTTTAAGCAAATGGGCTTCTTTAGGGAGTTAGCTAGGTAGCTAAGCCCTTCAATGGTCCAAAATTATAGAGGAACTTTATGAAAATTGACCTAAATTGTGATGGTATCAATACTACCTCTATCTAATTCAATACCTAGCTTCTGTTTTTGTAAGAATATAACTTATCCCCTAACATGTCAAGTCCCTTGTTCAAGAATCTCCTTTAGAAATGTCTCATTGATAAATTTGAATAAGAATGTATCATCCTCTATAAGTATTTTCCTCTCTAGGCCTTTCTTGCTCCACCTGTTTGCAACCTAGGTTTGAAATAATAGAAAGGTAAGTCTTTTATGCCAAATGAATCTAACAAGTGTAGAGGACAATACTGAAGCTCTAGCTTTAAGCAAATCCATAGGTGGAGTAAGGACTCCATCCATCATAAAATCTTAAAAGTGTCCAAGTTTGCTTATTTTTCCAGACCATAATAGGTTGACTAGGTGACTTCATTGTAGCTGAAGATTCACCATTTTTAGTAGCCTGTGCATCGCAAGCTAACGTAGGGAACTCCTCCTTGGTGAGGTTTATCCCTTTTGCTTCAATCCTATTAGTTGCATGAGGTTGTATGTCAATAGAGTGCCTTTTATGAAGCAAAGATCCCTCACAGGTTTGTTCCAAGGAGGTTGTACCAAAGTGGCAACTAACATGTCACATGAGGCAACTTTTTAAAAACATAAAAGAGGCAGGGGCAATATGGTAAATTGCTAGAGAAAAGTTAGAGAGAGGTTATAGAATTTGACAGGATTTCATGGTTATGACAATATGTGGCTTACGTTAATTCTTAAGGCTACTAATATATTAAATTTTCATACATGTGACTTAGGTTGTTTAGTATTTATGGTGAATTAGGTTACATCTCTTTCTAATTATCTGTAACTTGTTCCATCTCTTTCTAATTAGCTACAACTAAGGAAATATAGTAAATAATTGCAATGGTGAATATTTTTATAGTAAATTGACTTATTCTAGTATTGATAATGAGTATATCATTTCCAAGGAGGATGAGTACTTAGATACGAATGATCTTCTCTATATTTTAATTCACAATTTTAATATATATTTTTATAAATTTTACTACAATCAAAGTATCTACTTATTTTCTCTTGTTTACAAAGAACAAATCTAGACTAGGTACTCTTTGTTGGATTAACTCTTCCTACTGTTATTATATATATTCTTAGTAGTAAGGTTTTATTTTTAGGTGTAAGAGGCAACATATAAAATTTGGCACCATTTTCTTTGAATATTTTAGTTAATTTAGTTTATATATGTGCTTTAATATTTTATTTAATATTTGACTCCTTAAACATTTATACTTGTTACTCATTTTCTAATAATGTTAATTTATATTTTAGTTAGAAAAATAGGAGGAACTTTTGTAGGTTAAATAAGGAATCAAGGCAAAGGTCATAATAGACAAGTTAAACTCATAAATTCTTATTTGATAGTAATCCAAAATATAAGAGGAAATGGCAATAGTATATAGAATTTTGAAGGAGGTTTTTGCCCTTGATATGAATCTATAACCTTCTTCACCATATTCCCTACTTTAGAGATCAATAACACGTTTGAATTAAAATTTATACTAATACATGTCTTTTCCACATTTATAGTCTTATAGGAGAAGATTCTCATAAGCACATAATGGAATTCCATATGGTGTGCACAAGTACGAAACAAATGGACGAACAAATCAAGCTTAGAGCTTTATTTTTATCATTAAAAGATGTAGTGAAGGATTGATTTTATTACTTACTATTTATCTCCACATGAAATGATATGATGATGTTGTTTTTGGATAGGCATTTCCTAGATTTAAGGGCAGCCTCCATTTAGAAAGAAATTTGTGTTATATGTTAGAAAAATGAAGAGTCTTTGTATGAATAATGGGAAAGTTTCAAAAAATTATATGTTAGTTTCCACTATCATCGAATCAATGAATACTATTTATTCACTACTTGTATGAGGAAATTTTGCATGCCAATAAGAGTATGATTGATGTTGCTAGTGAAGGTGCATTGTTAGATAAAACTCTAAAGGTTGCTAGGAACTTGATTGCATGTATGGCGTTTAACTCTTAGCAATTTGGCACTAGACTTGACATAATACCTAAACGCATCAATGAGGTAATTTTTTCTTCACTTAAAAAATATATCTTGAATCTAGCCTCTCTTATTATTAGAGATATAGGTAAATTCATATAATGAAAATTTATAGGATTTTTTCAGTGATGGGGCATTTAATAGATATGTGGATGCATTTCAAGAGGAGCCTATAAAGTAATAAAATGTAGTATTTGGATTTCCGCGGTAATAAAGAAAAACTATTGATCTACATTCAAACATGTACAAATTGTACTAGAGGATCATTATAATTTTAACTTTAGGAATCCACAAGTAAATTAACTAATAATTCAAAATTTTCCAAACTTCTAATGGTACAAGTAACAATAAACTCCTAGACAATAAACAATTGTGGCTTCAAATTTTGGAACCTTTAGAAGATATTATTAAATCCATTTCTAACACAACTTTGCAATAACAACAGGAGGAAAGAGTCAATATTCAACATTTGAAACATCATATATGTTAGATGTAAAATGCAATCAATAAGCTAGAATCACATAATTTATGAAAATTACACACTTAAACAATCTTGAACTCAATAAAAAATTCCAGTGTAATTTTTTTAGGGAATCAAAATAAGGTTGAGATGCTAATAGAGATGTTGTATACACCATCACATTAAGAAAAAGAGAAGAATTTTGATTAAAAAGGATAATCTTCCAAATGACAATGAGGTACCTTAGTGTAAGTTCCTCCTCTTCCTAAATATCAACTAGTACCCTCTTCTCCTTAAGCTTTAACTAAATCTAAAAAATATGAATGATATCAAGATTTATACGAGACTTTTTACAAATGTAAGGTAAATATATTCCTTTTTGATGTTTTTTTAAAAAGTACCTCATTATGACAAGTTTTTAGAAAATTGTGTAAAATTAAGAGGAACCAGGAACTTAGATCATCATCATTATCATATTCATCATTATCATACCTCGAAGTCCTGTAGTGAAGCAGGATTTGGGGGGTCTGATAGTACTCAGCTTTACCCCTACATAGTAGAGAGGTTATTTCTAGTAGATTCACATGCAGATGTGACAGGATAATTGTGATGCAGGTTAAAAGAGTAATTACGTAAAAACTGGCAGTATATATCAAACAAAGAAGCTAATAAAAACATAAGAGCAAATATTTCAAAAAACCTATAAAACACCTAAGCAGAATAGATTGATTAGTTAAAAACCATACCCGAAAAGAGGAGGTCGCGGAGGAGGAGAAGGAAGAGAGACTGAGAGCGAAGAGCAACTTTTACATACCTCTTATTCAATGCTAAAAAAAAGTAACCACCTATTTGCATACCGTCAAAGAAGAGTGCATAACCTTCATGAAGAAAAGGGGTAAGAGGATTGGCAGAGATCCAGTGCTCCTTCATCATCATCATCCGTATCTAACTTTTTGGTGCCCGCTGCTCTACTATCATTGTGAAAAACATAAAAGAAAAAGGCAACAACTTGGATGCCTTCTGAATCCATACAGATGATTTATATCCATTTTAGAATCCTTTTGGTTTCAGCAAATGACTTAATCGGCAAAAACAGAAAACTTCAATCATAAACCCAGTTATGTAAAAGAAACAAAAACCAAAATGAAAATAAGTATAGCATCATTTTCAACCATTTCCAGAACCTCGGAATCTTTGAAGAAATCTTAACTTTGAGAAGATTATAAGCTATTGATATTAGAAATAAGGGGCAATATGAGAAGAAATAGAAGAGAAAACTGAAAAAGATAATCAAACACATGTTTACTAACTTATAACAAAATGTTGAAAAACATTAACAACACATGTATATCATTCATTTGTAAAGTTCCAAACTTGGAAGACTTATATTTGCCAAAAGTGCAGATCTATGAGATACTTATCAACAACAACCTGCACTCAGCTAAGCTAAAACAGAGATAGCAGCAAACAAAAGCTTGGTTTAACCGATTAGTAGGTTTTCTTAGAAGCAACTTTAAGCTCCTCAAGAGCAACAAAAAACCAGCATTTTCGAAACAAAAGGACTTAACCAGTAAAATGCATGCCAAAGAAACCAAAAGGCAAGCATTACTACAACTGAACAGATATATGCAATCAACAGATTCAGAAAATATGGAGAAGTTTTTTTTTTGGCTTCATGAAGGCAGGAAAAGCACAAACTTGGTTGTCAAAATCCAAACTTTAGAACTCAAAACCAACCTTAGAAACAAAAGTAACAAATGAGGACTACCCCGGTAAAAAACAAAAGTAACAAATGACAAGATCATGATAATATCAGAAAGCAGAGGATAAAGAGACAATAAAGTTGTTTACTTTGTTGTTGATTCTGAATATTAGATCTCAAAAGCAAACAGATTAGTGCTTTTATCCTAAGTGAACAACCTTGAAACCCAGAAGAGGAAGAGCAAGACACGATGAGATCATGAGATTATCAGAAACATAGCCCAGAAAGCAGAGGAATAAAGAGAAATGTTGTAAAATTCACAAAGAAATAGAAGGTGAACACCGAATAGTTCAAAGCTTTACCTTAACAATCTTAACATTACCATACATCTTCTTGTTATTTCTTCTCTCCACAAATGGAAAACAGAGAAACAGAAAAGAAAACATAAAAAGGGCATTAAATCAATCAAACCTTCAAAACCCAGAAGGATCCAAACCCTAAAGGATCCCAAAAGACAAAGCTTTCATTATAAAAACAACAATAGAAAAAGAAGATCAAGGATTCAAGATACAAAAACAGCCCAGAATTTAATGATCGAAGAAAAATAGAGTTTGCCTCAAAAGTTGGATTTTATGAAAGATTTGGAACCTTGGAAGACAATATTACATTTTGATTTTGTTACCCAAAGTGAAAAGCAAGTTCACACTAGAAACGAGGTCGTTAAGCTAGATAAAACCATACTGACCTTAAGGAAGCAGTCAAAGCCATTAAGATCCAGGTTGTTGAAAACGCCGAAGAGAGTGATTTGTGAGAGGTCGAGGACATAGTCACCTATAGCGACCCCAGGACGAGGTGGAGAAGTGGGAAGAGGTGGTGGCAACTTGATTCTTTTCCAGCTTTCTTGTGTTGTCAGAATCATTTACATCAGAGAAGAACTTTCAATCAAGTTTGACAAACAAGAGGCAAACGCCAATATAGTTGACAATGATCGCAGAAAACTGAAATCCCATTGTTTCATAGTTCATTACATATGATTAATAATACCAATTACCCCCTTAGATGACATGAGAAAATGAGGGATGGAAGGTGTGTCTATGCAATTATTCAAAATGTTGGATCTATAAAGTGTAGATATCTATGTATGATTCGCATGCCTTGTAAAATTGGTAAAAACAAGATTAAAAATGCCATGATAGAATTAATAGCATCCATTGATTCCATGTTTTATAAAATTTAGATTTTGAAATGAAACTTGAATTAAACAAATTGATAGATCTAGGAGTATAATCAAAGATGTGTTTTTGAAAATAAATGAATGGTCTTTCTTTGTTGATGTTTTTTAGTTAATTTTAAGATTGATCATCAAACAACCCCTATTTTGTTAGATAGATGCTCAAAGAAGCCTACCGACCATGAAATTTGATGACAAGATTGTTAATGAATAGTGGTGGAGGTGATAACACGTCCGAATTTGGACATTACCCTGTGTTTGGTTGCTGTCCCCGTTGGTGGGGACAGGGACGGGGACAGAACAATCCTATCTCCGTTGACGTTTGGTTCTTGTCCCACAAGTTTTGTCCACCATATCTGGTAGACAGGGACAAAGATTTCCATCCCTCCTAAAAAGAACGGACAGGGACACGTTGTCCCTGTCTCTCGCACATACCACAACCCTTTTTGGCATTTCTGTCCAACTCCTTCAGCCTATTCTTCCCGGACTCCTTGTTGCTGTCTTCATCCCCAACTCCTCCTCGTCATTGCCACGGATCGCGACCACCACAACCTCCTTCGCCCTCACCACAAACTCCTTGTTACAGTCTCCAACCTTCCCTCTCACACGCTGCCCTTCTTCCCCAAGACGTTCGTCTCTCCAGTGTGAAGTAAGTGTTAGTAGTGTGCCCTAGGCCAATGGATATTTGTGATTAATGTATTAACATTATGACTTTCTAATAATATATTATGAGGTATTCCTTTCATATATGCATGTATTTCGTTTATGTAATGTGATTTACATTCCATGAATGGCTTTAGACTTATGTTATCAAGTATGTGGCTTGATAGTAAAACCATAAGCATTATAACACTATTCTAAACTGTCCCTAGTCATTCGTTATTGGTGGAACAATAATGAATTAAGGCTAGTATGTGTTCTGATTGATGATCACGTTTTACTGATCATGGATATGAGTTATCAAATCAGAAACATAGATATATGTTAAAGAACATATATTGAACCGACCCATAAAGAGAACACTACATGGTTTCATGTAATTAGTGATTCTTAATATGGTTTGACTTTAGTCATTTGACCTGAAGTCATCATGGTTCCCTAGATGAGGAATTCGGTGTTTTGATATTAGACGAAGTTATTCTTAACCGAATAACAAGTAGTCTTATGTTGGATATCAAATGAATCATGCGGAGGGATATGAATGACGTAGATGGAATTTGTACCTTTCTTAAATGAGAAAGATATCATTTGGGCCTTTTGACAAGTGTGACTGAAGAAATGCATGGCCCTGCTCAAATGAATTGATGAGGAGTCATCAATGTCATTTGTTATAATCAGTCAACTTGGGGATCAAGAAACTATGATTAATCAAAGGTTGACATGTACCATGCCTTGTGATTAATCTTGATATCATGTTACAAAGGGACTTAGCTTAAAACCATCATTACAGGTTAAATCGGATTATCGATCCTCATTTGATTTGGGTAGTCATAATGTCTTGCCAGAGGCCACTTATGACTTATGGGCCTTGAAGTGTGATCAAGTCCATTGCCAACATCAAATGAGCCTCTGGTCATGAGACATAAAGAGTGATGTGATCTGGGCTTATTCTCTTGGGCCTAATTTATTAGGTATTGAATAAATATATTTAGATATATTTATTGGGCTAGATTGAATTAAGTTGTTGGGCTTTTATTATATGAGATATAATGGGCCGAAACTTATTGAGGCCTCAATGGGATTAGGGTTTCTCTATAAATAGAGAAGCTTAGGTCTCATTAGTTGTAAGACACAATTGTCACGAAACCCTAGCCACCATCCGAGAGGAAAATCGTGCGGAATTCGGAAAGAGTTTCAGGACGTGCTAGCATACCACAGCCGCAGCCCAGATCGTGCATACTCGTGTGGATACTGGTAGAGGGCATTCGCGTTTGCAGTGTCTTGGAATCCGGAAAAGAAACAACCTATCCACGGCAATAAGGTATTTTCGTACATCCTTGGTATTTTTGATTATACATCATATTGTTGTATGGTCTTTTCCGCAGTGTATTGTGAATACTCGGACCGTACGCAATCCAACAGTAAGTATTTGATTGTATAGTGGAAAAATGTCGGTCTTCGTTGCTTGGCCGACACCCTGGTTGCCCAAACGTTCTGTACATCATCGTCTTATTCTACACTCTCCATCTTTTTTATAATTCATTTTTTTTGGTTGACCCGGTGACCCACTTTTTTCCCGGTTCAAGCTACCCATACCCGCTGGGGTTTTTAATTGACTTCTGGATTTCTGGAAGAAGGGGTTTGTGTAACATCCCGTTACCCATGCTAGGGCTAGAATTGTGAATTTTGATAATTCGATGAGAAATTAGGAAAATGCACTTCATGCATTATTAATTGTGACATGCACATTTTTGCACATTGATATGATTGTACATGCATTCCTTGACTTTTCCGGGTACAATTGAGTTGTTATTGCGATTAGAATGTGTTTTGGTGATTTTGGTATTAATTAGGATATTTTGGAATTTTTAGTGAATTTTGTGAAAAAAAAATATTGATTTATGGGCCAATTATATAGTGACAGGTGGCAACATATAATTGGGACAAGTGGCTACTATAGGCAGATGACAAATGGCAAATTAATGGTGTCAAATGACTATTTAATTGTTACATATGGCTTTATAGAATTAGGACACTTGTAAGGCATGCAAAGTGTACGGATGCTTGGAATTAGAATTGAGCTAGTGCAAATGTCCTTCTCAGTGAGGAAACACTTGCCATCCGAACACTAGTTCTGAAACTTTTGATGCTTTGATATGCTCTCCTTGCGGGATATTATAGCCAAATCAAGTAAGTTATTGTTGTAAATGATGTTTTATTGTGGAGATTAATGCATGCATGTGAGGTTATGGGAGCAAAGTTTCGGTGATAAATGAACTAGATGGTCGAATCTGTGAAATAGGAATGTGTTCAGCAAAGTATGAAATGAGATATGTTTTAATTGAAATGAGTTACAGAAGTGTGCCTGAAAATCTATGAATGCATTTACACTCTGTTTGGGTTTTGAGATAGTCAAAATGGACATGCATACATTGTGTCCGTTGTTTATCAGTAGAAGTGAAGTTGATGTTTAAGAATGAATCTTGAATTTGATCTTATGTAAATGATTCGAACTGGATTAGGAGTTAATTGGAGTGAAGTTTTATAGATTATTTTGGGTATAGAAGTGAAAAATCTGGAAAAAGAAATCGGGGAAGACGAGTTTCAGAACCAGATGTCGCGACGTGTTCTTATTTGTACGTCGCGACGTGTAGCTTATTTTGTTTATTAGTCGTGGCGTCCATTTTTATCCTTGCCGCGGCTCATTCCTTTTTGTACGTCGCGACGTGTGGCTCATTCCTATTTGCACATCGCGACGTGTCTTTTTGTACGTCGTGACGTGGGGTTAATTGCACGCCGCGACATAGGAGACCCCCCTTGAACTCGTCGCGGTGAACGTTGTAAATTTTTTTTCGAAAAAAACTAAATTCTGGGTTGTTCGTCGCGACGTCATTTTTTTCCTCGTCGCGACGAGCACCCCTCCTTCGACTGCTCGAACATGCTTTCGTACTTTGACCATAACTTTCTCTATATTGATCCAAATTGAGTTATTTTTTATTTTCTGTAAACTAGAGACATAGGGATACAAATTTTATGAAGAAATGGAGTTTCAATTCTGTCTTTAAGAGTTTCAATTTTTGGTTGGAAGTTGAGGTATGAATTTTGTTGGAACTTATGAACCGTTTAGAATATTTTGAGGATATCTCTTGGTATACTGATCCAAATTAAATGATTTTGGTGTCTTTAGAAAGCTAAAAAATGTGACAACAACTTTACAGAAGGATGTTTTGTCTAATTTGGTCTTTTACTTTATCATATTCAGCATGGAAAGTTGACCCATATGTGTATTATAGGAAAAATCTGAAGTGGTCAATGAAGCTATGAAATTATTTGACATTGTTTGGTCCAATTCAATTGTAAAAATACATGGTATTAATGAGGGCCTTGATTTCTAAATGATTTTTGATAAGGATGGCATTATTGTACCCCGAAATTGTCATTGAACATGCATTGTGCATACATTCCATACATTGATATTTTTATAAAAGAACATTTGTGCAATTGTGCAAAGTGTGATATTTGTGAATGTGTTTTGCCTATTTTAGAGGAGCATATCGGATGCCAATCGGACATTGTCGGACCATCCAGGCAATAACTTATTGGAGCGTACTGTGAGTCAACCTAGATGATTTCCTAGGATTGATTTAATTTGATTTGTTTAAGCTTTCAATATTGTTATATTGCTTGCGAGTTGATTATGAATTCCAGGCTTTAATTGTCTGAGGAGATCAATATTCGGGATTGTATTAGAAGTGCTTTGATTGTGACTTTGTTTGCTATGGAATTCTGAATGTTATGTGAATCCTCAACGAAAGTTGAATGCCGGATTTAGGTCCGATGATTATGAGTTTTGTTGAGTATGTGATTGTGATACATACCATATTCAGATTGATGCATTTCATAAAATGCATGCTCAGATAAAGGCGTTGTAACTTGAATTGCCCATATGAAGCGCTTCCACGTAGAGCTTTGCTCTGTGATATATGTGTGTGCACGTAGAGATATGCTCCGTGATTCTGTTCTGAATGAGCCCTACGGGCCAGCATTTGTATAAGTATGTGATAGGCATTCAGTCACAACAATAAGAACGAATGTGAGTGTCATATGCATATGTATTTGCTTTATATGATCTATTTGGCAATGATTGAACGTTATACCCTATTGTGTGAGTTTTGAATCATAAATGTAACACCCCATTCCCGCGTGACCCGAACCTGACATCAATGGTGATATCCGAGTCCGTGCCCCGCGAGGGTGGCATGCTACATCACTCAGTCGAAACTCAGTATAAATAAATTTTTTTATTTTAAACATTCATTCCATCAGAGCCATTTCCTTTTTCTTTCATTTACACTCATGTGCGCGGAAAACATTAGACAATTTGCATCAACGTGCATAGGTAAACATTTTCAGTTAATATAATCAGTTTCAATTATTACAAATGGTCAACCATAAATTACAATAACCATTTTATGTACAACACAGAACCACATTGGCCCATTACACATCCAATTAGTCATTTTGGAATACAATTCTATTGGACACTAATGCATTTATGGCCGATCCCGATCTCTTCTCTACTTCAATACCCAACAACGTTATACGCCCGTTGCCTAACGGGGTATTCTTCTGAATCCTAAAAAATAATTGCAAATTTTGGGTGATTTTTGCGAACTCAGTGAGAAACCATCATTAATGGTTCACTCAACTCATACATATACATTCAATTCATATCATAGTTAAACAACCACATTCAGAAGATCAATACATTCAATTTCACATTTATAAGGCATTTTGCCTTTCATACCATTCACATCTTATCATTTTCATATGCGATGCACATGTGACACTTTTCCATTTTCATTACGTTGTTGTGACCGTGTTCCTGAAACTGTCCCAGTGATGGACACATTCGTTGAGCTGCTGCTCTGAATACATGGGCACTGAATGCCCTGATGCGTTGAGCCAGTGGCTCTAAAAATACGTTGGGCACGAAGTCCTGGGGCATTGAGCTTAAAGCTCTGTAATACATTGGCTCATCCGGTCTCAACTGCCTTTATATGATCATGTCTTTATGTATGAATGCATATGTATCAATTCACATTCACAATCATTTTACATTTCAACAACCAATTCCCATTTCTTCGGACCTTCGGTCCGGTAATTCAGTCACTAACAAATTTCATATTCACAAATTATTTCATTGAAGCACCCATGCATAGTTACACACAAATAACACTTCGATATCACATTCCAAATATTTTAGACACCTACGGTCCGAAAACAATCAAAATCAAACACACATAACCCTCCATTATCTCCACATGGCATAATTGCAAACTATTAAACACATAAAGGTTGAGGAATCAACTAGGTTACTCACCTGCATTTCTGAGCCAAAATCTGGCCGTCTCAGTGACGTCGGTGGACCGACGCTCCGAGTGTGACTCTATAACAGTGACAGTACACAAACATTATCAATTGTTCAATCAAAACTATTTCAGAATGCACATGTAACACTTAGAAGGTGCACAATGCATGATCATGATATTCCCGTCCCTAATCCCATTTTTTTCCATCATAAAAATCCGTCTAAAAATTAGAAACCTATTGGCGCTGACGGTGCGCAATTCGGACCTCTATAGGTCCCCAATTAAACAAAACAGTGATTAACAGACCTTTACCCTGACCCACGTCAATTTCCTGTCCAAAAAATTCCCAATTTCTCACAAAATGAAATTCAATATGTCACAAATCCGATGCCTCCAGAATCAGGTCAATCGGACGTCGGACGGAAAAGAAATTGACAAAAGAAACCAAAATTCAAATTAATCAATTAATATCTATATATACATAACTCTTATTCCCTTCTTTATTTTCCTGATTTCAAGCCAACTTTCAACACCAATAACTCATTGCACACAATTCAGAAAATTACCAACTATATCTCATTGGAAAGATCATGAAACCCTCTACAATTATCAAGAAGACCATAAAAATCAATTTCACCCCTAAGGGTGTCAAAAATCCTATCAAACCTACTGCCTACTCAAAACCTATCAACACAGGGAAGTACATTGCAAATTCAATAAATCTCTGATTCTTCAGTCAACAATTACACAATAATTAAGGCAGTAAGATCACAATGTTATCTACAACTTTCATGAACAGACCAAAATCAAATTCACTTGCTAACAAGGTCAAACAATTCCACAGAGAATCTGCCTACTGAAATCAACCAATCTGGACAGTAATTTTCCAAACGGTGATTCTCTTAGCAAAAAAGTCACAAAATTCACTACCTTATATCCCTGAAAAGATAAGATCTCAAATTTCAATTTTCATGAAGAACTCAAACTCCAATTCGATTTCTAACAATTTCAAAACTGTTATGGAAGCTACTGTCATGATCAGCCATTCACAACCTAGTTTAGGTTCAGTTTTTGCAAAATCATAACTCCCAACTCTGACCTCTAAAAATTACACACCATATATCATTTTCAAGATAATTTCTTCCTCTACAACTTTGTAGAAGATCACTCACACCAATTCAGTTCACATAAAATGTTAAAATTGCTCCCAAACAGCAAGCTCACAAAATCAACACTTTGACTAGGTTTCTCCAAGAAGCATAAAACCAATCAATAGAAATCAGTTCATATCTCCCAATATACAACTAGAAAATAAGCAAGATCAGTGGAAATAGAAAGCTAATAATGTAGGCTTCAACTCTCATGAAGACCACTTTCCCTAATTCCATCTCAATTAATTTAGAAAAATCAACAAAGTAATCAGGTCATATATGCGGGTACTGTTCACAGACCCTACAACCAGAAACTTTCCATGCAAAGATTCACCCTTCTAACATTACAATTTAACATCACCTATTTCACACAAAGTTGAAGCCAACATCCCAAAGTTTAAGTGGCCACAAACCTCACCTCATTTGCATTCCTATACAATTAGTTATGCTAACAACAGTACAATCGGTTAAAACTCCAAATTTCCAGATTGGGTCCAACCTTAGTTTCTATCATTTCCAATGCCAATAACACATCACTAAGCATTCAAATGAACACAAAATCAGTCCCTACAACATTCATACATTCACTAGGGTTAATAGTCACAATTTGGCAACATTAAACTCTTAATTTATATGCAAGATTAGTCACCAATATTCAATCCAAATATAAGCTAAACATTCATTCAATCCTACTACTTCATCAAGCCATACATAACATACCCTTATACCCAACAATTCCACCTATAATTCTCATCAAATTAATGCATCAATAATCACAATAAAAACCCCATAATTCCCATTGCATGCTTCTAACTACAAATTAAAGAACATAATACATTTCTCACCTCAACAAGCTTCAAGCTTTAATTGTTTTTCAAATTGATTTCACCAATTCTATATCTTCCTTACACACCATACGGTCATCACCATTTAGTAAATAAAAGAGGAAGACATAAGTAGGAGAAGAGGACTTGAACAAGTGGAGATGAGTAGCCATTTATTAAGGAGGAGAAGAAAACAAAGAAGAAGAAGAAGAAACCCACGAAGAGAAAGGAAGGAGGAAGCACCATCGGATGAAGGAAACAAGTTGCAAGTAAAAGTGTCTTTTTATTCCTTCACTAAAGAACCAACGAAAATTCTAGAGTCCATTAAATGAGAGTGCTATGTGTCAATTTGACACTAGCCCATGGTAAAGAAGGAAAAGACAAAATAAGTATAAAGACAAACTTTTAATAAAATTAAACCTAATGAAATAAATCTTTGACCCATTCAATTTCAATGGTTCCAATTTCAATCCCAAAATAATGTACCCAATATTCCAGTACCATTAGACAGAAATTTTGATACCAAATTTCAACCGTTATTTGCTTGGCGATTTTTCTCGGTCAGGAAATTTCAGAATTTCTCGAATCATTTTTGAAATTACGAAATTGCCCAAAATTGTAAAACATATAACATCCACTCCCAATAATTTTTCAAACACGAAACCACATTTTCCATAACAAAACACATTTAGGCCATTCTGGCGATTTTGCGGTCAGGAATTTTCTCGGACAATTCGAAAAATTCCTAAAACTCCTTAAAATGGAAGCGACTGGATCAGTCAAAATCATTTATTTTACACACAATAATCACGTTAATCACAATAAAATGTCGTTTAGGCCCGATTCAGGAATGTCATGAATGCATGACCGGTAATTTCATGTGCACAAATTCGCGATCACCGATAAAGATGCATGGACACTACTCATACATCCCAATTAATCTCATCTTATGCCAATTTTACCATTTTACCCTTCTAGTAGGGGGTGGGATGTTACAATTCCCCCCTCCTTATAAAAATTTCGTCCTCGAAATTTTCAGTCAACAGTTCACTGACAGTCATCAAATGTCCCTACATGTCCCATACACTTTTTCCCTCAATAATTCATTTTCCTGAAAAGTCACAGTAAGCAGACTCAGTAAATTATTCAGTCACTTATTTGGCTAACTCATTATCACTCAAAGACGATGAGAGCGGACTCAACAAAGTCATCAATTGGCGATCGCACTATCTTAACTATCTCATTTGCTATGGCTACCTTTAGTTCCGATGCTATGACTCAGTTTGTAGTGTTTTGATGATGCAAGATTGAATGTGGGGATTTGGTTGGAGATTTGTATACGGATCTGTGTTTGGTTTTTTTTGTATGCAAAATTGGTAAGAATAATGTGTATGCATTGTGTCATTGTGGTTGGATAGCTGTTGAAAGTCCCTAACTAGTTACATTGGAAGTGTCAAAGAGGGTTAAATTGATATGGAAATTTTTGGATGAATGGATAAAAATGTTGCATAAATTTCAGTCGGCTACTTGAACATGTTAACCTGTTCTATGTTTTGATAACTAAATTAGGAAATTTAGGTTGCAAGTCAGTTCACTTTGGCCTGAAATCCTGCAAAGAGAAGCCTGGTGGACGTCACCATTTTCTAATTACTGATATCAATATGGTTAGTGTAGGAGTTATAACAGGAGAGTAGTTGCATTATTCTTGCTTGCATTTATATTTTATTGTTGCAGTCCCCTTTGTACCAAAAGAGAATAGAATTTGTGTTATGGTTGTTCTGGATTTGGTAATCAGTAATTCATACTTTCCATTTTTTAATTATTTAATTCTATCTAACAGTAGTTGATCTTTGTTTTTGTCCATACTTTAGTTTGATTCATTGACTAGTATTCTAAAAATAGTATTAGAGTAAATATACAACTTCCCAACGCCAATGCCTTGCTATTATTGCATGTTTTCTAACTACATCATTCAGACTTCAATCTCATTTGTTGAGAAATATTTATGTTCATCTAATTGTAATTGATGATCACTGGTGTTCAAACTGTCCAGGCGCTTGATACTTGCTAGTGGAATTGAAGGCATTGATGGGTTTCGCCAGAGGTGATAAAGTGTTATTGAGTGGAGATACTGTAAGTCCCTATTGTTGTTTAACTTGATAGAGTTTTTACACTCTATGTTGCTATTGAGTGTTCGTTTGAGATATTCAAGTATCATCTTTACTATAGAGCGTTCTGGAATAAAGGAATTTTCGTAGTGTTAGTAGAATTACTACAAATGATGATTTTGTTGCGTCTTTGATGGAATGATATACTACTGTTTGATTATAGACCTGCTTGGTCTTGGATTTTACATAGGTGGAAACTGATCAATGAAGTTAATTAATCTTCTGTTGTATGTTTTCAGTGATCTCAACAGCCAATCTTTGGAAGGACATTGCTTTGAGCTTGGAAAACTTATTCACTTGAGATCTCTATAAGGATTCATGAGTGATTAAGACTGGGATTTTACTGACTCTCTTCCATTCACAATGATGTGCTTACATCTCCTGATTTTGATCCCACACACAAACATATATATTGATGCTGCTTCAGAAAATTTCCTTTGGGAGGTTTTTCAATTGTTTTCTGTAAATGATGTAGTGCTTAAGAAAGTTAAGAGTTTGTGCGTGTGGGGCGAGACATGTAGGCTATATTACTAGATATTCTTGCTTGAATCTGCAAAGATCAAATTTTCTTTAGCAATTATACCATGGAGCTTAAATGGTTTTCCATTACCAACATCTTCATCAATTGGAGCCTGCCCTTATCTTCCCTTTGTCATTCCATTTATGATTCGCTTAATTTCTTAGGCTAGTTGGTTGCGTAATCTATGGATCTAGTCATTCAACCTGCATTTTCATCTTGTTCAGGTTTTTTTTTTATTATCGTGCGCATGATAATTCATTTTGTTTTCAACTGGTCTGCTTAGTATCACTTTTCCTCTTACATCTGGATTTCACAGTATTACAGTTCCCATTTTGTTTTCCATTTTCAGCAGAAGTCCTATCTTGTATCAAATATAACTTATATCCACATGCTTTAAGTTAGAACTGTTTCTTTTTGGCCCCTTGTAAACTGTTGTGTTTGTAATATTCCTGACATGAAATCTATTCTTGGTTCACTGAAATGAAAAAGTAGCTTCCATTCATAGGAGTAATATGGGGATAATATGCGTGGCTCTATAGTCTATAGCTACATACAATGCAATTCCCTCTTAATCAGGAATCTATTCTCACCTGTTACTACATAAAATAATGGACTAGAATAAAGCCAAACTTATTCTACATTTGCAAGTACTCTTTTGCAATCATATTATGCAACATTGTTGTCCCTGCTGCTTTGCGCACATTCAATATAATATTTGGAGAGTAATTGAATCGTGGCTATCATTGGTATCTGTCATGGGTACACTATCTTTCATTTATAATATTTTTTTCATTAGCTTGGTTTATTGTATCCTTTAGAAGCTTATTCTTATTATCTTCATATTTGAATTGTTTCCTTCTATTTGTGTAGTAAGAGTGAAAGGTACATGTGTGTTTGCGGATAGTATTTACACTTAAACATGGACTTGGTTTTGATAACAATGTATAAATACTTTGCAGATAGTATTTATTTACAAACATGGATAACAGGGTTCGTGAAGCGATTTTAAAGTGTTTGACTTTTCTTGATGTTTGGAATGGGCAATTGGAATTAATGAAAGTAGTAATATTGGTAGTGTTGGCAGTATACAGAAGAAAACAGAGGAGGAGTGACAATGCATTAGGGAGTAGGGCATTGACAATGCCAACAAGGCAAGCTAATATAAATAGGATTTTGAATGAGGGTGATAGGAATAGTCAGTGGGATTTAAGGATGGACTTACATACATTCAATGTGTTATGTCAAATGCTGCAAGCCCATGGTGGGTTGACGAAAACTGGCCATGTGCCTATTGAAGACAAAGTTTTAATCTTCCTACGAATATTAGCACAAAATGAATCTAATAGAGTACTACAAGTTAGGTTGATGAGATCGGGAGAAACAATAAGTAGGGCCTTCCATAGTGTGTTGAAGGTCGTAATAAGGCTACAACATTTGTTGTATGTCAAGCCCATACCAATTCCAGATGATTGCACAGACGCTAGATGGAAATGGTTTAAGGTTAGTACACTTTCTTAGCTACAACAATTTGTCTAATATCAGTATTGTAAATAACTAATGATATAACTTTGTTTTCATGGATTTTTGTGCAAAGGGTTGCCTTGGTTCCCTAGATGGGACCTACATAGATATTACGGTACCCCAAGCAGAGAAACCCAGATACAGAGGTCGGAAAGGGAGAATATGCACAAATGTGTTAGGGGTGTGTGATAAGAACTTAAACTTTATTTATGTTCTCGCGGGATGGGAGGGTTCAGCATCGGATTCAAGGGTCCTGCACGATGTTGTAACAAGGCACCATGGGCTTCAAGTGCCAAGGGGTATGTAACCTCTGAATTATACACAACTTCCAAAATTTTCACACATGTTTGATACTAAATATGCACAATAGTAATAGTGTCATTTTGTGTATAGGAAATTACTACTTAATCGATGCTGGTTATACCAACGGTCCTGGATTTCTTGCACCTTTTAGAGGCATAAGATACCATATTCAAGAGTGGGCCAGAGATGGAAGGGCACCTAGAAACTGAGAGGAGCTCTATAATAAGAGGCACTCATCTGCTAGGAATGTAATTGAACGTGCATTTGGACTACTGAAAAAAAGATGGAAAATCCTAAGAACTCCATCTTTTTATTCACCAACCACTCATGTTCACATAATTCTTACATGTACCCTTCTGCACAACTTTATTAGGTTGCATATGACAGAAGATCCAACAGAGCATATTCCTTTTGAAGTTGAGGATATGCCAATTGGGGAAGATGCTATCTTGCCTGAAACTGTTGATCATGTTCAGGCAAGTGATGAATAGAGTCAATGGAGAGAGGAAATAGCCACGAACATGTTTGATGAATGGAGAAGCAACAATTAAAATGTGAACTTCCTTTTAGAGTGTGAGTTCTTAAATTAGTGAATTGCAGGATTCATTTCGGTAGGCTTTGTATTGTAACTGAATTGAGGGATTGTTTTCATCTCTTCTTGTATTGATGACTTTGATATTTCATAGCATGTTGTTGCAAATTCAATATTGTCTTTTTTAATTTGCAACTTGCTATCAATTGTTATATTTTGTTAGAATCATATGTTGAATGGTTTGGCACATTGTAGGATTCTTGACATTGCATGGTGTAGGTGCAATGTCAAGAATTTGGACGGACAGTGAAACAGATGCATTTGTTACCTTAATGGAGGAGGTTGTGATAGTTGGTCAGAGGGCAGATAATGGCTAATTCAAGCCTGGTACTTTCCAAAGTCTTGCTCGTCAGATGGTGGAGAAGTTTCCTAAGTGTGGGATTGATAGGAGACATGTAAAAAATAAGCACAAAAGATTAAAAGACAAATATCAAACGGCTTTTGACATGTTAAATTGCAGTGCCTTTGGCTGGAATGAGTCAAAGCAATGCATTGAGGTCGATAGCAAGCAAGTCCTTGATGAATGGATGAGGGTAATTCTGTGCTTATTGTTGATTGTTTTTAGACCTGTCTGAATAATCATATGTAATTCATTCTGACGTTGTCTTATGTTTTTTCCAGAGACACCCAAACAAGTACTACACTCCTGGCAAGCCATTCCCGCTTTACCCTAGACTTGAATTTATTTTTTGGTGGGATAGAGCCACTGGTGGAAGGGCTCAGAGTGCTGCTGATGCTGTTGATATTGGTGATGAGGGTGAAACAGAAGGCGAAGCCCCAGTGGCTAAACCAACTTTTGATGACCCTTGCGATCAACCAGCCTTGCAAACAACTCCTCCTCTGACTACTTCAGCCCATGTCCTCGGTTCCGTGGCTTCTTCCAGCAACACTACGGGAAATCTACAAAAAAAGGGAAACGGAAGATGCAGGATAGTGAAGCGCTGGAAAGCCTTACATCATCATTTGCTGTTGCTATTGAAACTAGCAAAGAGAATGTTAAGGTGATTACGGATGCCATTGCAGGAATGCAAGGAGCTAAGTTGGGTGAAGAGCTTGTCAATTTCGGCTTCCCCGTTGACAAAATTGTCAAGGCTGGAAAGATATTCGGGAGGCATGCTGAATTAATGAATATTTACTGGGGTTTACCACCACAATTAAAACAGGCTTATGTTAGGAGCCTTTTAGATTTAGACATATGACATGCTGTTTAATTTTTTAATTTGCATGGTGATGCAACTGGGTACATGTCATCTTGAATGATGTATATTTGAACAATTATCTTACTTATCAATGGTTGGTTTACTTGCTGTATAATGTTTGTCATTTTCCTACGTGTATGGATGATGATAATATGATTCTTTTTCAGGTTCTAAAATATGGGCCGATACAATTTTTATGTGGTCTTTGCTGGACGTGAAGTTGGTATTTTTACTAATTAGGATGATGTAAAATTAGTAGTTGAGGGATTTCTGAATGCTCGATTCAAGGGGTATCGGACATTGGATGAAGCACAAACTGCTTATGCCCTGAGCTCATATACGCCGGGTCAACGCAATGTAGACATTGTCCCCACCGCCAATGAAACCTCCTCTATGCTGACTCCAGTCCCACAACAAACAAATGAACAACTCAATGTCGTTACCCCTTTGCAGACAAACATGGAATGGGCTCATGCCTTTTTACTCATAGCCATTGACGTCATTTTGGGAATGATTATTCAAAATATTATTAATAAATTCTAAGGCCTTTATGTATGATGAACCAATTATGTTATTATGAACAGTAATGCTTACATGTTTTGTTTCAATGAATGTTGAACCTATCATATAATTAATTATATGAATGTATGTTGAAGCTATTATGTAATTAATTCTATGAATGCTTAGATGATATATTTGAATGTATGTTGACCTATTGTTACTAATTTTGTATTGAATATCATTAATATTAATATTATTATTTAATTAATTTTGTATTAAATATTGTTATTATTAATTAATTTTTAATGTTATTATACATTTTGTTTTTTGTTATTATCAATTTATTATTATTATTCTAATTATTATTTTTATTAGTAGTAGTAGTCGTATATATATTATTAGTATTAATATCGCATCCATTTCCTTTTATTATTATAATTAAGCTAATAAATTTTTTATTATGTCTAATTATTATTAATCAATTTTTTGTTATTAAACTTTTTTCACTTATTTATGTTTGGTTATTATTTTTTGGTTATGAAAATAATAATAACAATTATTATTAATTTTATTCGTGATTAATCTAAAATTGTTATTATTATTCTAAGTTATTTTTTAATTAATACAAACCATTCATAATAAAAGTTTCAATAAATTACATATTTCTAATCATATTAAAGACCAGGAGCATATTCGTCATTTGCACTATATTTGTGTTCTGTCCCCTGCAACCAAACACATTCTATCCTCGAGACGAAGACAGTTTTTCCTGTTCTGTCAACCCTAACTAAACACCTCACTGTCCCCAATTTTTGTTTCGTTCTGTTTTGTTATGTTCCGCTTCAAGCTACTGGAGACAGCAACCATATGTAGAGTTAGAGAGGGTAATTCATCAAATCACTCGTACGGAGCAGCAGTTGATGATATTGATGTCTAATTCAACTCATTAAGTATATATACTAAGAGCGACCGGATGGACGACCACAGAATAGATCCCTATCGTCCATTTAATCCGGCGGCTTACATTCTTTCTTTCTTCTTCTTTTTCTTTCTGTTTATTGAATGTTGTGTCTTCGCGCGATATACATGCAATCTTCTGACCCAAATATTTTGTCATTTTGTCAGGCGCGCTCTCTCTCTTTGTTTTTCCTCTCATACTTGTCTTCCTCTTTTTACATTTGTTGAATGTTGTGTCTTAAATGCGATATGCACGCAATCTTCGACACAATCTTTTGATGCAATAGTTTGTCGCGGGCGCGCAGGACTACTTAAAGAGCGAAAATAGATCCATGTTGTCTCCTTTCTCTGTCTTTTTTTTCCTCTCGCCATTGCCTTCCTCTGCTTTTCCATTCCGGTTGTGGTTGTCGTAGCTGTTGTTGGTGTCGAGAGAGTATCAGTGGTTTTGACGTGAATCTAGCACATGAACCTAGCATAAGATTGTTCACCAACTGGACGTCAGATGTTGTAACTGCATCGTCTCGGTTTCCGATTGTTCTTTACTTGTAAATCTTCTTTAAGCTTTTTTTGTTTTGGTGTGTACAGATGTTTTCCCAGTTTCGTTGTTGTTGCTGTCGACTATTGCCATCCTGAAAAAGAGTGCCTCAAACAAAGAAGGCGTAGTGCAGACTTGGATATGAGGAGATTTATCATAAATTGCAAAGCTGCTACTTCACCACTAGCATCCTCTTTCCTTGTACATATATTTTTCTCATGTCAGAAAGGAACTCCTCTGTCAAAGCAGAGGTTTCAGGATTATCACCAGGAATCATCTACTTTAATATGAGATCACGGAATAGATCCATGTTGTCTCCTTTCTCTGTCTTTGTTTTTCCTCTCCGCCATTGCCTTCCTCTGCTTTTTCCATTCCAGTTGTGGTTGTCGTAGCTGTTGTTGGTGTCGAGAGAGTATCAGTAGTTTCGACGTGAATCTAGCACGTGAACCTAGCATAAGGTTGTTCACCAACTGGACGTCGGATGTTGTAACCGCATCATCTCGGTTTTCAGTTGTTCTTTACTTGTAAATCTTCTTTAAGCTTTTTTTGTTTTGGTGTGTACAGATGTTTTCCGAGTTTCGTTGTTGTTACTGTCGACTGTTGCCATCTTGAAAAAAGAGTGCCTCAAACAAAGAAGGCGTAGTGCGGACTTGGATATGAGGAGATTTATCATAAATTGCAAAGCTGCTACTTCACTACCGGCATCCTCTTTCCTTGTACATATATTTTTCTCATGTCAGAAAGGAACTCCTCTGTCAAAGCAGAGGTTTCAGGATTATCACCAGGAATCATCTACTTTAATCTGAAAAAGGATGCCTGGAACAAAGAAGACGTAGTGCAGACTTGGATATGAGCAGATTCATCATTAGTCTCTGTCCATATAGCAGCTACTTGTGATGCAATAGGAAGATTGTAAATGCGTTGACCAAGATTTTTTTGTAGTCATAAGGTTTTAGAAGACGTAGTGCAGATTTGAATAATATAGTAACTGCACATATCACTTCGTGCTATTTTTCAAGAATGTGACATATCACTTTGTAAAGTTTTATGTGTCTTACTTTCGCTTGCTCTAACTTTTTCTGCTTTATGTCTTACTTCAGTCTGCTTTTCACTTTTCAATATCTGACTTTGATCGTTTCACTTCTATCGTCTCGCTTTTTAATTGGGAGGTAATTTGCTTTTTCTATCGTCTCGCTTCTTAATTCGGAGGTGATTTGCTTTAAATCGCTTTCCATAAATCCGCTTTTCACGCCTCTTCTTTTGGATAACTTTCTTCTAGATGAAACATCATATGAGCAGATTTATCATGTTGCCATTTCTAGAATTGTAATATTAGATAGCATAATATGGTAACTACACATATCGCTTCGTGCTATTTTTCAGCGTCTTAGACTTTACATATATGATTTTGATGAATAACAGACGAAGTTGAAAAGACAGACGAAGAAGAGAAAAACAGACGGAGTTGAGAAAGTAGACAAAGTTAAAAATAGATGGAGTTGAAAAAGTTGACGAAGTTATAAATATAGACGGAGTTGAAAAAGTAGACGAAGTTAAAAATATAAAAGGAGTTGAAAAAGTAGACGAAGTTAACAATACAGACGGAGAATACAAAAGTCAGACGAAGACATAAAGATGCATAAAAAGCATTTATCTGAACAAAATGATTGAAGCATAAAAGTAGGCGAATCGTAAAAGGGGCGGAAGTTCAATTTCCTTGTGAGAGAAGTAATGAGCTGTGACGAACTACA
This sequence comes from Erythroxylum novogranatense, assembly GCA_029891385.1. Lineage (NCBI taxonomy): Eukaryota > Viridiplantae > Streptophyta > Magnoliopsida > Malpighiales > Erythroxylaceae > Erythroxylum > Erythroxylum novogranatense. Next base: position 49,550,407 of record CM057226.1, on the reverse strand, counting down.
TCAAATTTAATAGACACTGGAGTAGGAAACTCGAATGCTTAATAGAATTGATCCTGATATTAGGAATATAATGGAGTGACGCCGCATTTCAGGATTTCTGTACTTCCATGTTCATCTAAATTGAACTTGAACAAGGCTACATCCCCTAACGAATAACCATGGCCATCTATCCACTTCTGCATTTAAATCTATCTCCTGTATTTTGGACACATCCAACCTTATGCTTTCCGCTGCTTCCGCTCCCTAACAAATAACAATCAAATATTTCTTTTTAGTAAAAAAGAAAGTTAAAATGATTTTCAAAATTATATTATAATAATTGAAGGTATGTTTAAAATATCCTTATTTGAAAACCATAAGTTCAAAGTTTTGCAATATATATTTTTCTTAACATAATATCAATACACAACTTAAAAATCTCATATAGAAAGTAAGTGACTAATTTTACCTTGTCCTCTGTAAGTACTTTAAAAACATCTTTTGGATCCCATAATCTACTACGTGTATTGGGATATCTAGATTCTTGACGTACAACTTCCTTTCCCATTTCTTCCATTAAGTCATGCATTTCTAATGTGTTTTCACAAATGGACAGTTCGTTGAAACAGAGTATCAATGGGCGGACATCTTCGCTAAACCCTTAAGTGAAGAACGGTTCAGGGAAATCAGACGAAATCTCAATATGGTTAAATATATCATAAAATCAAAACCAAAGGCCAATATTTTTAGGACAATAAATTCATATTTACGTGAACTTGAAAAGGCATTTAAATGTGACAAGTAGATTTAAAGAAGAAAACAGACGAAGTTGAAAGCGAGCGAAAGCAAAAGGCGGAAGCAAAAGCAAAAGATAGAACTTAACTAAATAACTGCTTGTTTCAAGGTTCAAGAAGCAAGATTGAAGAGGCAGTTGAACACGAAGGTTATAAGTAAGAGTCGAAGTCAACATATTATTTATGTTTTTGCATTCTCCGTCTGTTTTTCTACTTCGTCTATTTTTGTACTTCATCTATTTTTGTTCGTCTGTTATTCATTAAAATCATATATCTCAAGTCATTTTGACTTAACATGCTTTTCAATAGGTTCCGTCTGTTTTTCATCGTCTGCTTTTTCATCATTATTTGTACTTCATCAAAATCATTGATGTCGAGTTGTTTTGACTTAACAATCTCGTCCTTTTTAATCGCATGATTTTTTTCATCACGTAGATTGAGTTTTCAATTAATAGGTACAATCTTCTAGCCGCTATAATAATGTCAAACACTGCTAATAGCGTATTGCAGAAGTAGACCAAAACAGAGATTGACGTTTCAATTCATAGGTGATAGATTTCTCATGTGCTACTCCTGACAGTTTGACCTTCTACAATTATTTTCTCTTCTTTGGAAATTAGTGTCATTGCTTCCCTTTACTCTTCTTCCTGACAGGTTGACCTTCTACAATCATTTTCTGTTTTTCGCAAGAAGAAGACGACCAGAACAGAGATTGCTTGAATCTTGAAAGAACCGGTTATTGAATTGAGTTTTGTAACTAACTCAAACTGATTCTTAATTCACACGTGGTTTGCTTTCGTCTGCTTTCCATCGTCTGCTTTTACTCCCGTCTACTTTTGCACAACTTTTATGCGCTTTTGCTTTAAATGCTTTTTATACATGCGGTTTTGCTTCCATCGCTTTTCAACTTCATCGCTTTTCAACTTGCGTCTTCTTTTCATCATCTCCTTTTTCATCATTATTTGTACTTCATCAAAATCATTTATGTAAAGTCATTTTGACTTAAGAATCTCCTCCTTTAACTCGCATGCTGATTTCTTACATCGGGTAGATTGACGCTTCAATTAATAGGTATAATGTCAAACACGCCAATAGCGTATTGCAGTAAACACGTAATGTAGATTGACGTTTTAATTCATAGGTGAGACCGTCATAATTTTTTACCGTGGCAAGGAAAGACACGCTAACCCCCAAAATGTATGAACCAGACATTCAGACCTGTTTTTCTTCTATGGAATAATCTTCTAACTGGTATAATAATGTCGATTCTCGCCAAAAATGTATTGAAGAAGTAAGCAAACATGAACATAATTAGAAGAAGAGCACCGAGTAGAGATCGACGTTTCAATTCATAGTGATAAAAGTATTATACATGTGCTACTCCGGACGAGTTGACCTTCTACAATTATTTTCTTCTTCGAAATTACTATCATTGTTTGCCTTTACTCTTCTTCCGACAGTTCACCTTCACAATCATTTCCTCTTCTTAGAAGCTTGCCTTTTGCATCCGCTTATCAATTAATCATTCAAGGGCCATTTCTTTGGCATCAAAATAACTTACAACGAAATTTGATCTCTCGCACGCACTCCATCGACACCTTTATATTCTAACTTTTACCTGTTCTCTGTCTTAACCTTTAAAGCAAATCTACCCCAATTTTGAAACATTTTCTCCACCCAAACTTTACTTCTCTCAACTACCCTCTTCTTTTAGTTATCAAATTCTCTAGATTCTAGATTACATTGCATTTATACTCCATTTTGTAAGGCCCGTGCTTATTCTCTGCTGCATTCTTCGAGTACTAAGGTATATATGCTTAGGTTAAATAAATTTATTGTAAAAATTCAGCTATTGTTATTTATTAACCTGAATAGAACAAATTCTCCTTTCTACGTTCTGACTGCATGTATACTCCATTTTTTTAGGTCCCCTGCTTATTCTCTGCTGCATTCTTTGTGTAGTAAGGTATGTGTAGTTAAATGAAATATTTTTTTTTATAAATTCTGTTATAGTTATTTAAATGGTTTATAATCATGTTTGTTCGGCATATTGTTTGTTAGATCATAAACAAAATTTTTTTTACATGTTTCTTGTGATCGATTGATAATATATATTCAATTTTATTGTTTCTATATATATATCGATATAGCTATATAGATATATATTTATATATATATGTATATATACATATATATATCAATGTATGTAAACTGTATATATATATCTGACAATTCATTTTTACCGAACATCATAAATGGATAGATCAAAGACGTTCATATTATGTCAATTCCTTAGGTATTTACATATGGATAGAAATGCTAAAAGACGTCAAAAATATGCTGAAATGCCAAATGAAAAAAAAAACAAGAATTGTTGTGACGGCGTAGAGAAAATCGAGCTGGAAAAAACACAACTTCCACTTCATCTACACTTCAGCAAAGAATTACTCCTCAACAGAAGGATTCTTTCATTGATATCGAACCTTCCACCAGTCAACTTCCGAGTCATGAACCCTCTTATCATCAAATACGTGACCGATGTATTGATACACATGCTGATCACATAAATGAAGGTACCTTTTTTTCACTATATTGAAACTATTTCCAACCTAACTAGTCCACATAATGATAATGTCCTTTTTATACGTTTGAAGGGATAAATCATCGCACATTTCCTTCAACATTAACATCCTTGAAGAATTTACCAGTTGAACTTGAACAGCTCCCTTCTGTTCCAGATTGTCAATATTGTAACGCAAAACGATTTTACCTTGAACCTCCATCGTTTTGTTGCTCGTCCGGAAAAATTTCTATTGTTGCTCCTCAGATGCCTTATGCTTTAAAGTCTTTGTTTCTAAATAGCGACGAAGAATCCGAACATTTCAGAAAGAATGTTCGTACATACAATAACAATGTAGCTTTCACTTCCTATGGAGCCAGATATGATCGTGACCTGAAAAAAAAACACAATGGGAATTTATACATTCCGTGTTCAAGGACAAGTTTACCATTTCCTTGACAGTTTAGTGCGACAAGCAATAAAATATCTGGAATCCAACTTTATTTCTTTGATACCAATGAAGAACTACAACAAAGGGTGAGCAGTTCTGATAAACTTCGTGAAAGTACATTAAAGCTGATTATGACAATTCTTGAAGATAACCCTTATGCTAGGTTATTTCGCCTTTTTAAAGATATTCCTTCCCTTGAAAATCACGAAATTGTTCTGAGATGTTATCCGGGTCTTGATCAGCGCGTTTACAATCCTCCTACTGCATCATAAGTAGCTGCTATATGGATGAAATCGATGATGAACAAAGATGATAAATCTCCTCATATCCAAGTCTCTGATCCACCAGTCCGAGCTATAGAATTCAATCTTATTATGCATGCTACGACTCGCTTCAATACCCACTTCTATTTCCACGGGGTGAATCAGGATGGCATCCTCGCATTAAGTGGTTAAATTCACAAACAAACAACACCAATGGTTCTGATCAAACAAGCGGTGCTCCTTTATGCACTTTTACTGAAGCAGCTGAATTATTTGCTCTCGAAAACATAGGTTAGTTGTGTGCTTATTCCTTGGTTCCCAAATATTGTCTAATTGGGCAAAATTAATTTATCATTTTTTCGACTATTACTAATTACTCGAAGTTTAACTCCAAACATGGCGTAGTATCCGCCAGAGAGTATTATCGCTATCGACTTCAAATGAGAAGTTATGATGAATCCATGCTTATCCACGACTTAAGACTACTACAACAATTCGTTGTTGGTTCTTATATAAAGATTGAAACATCACGGCTTGACTTCCATAGGAAAAATAGAGCTAAATACGATCGAAATTTTGCGAGGTGTTTTAGATAAGCGTTAATATTGGTCAAGCTGAAGCTTCTACAATTGGCCGGTGAGTTGTCCTCCCAGCTTCATTTATCGACGGACCAAGGGACATGAAACGGCGTTATCTGGATGCAATGGCTCTAGTGCAAAAATATGGCAAACCAGATATTTTTCTCACTATGACTTGCAACCCTATGTGGAAGGAAATACAAGAGAATCTTAAATTCCACAAAAAGCACAAGCGCACTGTATTTATTGTCCAGAGTGTTGGGTAAATTTGAAATTCGAAAATGAGTTGATCAAAAAGGAATATTCGGAGATGTTGCGCATTTGTTTACGTAATTGAATTTCAAAAGCGTGGATTCCCTCATGCTCACTTGCTTCTAATACTTCAACCACAATTTAAGTTGTTGAATCCAGATTCCTATGATCAAATCATATCAGCTGAAATACCTAATCCTGATCACAATTCCAGATTATATTCTCTTGTCATTAAGCATATGATCCACGGTCCTTATGGTTTTATGAACAAACAGTGCCTTTGCATGAGAAATGGTGTATGCAAAAGTCATTACCCCAAGGATTTTACTCCTTTCACTGTCCATGGCGAAGACAGTTATCCGTGCTATAGACGTAGAGATAATGGAAGAAAAGTTAAAATTTCCAGACACGAGGTTGATAATAGATGGGTGGTTCCTCATAACCCGTACCTTTTGATGTTGGTTGACTGCCACATTAATGTTGAAATATGTTCCACTGTGAAGCTTGTTAAATATTTATACAAATATGTATTTAAGGGCCACGACCTTGTGAACTTTAGCGTCAACGACCAAGAAACCAGGTCTGATATTGACGAAATCACTAATTTCCAAGAAGGCCGTTGGATTTCACCCCCCGAAGCTTTATGGTGCATATATGAATTCCGCCTCGCAGAGATTAATCCATCCATCTATATACTCCAAGTTCACCTTTCAGATCAACAATCTGTTTCCTTCGCAAAAGATGCTAATTTGTCATATTTATTGAGGAATATTGACTTCACCAAAACAATGCTGACAGAATTTTTTTGGACCAATTCAACAAATCAAAAGGCTGCAGAAATGAAATGTCTGTATGCGGATTTCCCCCAACATTTTGTTTGGAATCAAAAAATAAGGACTTGGTTAGAAAGAAAGCGAAGAAAAGTCATAGGACGATTAGTTACTGTTGACCCTCGAGAAGGAGAAAGGTATTACTTGAGATTATTGCTCGCAAATGTTAGAGGACCAACATCGTTTGACAACTTGTTAACTGTTGATGGTGAAAAGCTGAACTATTTTAGGGATGCTGCACTGCAATTAGGATTGCTAGCATCTGACTCTTACATACAACAAACACATGACGAAGCTGTTATATTTCAAATGCCAACATCCCTCAGATTGTTATTTGCTACACTCTTGTTCTATTGTTCACCGACAAATCCTAGGGAACTCTGGGAAACTTTCGCAGGCCACCTCTGCTCTGACTACCTATATGCTTATTCTTCCTCTAATACGTATACATCTGATGATATTACAAAAATGGCTCTTCAAGATATCAATAAATCTCTTGAACAAATGGGAAAAAGCTTAGCTGATTATCATTTCACTGAAAATGAATTTCGTACTGATTACCGTCAGAAGCAGACTAAGGAGGTAGAAAGTGAGATGAATATAGAGATTGATGAAGAAGATCTCTTATTACAATCAAAACTAAACGGCCAGCAAAAGCACATATTTGATTTAATAATGAATTCAGTTCTCACTTCAACGACTGCAAGTTATTTTATCGATGGTCCCGGGGGAACAGGTAAAAATTTCTTATATCGAGATCTTCTTGCAAATTTACGATCACAAGGACATATTGCAATCGCAGTCGCGACATCAGGCGTTGCTGCGTCAATTCTTCCAGGCGGTAGGACAGCTCACTCAAGATTTAAAATCCCGCTTGATTTATCAAAGCAAAAAGTTTGTTAGTTGAGCAAACAGAGCAGTGTTGCAAAATTGATATTTGAATCCAGCCTTATTTTATGGGACGAGGCTTCCATGGCAAAACGAGAAGCCATCAAGCATTTCATGACTTACTTCAAGATATAATGAACTCTGATCAGCCTTTTGGAGGTAAAATTGTTGTATTTGGTGGCGACTTTCGCCAAACATTGCCAGTTATTCACCAAGCAACGAAACAACAACTCATTGATTCAAGTCTTCTAAATTCACATCTCTGGCGCCACATCTCTAAATTCTATTTAACGACAAATATGAGAGCTATCTCAAATCCAAATTTTTGTGATTTCTTATTGCAGGTCGGAGAAGGCGCTGGACCAATGGATGAACAAGATCAAATATGTTTACCAAATGAACTCATTATTCCTTACGACAACAAGGATCAATCTGTTAATAGGTCACTTCTTTTTTCATTAAACGACATACTAACCTTTTTTCCCATTACGATTATATTTTCCTAATATACAATTATCCTCACTAGGTTATTGGAAAACGTCTTCCCTGACCTAAGCTTATATTCATCCGACCCATATCAGATGATAAACAGATGCGTGCTATATCCAACAAATAGTTGTGTTGACGAAATTAATGACATCATGATTCAAAAATTAACAGGAGATTTGCATTCATATGTGATTTTTGACAAGACGGTTGATCGCAGACATCAAGCTGATTATCAAGATTTTCTCAATTCTTTGAACCCTAAAGGCCTACCTCCTCATAAGCTTTTGCTGAAAGAAGGCTCTCCAATTATGCTTATGAGAAATTTAAATCCAACGGAAGAATTATGCAATGGAACAAGGTTGATATGCAGACAACTAAAAGATCATACAATTTCATTGAAATTGTTTTGGACCTCACAAAGGAAAAATCATTTTATACCTAAGATTCCTTGCAATCTCTAGAGAACGAAAAATGGAATTCCTTTCATCGAACACAATTTCCAATTAAATGCATGTTTTGCAATGAATATAAACAAATCCCAAGGTCAAACACTTGATCATGTTGGAATTTATCTCACAACTCAGATTCTCACACAGACAGTTATATGTAGCTGTCAAGGTGCGAACTCTGAATCGATTAAAGTTCTTATTATTCCCGAACTTTTCAATCTTCGACTTCAAAAAAGACAAGGAATATTGTTTTCGTGAAAATTTTCAATTAGTCAAATTATAAAACATCAAATTTCCTCTCGAGGTATATTATTTGTTTGTTTTCTCGGTTCACATAATTCGATTTTATACGATAATTATTTGTCTTGGCTTGACCATCGAACATTTTCTTTCAAAGCATGGATAATCGTTTATTGATGAAGAATATTTTCCCTGAGCGCAATCATGGTCTTGTCAGTGATGGTCCAAGAAAAAAACAACAGTCGTTGCTTCGGTTAATTCACCGACTAAAAGATAAAAGTTTGTCTTATGCGATTCTGAGGTATATCAATTACACTTTCTTCCTTTTACATTTTATCAACTTACCTATCGATAATTCCTTCATAATTAACAGGGATCGCAAGTTGAGGGTATCATATTCAACAATGATATCCAAAGAATTGGGGACATCTTACAGTCGTGTCAGGAATATATCATTTCTAATGCAATTGTCAAATCAATTCCCCCTCAGTATCAAACTAAAAATTTGAAGATACAGTGGATTCTCACAAGTCGCACGGTCATCGAACCTGTCACACAACACGATGCAATCATCCCTCTGATTTTCAACTTCACACCTTTCCAAAGTCTTATGGATTATCTGGACGACAAGCAAAAATCTGTTGGTTAGATGCTTAATACATTTGTTCATACAATCTTACAAAAACTTTTCCGTTAGTGATTACATTAATCTTTAACACATGATAGATATTATAGCCGTCGTCGTTGAAGTGTTGGAAAAAAAAGATGTCATGAGAGACGGAAAAGCTTTAACTGTCCAAAAATTTGTTATCATGAATAAAGAGTAATTCTCACTCTGTATCTTTGTTACTATTTTGCGTCAGAGATAAACAAATTTAACATCTTCTCGTAATCTCTTGTTTTTTTTAGGCAACAAACAGTCATACTATCGCTTTGGAATTGTTTTGTTGAGAACGAGGGCCAGAAGATTATGGAATCACTTCACTCTCATCCAGTTATTGTTTGCACAAAGCTCAAAGTCAATTTCTTTAACGATATTTTTTCCTTCCTCATAATAACACATCTTACTCTGTTCCTTTTCATTCTATCTCAAAAAATGATTTTGAAATGTTAGCTGTTGCATTGTCAACGTGGTTCGACTCAGCCATCCTCGTTGACCCACCCATACAAGAAGTTGCCGATCTCAAAAATTGATAATCCATTATGTTACGTAAAAACTTTCTAACATTTTGTTACAAATTATATACGAATTTTAAAATTTCTTTATTTTGTCACCTATATAATTATTATGTTCTGAGGCACAACGAAATAATGTACCACATCAAAACCTCGTCGGTGGAAAATCTTACTTTAGATATAATCCTAATATATCTTCTGGATCTTACCAGAATATCACCAAGATCATGTCTCTAGATTCTACCCCCAAGGTAATCTCATCTGCATATTCCAGTGACATATTGAATTTGAAACTTCTTCCTCTGAACATTCTTATCGACTTTTTCTTAGATATCATGGATTGAAGCCAAAATTTCCTTTCAAAGACATTTTGCAAAAATTTTGGTATATGGCATGCAACAAATACTTAGGTCTCACAATTCTTTGATCTGGAGTTCTCTTCACTTGTAATTACTGTAGAGAAAATGGACAGCAGAGCCAAGGTTTCTGCCTTCTATTTGCAATCTTCCATTTCTTGCTTATTCCTTCCGTGTCCATTCCATAATTTTCGCATCACTTTTTTACTTCCATGTCACCTGCACTACTTTTTTGCCCACGCTCCTCCTTTTTGACTATTTTGACTTTATTGAACAGATGCCGATATGACATGGATTTGACCGACAAAATCGGAACTATAACGGCTTCCATTTTCAACGACCTCGTTGAGAAACTATTAAACTTAACCGTCGTTGAAGCTATGAAATATTACAATGAGGTTATATTTTCCTTTCGTTCTTTCATCTACATTTCCAGTTTAATCAGCCCCAAATATCTTCATCTACTTATTCCACTAACAATGGACATTTTTTGTTTTTCGTTATAAAAACATGGATCTCCCCTTGGAGAAACTGTACGCACAATTGAAAAGTGATACCTTTCTTCTCCACGTGAAGCCAGCAAACACTCGGTCTTTAGATGGGGTTCAACGATTTACTGTTGTTTACTGTCAGAAAATTGATGCTCATGAACTACAACAGACTTCACTTTCACCCCTCTCAAGTGCTTTTTATTCTTACTTCATCTTGATTTTATCTATAACATCATCTTTAATTATTTCTGTATGTGCCATTTAGTTTGAATTCATCTCCCGTTATATCGCTTGCTTAATATATATTGATTTCTAATATTTTTAGAAAAAAAAATCCTGAATCTTCTTCATCAGCTAAACAATGTCTCGAAAAAAGATTCTCCGATGCTAAATACCACTTGCTGTCACAAATGGATAAGCCGATCAAAAGCAGCGAATGCACGCCACAATCAGATGCACAATCTACTACAAATACTCGTCGTAATAGGAAAAAACCCAAATTCTCATAACTTTCGACTTGTATTTATAACTTTTGTCTCTAACTGCTTCTTGATTCTTTCTTCTTGAATCTTGAAAGAAAGCGGTTATTCATTGAGGTCCATAGCTAACTCAAACCGATTCTTGCATGTGCTTAAATACGCTTTGTCAACTTCATTTGTGTTGTTAACTTCGTACGTTGTTAACTTAACCGTCGTGTTGTCAACTTAAATGCATGTTTGTATCTCTTCGCATACTTCGCCTCGCCTTTTCGACTTCGTCTACTTTTCAACTTAAATGCTTTTTCCGACTTCGTCTATTTTTCAACTTCGTCTATTTTTCAACTCTGTCTGTTTTTCTCTTGCATGGCTAAAATCCAACCTTCGTCCTCCTTCAGAGGTCTCTCCAATAATTAGCTCCTCTGGATGAGAACTCCTATACTTCCAATCTTTTTTCAATCCACTGGTTTGTGGAATATCCTCAACCTTATCTATCTCAGTTCCTGATGATGGAGTTTCTATTATTTTATCTAATTTCTTTGAAGCGCTTCCACTCCCCATGTCATGTTCCTTATGGGGTTGGGAACTATCATCAAACTTGACATGGATGATTTTCTCAACTGTCTTCGAAATAAGATTGTAAACTCGAAAAGCCTTAGATGAAGATGAGTAGCCTACAAACATTCCTGACAGATAATCTAGTGGAAAGTCTTCAACACCTTGGCGAAAAAATGACAAACAACCAAGGTGTTGAAGACTTTCTACTAAATTATCTATCCAGTATAACAACATTCTTCATCGTAATATGGACTAACGATTCAGCTACCGTCTGCTTTTGCTTTCGCCTGCTTTTTAACCATCCGTCTGTTTTTCTTCTTTCGTCTACTTTTCAACGTCTGACTTTCACTTCGTCTTACTCTTGTCATCATTTAACAAAAACCTGTTTTGACATAAACTAACTTTGAATACAAAAATATGCAAAATCGAAATGATGCGTTCATCGTCTGCTTTTCAACTTCTTACTTTGGTCGTCCTTCATGTTACCAGCGCTTCCTCTTACCTTTGTCTCCGCGCTTCGTCTTATTTTTCTCTCAACACTTCCTCTTATCTTTGCTTCTCCGTTTCTTCTCACTTTTCTCTTCGCGCTTCCTCTTACTTATATTTGTCCATTTCAACTTATTTTTTCTTCTTCGCGCTTCCTCTTGTTCTTCTTTATTTAAAGCAGTTCACTTGATGTCATTTCCAACTTGCATTAAATTTTAGTTACCAATTCCATAATCCTTCTTGGAGTATACGAATTGACTAATCCTTCTTGAAAAACATGCGACTTGCAATCGCTCTTAGTTCGACTCTTGCTTCCTCTTTTTCTCTACACATGTATACTATTTTTAACGTATCTCAAGGCAAAACGTTTCTGTTTCACTTTATCATCTTGTAGTACTGCCCCTCATTTAATACAGTGGAACTCTTCAACTTTAATTTTTTATTACGTGACTATATATCTTCCCTACCAGATGCCCTGCTGATACCTGTATATCTAAACTTTGAAACCTTTCTCCTCTTAACTTCGATCAAACAATTCCTACCCTCTTCTTTTGTCTTCTTCTTCTTTAACCTAAATACATCACATCCTTTATTGCAAGAAGATAACAACAATCAAACTTATGTCTTCTATTTCAACCAACAAAGAACATGAAGTGAATCACACGTTAATACAATACTTAGAAACAATATTAGAATGCACGAGAAGGGGGGGTTGAATTGTGTATTCCCCTTTTTGGAAATTCTTTCAAAGCCATTTGTTATAAGTAAAAAAAAATTCTTTTCAGAATTTTGATAGATTCTAATTGCTCAAAAATTTGTTTACTAATTAAGTAATGATAACGCTTGAATCTAAAATATAGAGATATAGAGTGAGAGTGGTTGACACAGAGATTTATCCTGGTTCACCCCAAACCATGGGCTACGTCCAGTCCTCAGAGTTTCTTCTGAGATTTCAATATCTCTTCAATCGTTATAAGTATTCTTTCATGAGCCTCTTGGTCTCTACAACCAAGATTCTTTCACACTTAGCCTCTGCAGCTATCTCGCACTACTTTCTCTCAGAAAAGTATTTAAACGCTTGTTACAAGAAAATAGCTCTCGGCTAAATTTGCACTTAATGCTTTTACGATCACTTTTTCTCACGTTGTCTAACTTTGCAATCTTCGATTTTGACTTGAATTTATAGCCTTCGTCTCGAACTGCTTCTTGATTCTTGTTTCTTGAATCTTTAAAGAAACGGTTAATCAGTTGAGTTCTGTAACTAACTCAGATCGACTCTTGCGCTCGCTTATACGCTGCGTCTTCGCTCTGCATTTTTCTTAGCATCTGCATCTGCGTTTGCTTTTCTTTGTGTTTGTGTCTGCGTCTGTTTTTCTTTGCGTCTGCATGACTTCGTCTGTCTTGACTTCGTCTGTGTTCGACTTCGTCTGTATTCGACATAAATCGTGCTCGATTTAAATGCGTGTTGACATCGTCGTGTTCGATTTAAATCTGCCTTCAACTTTATCATCGACTTCCTTTTATTTGTTTTCCTTGTTATACATCAAAATCATTTTTAAGTAAAGTCATTTGGACTTAACAATCTCCCCCTTTTTGATGATAACAAATTATATAAAAGAGAAAAAATACAATGTTATGAAAAAGAAAAAAAAACTTATCTTCTTGGAGTATACGAATTGACTAATCCTTCTTGGAAAACATGCGACTTGCAATCGCTCTTAGTTCGACTCTTGCTTCCTCTTTTTCTCTACATATGTATACTATTTTTAACGTATCTCAAGGCAAATCGTTTCTGTTTCACTTTATCATCTTGCAGTACTGCCCCTCATTTAATACAGTGGAACTCTTCAACTTTAATTTTTTATTACGCGACTATATATCTTCCCTACCAGACGCCCTGCTGATACCTGTATATCTAAACTTTGAAACCTTTATCCTTTTAACTTCGATCAAACAATTCCTACCCTCTTCTTTTGTCTTCTTCTTCTTTAACCTAAATACATTACATCCTTCATAGCAAGAAGATAACAACAATCAAACTTATGTCTTCTATTTCAACCAGCAAAGAACATGAAGTGAATCACACGTTAATACAATACTTAGAAACAATATTAGAATGCACGAGAAGGGGGGGTTGAATTGTGTATTCTCCTTTTTGGAAATTCTTTCAAAGCCATTTGTTATAAGTAAAAAAAAATTCTTTTCAGAATTTTGATAGATTCTAATTGCTCAAAACTTTGTTTACTAATTAAGTAATGATAACGCTTGAATCTAAAATATAGAGATATAGAGTGAGAGTGGTTGACACAGAGATTTATCCTGGTTTACCCCAAACCGTGGGTTACGTCCAGTCCTCAGAGTTTCTTTTGAGATTTCAGTATCTCTTCAATCGTTACAAGTATTCTTTGCGAGCCTCTTCAGGTCTCTACAACTAGTATTCTTTCACACTTAGCCTCTACAGGCTATCTGCACTACTTTCTCTCAGAAAAGTATTTAAACACTTGTTACAGTAAAATAGCTCTCGGCTAAATTTGCACTTAATGCTTTTACGATCACTTTTTCTCACGTTGTCTAACTTTGCAATCTTCGACTTTGACTTGAATTTATAGCCTTCGTCTCGAACTGCTTCTTGATTCTTGTTTCTTGAATCTTTAAAGAAACGGTTAATCAGTTGAGTTCTGTAACTAACTCAGACTGACTCTTGCGTCTGCTTTTTTATACGCGTCTTCGTCTGTTTTTCTTAGCATCTGCGTCTGCGTCTGCTTTTCTTTGCGTCTGCATGACTTCGTCTGTCTTGACTTCGTCTGTGTTCGACTTCGTCTGTATTCGACATCGTCTGTGTTCGACTTCGTCTGTCTGACTTCGTCTGTGTTCGACTTCATCTGTCTTCAACTTTGTCTGTGTTCGACTTCGTCTGTCTAACTTCCTTTTTATTTGTTTTCTTTGTTATACATCAAAATCATTTTTAAGTAAAGTCAATTGGACTTAACAATCTCCCCCTTTTTGATGATAACAAATTATATACAAGAGAAAAAATACAATGTTATGAAAAAGAAAAAAAAAACTTATCTTAAAACTTCTTCTTTGACTTCTTCCTTTCTTCGTCTGCTACATTCACACCTTCTTTTCTGAACATCCTCTTCTCCCTTTGTTCATTCTCTTCTCCCTTTGTTCATTCTCTTCTCTCCCTATTTGTTATAATAAAAAATGATTAAGGACGACGACTCTTCAGTAGTTCTGTCATCATCTTCTTCAGATCATTCATCGTCTCCTTGATCTCATTGACTTCCCCGCGTAATCTGCTGAGTTCATCTTGGGAGTCACTCGGTAAGGAGGATTAATCTTCATCTTGAGGGAGCAATGAACGGAATTGTAGTAGTATAAGCATCAGAGGTCGGAGTGTACTCTTCATTAAGCACAATAGACGGTGGGCCTAATAAACGACGCCTTCGGGAAAATCTAAGTCAAACGGGCGTGTAGCATCGAGAATTGTTTTCCTCATAGGGTAACGCTCGCTTGAATAGACAATGTATTAGATAGGGGTCTAATAAGCAGAACTGTCTGAACAAGGGATTCAGTGAATGTCCTTATGATTATTCTTCCCCCCACTGGACAGTCTTCTTGCTTATTAGTATAGCTGCAGCTCGCATCATCTTTATTTTGTGTAGAAGCGCATGCCTCATTTATTTTCCGCACTTCTTCTTCTATTTGATCTGCGGACAGATCATTACTATCTTCTTCAGGAAATAGCTTCGATTTCCCCTTATTGAAATTCAATGGATATCGTGGTGTATATGCGGTACAACCTTTATTATAGTCTGCTACGGATTGGATAAATAGTGCACGGTCGAGAAGACATTTGAGTAGGTATGGCCTCAGTAGCGCGTATCTTAAAGTATCATAGAAGTTCCTTTCGTCTTCATTCAAAATGTGCCATGACTCACTATTTATCAAAATAGGTTGGAAGACGCCTTTATTTGTCTTGGGTTGGTCAAGATTGCGATTGCAGTACTCCTTCTTGTCACAATCTCAACCAGTCTGACTTCAAGCTTATCCTTTCTTAAAAATTCAGAATAGTCATGAACGATCAGACTAGATTCAATAGATACTTCCACTTCAAATTTTAATCATTAACGAGAGTAGGTGAACCAAAGTAAGCTCCACCGGTTGGTTAATAGCAGGAGATTTCTGAACTCTGCTTTGCTCATTTGCTTTTTCTTTTTGAGCAGCATCAGAGATTTCTTTCTTCCAACTAACTTCCCTAGCAGTCTTCCGCACTGTCTCTGTTAGTCTTGAAGTTTTCTCTGATTGAGATTTTTCTCTTCTGGCTTCCGCCTTTCTCTTCTTCTTGGTCTCCTTGGTTTTTCTGGCTGTATCCTCTTCCAGAATAGAGACTAAGGATCTTGTTGCTCTAGGTGCACTAGATGGAGAGGATTGTGCTTGACTCTGTTCTCTGGCATTCTTTTCTTCTTGTTGCCTGAGAGTTCGAATCCTCGGTGATCTCTTTGCCTTCTTTGTAGCTTCACTTAGAAGACTTTCTCCTTGTCTTTTTAGCGCACCTTGTTCTGTCCTCTGGGATTGGCTTTCTTCGATTTGAGGACTCACCTATTTTATCAGTGGTCTTCCTGACACTTTCTTTATTTCATCCGCAGGCGATCTCATACTCACTTGAGCTTGAGAACTTGAAGCGGGAGTCTTCTTCGTTGCACGCTCCCCCTCAGTCTTTGATCTTCTTGAAGAGTCGGCTTTTTCTTTGATCACTGTCTTCATACCCATTCGTCGTATTGTGTGTGCATTAATCTTACTGTTCACAGGAATAATCCTTCTATATCCTTGGTGTAGAAGGATACCGGATTCCTTAAAAATCCTTTTCAGAAGCATCCCATAAGGATAACTATTTGAATCCTTCATCCCCTTAATCATGTAATGAAAGATTAAGAAGGGTAAGTCTATGGGATTACGATTCAGCAGATAAAACAAACATTGTTCATCCAGAGTGGTCACCAAATGTCTTGAACCTGCTTTGGGTAGAATGCAATTAAACAAAATTGCATGAAGAACCCTAGCCTTCGGAACCAAACTGGAGGTCTTCCTTTCCCATGGGTCATTGGCTCCATATAATTGTCTTCTGACATCTTCCTCTCTCATACCAACTTGGGACATCCATCCGGCCTTGGTAGAGAGGGTCTCACCAACTGACGGACAATCGGTCACCTTCTTTATTAACTCCTTAGTCACAACAACGGATATACCATCTACTGATGATACTACAGTGTTGTCTACTAGCTGAGCATTCTTCCAAAAATCGAAAACCTCATTTGTATATCTTTGGTTCTCGTACTGAAAGAAGTTCCTCCAACCAGCTCTTACAATCTCGGTTCCACATCCATACCATCATTCCTCAATGAATCGAAATCCACATGTCTTAGAATATCATATTTGCCTCCATTGTTTCGAGCTAAAACCGACTCGTAAGCTTTTTAGGGTTGGATGTTTGAGAGAATTGGGAAAGCAAAATGAACCGTTTGGAGATGAGAATAACCGTAATGATTTTGCTTTTAGGCTACTTGTAGAGATATAGTCCGGTGTGTTCTAGAGTCATTAAAATCCTTGAGATTATTAGACTTTCCCTCCACAACTTTCTTGTGAGAGAAGTTACCAACTGTACCTCACTGTTTCTGATGCCGTTAGTTTTGTCGTTACTTTAGCTCGACTGTTCACTTAACATAACCATGTTGAGATTGCGACTGATCTTCTGAAGCCGTTCTTCACTAAATGGTTTTGTGAAGATGTCTGCCTACTGATACTATGTTTCGATGAACTGTAGACGCACCACCTTCCTCTGAACATAGTCTCTCAGAAAGTGATGTCTGACTTCTATGTGCTTCACTCTTGAATGCTGAATCGGATTCTTTGACAGATTGATTGCACTGGTGTTGTCGCAATAGATTGGAGTAACATATGCGTCTGTTTTTGGCTTCCGTCTGCTTTTCAACTTCGTCTGTTTTTTTCTTTCTCCGTCTGTTTTTCTACTTCGTCTGTTTTTTATTCTCCGTCTGTTTTTCTACTTCGTCTGTTTTTCATTATCCGTCTGTTTTTCTACTTAGTCTGTTTTTCTTTCTCCGTCTGTCTTTCTTTCTTTGTCTGTTTTTCTACTGAGTGTTTGTTCTTAATCAAAATCATAAATGTGAATTCATTTTAACTTAACAGATGGTTTATCACCTTCTAATGTTATTGTTATTTGCAATATCAGTTTCTAATGATTTTTATCATGATTATTCAATTCATGATTATTTTTCAACTTCATTCATATATTTATTCTCATTTGCAATATCAGTTTCTAAATATTTTTATCATGATTATTAAATTCATTATTATTATTCAACTTCATTCATATATTCATATTTTTTATACAATCATAATAAAGGTTCATTGCATATTTGTTTTATTAATATAAGCGAAAAATTTTATTATACCTAATAGGAATAATACTATTTACATTTCGATATTAAATAATACGAATCACTAATATATATATTTCTTGTCATAATCTAATGGAAAATCTTCAACACCTTGGCAAAAAAATGAGAAACACGAATCACTAATAGATATATTTCTTATGATATCTACATATATAATCATAATAACATTTCATCGCATATTTTTCTCTCTACACATGTTAACTATTTTTAACGTATCTCAAGGCAAATCGTTTCTGTTTCACTCTATCATCTTCCAGTACTGCCCCTCATTTAATACAATGGAAATCTTAAACTTTAATTTTTTATTGCGCGAATTTTCTGACCCAATCTTCTGATGCAATATTTTATCTTGTGTCTTCGCGCGATATACACGCAATCTTCTGACCCAATCTTCTGATGCAATATTTTGTCAGGCGGTGGCGTCGCGCAATGCATGCCCTTGTGACTACTTATATCTGTTTATATCTTTTCATTCATTCATATTGTCATTCATGTTGTGTCGTTTCTCTCTATACACACAATCTCCTGACCCAATCTTCTAATGCAATATTTTGTCAAGCGACCACGCACGCGGCCCCACAATGTATGCCCTTGTGACTGCTTATATAGTGTCTTCTTGCTCATTGCCTCACCTTCTCTTGTATCTTTCATCGGCGAGTCTTTGGTGCTTGTCGAGTTGTTGTTCGTGTCGAAAGAGTATCACGTTGGTTTCTGTTCTTTGTAAAAAAGATGTCGGTGTTCACTAACTCCACGCCCAGTTGCTCTTAGTTTTCGCTTCTGTTACTTTTATTCCTCTGTTACTTGTAAATCTTCTTTAAGCTTTTTTTATATCATGCGAGATGTTTTTGGAGTTTATTGTTGTTGCTATCGACTTTTGTTGCTGTCGAAAGAATATCAGTGTTCACCAACTCTTGGCGTACAACAGACTTGGATATAAGGAGATTTATGATGTTGCTGTCCTGAAAAAGGATGGCTCAAATAAAGAAGACGTAGTGAAGACTTGGATATGATGAGATTTATCATGTTTATCATTCTCCACGTCGGTCGTCAGTGTCCTTGTGATCCAATAGGAAGATTGTCACAATCTTGATCTTTCTTGTAGTCATTCATAATGTGTTAATCAGTTTTTGAGTGACACAAACTTCGAGCATCTACATTAAGGGGAGACAAATCTCAAAAAGGATGCTAGAAATAAAGAATGCCTACTGCAGACTTGGATATGAGGACATTTATCATGTTGTTTATCGTCAGTGTCAGTCCATATAGCAGCTACTTGTGATTCAATAGGAAGATTGTAAATACGTTCATCAAGATTGTACTTTGAAGAATTGTAATATTAGATAGCATAATATGGTAACTGCTTCGTCTCGGTTTCCAGTTCGTCTGACATATCACTTCGTGTTATTTAAGACGATAGAAGTAGAGACTTCAATCAAACAAGTTGTACCTTGTGTTTTTCCCTTTAAAAAAAAAAACCTACGAAAACGCTTAATTAAAACAAACTTGTTCTTTTCACAAGACCTACTGAAAATAAAAGTTATAAAATGTTTTTGCACTCGTCCACTTTTGCATCCGTCTACTTTTGCTTCCCTCTGCTTTTGCTTCCGTTTGCTTTTCAACTCTGCTCGCTTTTCTTCTTTAAATCGCTTTTCACCTTCCGCTCGCTTTTGCTTTCGTCTACTATTCAACTTCCGTCTGTTTTTCTTCTTTCCTCTGCTTTTCAACTTCTGTCTGTTTTTATTAGAGAGATAAAGCTTGAGAGAAGTTGACACACTCATTTTTTGAGTTTGCTACAGTAAGATAGCTCTACATAATCATAATAACGGTTCATCGCATATTTGTTTTTATTAATATAAGCCAATAATTTTTTAATACCTAATAGGAATAATACTATTTACATAAATATACGAAATAATATGTCGACTTCGACTCTTATTTATAACCTTCGTCTTCAACTGGTTCTTAAATCTTGCTTCTTGAATCTTGAAAGCGCTTATTGATTCGATTCAGAATTAACTCAAACCGGTTCTTAATTCCCAGGTGGTTTGCTTTCGTCTGCTTTCCATCATCTGTTTTTGCATCCGTTTGCTTTTGGACTGCTGTCTCATCGTTATTTCTACTTCAACAATCCAAAACTGTAGGATATCTGTACACAACCTACAGAAGTACCTTATAGACAAGGACACTTCAGAGTCTTACCGAAAAACTGATTAACACATTATGAATGACTACAAGAAACATAAACATTCCACACATAAGTCAACACATGAGCCATGTTTGTTGTTTTTTCACCAAGGTGTTGAAGAATTTCCATTAGATTATCTGTCCAACATAATAACATTCTTCATTCAGTCCTTCCTATTTTCTTAAAATCTGCTTCTTTTTTGTCCAGAATCTTCAAACTCAAACGCGGTTTGAATTGTGTATCATCGTCTCGTTTGCTTTGCGCTCGCTTTTGCTTGCGCTCGCTTTTGCGCTCGCTTTTGCTTAAATCCTTTTCAACCGCCATCTCCTTTTCTTTCTAATCGCCTTTTCACCTTCCGTCTGCTTTCCTGACTTTGTCTTATTTTTGCTTCTCTGCTTCGTCTCATTCTTTCCACCATTTTTTCACAGATAAGTCAACAGATGACCCTTGTTTGTCATTTTTTCGCCAAGGTGTTGAAGATTTTCCATTAGATTATCTATCCAGTATAACAACTGTTTTTGCTTTCGTCTACTTTTGAACTTCCGTCCATTTTTCTTCTTTCGTCTGCTTTTCAACCTCTTACTACTTCAACTTATTTTTGCTTCTTTGAGCTTGCTCTTGTTCTTCTTTATTTAAAGCAGTTCACTTGATGTCATTTCCTAGTCCGATTAAATTTCACTTACCAATTCCCTAATTCTTCTTGGAGTATACGAATTGACTAATCCTTCTTCGAAAACATGTAACCCCCAAAATCTACAAAGCAGATATCGAGACGTCTTTTCGTTATATCGAATAATCTTCTAACTGCTATAATAATGTCAAATACTACCAATAACGTATTGCAGAAGTAAACAAACATAAGATCAAAACATAGATTGACGTTTCAATTGATAGCTGAGCTATGTTTTTGCCTATCTTTAGCAAAATCATTTCGAGTACTGCTTCTTATTTAATACCACGCAACTCTTCAAGTCTCACCTTCCATATGGTCCCCTAACAACTCTATATTTAAACTTTATATCCTTTCTCCTCTAACTTCAGTCAAACAATTCCTACCCTCCTTTTTTGCCTTCTTCTTGTTTAACCTAAATACATCCCATTCTCTATTCCAGAAAGATAGCAATAGTCAAGGTTCTTCTTCTATTTCAACAAACAAAGAACGACTGCTCGTGTCAAGAATCGATTCTTTTCTCGATGACTTTTTCATCCTAATTTTTCAATTTATAATGTCAACAAAACCCTTTCTTTATCTTTACGCAACATTTTTATAGGTTCCTCCTTATTATGTCTACGATTTTGCCACTCCAACCTTCGTCTTATTCTTCCTTCTCAATAAAGTTGTGAAATAATTATCACATTTATACACTAATTTCGTTATTTTAATACCGGATATGAATTCCAAATTTATTTGAACATGAAAAGATATTTAAAAATGCCATAAAGGAGACATATGATCGTCAAAATCATTACATGAGTTCTTATCCAATACCACGAAGCGAAATAAAAGGCACATAATAGTTTAGATGAACTTGCCACGTCGAGATGTATGAAACTAGTCGAATGATAAAGATCGCCAATGATCTCAAAGAAGTAAACTTCGTGACTAGGAAATTTTATGAAGCACACATTAAAAAACTTATAGATTAGGGTATCTTTATACTGCAGATGTTAGTAGTAGACATGTAAACTATTTTTATCTTATCTAAAAGAAAGTCATTTCATCTTAGTTCTTCTCCCAACACATTTTCATATTATTTTTTATTTAACTGTCATGTTAAATTTTACCCTACGTATAAATTTACTGGACACTTTCATTGCACATTTGCGCAATATTAACCTGCTAGTATTCTACTTAAGCGGACCCTTTTAGGTTTTGGTGCACCTTATAGTAAATGCATGCCATCGAATCATACAAGGTACCCAAAAGCGTCAGCCTTTTTTCACCCTAGTATTATTATTAATGTGTGACTGGGCCCTGGGGACCAAAAGTTACATTTTTAAACTATTTATTTTCTTGCATTTTGCTATTATTATTATTATCTTCTTTCTTACGTTGGAAATGGATTCCAACATTTAAATAAGGATGACACGATCCAACGGCTTACAATAAATTGATTGAGCCTCCGCTCTGTTCTCATCAAAGTTGCCAACTCACAATTTCTTGCAGTAAAATACTCCCTCCAACGAACCGGCATCAAAGAAGAAGATGAAGCATTTTCTCTCTATTTCTATCAACTCTTCTCTTAGGAATTAGGATTCGTGGTGGAGAATTTCTTGGACTGGCCCCATCTAAAACCCTAGATTTGTCTCAGGTAGGTTTCTCTCTCTTGTGTTCTTTTGGACTCACTTGACTTCTCAGTTCTCAGATCTGCTCTTTTTCTTGCGCTTCTCAAACTTCAGTCTCTTTTCTTTCTCGTGATCTACTCAAAATTCGACCTACTCTCCTTCTTGTTTCTTTTGCTTTCGTTTGTATTTTACGTTTACATTGGGACAATGCACGGGGAATTGTCTGCTGGTTACTGTTACTTATAATCACTATCGGGAATTTACTACCTCTTCATTAACTTTGCCTGCCTACTTATTTTCATTGGTTCCTGTTCATATATATAAACTGCACACACAGCATTTAAGTACTTACTATTACTCTGATACAATATCACGTGAATTATGTTCTATTTATTTAACTCATTTTTTAAATCTGTTTTTATTATCAGTTTTCTATTTAGCTGCCTGCATTGACTGGAAAAATATAGGGTGGAAAAGTGTGGGAATCAGAAAGGTCAGTGTTTCGGTTTTTCAGTGTTCTCTTTTTTGATGACCAGACCAGAGGAGTGAAAAGCAAAAGGAAAATAAATACCTATTCTTTATTGCCTGAATCTAATTGCCTGATTACGTTTGCTTGAACTTCTTATTTGTAGAAAGTACCTTCGGTAGACAAATTCTTCACTTTACGTTGACATTTTGTTGTTGCAGGGCTAAATCCAGCCTCTTGAAAATGGATTTGGAGGATAAGTTTCTTGCTATAGGTATGTTGACGGCCATCCTCATCCAATGGAACTTCGTTTACTCCCTTCTTTGTGTTCCGTTCTTTGCCGTTCTTGCATTTTAACATGAAAACAGAGATGACATTTGTTTTATTTATGGTCTACAGCGAGAAGTTCACTTTAAGGGCTTTCTTGATGCGATATTAGTCCTGTTACTATAATATCCTGGTGCTATGTTTGATAGAAGACCTTAGCCATTTCTTGAGTGACTTACTGTTCGATATTCTTTAATTTTGATGCCCACGTCGTGTATTCCTTCTCAAAGTAACTAAATCCCCAAGAGTTTGTCAATTATAATGTTAACGTCATGGGATCTAAAACATTGTTATTGTTATTGAAAGAGAGACGGAGAAGTGGTGTTTACAAAGTCTTTTAATTGAGCAGTATAGATGGCTAGTTTATCATTAAGCCTTCCAAGGTGATTTCCACCTACAGCACAATTCTAATACGTATTGTGGAACAACAATTATATGTCAGTTGCTAGGGTCTTATTATGATTCAAAATTCATTCTATCCAAACGGAATGCAATGTCTAAGTTTTTTTGGATTTCTTATCCAAGTGCGCTACTTGGCCATGAGCTTGTAGTTACTATAAACAAGTGGTGAAAATGTCAGATGCTGATATCTAAACATCAGAATAATGCTATTGAATTGTTGTGATAATTTTCTACGCACTGAAAATCTGTATAGAATGCATCATTTATATGTGTTAGTGATCATATTAACAATGAAACTTAGAAGCATGTCTTTCTAAAAGTTTATCTTGCACTCTGACAGCTAGAGAATCTACAATCATGACTATAGCTACCAAACCACAATATTTAGCACTTTACTGAGTTCTCTTATGTGAGAATGGTAAAGCATAGCAACTTGATACTTGGATAATATATCTTCATGAAAACTTTTGAACCTATCTTTTACTGTTTTTAGTTTAGATTGTGATAGAGCTCTCAGTATCAATGATATACATAAAACAACTTTCTCACCTTGTTTGATGCTGCCTCTTTCCACATTAGATTATCATTAAACAAGTCCATATATTCATATTAACTTGCTGATGAATAGAAAGCTTTGTGGAAATTTCTTTCGACGGGTCCAATTAATTACCCTCTTCTTGTGTTACCACCAGGAAATATAAAGATGTATATGTTTCTGTAAAGAAGCAATTATGTAGTATGGTGTTGAAGTCTTGATGTTTTTCCTGATCATTATGTTGAATGTATTGAATGTTGAAGATAATTTGTATTACTTGTATTGTGTACATAGGAACACGGGTTTATGTACAAAATTCCTAGGACTTCTTGGAAAGTAATCTAGCTATTAATTTTATGAAATCTCTCAATTATAGGAGAGATTATAGGTGTAATTATAACAATATCAATGCTAATAATCTCTAGTCAACACTCCCCCTCAAGTTGGTACATAGATATCGCACATGCCCAACTTGCGAACGAGGTTATGAAACTGTTTGTTGTAGAGTCCTTTGGTGAAGACTTTTGCTAGTTGTTCATTTGACTCCACATGGAATAATTGCAGAGAGTCATTCACAAGTTTCTCCTTCACGAAGTGTCGATCAATTTACGTGTTTTGTTCTATCATGCTAAACAGGATTGTGAGCTATACTAATGGCAGCTTTGTTATCGTAGTAGAGAGATAGACTTCTTTCATCCGTCAGTTGTAATTCATTCATCAGCTTCTTTACCTACGATAGTTCGCACACACCTTGAACCATAGCTCTATATTCGGCTTCTACACTGGATCTAGCAATTACGTTCTATTTCTTGCTTCTCCAGGTGACTAGATGACCTCTTATGAGAGTACAATAACTAGTGGTCGACCTCCTATGATATGGAGATCCAACCCAATCAGCATCTGCAAATGCTTTTATCTTAAGATGACCATTGTTAGTGAACATAAGGCCTTTTCCTGGAGTAGATTTTAAATAGCGCAAAATGCGAAATACATAAGGCCTTTTCCTGGAGTAGATTTTCGTAGATCATGCATGTATTGACTTACCAGACTAATTGCAAATGCTATGTCTAGCCTAGTGTGAGAAAGATAAATGAGTCTCCCAACTAACCTCTGATATCTTCTCATGTCTATTGATGTACCCGTTCCTGCTTACAGTTTGTGATTGCTCTCGATAGGAGATTCAGTTGGTTTACAACCCATCATATCGGTTTCTTCTAATAAGTTTAGGACATATCTCGCCAGAAATATTGCAATTTTCGTAGGTCCTTAATTTCAAATTCTTGAGCAAGAAGTTTCTTCAGCCTAGCCATCTCTTCTGTATTACTTCCAGTTACAATAATGTCATTAACATAGACAATAAGAAGCGTGATCTTACCTTGGGAGTGCTTGATAAATAGGGTATGATCCGCATTACTCTGTTGATATCCAAAGGAGATCATAGCCTGATTGAACTTTTCAAATCATGCTTGTGGTGATTGTTTTAGCGCTTACAAGGCTTTTTTTAACCTACAAACCTTCCCTTGTGTCTTCTCATCTTCAAACCTGAGAGGAATCTCCATATACACCTCCTCCTCCAGATCCTCATGTAGAAATACATTTTTAACATCAAATTGTTGTAAGTCCCAGTCTAAGTTCGCTACACACGAGAGTAAAACTCTGATTGTATTCATCTTAGCAACAGGAGCAAAGGTTTCTTGATTGTCCACTCCAATCTTGCCTTGTACCTCTCAATGGATCCATTTGACTTATGCTTCATTGTAAGACAAAGGCTCTATAGGTAAGAGATAGTGTCATATGTAACAAAGTTAGAAATTGGCTGCTTGGTGCAACTTCTAACATCTTTTTGAAGAGCAATCAGCTTATCTAAATCATTAGATAAATCATATTCTAGCTCACCAGTGTTTTTGAGGGAAGAGGATGGCATTGACATAGATTGCATGATGGCTTTTTATGTCTTATCTCGCCTTGAGTAAGTCTTTAAGTTTGGTCTATCTAAGCGTTGACTTTGTTCCTCTTGAACCAAACTAGTTGTCTCCCCTTAAATTGTTCTTCCTCCTTGGATTACATTATCTCAGTAACACTTCATTTCACTCTCATTCTCCCCTTGAAGAGGAGTTGGGGATGTGATGAAATAAGACTCATGCTCCAAATGTATTTCTTAGACTGGAGGTGATAACACTTGTATCCTTTTTGTGTGGGAGAATATCCAACAAACACACATTTCAAAGCTCTTGGCTCCAACATGCCAACATTTCGAGCATGAACAAACACACCTAAAGACTCTTAGAGGTACAGTATAAGAGTTTGTACCTTGTAATATTTCAATAGGGCTTTTAAAATCTAAAATTTGAAATGACATTCTGTTGATAAGATAGGCGACTGAAATGATTGCATCACCCCAATATCCCTTTGGAAGATTCATCGTGAACATGAGTGATCGCGCAACCTCCAGAATGTGTCTGTTCTTCCTTTCTGCAATTTCGTTTTGTTCACTAGTATAGGCACAATTAGTTTGATGTACTATTCCATTAAAATCTAGATAAACACGAAATTTGCCATCCATATACTCCGTTCCATTATCTGATTGTAAGATCTTAGCTCTAGCATCATGTTGAGTATAAATCATTTTGTGAAAAGATTGGAAACATGAAAAAACTTCATTCTTGGTTTTCATCATATAAACCCACGTCAATTGGGTGCATCAATTAATAAAGGTCACAAATCATCTATGGCCAGAAAGAGAGGGAGTTTGAGTAGGATCTCAAACATCGGAGTGAATGGTCATAAAAGGAACAAAACTCTTATTATTTGATAAATGATAAGAACTTCTAGTGTGTTTAGCAAGTTCACATGCTTCTTGAAACAAAGAATTAAAAGAAGTTCTTTTAAACAAGTTTGGATAATCACATCATTTCGGAAAGACGCTTGATGTGCAACTGCTAGGCGCTCTTCTTCCAAGACATATAAGCCATCCTACAGTCTACCAGTTTCAATCCTCTACCCAGTTTGAAGGTCCTTAAGAACACAATAGTCAGGAAAAAATTCAACTTTGCAATTAAGGTCCTTAGTTATAGAACTGACAGAGAGAAGATTAATAGGAAAACAGGGTATGTGAAGTACTGAGGATAGGGTAATATTGGGAGGACAGTTAACAGAACCTGTACTAGATACGAAAGTAAAAGACCTATCTGCTGTTCTAACATTATCCCTATTGTTTTCGTGAGAGTATGTTAAAAATTTCTTTTGAGAGCATGTCATATGTCTGTTAGCTCCTGAGTCTATAATCCAAGGATTATCTTTAGAATTGTAGTACTCAATACCTGATTTGGCAAGGTTTGATGCACCAACTGTGGAAACAGAGTCTGTTTTTGAGAGAAGCTGTCTTAAGGCCTGAAGTTTCTCATTGGATAGACCCCCAGCTAATTATGTTTTAGACACTTCATTTCCATCAGCCAAGTTAGCCTGACCCCTTATTACTGAGCCTCCTCGTTTTTCACGACTCTGATTAGGCCTTCCATGCAATTTCCGCCATGTTTTTTGGCTATGTCTTGATTTTCCACAACAAACATAGTGTAAGTGATCCTTATTAGATGAGTTATTTGCAGGTTTCAACTTTTCAGTAGAACTTGCTATTAATCCTATTGTTTCAATGATAGGTATATGTAGCATAACATTTTGCCTATTTTCTTCTTGCTGTACTAGGGAATGTGTGAGCTGAACGGAAGGGAAAGGATCTTTTCCAAGTATTGTACGTTGTATATGATCATACTCTGGGTTCACACTTGCTAAAATATCAAATACCCGATATTCTTTTATCATTTTCTGGAATCTAGGAGCGTCTTTTGAACATTCTACTTGAAAGTCTTGATAATAGTTTAATTCCTGCCACAACTCATATAAGAAAATACTTTGATACAGTCATATCTTCTTGTTTCATGTTGTGCAATTTATTATGAAGATAAAAAATTTGAGCTTTATTACCTATTTGAGAATAGGTCAGAGAAGCAGCTTTCCATATCTTTGCTGCTGTGTCAAGTAGCAAGTATGTCCGAGTAATCTCCGGCTTTATTGAATTGATGAGCCAAGACATGAAGAGTGAATTCTCGGACTCCCACTGATTATAATCAGAATTATTGACGTTGAATCTCTTACTGTCATCATTTACTGTAATTAATGTAACCATGTAATCCTCTTGCTTTGATGAACAACAAACAGGATCTTGACCAAGCAAGATAATTAGTTCCATCAAGTTTTACGGGACTAATTTGAACTGAAGGATTATTGGAACTCAACATAATTATCTTATTTCCTTCCATCTTCTTTAGTATTACTCAAGACAACCAACAAAAAATGCCAATAGAGTATATAGAAGCTGTTCAAAAAAATGTGCTTATGGTGTATGGGCAGAAAAATTACCAAACAGACTAAAAATACAAAATACACCGAGTAGAGGCAGGAAGCAAACGTAATGGCAGAAGTTAAGAGATACGTCTAACACCACCAGAGGAGAGGCAAGAGGCCGGCGACCTTGATGGAGAAAGAACCGAGACGAAATATTGGCCGGAGGGTGGCACGTTGTACTCATGTGCGCCGACGGTAGAGACGCTGTGGCGGCGCGTGACGATTCAGTTGATGTCAGGTCTTGCACAGTGGAAGTCGCCGGTCACAGCTGAAGCAATCTAGGTGGGTGGTGAGAAGAAAAACACGTTGCTGTTTGGGCAAGTACACACTTAGCCAAAGAACAGTTAAAAAAAAAAATCCCTAAATTAGATAAGGCCTTGCTACCATGTTGAATTTGTTGAATTTTATTACTTGTATTGTGTATATAGGAACAAGGGTTTATATACAAAATTCCTAGGACTAGTTAGGAAGTAATCTAGTTATCTCTCAATTATAGGATGGATTGTAGGTGTAATTATAACAATGACAATGCTAATAATCTCTGGTCAACACATTATATTGTACCTGATGAAACTAAAATTGTTTGTATATCATGTAGGCCTATAGTCGCTTGAACAAACTTTTCCCCAGCAGATATCTGTGCCATAGGAACTGGTGTGGCATTCAAATTAGTGATTAGGAAAATTAGCTAAGGAACAAGCTCCAGCTTTAAATGTAACAATGTAGATAGGGGACAAGAGAACCTTGTTTAACACCAAATGACTGTCATTTAGTACCCATATAAATTATCTAGTTACTTAAAATTGAAGCTGTATAAGCGAACAAAAACTGGATTCCCCTACCAAGGGAAGGTTGGCATTGCAGGCCCAGATAACCCACATTGCTCAATAACACTTGCACTGTGCATGGATGGGTATACCATCAGAATTTGCATTAGAAGTAACAAACTGTTGCATTTTTCCTGAAGACATCCTCACCTTTTCTAGGTTGTCTCTTGTTTTCGTTCAGTTTGTGGAGTTCAAAGCCTCTCTTCAAGTGTGCAAAGCACGCCAGAGAAAAATGGAAACTCAGATGATGCTTCAAAAAGCCCAGAACTCCTTCAGGAGTTTCTGAAGTCTGGTCCAAAAAAGGAACTTGTTAAGACTTGCTTTGACAAGGATGAAAAACACTCAGCTTCATCAAAAGGGAAGATGACAGAACTTACAAAGACAAGCAATATAACACTTAAGAAGCAGGAGCCAAAGAAAGCTTCTTCTACTCCCACTAATCAGCCTTCTTTTAAGAAACAAAGGAAGGGGGAAACCCCAATAAGAATCCTACCAGCTTCTGAGCAGAGTCCAGATTTAGGCTCCCCAAGTACCTGGGTATGCCAGAATTCTGCATGTAGAGCTCTTCTGCCCATTGATAACACATTTTGCAAAAGATGTTCATGCTGTATCTGTCATTTATTTGATGATAACAAAGATCCCAGTCTCTGGTTGGTTTGTACATCTGAAAATGGTCAGGATGATTCTTGTGGGCAGTCTTGTCACATTGAGTGTGCCCTTCATCGTGAAAAGGCCGGGGTTGTTGATCTTGGCCAGTTGATGCAGCTAGATGGTAGCTATTGCTGTGCTTCTTGTGGTAAAGTTTCTGGAGTACTTGGGTATGTAAATGATAATTACAACAGCTTCACTTGTGTCACTAGTTGGCCTTGAATCACGTGTCATCCATTATGTGAAATTGAAGTTGATATGCTTGACAACGTACAGTTCTCTGCATTTTTTGCTTTTTCCCAAAAAAAAAAAGTTGTTCAGATCATCTAACAAAAATTTCCTTGGGTTGAGAAAGAGTGTTATTAACGCCGGTTCACTACCTCATTGATTGCTCTGTGTTACCTTGATTTCATTTCTACCACTTAAATGACATCCTTTGAAGGATTTTTCTTATTCTAATTAGTAATTGAAGTAGAAAGCAATGACATGGATGATATTGTTGCATGGTTGACTTCAATATTTGGGCTCATTGGATTTCTATGATGAGATTAATATTGACAGATCTTGGAAGAAGCAGCTAATTATAGCCAAGGATGCCCGTCGTGTTGGTGTGCTCTGCTATAGGATATACGTGAGCTACAGGCTACTGGATGGGACTACAAGGTTCAAAGAACTGCATGATATTGTGAAAGATGCAAAAGCAAAGTTAGAAACAGAAGTTGGTCCAGTCAATGGCGTTTCTGCTAAAATGGCTCGTGGTATTGTCAGCAGACTGTCTATTGGTAGTGATGTGGAGAAACTTTGCTCTGCTGCCATTACCAAAGCAAATGAATGGCTGACAAACATAGCTAATGGGAAACCAAATTTTAGAGGTCAGAAATTCTAAAAATTGTGGTTAGTTGTTTTATTTTCTGTATTTCAAACAATATCTCTCTGAAGAAAATAATAAAATAATCCTTCTTTTTTTTCTTCAGAGGACTCATTTCCTTCAGCTTGCAAATTCTTATTTGAAGAGCTGACTTCTTCATCAGTGGTAATTATACTGATAGATTTTTCTAACCCATCGTCATCTGATATAAAGGGCTACAAGCTCTGGTATCGTAAAAGCAGGGAAGAGACAGACAGAAATGACCCTATCTGTGTTTTGCCACGAACTCAGAGGAGGATTTTAATATCCAATCTACAGCCTTGCACTGAGTATATTTTTCGTATAGTTTCTTACACAGAAGGCGGTGACTTGGGGCACTCGGAGGCTAAGTGTTTTACTAAGAGCATAGAGATAATTCACAAGAATACTGGTTCTTCTGAAGCTACAAACGGTAAGAAAGAGAATAGCCTTAGCGGAGGAAGTATGCCTAGTGCCAAGGGGGGATCTCAATCTGCAGGAGCTATAAATTCTTCTGGATTTAAGGTTCGAGAACTTGGGAAAGTTCTCCATTTGGCCAGGGCTCAGCAACAAGGCTGTCTTGAAGGATTTTGTAGTGCTGATAATGAGAAATGCTGTGCAGCTAGCAAAGTAGTCGAACCTGAAATTTTACAAAATAAGTTGCCGCCAGCCTCACATGGTCTTGACTTAAATGTCGTTTCAGTGCCCGATTTAAATGAAGAGCTAACACCACCATTTGACTCTTCTCGGGATGAGGACAATGGTTTTACCCTGGAACAGACAACTGAGGCGGATGACGATGCTGCCTCTCATGAAATAGAGAAAAAAGGTTTAACAAGATCCCGTGTTACTGATGAATTTCGGATATGGGGTCATGGGCCAAGTGGAGAGGCGCCTGCTGTCGATTCCTGGCCAGAGTTGTATAGGAAAAGAACTGCACTTGTAAATGAAGAGATACATGATTGTGACAGCACCCTGATAAACGGGTCACCATTTCATGTTTCCAATGGATCAGGTTGTTTGGATGAGAACTTTGAGTACTGTGTGAAGATAATCCGCTGGCTGGAATGCGAGGGTCACATTAATCAGGAATTCAGGCTGAAATTATTGACTTGGTTTAGCTTGAGATCATCGGAACAGGAACGTAGGGTGGTTAATACCTTCATCCAAACTTTGATTGATGATCCTAGTAGTTTGGCAGGACAGTTAGTTGACTCTTTTTCAGATATTATATCAATCAAGAGGTCAAGTCATGATTTTTGTAGTCAGCTGTGGCATTAATTTGGGGAGAGAGACAATCTCAAACCCGCAATGATTCATTGTTTATTCAGATAAATCACTCTTATCGTGTTTCCTTTCTTTGTACAGACGATTTTTTCTTGATCACTTTGACAAGTCATTCAATTAGTTAACTCACAAGTTTGTTTGGCAAAGGCTTGCTTGCTGGTTGCTGAGACACTTCCATTATTCTCGAGCTTTAGGTCCTTGGACATGAGGTTTCATTCCGTTCAAAGCATTTGCATTTTCATCAATTATGCTAATGAATTTGAGGCAGTAGCTTTAGGTTCTGCAGGCATATTACTGTTTGACTTATGTCATTATTTTGCCTTTTTTAATTCGAAGAAGGCTTACATGAATTACAGATGGAGTTTTCTTAAGTTCCACAATTGCTACATACTCTTTCCTAATCCTTCGTCTGAAGTTCGTCTTCCATGGCAAGAAACAGGATCAGAAACTTTTTTTGAGTATATGGCAAGAAACACAAGGGAAAGGGTACCAATTTCACCAACATAAACGAAATTCAATTTTTACCTTGATCAATAGAACCTGGAACTTGTGAAAGCCTTTTATATTAAGAGCTTTGTGAACATACTTCAGTTGAGAGTTGAACGAAATTCAATTTTTACCTTGATCAATAGAACCTGGAACTTGTGAAAGCCTTTTATATTAAGAGCTTTGTGTTAATCTTTTTGTCATCTAATTTTCTAAAATACAATTGCAATACTCCATAACTATCTCAATATATAAATAGTTGTATTCATTTTATAGCTGTGAATTGCTTAAATTTGGAAAGAATGTGAAAATGATTTTTGAAAAGATATTAAGTTTATGAAATCATGTTTTGAAAATGTGCCATTTTGGGACAAGTTGCAAAATGCATGATTATGTGGGTTTATAATGGTCCATTCTATTATGTCAAGTGCACTTTGACTTTATTAAAGGCTTCTTTCGCCTGCTTGTTAGTGACATGGAGTTCCTTCATGGAATCCCTCATATTTACAACTTCGCAAGACCATTATGTGGGATTGTGATAGTACGTTCTATTAACAACTACACAAAACCATTATGTGGGACTCTGTTAGTACATTCAATTTACGGATATAACCAAACCATCTCTGATGTGATTATGTGTTTAGAATGTGTTGACAAGTTTGATGAATGCATGACTTAGGTTGTTTATAAATTGCTTGATAACGTGAGAATTTGGGAACTATGTGTTTTATTAATTTTGATTCAAAGTTTCGATTATAAACTTGTTACTCACGAGTTTCTAAGCTCACCTCCATTCTCCTTGATGAGCAAGAGATCGAGCAGTCAAGAGTCGAGACATCACTCCGATTATGTATATTTTTGTATTTTTACGCTAGCTTTTGTAAACACGAGGCTTTAGTCGCATTTTAAGTATCTTGTATAATTTGGATTTTGCGAAACGATATATTGTAGCTTGAAATGCCCATTAAAGCTTTGTAAACTTTTATTTTTTGAGGTTAATAAAATTTAGTTATGTTTGTGCATGAATTTCCCAGGTTTCACAGTTCAATTTCAAGCATTTTCGTAGAAAGTTTCTTGGCATAATGTTTGTGTATATTTTGGTTTGAGGGGTTAAGGGATGTGCGAATTGCGTGTGCAAAAAGTTTAGTATTGATTGTTGGGGTTGATTATGACTTTTAAAGGTTTCACTGCAGCAAAGCCAAAATTTGGCCGCGGCGAACCTTTCTTGAAGAGTATTTTGAGGGATTTTTGGCAATTTCGCTACAGTAAAGAACTAACTTTCGTCATGACGTACTTTTCCCAAGAGGAATTTCGACTTGATTTTGTATCTTTGCCCTAGCATATCTTTCTCGTTGGGTGTTCGGGTCTGCTATAGGGGAAATTCGCGGTGGTAAAGCTAATCGCTCATCGTGGCGTATTTTTCGAGAAGGGTCCTCTCACTCGACATTGACACTTTGCCGCGACGAATTTTTCTCGAAGGAAACGGGGATATTTTCTTCGATGTTCGCCGTAGTGAGCATTTATTTCACTGCGACGAACCCGTCATGCTGCTTGTGAATTTTTTCTTTATTTTCTTGAAAGCCTTCCACTTTTCCCTTACATGATGTTCGCCCGACAGTGCTCACGTACTATGACTCTTGATAGTTGGACTCCGAAAATGAGGTCCAAAAGTTTTGTAGCTATACAAGTGAAAATAAACCTATATCATGAAATTAACTCAGGAATTAAGCAATTATTGGTTGATGGATGAACTTACTATTGTTTTTATTTTAAGATTTGTTTTAAAGAAGAGAAAAATATGTTCAACTATTATTAGACCAAAAATAAAATCCACCTTACTAAAACACTATAAATATATGTTATTAATAAATTGTGTTTACATACTACATGAAGGCAACAAAATGATCAAAATGGAAACATACCTCATCTTCAGAGCTTTTTTCTTAATCAACTTAGTTGATTTGAATATGTGAATTTTTAATACCTGTAAGAAATTTTATTAGCAATGATATCCTTTCATGTTTTCATTGGTCAGCTAAGAATTGGTGACTAATAAGAGGCCAAAACTAAGAGAACTATAATAACAAAGAAAGACAATAAAAGAATTAGGAAGAAAAACTATAATCCAATACTCCTAAAACAATCCAAAGAAAAATGGGTGTCAGTTACAAGTAGTGAAATAATTAAAAGCAAGCAATTTGCGCTTTGGGCCTTAATCATTGGAATGGATGGAACCCAACGTATTTAATATTAACATGAAAAGGAAAACTGATAACTGTTAAGCAACTAATGGTATACATAATATATCATTGAAACATATTATAACATGTCCAATATATAAAAAGTATATAATTATAGATTAAAAGTATCAATAGGACTTAGCTACCTAAGACTTCACATAGCTCTTTTGTAATATAAACTACTTGGATTGGTCCACTTCTCTTTATAATTACTATTGGTGACAACCAAAATAATACTTAATCTTATTGAGCTTTGTTCAAAAGTTGTCAAATAATGACTTGCAATGTCAGTTGTTGCTAATTCTCCTGTTGGTCTAAGGTGGATGCACTCAACATCAAGAGCCCTATTACATTCTTTTGGGAATAAACAATTAGAATAAGAATAATGATTTATCGTGTACTAGATTATCCATGATATTGATTTGATACACTTTAACTAGTTAGAGGAGTTATTACTAATCATAATTTTAATTCAATCACAATCTTTGTTAATTTACTAGGAAAATTTCAATTATTGCTACAAATTAGGACCAAAATACAAGCTTGAAAACCTAATAAAAGCTTGACTAATATGATAAGCTAGTAAAATATTAGATTCTAGTTCCATAAAATGATTTTAGAGGCATTTACCACTACAAGAAAACCATGAATTAGTGACAGAAAATTACCGACGATAAAAAAATCATTGCAAATTACCAATAGAAGTTCTAATTCAGTTAGTAAAATTGGTTGGAAAAATTTTGTTTAGCGATGGTAGCAATATCTGTAGCTAAATACAGAGGGAAATGAATTTACGATGGAATTTAGTGACGGTATCAAATGCTCGTCGGTAAATAAGAAAAATTGTTAGTGGAATAATAATTTTTCAGTTTGTCGATGGAATTTTCTGTTGGTAAAGTCTGTCGGTAAAATCTCAAGGTATGCATCGTTGTCTGCTTCTGCTTGAACGTTTTTAAGTTAAATAAAACAACTTTGATTTGTTATACTTTAAACAACCCCCCTTCCCCCACCTGTACTGATCGTCCTTCTTTTTCCTCCAAATCTGCTACTGCATCATCCCCTTCTTGGTCGAGAACTACTACATCTCCACCGTCCTCTGTGGCATCTCCAGTTTGAAGCAAATCACTTGTTAATATAGAAATCTGATATAAAATGTAAACTACACAAGAAGGGGGGTTGAATTATGTAATCTTTTTGAAAATATTAATCTTTTAAGACTTCTTGAATTTCTTTACAAAATTCAAATGATCACTAAAACACTTTGCTAAAGATGATAAGCAATGCAATCGCAAGTAATATTATTTACTCGTCTAACACAAGAAAATTAATGATAAGGGTTAGAGAATAGATACTACAATTTTATACTGGTTTACCCCATACCTTGAGCTACATCCAGTCCTTATAGTTTTTCTCAAATTTCACTATACTCTTTCAACTTTACAAGTATTCTTTCACACGCAGAGCCTCTTCAGGTTTCTCTCATTAAGTATTCTTTATGAGTTGTATTAGCCTCTCCAGGCTCTAGCCTTTCTTTCTCTCTCTAAAAAAAGTATTTTTGAGTTTTCATGTTATAGATGTGTTTGCTTACTTCTTTTGCACTCTGATTACAGAATTTTTGCTAATACTAGAAACTTTCACGAGTAATTCTCTATCTGTTTCTTTGTATGTATTCGTATGTAGTTTTCGACTCGAACTAATATTTATACCCTAAGTCTCCAACCGTTTTCTTGGTAACTGCTTCTTGAATCTTCTAGAAATAGTTATTAGTTGAGTCCTGTACTAACTCCAGCTAATTAACTGACTGACATTCTAGCATATCTTCCTTTTGTATCATCTGGAATAATTTTTCTTCTATTACTATAATTCGTCTGTTATTTCGCTTAATCTTATACTGCGCTTCGTTTTATGTTGCATTGCTTCGTCTTATGCTACGTCGCTTTGTCTTATATTATGTTGCTTTGTCTTATGTTGCGTCTTATGTTGCGCTTCGTCTTATGTTTCGATTTTGTCTTATGTTGCATTTAATCTTTTGTTGAGACTTTGTCTTATGTTGCGTTTCGTCTTATGTTGCCTAAGTGTTACTTGTATTTATCTGCACACTTAACAAACTCATCAAAATAGTTCATACAATCCTAAGATTAATATTATTTGATTGTCATCAAAATTAATAGAAGTGAAGTCCTCTTGACTTAACAATCTCCCCTTTTTTTTATGATAACAAATAATGATAATTTTAGAAGGTAAAATGAACTTTATAGACGAATATTATTTAGACGAATAACAAACCAAAGAAAAATATAAGAAAAGAATTGCATAATAGACATATACAATGCTTTCTATCTATTATTCTTGTTCTCCTCTTGTTCTCCTCTATATCTCCTTCTCCTTCTCCCACTATTTGTTATCAATCAAAAAGTTTCTCATTGTAGACACTTTAGAACTTCAGAAAACATACATTGCATGGCAATGCGGATCGTCTTGAGCTCTTGTTCAATAACAACTCGTAGTAGTGCTACTTCCTTATGAAGATCACCCATTGAGTCAGCGAGTTCATCTACCTTAGAATGAACTTCCTCAATTTCTTTTGCTAATGCTTTATGAGCTTAGCTCTGACTTTGACTTGCTTCAGTCCAATTTATGAAATGTTTCAAGAACTCTGGATTAACAGTAGGATCTTGATGTATTTCACTAAGTGGATTAAGATTTTCAACAGTAGATGGTTTTGAAGGTAAAACATCTAACTCTATAATTTTGATAGAGGGTAGACTGAAGGGTTGTTTTCCTTTTGGGAGATTAAGATCATCAAGTCTAGGCAGTTTTAGAATTAGTTGCCCAAGAAAATGTAACACATCCTTGACTAAAGGTATAAAATCTAAATGTCTGAAATGCATGACCAAATGCATAAAGGTTTCTAAATTGAAATCGATACCTTCAACTATGATATTTCTATATTGTCCTTCTTGCACTTTCCTAACTACCATGAAATTTCCATTTGTAATTGAAACTCCAAATTTACTTCCTGATGTTTTTGAAATACGGTGTGAAATGTAGATACCTCCAGGTTGAGCTGCATTGCATGCAACATCTATGTTCTTCACAGCTACTTGATTTTGTTCTTCTGTTAGATCATCTTATTTCCCTCATGAAACATCTTATTTTTTCCTTTTTCTTCACTTCTCACAAGGGTTGAGCATATTGGTTGTACATCTGGCATAATTTTTATCAAAGTTCTACTTGTAATTGGATATATTGTATACAGATCCTTTGACCTTCTCATCTCGTTAAAATACCATATAATCTTCATTCTTTATGACTTAGAAGATGTATCGTTTGATCATTAATCGATATAGGTTCGACTAATACCTTGACTGACTTTTTCAAAGGTTCTTTGATAATAATTGAGCTTCTGCTTCGAACAGGTACTGATTCTTCTATAATCTTCATTCTCAAATCCTTTTTATTGAATGGTTGAGCAGGATTATAAGATTCCAATTGATGTTCAACTGTTTTTGCCTTCTGTTGAACCTCAGATGAAGAAACCTTCTTCTGACTAGGCTTAACTTTCTTTTGTTCTTCTGCCGGTTTAGAAGAAAGTTGTTGTTGAGACTTCTTCCTCTCAAATACTAACTTTCTTTTAATTTTAGTCTCTCCAGATGATTTTGCTGATTGACTTTGCAAAATAGAGACAATTGATTTGGTAGGCTGCTGTCTTTTCTCTTACCTTTCGGAATTTTCATCATGAATCAGAGATGTCCTCTTCTTCTATTCTTGTTGTCATAAGGTCAATAGTCTTAGTGGCCTTCTTGACTGTTTGGATTTTTTTGATTAAAGCATCTTCGCCTTTCTCTTCAATGACACTTTTTGTGATGATTGTTGAACTCGACTTTCCTTTTTCTGTAGAATCGTCTTATGTTTTATTGATACATCTGACGATTTTTCAGTCTTTTCTTCTACAAATGTTCTTCCTGTCGAACAAGGTTTTGTTGTTCTTACAATCATACCATGTTCACTTCTACCTCGTCTTACTATGAGCTGCCACTCAGACCTTGCTTTGGAAGTAAAACTTCTATTTCTTCACTTCATCAACCTTTATCCCCATTCTGTGAATAGTTGTAGCATTAATAACACTTTTCACATCCATTTTTACCTTGTTACCTGTGTCGAGAAAGATTCCTTATTCTCTAAAAATCCTTGTCAATAGCATTCCATACAGTAAAGAGCTAGAATCAACCTTTGCCTTTGTGCTTCAAAATCAAGTACGGAAGATTAATGGGTTGGTGATTTAGTAGGTGATACAGACAATGTTCATCATTCATTGTCATAAGGCCCTTCAAGCATACTCTTAGTAGAATACAGTGAAGAAGCAGCGAATGAAGAACCCTAGCCTTCGGAACAAGAGTTATCACCCTTTTAACTTCAGGATCACTACTTCCATAGAGTTGTCGATTAATGTGCATTCTATTTACATGCCTTTGAGTAATCCATTTTGTATTATTAAACAACTTTATTCCAATACTAGGACACACACTGACTCTTTCGATAGTATCTTCTATCACAATAACTGACAACCCATCTATTACTGATACTAAGGTATTATCTACCACCTTTGCATTCTTCCAAAATTCATATATCTCATTCAACTAGACACTTTCACAAACCTTAAAGAAGTTTTTCCAGCCAAGTGCTTCAATCTCTGGTTTAATGTCCATCTGATTTTCTTTTAATGAGATGAAATCAACATGTCTTCCATAGATAAGTGGTTGCTCCATTTATGATCTGTAACAAATAAAATCTAAACAAACAAAAGTATTTCGTTTAAAGTAGTGATGTTAGTTTCTAAAAATAAGAGTATAAGATTAAATGAACTTGAAGCTTATAACATAGTATACATCGTCTTGGTTGAGAGCACTAAGCAAGTTGGTTTCAAAGTATTGCAAGAAAATTCTAGAGTAGAAGATATTTTAGAATCTTGAGAAGATCTCCTTCTTATACTTACTCTTGAAAAGTTATGGTTCCTAACTTATCGTTACTATTTACTCAAAAACTTACGAATTTTTATCTTCGTCTTGTATGAATCGTCTAGGTCATGACGTGATAGACGAATGGTCATTTAGCATTACCATATTCAAGTTCCATATGAATTTCTTGAATCTATCTTCGCACAAGGGTTTAGTGAAGATATCTGCCCATTACTGATTCGTCTCAACAAATTGTAGACTAATGATTCCTCTCTGTACATAGTCTTGTATAAAATGATGTCTAACTTCAATATGTTTTGCCCTTGAGTGTTATATTGGATTTTTTGATAGATTGATAGCACTTATGTTGTCAAAAAAAATTGGAATTTGATCTTCATGTATGGAGTAATATTCCAACTGATGCGTAATCCATAATATCTATGAACAACAACTTGCAGCTTACATATATTTAGCTTATGCAGTAGATAGAACAATTGAACTTTGCCTCTTGCTTGACCATGAAATTAGGTTATGACTAAGAAAGTGACAACCTCCACTAGTTCTCTTTCTATCAATTCTATCTCCAACATAATCAGCCTTTTAATGTTGGACCCCACACCCCACACCCCAATTTTAAGGGATGTGGGAATTGCGTGTGCAAAAAGTTTAGTATTGATTGTTGGGGCTGATTATGACTTTTAAAGGTTTCACTGCGGCAAAGCCAAAATTTGGCCGCGACGAACCTTTCTTGAAGAGTATTTTGAGGGATTTTTGGCAATTTCGCTACAGTAAAGAACTAACTTTCGTCATGACGTACTTTTCCCAAGAGGAATTTCGACTTGATTTTGTATCTTTGCCCTAGCATATCTTTCTCGTTGGGTGTTCGGGTCTGCTATAGGGGAAATTCGCCGCGGTGAAGCTAAGCATTCATCGTGGCGTATTTTTCGAGAAGGGTCCTCTCACTCGACATTGACACTTTGCCGCGACGAATTTTTCTTGAAGGAAACGGGGATATTTTCTTCGATGCTCGCCGTAGTGAGCATTTATTTCACCGCGACGAACCCGTCATGCTGCTTGTGAAATTTTTCTTTATTTTTTTGAAAGCCTTCCACTTTCCCCGTACATGATCTTCGCCCGACAGTGCTCACGTACTATGACTCTTGATAGTTGGACTCCGAAAACGGGGTCCAAAAGTTTTGTAGCTATACAAGTGAAAATAAACCTATATCATGAAATTAACTCAGGAATTAAGCAATTATTGGTTGATTGATCAACTTACTATTGTTTTTATTTTAAGATTTGTTTTAAAGAAGAGAAAAATATGTTCAACTATTATTAGACCAAAAATAAAATCCACCTTACTAAAACACTATAAATATATGTTATTAATAAATTGTGTTTACATACTACATGAAGGCAACAAAATGATCAAAATGGAAACATACCTCATCTTCAGAGCTTTTGTCTTAATCAACTTAGTTGATTTGAATATGTGAATTTTTAATACCTGTAAGAAATTTTATTAGCAATGATATCCTTTCATGTTTTCATTGGTCAGCTAAGAATTGGTGACTAATAAGAGGCCAAAACTAAGAGAACTATAATAACAAAGAAAGACAATAAAAGAATTAGGAAGAAAAACTATAATCCAATAATCCTAAAACAATCCAAAGAAAAATGGGTGTCAGTTACAAGTAGTGAAATAATTAAAAGCAAGCAATTTGCGCTTTGGGCCTTAATCATTGGAATGGATGGAACTCAACATATTTAATATTAACATGAAAAGGAAAACTGATAACTGTTAAGCAACTAATGGTATACATAATATATCATTGAAACATATTATAACATGTCCAATATATAAAAAGGATATAATTATAGATTAAAAGTATCAATAGGACTTAACTACCTAAGACTTCACATAGCTCTTTTGTAATGTAAACTACTTGGATTGGTCCACTTCTCTTTATAATTACTATTGGTGACAACCAAAATAATACTTAATCTTATTGAGCTTTGTTCAAAAGTTGTCAAATAATGACTTGCAATGTCAGTTGTTGCTAATTCTCCTGTTGGTCTAAGGTGGATGCACTCAACATCAAGATCCCTATTACATTCTTTTGGGAATAAACAATTAGAATAAGAATAATGATTTATCGTGTACTAGATTATCCATGATATTGATTTGATACACTTTAACTAGTTAGAGGAGTTATTACTAATCATAATTTTAATTCAATCACAATCTTTGTTAATTTACTAGGAAAATTTCAATTATTGCTACAAATTAGGACCAAAATACAAGCTTGAAAACCTAATAAAAGCTTGACTAATATGATAAGCGAGTAAAATATTAGATTCTAGTGCCACAAAATGATTTTATAGGCATTTACCACTACAAGAAAACCATGAATTAGTGACAGAAAATTACCGACGATAAAAAAATCATTGCAAATTACCAATAGAAGTTCTAATTCTGTTAGTAAAATTGGTTGGAAAAATTTTGTTTAGCGATGGTAGCAATATCTGTAGCTAAATACAGAGGGAAATGAATTTACAATGGAATTTAGTGACGGTATCAAATGCTCGTCAGTAAATAAGAAAAATTGTTAGTGGAATAATAACTTTTTCAGTTTGTCGATGGAATTTTCTGTTGGTAAAGTCTGTCGGTAAAATCTCAAGGTATGCATCGTTGTCTGCTTCTGCTAGAACGTTTTAAAGTTAAATAAAACAACTTCGATTTGTTATACTTAAAACAACCCCCTTCCCCCCACCTGTACTGATCGCCCTTCTTTTTCCTCCAAATCTGTTACTGCATCGTCTCCTTCTTGGTCGAGAACTGCTACATCTCCACCG
This sequence comes from Erythroxylum novogranatense, assembly GCA_029891385.1. Classification (NCBI taxonomy): domain Eukaryota; kingdom Viridiplantae; phylum Streptophyta; class Magnoliopsida; order Malpighiales; family Erythroxylaceae; genus Erythroxylum; species Erythroxylum novogranatense. The sequence goes on along the minus strand of CM057226.1, from coordinate 49,507,819 downwards.
TCCTCTGTGGCATCTCCAGTTTGAAGCAAATCACTTGTTAATATAGAAATCTGATATAAAATGTAAACTACACATGAAGGGGGGTTGAATTATGTAATCTTTTTGAAAATATTAATCTTTTGAGACTTCTTGAATTTCTTTACAAAATTCAAATGATCACTAAAACACTTTGCTAAAGTTGATAAGCAATGCAATCGCAAGTAATATTATTTACTCGTCTAACACAAGAAAATTAATGATAAGGGTTAGAGAATAGACACTACAATTTTATACTGGTTTACCCTAAACCTTGGGCTACATCCAGTCCCTATAGTTTTTCTCAAATTTCACTATACTCTTTCAACTTTACAAATATTCTTTCACACGCAGAGCCTCTTCAGGTTTCTCTCATTAAGTATTCTTTATGAGTTGTATTAGCCTCTCCAGACTCTAGCCTTCCTTTCTCTCTCTAAAAAAAGTATTTTTGAGTTTTCATGTTATAGATGTGTTTTCTTACTTCTTTTGCACTCTGATTACAGAATTTTTGCTAATACTAGAAACTTTCACGAGTAATTCTCTATCTGTTTCTTTGTATGTATTCGTATGTAGTTTTCGACTCGAACTAATATTTATACCCTAAGTCTCCAACTGTTTTCTTGGTAACTGTTTCTTGAATCTTCTAGAAATAGTTATTAGTTGAGTCCTGTACTGACTCCAACTAATTAACTGACTGACATTCTAGCATATCTTCCTTTTGTATCGTCTGGAATAACTTTTCTTCTATTACTATAATTCATCTGTTATTTCGCTTCATCTTATACTGCGCTTCGTTTTATGTTGCATTGCTTCGTCTTATGCTACGTCGCTTCGTCTTATATTACGTTGCTTTGTCTTATGTTGCGTCTTATGTTGCGCTTCGTCTTATGTTTCGATTTTGTCTTATGTTGCATTTAATCTTATGTTGATACTTTGTCTTATGTTGCGTTTCGTCTTATGTTGCCTAAGTGTTACTTGTATTTATCTGCACACTTAACAAACTCATCAAAATAGTTCATACAATCCTAAGATTATTATTATTTGATTGTCATCAAAATTAATAGAAGTGAAGTCCTCTTGACTTAACAATCTCCCCTTTTTTTATGATAACAAATAATGATAATTTTAGAAGGTAAAATGAACTTTATAGACGAATATTATTTAGACGAATAATAAACCAAAGAAAAATATAAGAAAAGAATTGCATAATAGACATATACAATGCTTTCTATCTATTATTCTTGTTCTCCTCTATATCTCTTTCTCCTTCTCCCCCTATTTGTTATCAATCAAAAAGTTTCTCATTGTAGACACTTTAGAACTTCAGAAAACGTACGTTGCATGGCAATGCGGATCGTCTTGAGCTCTTGTTCAATAATAACTCATAGTAGTGCTACTTCCTTATGAAGATCACCCATAGAGTCAGCGAGTTCATCTACCTTAGAATGAACTTCCTCAATTTCTTTTGCTAATGCTTTATGAGCTTACCTCTGACTATGACTTGCTTCAGTCCAATTTATGAAATGTTTCAAGAACTCTGGATTAACAGTAGGATCTTGATGTATTTCACAAAGTGGATTAAGATATTCAACAGTAGATGGTTTTGAAGGTAAAACATCTAACTCTATAATTTTGATAGAGGGTAGACTGAAGGGTTGTTTTCCTTTTGGGAGATTAAGATCATCAAGTCTAGGCAGTTTTAGAATTAGTTGCCCAAGAAAATGTAACACATCCTTGACTAAAGGTATAAAATCTAAATGTCTGAAATGCATGACCAAATGCACAAAGGTTTCTAAATTGAAATCGATACCTTCAACTATGATATTTCTATATTGTCCTTCTTGCACTTTCCTAACTACCATGAAGTTTCCATTTGTAATTGAAACTCCAAATTTACTTCCTGATGCTTTTGAAATACGGTGTGAAATATAGATACCTCTAGGTTGAGCTGCATTGCATGCAGCATCTATGTTCTTCATAGCTACTTGATTTTGTTATTCTGTAAGATCATCTTTATTTCCCTCATGAAACATCTTATTTTTTCCTTTTTCTTCACTTCTCACAAGGGTTGAGCATATTGGTTGTACATCTGGCATAATTTTTATCAAAGTTCTACTTGTAATTGGATATATTGTATACTGATCCTTTGACCTTCTCATCTCGTTAAAATACCATATAATCTTCATTCTTTATGGCTTAGAAGATGTATCGTTTGATCATTAATCGATATAGGTTCGACTAATACCTTGACTGACTTTTTCAAAGGTTCTTTGATAATAATTGAGCTTCTGCTTCGAACAGGTACTGATTCTTCTATAATCTTCATTCTCAAATCCTTTTTATTGAATGGTTGAGCAGGATTATAAGATTCCAATTGATGTTCAACTGTTTTTGCCTTCTGTTGAACCTCAGATGAAGAAACCTTCTTCTGACTAGGCCTAACTTTCTTTTGTTCTTCTGCCGGTTTAGAAGAAAGTTGTTGTTGAGACTTCTTCCTCTCAAATACTAACTTTCTTTTAATTTTAGTCTCTCCAGATGATTTTGCTGATTGACTTAGCAAAATAGAGACAATTGATTTGGTAGGCTGCTGTCTTTTCTCTTACCTTTCGGAATTTTCATCACGAATCAGAGATGTCCTCTTCTTCTATTCTTGTTGTCATAAGGTCAACGGTCTTGGTGGCCTTCTTGACTGTTTGGATTTTTTTGATTAAAGCATCTTCACCTTTCTCTTCAATGACACTTTTTTTGATGATTGTTGAACTCGGCTTTCCTTTTTCTGTAGAATCGTCTTATGTTTTAATGATACATCAGACGATTTTTCAGTCTTTTCTTCTACAGATGTTCTTCCTGTCGAACAAGGTTTTGTTGTTCTTACAATCATACCATGTTCACTTCTACCTCGTCTTACTATGAGCTCCCCCTCAGACCTTGCTTTGGAAGTAAAACTTCTATTTCTTCTCTTCATCAACCTTTATCCCCATTCTGTGAATAGTTGTAGCATTAATAACACTTTTCACATCCATTTTTACCTTGTTACCTCTGTCGAGAAAGATTCCTTATTCTCTAAAAATCCTTGTCAATAGCATTTCATACAGTAAAGAGCTAGAATCAACCTTTGCCTTCATCATGTGCTTCAAAATCAAGTACAGAAGATTAATGGGTTGGTGATTTAGTAGGTGATACAGACAATGTTCATCATTCATTGTCATAAGGCCCTTCGAGCCTACTCTTAGTAGAATACAGTGAAGAAGCAGCGAATGAAGAACCCTAGCCTTCGGAATAAGAGTTACCACCCTTTTAACTTCAGGATCACTACTTCCATAGAGTTGTCGATTAATGTGCATTCTATTTACATGCCTTTGAGTAATCCATTTTGTATTGTTAAACAACTTTATTCCAATACTAGGACACACACTGACCCTTTCGATAGTATCTTCTATCACAATAACTGACAACCCATCTATCAATGATACTAAGGTATCATCTACCACCTTTGCATTCTTCCAAAATTCATATATCTCATTCAACTAGACACTTTCACAAACCTTAAAGAAGTTTTTCCAGCCAAGTGCTTCAATCTCTGGTTCAATGTCCATCTGATTTTCTTTGAATGAGATGAAATCAACATGTCTTCCATAGATAAGTGGTTGCTCCTTTTATGATCTGTAACAAATAAAATCTAAACAAACAAAAGTATTTCGTTTAAAGTAGCGATGTTAGTTTCTAAAAATAAGAATATAAGATTAAATGAACTTGAAGCTTATAACATAGTATACATCGTCTTGGTTGAGAGCACTAAGCAAGTCGGTTTCAAAGTATTGCAAGAAAATTCTAGAGTAGAAGATATTTTAGAATCTTGAGAAGATCTCCTTCTTATACTTACTCTTGAAAAGTTATGGTTCCTAATTTATCGTTACTATTTACTTGAAAACTTACGAATTTTTATCTTCTTCTTGTATGAATCATCTAGGTCATGACGTGATAGACGAATGGTCATTCAGCATTACCATATTCAAGTTCCATCTGAATTTCTTGAATCTATCTTTACACAAGGGTTTTGTGAAGATATCTGCCCATTGTTGATTCATCTCAACAAATTGTAGACTAATGATTCCTCTCTGTACATAGTCTTGTATAAAATGATGTCTAACTTCAATATGTTTTGCCCTTGAGTGTTATATTGGATTTTTTGATAGATTGATAGCACTTATGTTTTAAAAAAAAATGGAATTTGATCTTCACGTATGGAGTAATATTCCAACTGATGCATTGTTGGACCCCGTTGTCGGAGCCCAACATCGGACATAAGAGCGTGGCGTGAAACGTGCTAATGATACATTTAAGGAAAAAGACCCGCGGAAGATTAATGGGCCTGCTGGAAAACAAACTTGAAACCTGCTTTCATGTGATTTAATAAACAAGGCTAAACAGATCAATTAAACAATTGAGGAAGGATACCATCGAAAGTTCAATGGACCCATCGTGAACAAACTCAAAACTTACTTTCATGCTTTAAAACAAACATATCCATAAGTCGTTATAAAAAAGATGAGTTTTACTAAAGCTTTAAGAACATCTCAAACCAAATTACAACTTTGTGTTCAAGAGTCAAAAATACAAAATACTCTTGAACCAATAATACTTGAAATGTAACTAAAGCTTAAAAGTAAACATGACAAAATGGAGTGTCATTGCATCGGTGACTCACTCGATCTCTTGCTCGTCACCTGAATGGGGGAGATTAGAGGGGGTGAGCTATAAAGCTCCTGGGAACATATTTATAATATAACAATAAGCGAAAGTAATCAAAAATTAACTCATTGTCGTGATACTTGTTGAAATCATAGTCATTGAGCATGTATGATTCATAGATTGAAAATGCTTGATTCTTAACCAATTCATGATGCATGACACATAACAAATCATAACACATAACATAACAGGATGGTTTGGGTTGTCCCTGGTTCATGACGTACTACATATGCCATCGAAATGTTAATGTGTAGACGTAGTTTCGTGAGGGAATCCTTGTGAGAAACCCTGTGCCACAGTCGAACAGGCGGGAGAAGCCTTTTCGTGAATCAATGTGCACTTGACTATTCGTGAGGGACACCGCAAACCCACATAAGTATGCATGATTCATGTTCTTGTAAACTTGTTAGCCAAACTGACACTTGCTTGTAAACTTGCTTGTAATCTTGCTTGTCATATATTCGTAAAACATGATTTCATGTACTTGTATTTGTGAAAGGAGAACACCCCTTTGTAAAAATCTTGGTAATGATCATGAATGCAAATCACATAGGAGAATATAATCATTCATAATAATATGTAATGCAATCGTGGATGATGCAATTCAAATGCATTAATTCTTTCTTGATTTGTACTAAACAATGAGTGACTTATTTACTTTATTATAAACATGAACCCACCTGATTTCCTTGCTTGTTCTTGCTTAAGAATGAGTTTCCTCTTGAGCCTCTTGCCTCACTTGATCTCCTAAAATAAGAACCAAAATCCCATTCAATAACTCATACTGAAACAATAGTTCCATTCCTAACTTCCATCCAAAATTTCATATTCTTAGAAACTGATTCAGAACTTCATCACTACACAAGACTTGTAGATCTATGCCTCTAGTTTACAACGCCTCAAAAATCACCTCAAAAGGACTTCTGTAGCAAAAGATATGCTCAAAACACGAAAAATCAACTTTGCTGGAAAACTGGCCTCGCCGCGACGAGGCTCACTCGTTGCGACGAGTGGCCTGGCACGTCACGGCGTGCGGCCCTCTATCGCATGTAGCGGCGTGCGGCTCAGCACGTCGCGACGTGTGGCCTTTTGGACGCCGCGGCGTGCGGCCTTACACACGTCGCGATGTGCGGACGGGAGAGACGACTCCCGAACCCAGATTCTGCCATTTTTCTACCTTAAAACTTTCCCTTTCTCAACTACAACACTTGTAACTCTTGAATCAAGCTCTATACTTCCATTTTAAACTCATTCTAACACAAAATCACCAACAAACACAACAACTCATGCAAATCTACAAATCTTTCCCATAAACCCTAACTCCATCGATTTCTACTCATTCCAAGCAAAACTAGGGTTTAATTCAACCTAAACAAGAGTAGAAGAGTATAACTTACCTTAAGAATGCTTGAAATCTGTCGAAAATCCTCAAACCTAAGCTTTCTCTTTTTCTCCCTCTTCTTCCTCTCCTACGATGCTCTTCTCTTCTTCTTTTCTCTTCTTTCTATTTTCCCTTTCTTTTCTTTTCCTCTTTTCCTTTAACTCCTTAAACCTAAATGAAGACACAAAGACTCAAATGCCCTCCTTTGCTTAGCCTTAAACATCATAACTCAAGTTCCTTGACCATTTAGCCCTTAAACATTTTTACTATTTCATAAACACTTATTCCACACTAATCTCAAATAAATCCAAAAATTCCATTAATTTTTCCAATTAATCAAAACTATACCATAAATAACACAATCAAATTAATTCATGCTTAATAACATCAAGAAAACAAAATTTGGGGCCCAACTTTTTTCCCCCTCTTAAAAGAAATTTCATCCTCGAAATTTACCTGAATCATCGAAAAGACTTAGATACTTCTCCTTCATGGCGTCCCTAGGCTCCCACGTGGCTTCTTCCACTGAATGATTCCTCCACAGAACCTTAACTAGCTGAACTGTCTTATTCCTGAGGACCTTCTCCTTGGTGTCCAAGATCTCTACTGGAATTTCCTCATAACTCAAGTCGTCTCTTAACTGAACCTCTGAAACCTGAATAACATGAGAAGGATCTGATCTGTACCTCCTCAACATGAAAACATGAAAGACATCATGAATCTGAGATAACTCTGGCGGCAACGTCAACCTGTAAGCTAGAGGTCCGATCCTCTCAAGAATCTCATAAGGACCTACATATCTTGGACTCAACTTGCCTTTCTTGCCAAACCTCATTACTCCCTTCCAAGGAGACGTCTTGAGAAACACCTTCTCACCGACTTCATACTCCATCTCCTTCCGATGAGCATCAGTGTAACTCTTCATCCTATCCTGGGCTGCCTTAAGCCGCTGCTTAACTAGATTGACTTTATCAACAGTCATCTGGATCAATTCTGGTCCTACCAGTTTCTTCTCTCCTTCTTCATCCCAACATATCGGAGTTCTACACCTCCTTCCATATAAAGCTTCATGTGGAGCCATCTGAATGCTCGAATGGTACGAATTATTATAAGCGAATTCGACCAATGACAAATGCTCATCCCAAGCTCCCTTGAAATCCATCACACATGCCCTGAGCATTGCCTCAAGTGTCCGAATGGTCCTCTCAGATTGACCATCTGTCTGAGGGTGAAATGTCGTACTAAAATGCAGCTTAGTACCTAAAGCTTCCTGCAAGCTTCCCCAAAATCTCGATGTGAACCGAGGATCCCTGTCAGACACTATAGAATCTGGAATCCCATGCAACCTCACTACCTCATCAATGTACTTCTTGGCTAGCACATGCAACGAATCAGTCTGCTTGATTGCTAGAAAATGGGTTGACTTCATCAACTGATCCACATTAACCCATATAGCATCATGCTTCCTACTAGTCTTAAGCAAACCCATCAGAAAATCCATGGTTATTCTTTGCCACTTCCACTCAGGAATGGACAATGTTCTTAACTTGCCTGAAGGCGCCTGGTGTTCAGCCTTAACTTGCTGACACACGAGACACTTATTGACATATTCTGCTACATCCCTCTTCATGTCCTTCCACCAAAAATGCTCTCTCAAATCTCTGTACATCCTGGTGCTACCTGGGTGCATGGCATAAGGCGCATTGTGTGCCTCATCCAAAATCTCATCCTTAACCTCCTTGCTATCTGGAATACAAAGTCTGTCCCCCATTGTCATGAGTCCATCTTCTATCACTACTACCTCAGAAATCTTACCATTCTGAATTTCCTTCCTAAGCTCGCTCAACTCTGCATCCTGTGCCTGCAACTCCTTAACCTTCTCCCTGAGTATAGGCCTTACTCTGAAATTTGCTAGGAGGCAGTTTGGTTCCTCCTGCTTCAAGCTTATCTTAAGCTTGGCCATCTCTTCCAATAAAGGAAGATAAACTGCCTGAACATGAGCAATAGAAGACTTCTTGCTCAAAGCATCCGCCACTACATTTTCTTTGCCTGGATGGTACTCAATCAACAAATCATAGTCCTTAAGTAACTCAATCCATCTTCTCTGCCTTAAATTTAATTCCTTCTGGCTCAGTAAGTACTTGAGACTTTTGTGATCTGTAAAGATCCTTGTCTGAACTCCATATAGATAATGCCTCCAAATCTTTAAGGCAAAGATCACTGCTGCCAACTCCAAATCATGAGTCGGATAATTCAACTCATACTGCTTCAGTTGCCTTAAAGCATAAGCTATCACCCTATTTCCTTGCATCAATACACAACCTAAACCCTTCCTTGAGACATCACTGTACACTATACAACCGTCATCACCAGAAGGTAAAATCAGCACTGGCGCACTTGTCAACCTGTGCTTGAGCTCCTCAAAGCTCTTCTGGCATTCATCAGTCTAGATGAACTTCTGACTCTTCCTCAATAGCTTGGTCATTGGAGCAGCTATCATGGAGAATCCTTCTACAAACCTCTTGTAGTAACCTGCCAGACCCAGAAAACTTCTCACCTCTGTCACTGTCTTGGGTGCATGCCAACTCACTACTGCTTCAACTTTCCTCGGATCAACATGTACACCATCCTGCGAAATCACATGTCCAAGGAAAGTCACCTCATGAAGCCAAAACTCACACTTGCTGAACTTGGCATAAAGCTCTCTCTCCCTGAGAGTCCGCAATACAATCCTGAGATGCTCCTCATGTTCTTCTTCATTCTTAGAATACACCAGAATGTCATCTATAAACACTATGACAAACTGATCCAGAAACTCCTTGAAGACCCTATTCATGAGATCCATGAAAGCAGCTGGAGCATTGGTCAAGCCGAATGGCATAACCAAAAACTCATAATGCCCATAACAGGTCCTGAATGCTGTCTTGCTTACATCAGCCTCCTTGATTCTGAGCTGATGATAGCCTGACCTGAGATCAATCTTGGAGAAAACCCTAGCTCCCTGCAGCTGGTCAAACAGATCATCTATCCGTGGCAACGGATACTTGTTCTTAATTGTCACCTTGTTGAGTCTCCGATAGTCAATGCACATCCGCCATGATCCATCCTTCTTCTTAACAAACAGAACCGGTGCTCCCAAAGGAGACGAACTCGGCCTGACATATCCCTTCTCTAACAGTTCCTCCAACTATTCCTTAAGCTCCCTCAACTCAGCTGGAGCTATCCTGTATGGCAGTATCGAAATAGGCGCGGTTCCGGGAATCAAGTCAATGGTAAACTCGATTTCCCTCACCGACGACAAACCTGGTAACTCATCTGGGAACACATCTGGGAATTCCCTCACAATCGGGAAATCCTCTAACTTCCCTTCATGCACATCGGCATCCACAACATGCGCCAAGAAAGCTTCACATCCCTGGCCCATCATCCTTTCAGCCAGCATAGCTGAAATCAATCTTGGTGATGGTGTCTTCCTATCCCCTCTGAAGATCACCTTCTCACCATTGCCCAGATCAAACTCTACCTCTTTCTGACCACAATCTAGTTTGGCCAGATACTTCTCTATAGTATCCATTCCTAGGATAACATCTAATCCTCTAAGGTCTAGCGGTAGTAAGTCCACTACCAATCTAGCACCCTCTATGAAGAGCTCACACTGCTCTTACACCTGACTGATCACCACGTTCCTCCCTAGAGGAGTACTAACAACCAAAGGCCTATCCAGAGGCACAGAACTCACACCATGCAATGCTATGCTCGCAGAAACAAAAGAGTGCGTGGAACTAGAATCAATCAAAACAAATACTGCTGAATCAAATAACTGAGCCATACCCGTGACAACTCAGGTGCGGCTGCAGTTTCCTCCCTGGTCATGGAAAACACTCTTGCCAGTGCCTGAACCCTTGACCTTCCAGGAGGAATAGCCTGCCTTGCAGTCCCAGAGCTGCCTACCTCAGTAACTAGTCTTGTTCCCACTGTCTCTGCACGCCTTGGAGCCTGAAACTGCGACCCCTCTTGTCTTGGTGCCTGTGAACAATGCTTGGCTATATGCCCCTTCTCTTCGCATCTGAAACAAACTCCAAGTGACCTGAGGCACTCTCCCTGGTGATGTTTCCCACACTGGTCACATAAGGGATAGTTGAACCAGCTTCTTCCTGCTCTACCGATGCCTCCCACATTAGAGGCTTGTCCTGATACTGCCCTTACCTGCTTGTTCCTGGTAGCCCCACTGCTACCCACTTCACTCTGACTGTGAGAGCTCCTCGTGCTCCTCTCAGGCAATGGAGCACTAGTACCCTTCCGAAAGTTCGCTCCTGTTCTTCCTCTTCTTCAGACGCTTCATTTCGATATTCTCCGACTTCTCAGCCTGGAGAGCAGCATCCACCAACTGCTGGTAGTCACAGAAATTATGGATCAAGACTTTCTCCCTGATCCCCAAGTGAAGACCTCCCTCAAACTTGCGGCACTTGTCTTCCTCTGTTGCCACAATGTTAGCTGCATATCGGAAAGCTGTGAACTTCATTTCATACTCGCCACACTCATGTCCTCTGCATGAGATTCAGAAATTCTCTGGCCTTCTCTTGCACATAGACCCTGGAGAGATACTTCTTTCTGAACACTTCTACAAAATCCCTCCATGTCAACATTGATGGCACAACCTGACTGTGAGGCACTGACTCCCACCAATGCAGTGCGTCACCCTGCAACAAACTGACTGCATAGTCTAACTTGTCCTCATCTGAGCATCTCATCTGAACTAGAACCCTCTCGGTCCTCTTCAACCAGGCTTCAGCCTCTTCTAGATTTGTAGTCCCACTGAAATCCACAGCCCTAAACTTCTGGAGCTTGTCATACTTCCCACTCCTGTCTACTGGAGCTTGCATTGGCATCTGAGATCCCTATCCCATGGCATACGTGAAAGCCTGAGTAAAGGCTTGAAAGAAACTCAGATCCATGGGAGTTCCCTGAGGCATAGGAGGAGGCGGTGGAGGCACTTCATGTTGCAAACTAGGTGCCTCTGAAATCGGAACAGAATGTGCCCCGACATCCTGAGGAATATGGGATTCATCCGTACTCCCCTGACAAGAATGAGACCGAGTCGTAGCTCCTCGAGTTCTCCTTCGAGGTGGCATGTTCACTCTTTGAATAGAAAACCATTGATAACTTTAGTTCAAGTACGCCAATTTTCAAAGTATGCAAAAACAGTTCCAATCGTGTAAAACAATGCAAGTTATTCCTATCAGGAAAACAATGCAAGTTATTTCTTGAAAGTCATGTCATGCAGCCCTAGATCAAAAACTTAGGCGCTCTGATACCACAACATGTTGGACCCCGTTGTCGGAGCCCAACATCGGACATGAGAGCGTGGCATGAAACGTGCTAATGATACATTTAAGGAAAAAGACCCGCGGAAGATTAATGGGCCTGCTGGAAAACAAACTTGAAACCTGCTTTCATGTGATTTAATAAACAAGGCTAAACAGATCAATTAAACAATTGAGGAAGGATACCATCGAAAGTTCAATGGACCCATCGTGAACAAACTCAAAACTTACTTTCATGCTTTAAAACAAACATATCCATAAGTCGTTATAAAAAAGATGAGTTTTACTAAAGCTTTAAGAACATCTCAAACCAAATTACAACTTTGTGTTCAAGAGTCAAAAATACAAAATACTCTTGAACCAATAATACTTGAAATGTAACTAAAGCTTAAAAGTAAACATGACAAAATGGAGTGTCGCTGTACTGGTGACTCACTCGATCTCTTGCTCGTCACCTGAATGGGGGAGATTAGAGGGGGTGAGCTATAAAGCTCGTGGGAACATATTTATAATATAGCAATAAGCGAAAGTAATCAAAAATTAACTCATTGTCGTGATACTTGTTGAAATCATAGTCATTGAGCATGTATGATTCATAGATTGAAAATGCTTGATTCTTAACCAATTCATGATGCATGACACATAACAAATCATAACACATAACATAACATGATGGTTTGGGTTGTCCCTGGTTCGTGACGTACTACACATGCCATCGAAATGTTGATGTGTAGACGTAGTTTCATGAGGGAATCCTTGTGAGAAACCCTGTGCCACAGTCGGGCAGGCGGGAGAAGCCTTTTCGTGAGTCAATGTGCACTTGACTATTCGTGAGGGACATCGTAAACCGACATAAGTATGGATGATTCATGTTCTTGTAAAGTTGTTTGCCAAACTGGCACTTGCTTGTAAACTTGCTTGTAATCTTGCTTGTCATATATTCGTAAAACATGATTTCATATAATTGTATTCGTGAAAGGAGAACACCCCTTTGTAAAAATCTTGGTAATGATCATGAATGCACATCACATAGGAGAATATAATCATTCATAATAATATGTAATGCAATCGTGGATGATGCAATTCAAATGCATTAATTCTTTCTTGATTTGTACTAAACAATGAGTGACTTATTTACTTTATTATAAACATGAACCCACCTGATTTCCTTGCTTGTTCTTGCTTAAGAATGAGTTTCCTCTTGAGCCTCTTGCCTCACTTGATCTCCTAAAATAAGAACCAAAATCCCATTCAATAACTCATACTGAAACAATAGTTCCATTCCTAACTTCCATCCAAAATTTCATATTCTTAGAAACTGATTCAGAACTTCATCACTTCACAAGACTTGTAGATCTATGCCTCTAGTTTACAACGCCTCAAAAATCACCTCAAAAGGACTTCTGTAGCAAAAGATATGCTCAAAACACAAAAAATCAACTTTGTTGGAATCGGCCTCATTGCATGACGAGGCTCGCTCGTCATGACGAAGCGGCGGCACGCCGCCATGCAAGCGTGGCCCGGCACGTCGCGGCGTGCGACCCTCTATCGTACGTCGAGGCATGCGGCTCGGCACGTCATGACGTGTGGCCTTCTGCACGCCGCGGCGTGCGGCCTCACGCACGTCGCGACGTGTGGACGGGAGAGACGACTCCCGAACCCAGATTCTGCCATTTTTTTACCTTAAAACTTTCCCTTTCTCAACTACAACACTTGTAACTCTTGAATCAAGCTCTATACTTCCATTTTAAACTCATTCTAACACAAAATCACCAACAAACACAACAACTCATGCAAATCTACAAATCTTTCCCATAAACCCTAACTCCATCGATTTCTACTCATTCCAAGCAAAACTAGGGTTTAATTCAACCTAAACAAGAGTAGAAGAGTATAACTTACCTTAAGAATGCTTGAAATCTGTCGAAAATCCTCAAACCTAAGCTTTCTCTTTTTCTCCCTCTTCTTCCTCTCCTACGATGCTCTTCTCTTCTTTTTTTCTCTTCTTTCTATTTTCCCTTTCTTTTCTTTTCCTCTTTTCCTTTAACTCCTTAAACCTAAATGAAGACACAAAGACTCAAATGCCCTCCTTTGCTTAGCCTTAAACATCATAACTCAAGTTCCTTGACCATTTAGCCCTTAAACATTTTTACTATTTCATAAACACTTATTCCACACTAATCTCAAATAAATCCAAATTTTCCATTAATATTTCCAATTAATCAAAACTATACCGTAAATAACACAATCAAATTAATTCATGTTTAATAACATCAAGAAAACAAAATTTGGGGCCCAACATGCATAATCCATAACATCTATGAACAACAACTTGCAGCTTACATATATTTAGCTTCTGCAGTAGATAGAACAATTGAACTTTGCCTCTTGCTTGACCATGAAATTAGGTTATGACTAAGAAAGTGACAACCTCCACTAGTACTCTTTTTATCAATTCTATCTCCAACATAATCAACCTTTTAATGTTGGACCCCACACCCTAACATAATCAGCCTTTTAATCCAAATTTATGTTGGATGCCGCGATATAACCCACAAACACACGTCGCAGTATAACCTGCAAACACCTACGGGTGGGGTGTGGGGTCCAACATTTAACCTTCTCCATTTTATATTTTACTAACAGTTCTTTAATATATTTCTGTTGATGAATAAAAATATTTTCTTCGGTTTGTTTAATTTGTAAACCAAGAAAGAATTTCAATTTACCCATCATACTTATTACAAATTTACTTTTCATAATATTTTCAAAACTGGAATATAGCTTCTTAGAAGTTGCACCAAAAATAGTATCATCTATATATATCTATCCTATAATGAAATCATTTTTGATACACTTTCTAAACGAAGTCTTATCTACTTGTCCTCTAATAATTTCCTATCAAAAAGAACTTAGACGATCATACCAAGCATGAGGTGTTTGTTTTAATCCATACAAAGCTTTATGAAGTCTATAGACATAATCTGGTTTATCAGCATCTTGAAAACCAGGAGGTCGCTTTACATAAACTTCTTCATCTATAAAACCATTCAAAATGGCACTTTTTACATCCATTTGGAACATTTTTATGTCATGACAAAAAAACATATGCAAGCAAAATTCTAATAACTTCTAATCTAGCTACAGGAGCACAGGTTTCATTATAGTCTATTCCTTCTTGTTGATATAAAACATAAAATATTTTGACTTTTCAAAACATCTAAATCAATCTTATAGAGATTATTTCGTCTCTTGGCAGAAAATAATACAAAGCTGTCCTTGTTTTTGACTACACAAGAATTTTGATTAAAAGATATTTCAAAGCCAAAATCACATAATTGAATTACACTAACTAGTTTATGCTTTAAACATTCAACTAGCAAAACATTATCAATAGAAGCAAATGAATCTTTACCAAATTTGCCGATTCTAATTATTTTGCCTTGCTAGTTGTCTCCAAAAGTTACTGTTCCTCCTTTCTTATCTTGGAAGTCTAGGAATATAGACCTTCTTCTCGTCATGTGTCGCGAGCATCCACTGTCCAAGTACCATTGGTGCTGGCTGCTTTTTCCAATAAGAGAAATCTGTAGTATATATTATATCCTTCTTAGGTACCCATATTTTCTTGGGTCCTTTGGGGTTAGACTTACAATAATTCCTTGAATAATAAGAGTATTGTTTCTTATTCTTTCTGTTAGAAACACCATTCTTATTATAACGAACATTACTATTAGTAAATCCTAAACCAGTCTTATCCTTTGGATGTCTATACTTTCCAATAATCTCATTCATCCTTTTAGTACTATTAATAAATGTTGATAAATCTGCTGAAAGACTATTAATCCTTTGTTTCAGTTGATTAATTTATTCAGATCTACCTATAGTTACTTTCTTTCTCATATCGTTTACTTGTTTTTTAAGATAGATGTTTTCTTTGTCTAACACTTCTGTGTTCTTCAAGCATATTCACCGAGCGGAAGCAGCAGGTCCACCAGCAGCTCCAGTCGCGGTTGACCCATCATTATCTCGCGTCGCGTCCCTCTCGGATCGGGAGCTCGAAGCATACCTATAGTTAGTTCTTGAGCCCCCTTTTGCCAAAGTTTCAACAAATTTCTTTTTCAGAATTCTATATTTCTTCAGTATAGCATGCGAATCTTCTAATAATTCTAAATATGCTTCTTGAAAATCATTAAGAATAGAAGTTACCTCATTGTCGCATTCTTCTTCAGTTACCAAGCATATATTTGCTTGTTTTGATGCTACCGAGTCGGAATCAGATTCAGATGGATCCAACTCTTCCCACGTTGCCATCATGCTCTTTTTATTTTCTTTCATTTTCTTTTTGCACATCCTTCTAATATTTCTTTAAATAAAGGATAATTCATCATCTTTACTTGAATCTTGATCAAACTCACTAGTATCATTATCCTTGATTTCTTTAATCTTTAATGCTTTTATGGATGTGCTTCTACTTTTCTGGTTCTTTTGATTCTTCTGACCAGCCTTTAATGTGATAGACTTATCTCTTCTAGGTTTATCTTTTGCATCAGGCTTTACTTCATGTATCTTCAGTGAACTAAGCAATTCATCTAACTTTAGCTTGCTTAAGTCCTTAACTTCTTGTATTGCTATAACCTTGGGTCTCCATCTTTTAGGTAGAACTCTGAGAATCTTCCTGACATGATCTTGATTATTGTAGATTCTCTAAAGAGCTTTAAGTCCATTAATAATTGTTTGAAATTGTCTAAACATCTGATCAATAGATTCCTCATCTTTCATTTTGAACAACTCATATTGATGAACAAGAATACTGATATTGGACTCTTTCACTTGATTTGTGCCTTTGTGTACAATGGCTAATGTGTCCCACATCTCCTTTGTAGATATGCATCCATGAACCTTATCAAATTCACTTCTGCTTAGGGCACAACTTAGAAAGAACTTGGCCCTTGAATTCAACTGAAATCGAGCTTTTTGATCGACTGACCATCTGTCACGAGAGATGATATTGCCTTCATCATCTATTGTTGTATATGGACCATTATCGATGATATCCTAAAGATCAATATGTGTGGATTCTATGAAGAGTCGTATCCTGTCCTTCCAATAACCATAATCCTCACCATTGAATGCAGGAAGTCTTGTGACCGAGGCACCTTCATTTATCAAAACATGTGATTCATCCATGGATCTTTGTCCTCACTTTGTGACAATGTTTCTTGGAAACCTTGCTTTAATACCAACTGAAGTAAATCACTTGTTAATATAGAAATCCGATATAATATGTAAACTACATAAGAAGGGGGGTTGAATTGTGTAATCTTTTAAAAAATATTAATCTTTTGAGACTTCTTGAATTTCTTTACAAAATTCAAATGATCACGAAAACACTTTGCTAAAGTTGATAAACAATGCAATCGCAAGTAATATTATCTACTCGTCTAACACAAGAAAATTAAAGATAAAGGTTAGAGAATAGACACTGTGATTTTCTACTGGTTCACCCCAAACCTTGGGCTACGTCTAGTTACTAGAGTTTTTCTTAGATTTCACTATACTTTTTCAACTTTACAAGTATTCTTTCACACGTAGAGCCTCTTTAGTTTTTTTTTACAAATTATTCTTTATGAGCTGTATTAGCCTCTTCTAACTCTAGCCTTCCTTTCTCTCTCTAAGAAAAGTTTTTTTGAGCTTTCACGTTATAGATGTGTTTGCTCACTTCTTTTGCACTCTGAATATAGAATTTTTGCTAATACCAGAAATGCTCACTAGTAATTCTCTATCTGTTTCTCTGTATGTATTCATATGCAGGTTTCGACTCAAACTAATATTTATAGCCTAAGTCTCTAACCGTCTTCTTGATAACCACTTTTTGAATCTTCTAGAAACAGTCATTGGTTGAGTCCTGTAATTAACTCCAACTCATTAACTGACTGACGTTTTAACTTATCTTCCTTTTGTATTGTCTAGAATAACTTTTCTTCTGTTACTATATTTCGTTTGTTATTCCACTTCGTCTTATGTTGCGTTTCATCTTATGTTGTGTCTCTTCAACTTATGTTGCGTCTTTTGTTGCGCTTCGTCTTATGTTGTGTTTCGTCTTATGTTGCCACTTCATCTTATGTTGTGTTTAGTCTTATGTTGCCTAAGTGTTACTTGCATTTATCTACACACTTAACAAACTCATTAAAACTGTTCATACATTTATAAGATTATTATTATTTGATTGTCATCAAAATTAATAAAAGTGAAGTCCTCTTGACTTAACATAGTTTGTCATCGACATTATGGAGTTACCGTGTCTTCTTCGTGGAGCTGTTGCGTCTTCTTTGGCTATTGTCGTCATCTTCTTCAACTGTTTTCGTGGAGTTATTTTAATATTCTCTATCCTCTCCTTTGCTTTTGTTTGTGTATGTGCATGAAGTTTCATTTTCAAATTGATTTTTTTTATAAATGTTTGTGAATGGGCACGAGTTTGTGTATGGGCACAAGTTTGTTTGTGTGGCTAGAGTTGTGCATAATTATTTCAAAAAGACCATAAAAATTTTCTGGAATGGATTTTTGGGTTTGAAATCAATATGAATGCCTAGAATGGATCTTAAGATTAGAAGTTGAGATAAAATTTCTAGAATTGAGTCTTATGACTTCAAATTGACATAAAATCTGAAAGCTTGGCTTTAAGAATTGAAAATAAGATGAATAGAAACAGGTCTTAGGATTTAGGTTAAAAAGAAACATCTGTAATGGATCTTAGAATTTGAAATTAAGAAAGAATACTTGGAGTTGGTGCTTAGGACTTAAAAGTAAGATAAAATTCCTAGACTGGAGTAATATGACTTGAGTTAAAAAGAAATACCTATAATATATCTTAGGATTTGAAATTAATTTAAAATTCTTAGACTTGGTCCTTATGACTTGAAATTAGGATAAAATACCTAGAGTTAGGTTTTAGGCATTGAAATTAAGATAAAATACTTAGGTTGGATCTTATAACTTGAGCATATTTAGATTTTGATTTGAAAATAGAGAATTTCTAAGGTTTAGTGAAAAGTGATCCTTTCTAGGTTTTTAATTAAACTTCCTATAATTAATGAAAATAAGTTAACCTGCTTGGATGCGTGAAGCCAATTCATTGTCTTAATTTGAACCACTGTAACATTTTACTTATTAGGAACCACCTGTACTAGACTTACTCACTATCTAATGAGAACCAATCATATTTATAAAAAAAAAATTAAAATTTTGTAGCCTAGGTTTTAAAGAGTGTAATTATATGACATTCTTCTTAAGTTCCTTACTAAGTTCCATTCCTTTTTGTTTCTCGAAAGCAATATGATTAGGGACAACAACCTCTATCTTGTCCTTACCATCTATCTTGAAAACTTCTTGTAATATTGAATTAACATGATCAATAGTTTTAATGGAAAAAAACAAATGAACATCATTAGAATACATCATGGCTATAATGATATTAAAGTGGATTACTTCACCATTAAGTTCCATTGTGAGGGTCCAATCACACCTATTTAGTATGAGTTATGTTTAGGGATGATCTTCCTAAAAGAATTAGTGCAGTTTTAGGAGAAGAATCATCGTATGTACAAAGAATATAGGAGTCAAGTAGAAACATTTAGTCATTTACATATATAACAACATCCATAACCACCATTTTATTGTATCTATTAGTATGATCATCTAATTAAATAATAACATCAATTTCTTTGGAAGTTTATAAATTTATCAAAAGATACACAGATAGCAACACAACGCTAATGGATGCTTCTAAATCTAGCAAGGTCTCCTAACAATGTTGTTACCTATTTTATAAATAATGGTGAACATATCTCGTTCCTTGCACTTAAGAGGATTTTTTTGGTTAAAATATTGCCCAGACACTCTCACCTATTCTTATCTTCTTAGCGCTATTTACTTTTCTTTTCTAGGATATAACTTCTTAAAAAATTTTGTATACCTTGGTATGTGCTTGATGCCATTTGATAGAGGGACGTTGATTTTCACTTTTCTAAATCTTATTATCTTCTTTTTTTCCTTGCCAACTTATAGGGGAAAGGATGAAACAATTTTTATTTTCCTTTTAGAAAAAGAAATAACTTACTTTTAGGCACAATTGTAGTCTCTTTTTCTCTATAACTTCTACCTCTCCATTTAAGATTGCCTTTTTCTAGTTCCTCTACTTCCTTATTGCTTCCCAATATTATTTCACTCATATTTTTCTTAAATTAATAACAATTTTGGGCACCAACTTTCCTTCCACTTGAGCCTCTTAACAACTAGTAAATCTCCATTCCTCTCCCATCTCCTTCATTCATAACTCAATCACTAATGATATAAAAATGCTCCTTTATTTCTCACTCACTATCAAAGAGATTAAGGAAACTATTTTTAATATAAATCCTCAACAATCAAACTTCAACTTAAAAGATGTTAGGACCTAAAATTAGTATAAGTGGTTGTTTCTTAATGATATAAGAATCACAATGACATCAAATATGCAAAAGTACTATATTTAGGGTAATAGATAATAAACTCCGTTATAGTTTAACAAAGTTTAATCGAATTTGTATCTATTTCTATATTTTGTAGCATAGTCATTTTTCATCTTTTTACTTCATTGAATATAGAACTTTTATCATTCTTTTTATGTTTTAAAAGGAAAATGAATGGATTTTCTTACATGACATGGAAACAATAAAATGCTATAACTAAAACCTCTGAACATGAATAGATATCAATTTGTGTATTGCTTTGAAATTCATTATCTTCTTTGCTTTGTTTTGGTTATCTTATTTGGCCGTAAGCTTTTGAGAGTTGCTCCTTCATCATCTTCCTTCATGTACTTCAGAAAGATCCTTCTACGTATCGGCTGAGGTATGCAATTTTGTTATTTACTAAGTTTTGTATACTTGGTTTAATTTGGGTATTTTTTTTTTGCGGTTTGAATTTCCCATTTGAACTTCCTACATTTTTAATGTAAATGACCTGTACCAACTGAAATTCTTTTGTGCTATGAACTTTATTTTATCAATGAATTAATATAGGATGAGTTTGACTTATAGTTGTAAATATCTTAATTATGTCAATCCATTATTTCATTCATGCTTTTTGAAATAATTAGGTTCTATTTACTTGTCATGTGCGAATCCTTACACGCATCTTTTTTTAAATATAATTCTAATTTTATTCTAAACATATTAGATAATTTGTATATATTACAATAATTTATTAAAATAATTGTTCATATGTTTATGAATACTTTTTTTTTGGCACTAGTACATATATTATTTAGGTTAAATATCAAACTTCTACACTTTAATTCTCTTCTAACATATATGATTACAAACAAAAAAGTAGATCTGCAGTTAATAAATAATTTTGATATTAACCCATAAACCTTAACCCATAACCTGAGATGCAACTCCTATAAGGCTTCCCGGTGAAAAATACCACGAGCCTAGGAGACACAACGAGGATTTGTTTTCTTGATTCACAATTGTAAT
The DNA here is from genome assembly GCA_029891385.1 of Erythroxylum novogranatense. Taxonomy (NCBI): domain Eukaryota; kingdom Viridiplantae; phylum Streptophyta; class Magnoliopsida; order Malpighiales; family Erythroxylaceae; genus Erythroxylum; species Erythroxylum novogranatense. The sequence goes on along the minus strand of CM057226.1, from coordinate 49,486,829 downwards.
CTTTTCAGATTGATTCAATTGGTTAATACTTATGGAATCTTATGTAAAGTTTAGATGATTTGTAAACTTTGGCGAACATAAATGATACTAACTATGGAATCACTACTTTAAATTAACATTTTTGGAAAAATGAGTAATGTTGATAAATCTTGGGTGTATAGACGATTAACACCTGATAGTTTCATTAATCCTGAGTTTGTTGAGGGAGTTGAAGCTTTTATTCATTATGCATGTTGTCAACCTATATATATGGATGGCCTAAAGATTAGAAGTCCATGTAAAAAGTGCAAACACATTCGTTTCCTTCCTATTGATGAAGTTAATGGGAATTTGTTGAGAAAAGGGTTTGTCTCCATTTATTTTAGGTAGACACGACATGGGGAACCATTGATTTGTAGCACCTCAAGCGGTAATCAAGTACAATCGTGTGTGACCTTAAATGAATATGAAGGGGGGATTGGATGGAAATGAAAATCCTTACATGCAAATGGTTTATGATGCAATCGGTTATATTTTTAAGGAAAATGTGGAAATTTTTGAAGAAGAACTAAACCCACATGCAAAACTGTTTTTTGACTTACTACAGTCAACTGACTATGAATTATGGCCAAATTGTGGGATAATGACCCAATTATATTCAATTGCTTAAATATTGAACATAAAGTCTGAAGGGCATACTTCAGACCGTAGTTTTGATAAAATTTTTGAATGGTATAATGAATCATTGCCTCCTGATCATATAATGGTTGATAGTTTTTACAATATGAAGAAACTTATAAGGGTTCTTGGTTTACCTATTGAAAAGATTGACTGATGCAAATTGGTATGGATGTTGTATTAGGAAAATGATGTGGAATTACAAGAGTACAAATTTTGTGGTCAACTTAGGTTCAATCCTAAAAAGCGTTCAATGAAACAGAAATTAGTATCCTAGAAGTGGAAGTATTATTCCCCGCTAACTCCAAGACTTCAAAGACTATATGCTTCTGATGTTACTGCATCTCACATGAGATGGCGTAATGAAAACGAATAGGAAGATGGAATAATGAGTCATCCATTAGATGCACTAGCATGGAAACATTTCAATGGCACCCATCTTGAGTTTGAAGCTAAAAGTTGAAATGTTAGGTTGGGATTGTGAATGGATGGATTCCAACATTTTGGTTAATTCGACTAACAATATTCATCATGGCCAATCATAATTACTCGTTATAATTTTCCTTTATAGATGTGTATGAAAGACACATATATGTTCTTGATAGTGATTGTGCTAGGGCCTTCAAATCCGAAGCATAGAATTGATGTATTTTTACAACCATTGATATTTGAATTGCAACATCTTTAGGAATATGGTGTCCAGACATATGATGTATCTTTAAAACAAAATTTTGTGTTGAAAGTCGTTTTAATGTGGACCATTAGTGATTTTCTAGCATGTGCCATGTTGTTTGGATAAAGCACAGCAGGAAAATTGGGTTGTCCTTATTGTGGCAATGATTCTGATGCATTTTATCTTTGAAATGGGGGTAAAATATGTTAGTTTGACAATCACAGGAAATTTCTTCTTCCAGATCATCCATTTAGATGCAATAAACAAAATTTCATTAAGAATAGGATGGTAAAAACACCTCCTCCCCCTCACAAAGTTGGTGAAGAGATTTTGTAAGAGGTTAAGGAATTAATCTTGCTAAAAGTTATAGAATTTTAAGTTGATGAAGTAAATACAAGAATCAGTAAAAACTTTGGTTGAAGAAAACAAAACATCTTTTGGGATTTGCCATATTGGAAAACTAATTTGATATGTCATAATCTAGATATGATGCATATTGAAAAAAATATTTCTAACAATTTGTTCAATACCATAATGAACATTGAAGGGAGGATAAAAGACAATGCAAAATCATGAGATGATTTGTAACTTTTTTGTTAAAGGAACGAGTTACATAAAGGTCTTCACACTGGTAAATATCTGAAAGCATGTTACACTTTGCATAAAAACAAAAGGAAATTTTTTGTTAATAGATGAAAAATCTAAAGTTTCCAATGGTTATGTTTCAAACTTGGCAAGGTGTGTGGACATGAGGAAGTACAAATTATTTGAGACAAAAAGTCATATTGTCATATGTTTAAGTAAAAACTAATTCCAATTGCATTTCGGGAGTGCTACCGAATAAAGTTTGGGAAGTAATACAAAATTAAGTTTGTTTTTCAAAAGTTTAACATCATTTGAATTCAAGTTGGTTGAAATGGAAAAACTGGAAAGGGAAATTCTAGTAATTTTGTACAAGTTAGAAGGGTTTTTTCCTCTAACTTTCTTTGACTATATGGAGCATCTACCTGTGTATTTAGCAAACAAGGAAAAACTAGCCGGTCTAGTTCAATATCGATGGATGTATTTATTGAAGAGGTAATTCCAAAAAAATTATTGTAAACGAAGTAATAACATGTTTTAACTACTAAATTGCAATAGCCATATTCTCTGATATAGGTATTTTCATCACTTGAAGAAAAATGTCAAATACAAGGCTAGAGTTAAAGGTTCGATATGTAATACTTATTTAGTGGAGAAAGCTAGTACATTTTTTCACATTATTTTGAGTTGTATGTTCACATAAGAGAAAGAAAATTCCTCATAATGACAATGGAGGAGGAACGAGTGATGCTGATGGTATCATTTTCACATATCCTGGATGAACATATGGACGATCAATAAGAAGAATGTTAATAGAGGAAGAAATTGAGGCTACCCATGGTTACATTTTATTAAATTGTCAAAAGGTTTAACCTTTCGTATAGTAAGGTGAAAATGATTATTTCGGTTTCTAGTTTTGTGTTGTTCATAACTGAAATATATAATAATCTTTTTATATTATACGAGGAATTTTTACGCGAGCTAATGTTGGACAAAACACAGCATGATATAAATAAAGAAGTTAGAAGACACTTTCCTCAATGGTTCGAGAGATATGTAAGTTTTCACTTACAAATATTCAAATGATTAAATTATAAAATTTAAGTGTTCAAATGACATTATACTCTTTGATATGATATTTTTTTAATATGAAAATATCTAAGTTCTATACTAATTGTGTTTTAGGTAAACCATTTTGTACTAGCAGTTCATCTGAAAAGTTTGTCTTCCATACTAATTCTAAAGAATCATTCGTTGTATCCTCTACAAGTTTAGTTATAGTGGAAACTTTGTTGCAAGAAGGTGTTAAAAACCCTACACCTGAGGAAAGAACTATCAGTATTTCAATTGGTGCATTCTAACATGTCAGAACACTTCTCAGGAATTTAGACATCGGGGAATCATTTACCTTTATCAGCTTCCATGTCACTTGAAATCTAAGAAAATAATTATATCATTTTCATTTATCGATGTTTGTAAACTGGACAGCTTTAAAGTTGATTTATTGCTGTGTCTGTAAGAATTTGTCAAACAACCTCCCTAATAGTTAGGGGTCAAGCTTGGGCTGTTATTGTTCTTGCCCTATGCCTGTAACAATTGTGAACTTTCTAATTCCTAGTTTGTACTTGAATATGATATTTAACAAATCGCCTTATTTTCTTTTGAATATATTGTGTAAAATATTGAATTCAAATTTTTATATTTCTAGAAAATTCATTAAACAATACATTTTATGTAAAAATATGCCACCAAAGAGATAACGTGATGTAATGCAACCCAGGTTCAGATAACGATTCGGAGCTACTTACTGTTAAGGTGAAACATCACAGTCTGCAGCTATAACTGAATCACCTCCTCCCCTTCCAGGGCCTACAGTTGCAGATGATGCATCACCTGCTGTTCCTCATGCTACACCATCCACCATTCCTACATCGTCCACTACCCCTATATCGGATGAAGCAGATAGCTGCCAACCTATAGCTGATGGAAGAACGTACATAACAATTGTTAATATTCTATAAGTGAAATTACATGAAACACTATATGTTTGTAATTAAGTTGTAGGTTTAAATTTTGCAAATGGTATAAATTTTTTTGTTCTTATATTAGGTTGATTCTGTCTTGACCATGTTTTAGAAATATGATATCTAAATTTAAGGAGAAGATTAATCCTAAGGGTTATGTATGGAAGAATATCTCAGAGGCCACAAAGACATTTTACTTTTAGGGGTTTGAGGTATAATAAAAAATTATTTTCTTTTTTAAATTGATTTGTATACCTTAATTAGATAAAAATATAATTACATTATAAGTATTTGTCGATTTTTTCCTTTTATTTCAGAAATAATTTTTTGGGACTCTAATTTTGACACGCTCATACATAGCGTATGGGAGAGATTTTATTGGTGCGATACATAAGGCTAGTGTACGATCACCTTATATTTCTGAGCAAATATGGAGTCGTTTGTAGGAGTATTGGACATTACCTGAGGCAATGTCCATCTCAGAGTGTAACTTGACCAACAAATGTGGAGGATTGGGGGGAGAGAGTCTTCTCGTACATACGGGAGGATCAATTACCTACCAAGAGTATGTAGAGAAACTTGTAAGTATCTAAACTTTACACTTATATTCTAATTGTTTTAATTTGTTGTATTTCAATTTAAATGATGTGTGAATGTTGGAATAAAAATATGTGTATTATGGATGATGATAATGATATAAATGTCTGGTGTCAGAAATGACTGTGTTGAGTTATTTTCTTTGTTCAATAGGGGGTAAATGTCATAAAAATAGAGGAAACTTTGTCAAAATTTTTATAAATTATAGTTCACTTATAACATTTTATTGTTATGCAGGAAAAGTCTATGGGCATGAGGCCTACACCCCATCAGTTGTTTTTACACACTCATACTAAGAAGCATAATGGTGTGACATTCATCAACATCCAATGTAGAGAATTGAATGTATATGAAATTTATGCTTTAATATTAACTTTTAATAATTATCACTTACTAATATAAACATTGCCTCTTAATAGGACTAAATATAAGAAAATATTCAGCGATAGTCTTAACACGAATAAGCAGTTAATAAGAGTCAGACATATTTTGATGCAGTGGGTGGTAGGGATAGTCATGGAAGGATCTTCGGGCTAGGTTCATTTACGAACACATGTTATTTGTAATCCTCCACGTCCAACACAATAACATCTAGTAAATAGTCGCAAACTAATGAAATCAATCAGCTTCGAATCACAGTGAAGATATTGATGGACTACATAGCTCAGCTAAGACATGAGGTGGATGAGTTGAAGGCGAGGGGTAGCACCTCAGAGCACCCGCTGTCATTAGGACAATAGGATTGTTTTAGCCATTTTCTTTGAATTAAAAAGACTTATTATGTACACTATAATGTTTTTATTATCAATTAAGATAATTATAACTTGATATCATCAATCAACTTTCTATTTAAACAAATTAAATATATAAATAATTAAAAATATTATAATAGATAATTCATAACTGTTGAAAATATGCATTAATCATAAGATCATGAAATAAAATTTAATGTCAGGATTACCTAAATTTTTTAATTTTCTTTACTGATGAAAAATAAAAGTTCATTGGTAAAATGCATTATATTTGTCGACGACACACCATAAACCGTCGGTGAAATGTAAGATATTTACCAACAATTACTCTTTGTTCCATCTGCAATATTGGAAGCACATGCCAACTTACCCATTAGGTCTTTCTGAACCGTCTATATGCTCATTGATAGTCAAATATAACCGTCGGAAATCTTGCCGATGGAATATGGAATAACCAATATCGTCGAAAAATATTCTGACGGAATATTTAGGTTTGTAGGTAATGTTACTGACAGTTCATAGTAAAACCATCGGTAAATTTACCAACGGTCGAAGACATCCATCGATATATTTACCAATGGTTCCATAATATGTCTGTCGGTAAATTTATCTGCAGTCATTTTAACGATGCTGTTGTCTTTCGATAATTTTCGTCACTAAATAATGTTTTTTCTTATAGTGTGAGAGAGGCTAGCCTTGTGTTGACAAAATTTAAGATATTTATAATAGCTGAAATGTTTAAACAAAAGAAGGTGTTGTGCATCCATAATTGGGAATGGTGTCATGATGATAGGAAATAACACATAAATGAAAGAAAGGAAAGGATCTATGGCCAACAGTGATGATGAGAGAGGTAAAGGTAGGTTACGGATTTAACGAGAGAAATGAGGGAAGGAAGAGAATTGAATTAACAGAGAGTGTATTAGAGATGGAAGAAGAAGAATAGGTACGAGGTATTTTGACAAAAATACTTGAATCAATCCTTAAATAGATTTCATTTTACTTGATCTCTCCTATTCAAGATAGGGAAATTGTTGAGACTATCTATCTGTTGGATAGAATGAAAGCCCCTCGGTTTAAATCATAGGATGTGGTAGGTGTAATGATTCTTGAAGTAACTCATGAATTCTTCAGAACTGGTAAGTTCTTGAAGGAGATCAACAAAACAGTCAAACCCTTAATTCTTAAGTTGTCTAATCCTATTTTATTCAATAATTATAGACCAATATTCTACACAAATGTTAAAAAGTCTCCTTGACTAATTTATATTTTGTTGATGATCTACTCTTGTTTTGCAAAGTCCACTATCCAGGTTCTAATGGATTCTTTTCAGTTTTTCAAAAGTCTCGTAGGCTAAAAATGAATCTTAATAAGAGTCATTTCTTAATTTCCATAGTTGCCTCAGGTATTGAATCCTGTATTTCCAGAATTAAAGATATGTGCAGGAAGTTTCCAAATTTGACATATCTTGCTCTGCCTATCTCCACTAAAAGATTTAGATTTTTTAAATAAATTCCTTTTCTTAATAAGGTTTAGAAAAGAATTTCATTATGGGTTAACAAATCTCTTTCATATGCTAGAAATTTGCAATTAATCAAGCTAATTTTCTCTTCCTTAAATATTTATTAGAGTTCTCACAAATTTATTCTACAAAGATTCTATCATGCTATTTTTCTTTTAAAAATCCACTTTTATTAAACTCTCGAGATATACTCCGGCTATAAATTGAACAAGAGTCTAATTCTAAAACTAAAGAAATAAACTAAACTAATTAACAAATTAAATAATGTAAAGTATAACCAAAAATAAAGCAAGATAATAGAAAATAAAGTAATTATTACCTAAATAAAACTAACGTTTTCCTAATATCAAAGTCCCCACTAATAACACCAAAACTTGCTTGACTTTTTAAAGTTTCTAAATTATGAATTTATCTACAAATGCACGATGTAGTTATAGCTAGTGCTAAAGAGTGTAGGTCGAATCCCATAAAGATGATGAGTATTAGTAATTATTGTTATCCTATTATCTAGTTTATGAATTTGAATTTGAATTTGAATTTTAATTAAAGAAAATAAAACTTAAACAATTAAATTTGATAGGCAGTAAGACTGAACAGAGAAACGAGAAATCACTTAGAAATAATTAATATCAAGAATTAGTGTCTAAGTTATGAATCTCCCTAAAAACCTTTAAATAATTAACCTTTTTTATGTAATTGTTTTATTAACTAGTGGATAGTGGAGATTCCTATTGTATGTTAATAACTCACTTGAGACTACTAACAACTAATCTTAGAATTATCAAACAATATTATTCAGGTTAAAGGTACAATAATTGCTTTATCAATTTGTAAATTCCGCTATTAGGTTCGACAGTAATCAAAAGGATTTATGTCGATCTATTTCTAGGTTTGTATTAACTCCTTTCAATTGCGGTAAATCTACTAATACAAAATATTTCTTAATCTCTATATTATGTACTAATATTTTTGATATATTAGAACGTATATTAAACATGTCATCAAATCACAATATACAATTGAAACAATTGCATCAAACAAATGAATCAAAACATGTTATAACACAAAACTAGAGTTCATCTTACTTAGACACTAAAGATGTTTAGTTACGCATTATAGAAAATGAAGGTAAACATAAATGCTTGACCTATTTTGTGTTAGTAAATATTGTAATAAATTGTAAGTGCATGGCGAAGCTGTAGCTAGTACCGACAAGTACAAGTCGATCCCACGAAGACTATGAATACTAGTAATTACCTTTCCCCTATTGTCTAGCCTACATATTGATTTTAGATTTTTAATAAAAAATAAAAAATAAAATAGTTAAAGAAATAAGAAACAATAATGAACACAGAGATTGTGGAATTCACTTAGAAAACTATCATTATTATAAATTAGTAACTAGGCTTGAATTATCCTAAAACCTTAATAGATTGATCTTTTATCATGCAATTATTTATTGATTAATTAGATCATGGAGACTCTTATGGTATGCTAATAGCTAACCTTGAGTCTATTAATAACCAATCCTAAGGTCCCTATACAAATTACTTAGGTTAAAACTTATAGGATTGCATTACCAAATTATGAGTCCCTTTATTATGTTTGACCTAATTTATGTCATCCTATGTCTAAGGTTGCAATCAACTCCTTCTAATTACGATAGATTTATTCACACTAGGATTTCTTAGTCTCTAAGTATGAAATTAGGTTCTCAATAAAACACATAATTAGGTCAAAATAATCAATCAAACTAATTTCATTAATAAAGGAATCAAATTGTATCAAAGTATGAACATAAGGTTCATCTAACCTAAATATTAATTGGACATTTAGTTACAAATGATTGGATACGAAATCAAACATAAATGGAAAGAAAATGAAACGAAAACAATGGGTTCATAATTCTAAATCTCGCTAATTGTCTTTTATCAAATGTTCTTACAATGTAGAGGTTTGATCTTGAATTCTGATGGATCTGTCAATGATTTCTTCATGTTTTCCACTTCCTTGGACCATAATCGTCCCTTTTGGATGTTCTCTACGTGTGGAAATCACCTCCCAATGTATTCTTTATTCTCCTCCCAAAAATGTCTTTTTATCACAAAATTTAGGGTTTTGTAAAGATGCACAATCTTTTGTGTAGCTGTGCATCAGATCATGCATAACCAAAATTGTTTGAAAATCACAAAAGTGCACGATCCTGTAGAAGTGTAGGGGCTGATGCACTTTTGAGCATTCACTTAGGTTTTTGACCTCGATATCTTCATATTTAGATATTGGCTTCTTCACATAAATTGTAGATCCACTTCTCAACTTTCCAAAGGATCCACTTTTTCTTAAGAAAAAGCCCTATAACTAAAGTTATGGGTCAAAAATAAGGGAAGTTCAAACTATGTCAAGACGAATTTGGTATCTCATTGTCGGTGTTGGGACCCGATCCGGGAACCGGATCCCAACTGAAAGACGGAACGAAAAAATGGAAAATCGAAAAGCGAGAAATCGCTAATCGGAAAACAAATCGAATCATCGGAGCGAAACAAATACTCGGAAAGTTTCGACGAATCGAAAACAAAATGCGGAAGCGAACAAATCCGAAAGTAGCGAAGCGGAAGCAAATGCAAGCGGAAGCAAATACTAATCGAATCAAACGAACAGATTGCAAAGCGAAACGAAATCAAAGCAGACACATCCGACATCCAGAAACAATAATCAAAGAAAACTTATCGAATGATCATAGTCGCGTTGGAAACCCTAAGACGTCCCAAAATCCGGTATGAATTTTTTTTCTTCTTTTTTTCTTAGTCTCATTTCTTTTCTCGTTACTCAATCACATACAAATCATCTTCACTCCATACAGTCATCCATAATCTTATATAAATCCATACCAATCTCAAATTACATTTTTATCCCAGATTTTATCGAAATTTCGGCAGCATAACGGCTGCCTTTATCCTAACCCAAACCTGCAAGGGTTCAAAAACACTTCTATAATCCCAAACACAGCTCAAAATCATCGGACACTCCCGTCCGGAATCCGAACACCAGCAGAAACGCACATTTAAACCTAACACTTCCATAATTCTCAACCAGTCAACACATCAATCTCATTTTCTATATCCAAATCACAATCATCATATTTATAATCAATATACAATCCTCATCATTTATAAATGACAATCTCAATCTAAGTAACCATTAATGAATAACACAATTCCAGAAATCGAATATGCTATACTCAAATCCCTTTCATAACATAATTTCTTATGCAATTTCAATAATTTCATAAGCATCATAATTTAAATTTCTTATAAATCCTTAATGGCTTTTCAAGCCATTTACAAACTTATACAAAGATCCAAATTACTCAAGATACAAAAACATTCACAAATCGAACTGATGTCCTGACAGTCTTTCATCCGATCTCCCGCTCGAAATATGAAGATAGGGATGAAAGGGGGGGTGAGCTTGGAAGCTCGTGGATAACACATTTATAAATCGATAAATAAGCCGAAATCATTTTTCATAATCTTTTTGCCAAAGGGGCTAATTTTTCAAACTTTATAATTTTTCAAACAATTTCCTCAAACCCATTTTTTTCATATTTTTCAAACTTTTCATAATAATCTCACTTTTTCTCATTTTTCAAAACTTCTTGAATACTTCTTGAATTTTTCATAAATATGAATGCAGAACACATAAACAAATCAAAACATATAACACATCAGAATGGTCTGGCTAGGTCCAACAGACGCATCTTGCATCCCGCATAAGCGGTCCATGCGATCGTGAAACGAACGTACTACACTTTTCCGCATTGCGGTCCAGTGTAGCCGTGAAGGAGTTCGAAATCAGAGCTCCGTGCCACTAGCGGGCAGCCTGGAGAAGGCTATACACATAGAGACAGCGCTGACTCACCAAAGGACCTACCAAACCCACATAACACATTCACAAACGAAAATCAATTTGCCCGAAGGCACAAATTTCGAAATCTTGATATTTTTCACACACGTGTCCTAACAGACATATTTTCATTCATAAATTCACAATCTTCAAGCAATACAATACACATAACACATTCTCAAAAAGTCAATAATGCACAACCATAGCAATTATTAAAACTTCATATATAATGATGCAAATTTTATTCAAAACTCATTTGGGACTCGTAATGCCAAACGATAACAAACTTTTATTTTCAAATATTTACAAAACCTTAATTTATCAAAATCCAAATTTTACTTTCTTTAATTTTTCAAAAGTCGAGATTGCTTACAAATCAAAATATAAATATGCTACCCACCTTTCGAAATGACGCTAATACTTTGTCCAACGATCGAATCTCCAAATTCCTTCTTCTTTCCTCAACCTTAAAATTCCTAAGCCAAAATATCCAAAGTCGCATCATAAATTGCATAATTCTCAAAATTAACTATCTAAATCCATAAACATCACATTTCCAAGCTTTCTAAAACCGAATTTCTAAATTTCCCAATTTCAAAACTTGACCTAACCTAATACACTCAAATTCAATCTCATAAATAACTTAATTTTAAAACTAACTTCACAATTCATCAATTAAGTAATACTTTCACAATATCTGAACCACCAATTTCAAAAATCTCCATTTTCAACTTTGGCCTAAACCAATTTTACAAATTCAATACTTCAATTCACAAATTCTTCAAAATTAACTTCACATATTATCAATCCATAGTATTTTTCATGATTCTACACTAACAATTTCCAAAAACCCCAAATTTCTAATTTGGCCTAAACTCCAAATTTATAATTTTTCAAATTAAACTTCACCTAAAGCATAACCATCATAATTAACATAGGATGTCTCAAATTCATCACTAATTCGAGCTATCTAAATCATTAATTTTAAAAACCCCCAACTTTCACTATTCATCATCTTCTTCACTAAGCTTTCTCTCTCTAGAATTTTCCATAACCAAAATTAAACATAGTCATAGTCTAATCTCTTCAAATAATCAAAAGAAACTTCAATTCATAACCATATGAAGCTAAATCAACCAACAACTCATCAAAATTCAAACATAAAAATTTTCTCTCTCTTACCTTCTCTCTCTAAGTTTCGGCCATGAGAGCTCCAAGCAAGTTTTCATGTTCTTCTATCTCTTTCCCCTTGCATCTTCTCCAAACACAAGCTTGAAGCTTTAGAAATTCCAAGATCTCTAAGCTTCCATCGTTTTCTCCATTTTTTTCCCATACGAAACTCTCTTCTCTCCATTCTTTTCTTATTTCTCTTCCTTCTTCTTCTGAAATTCCAGACTATTCGTGGCTTTTAATAAGCCAAAACGACACTCATTCTTGTGTCTCATTAAATAATGATCAAATGACCATTTTGCCCCTCCATTATTACTTTATGTCATGCTCATTTGCGGGTTGATTCGCACTATCAATCTGAAGGAGTTTGTCAAAACTTCCTTCTAGAGAAATGTTCCTCTCAATCATACGAATCCAACGCCACCGACCGCGCTCAATTCCGAGCACTACATCAAAAGTTATGCGCAAAACAGTTCGGATATATCCATATTCTAACACATTTTTCATGTACGAATATTTCCGTCCAAACTTTCACATTCTTAATCCCAGAATTGAAACTCGATGTCTTCATAACAATTATAGCCTTATGCCTCTAGTTTAATTCAAAACAAGAATCGTCTCATTTCGATTCCCAGATCAAAAGTTATACTCAAATTACTCACAGGTGTTCCCAATCCAAAAATTTCACCCTAATCCGAACTTAAATTCAAAAATTAAAAGTCCTAAGGGCAAAATTGACATTTCATGTCTTCATATGATTTGTAGCCCCTTGTCTTATCTTTAATTTGCCTCAAGAATCGCTTCAATCGGATCTCTACAGATCCCGAATTTCATAAAACACTGAATCATGCTCGGAAAATTTCCCGACTCACTTTGATTAAATTAATCACCATTAATTTAATCTCAAAAGTTCACAAATTTCTTATAAAATGAAATTCATTGTCTTAGGAATCCAACGCAAAAAGAATCAACTCAATCGGATGTCGGACGGAAAAGATATAAACAAAACGGTAAACAAATGTCAGATTGGAGAAAGAAAGTCAAGAAATCGGGAGCAAAAGCGGCGTCGTTTGGGCAAGGAAGACGTTTGCATCACCGAGGCGACGCGTCGCCCTGGTGATGCGAACTGAAGCTTCGTGATCGCTACGGCGATGCGTCGCCGTAGCGACGGCGGCTGAACGCTCGCCATCGCTATGGCGATACGCGTCGCCCTAGCGACGGGGATAAATCATTTTCTTCCTTTTTTTTTTTTTCCTCTAAACTTCCAAAATTCATAACTTTTAATCCCGAACTCCGATTTTGACAAACTTAGTCTCTATAGAAATCTTGAGAGAAGCTCTAAATCTTCCAAGAAGAACATAAAACTCAAATCAACTCCTACGGGAGTCCATTTTCCGGTCAAAGATACTATCCTCTATACAAACTTGTAAAAATCATAACTTATTATTCCGAGATCGAAAAATTGCATACTTTATATCGAAATAAAAATCAAAACAAATCCTTCAATTTTCATGAAAAACATCAAAGCTCAATTAACCTCTAACTAGGTTAATTTCTCAGTCAAAGTTCCAACCAATATAAAAGTCAAACCCGATCAAACATAAACTTTGACTGATCATAACTTTCACTCCCGATATCGAAAAATTACAAACTTTTTGGCTACAGAAAGCTCTTAACATAATCTACAAGTTTCATGTAGATCATTTTATCAAATTTTACCTAAATCAAAAGTCAACTCTCAAAGTCAAACATTCTCTCTCCAAAAGTCAAACTTTCTAAATCCTTCAAATTTTTACACTTTTTCTTTCTAATTCTTGCTATATAACTTCATTTCAATCAACTCATCCACTTGATCATTCATATTACTAAATCAAATTGTCACTCAAGGTTCGGGGTCCAACAGTCGGCCCTTTTAGCCCCTCAAAAAACAATTTTGGGCCTTGAGTTGCACATAAGAATTATGGGCCAGGATGTTGGCTTGAATTTGAGCTTTTGAGGAACCTCATTTGGATCTCATAAGCCTTATAAATGTCCATGTAAAGCTCTAGTGGTCAGGCTACCAATTCAATAGAAATTAGCTTTATGTTGTGTTTTCATCCAAATTCTTCTCCTTTAAGTCCACGAAGGCAATTATCACCTATGAAAGCACTTAAAGTGAATTAAGTACCAAATACAAGATAAAAGTATAAAATATCAAGCAAAATACATAAAAAATGGTTGTAAACTTATAGTTAAATATTCATCTATCAAACATCCCCATACTTAAATTTTTACTTATCCTCAACAAAACCATAATTAAAATTATAGAATTTACAACATCAATCCATCATCAATTTTAACTTTGTCCATTCATATTATACATCATCATATACTATTGAATCAAATTAACATACAATTAGAGTGAAGTTGTTCTAAAATTAACTTTATAAGCAATATTAATAGTAATCACATCAATAATTGCATTGAAATCAAGAGCATATATCTTCACACCCTCACCAAGATTTCACTTAATGTGCTCAAGTGTTTATGGTAAAAATCATCAAAACTCTTAATCAATGAATAGTAGAACTCTTAGCATGGGCTTATAATAAAATCACATCTCCACCATTTATGTACAAACTAGAAACAAAAACAAGGAGGTCTTTATAAGGTTGTAAAAGGGTTTAGGTATGGTATGTTGGGACAATAAAAAGGTTAAATTGAAGGAAATTTACTACATAATATATTTCAAGACTTGTTTACAAGTATATATAGGTCCTTTTAAAGCAACTTTATTGGTATCATAAATTTATTCTCTCTTTTTTTTTCTTCTTTGTGTTTTTCTTATTTTTATGCTCTTTTTTCATAATATTCCAATCAGTGCCACAATTTGAAAAATATTGGAACTTCACAAATTTAAAATCTCAACAAGTAAATTATATAAATATCCTTCAAGGTTTAAAACAATAAAAGGTCTTAAAAATGGAATAAAGGTTAATATATGGGTAAGATCAATGAGAAAGGCTAAGGCTCAACTTGACTATTCCTAAAGGTAAATTTTTGGGTATGGTAATTTGAAGGAAATAAGCTAAGCAAGTTCGTGAATCTAAGTGACTTTATGAAAAAGTGAGAGGATTTAGTGGTACTTTTCAGTCTATAAAGATTTCTTTGATTTTGATCCATCCAAAATGAAACGAACATCATGGCAAAATATAAAAGAAAAGGATAAAAAGAAAAAAGAAATAACATAAAAAATAAAATCCTATACTAATATGAAAAGAAAATCAAAATAATATAAAATTGAAATAAAATTAAGCTAACTTATAGGTTGCCTCTCATGCAGCGCTTTTTTTGTTAGATAAAAAAAACAAAGCATGCTATATTTGGAGAAACGGTAGATTTTAAAACTTTTAAGAAATCATTACTTGCAGCGGAAGCAACAAATCCAAATCATCATGCTAATCCATACATGATATGGTATAAGGATAATAAAACATAAACAAGATCAGGAGTATTACCGACTCTTTTGCTACAGCTTTAAATCCTCACTTTGTTATCCTCTCCTTCTTATTATATCCAAATCCTTTGCCTTTGAATCTTTTCCTTTAGCAATCTACTTTCTCCTTGCTGTTGTATCCTCAACCAATTAGATTTACCACTTGTTCTTCAAGAACAATTAGGTTAACAAAATCCTTTGGTGGGAAAGGAGAAGAAATGTTTGGAGGAGATTTTCTTAGAAGAAGAAGAACAAAAAATGAAACTCTTTCAATTGGTATTTTCGGTTCTACCTTGCATGAAAGGAGAGAAGGTGTCAAGAACATGCAAGATATCTTTCTTACCTCTCAATTTCGGTTATGCATGAATGGAAGAAGAGAGAGGCATCCAATGCATCACTTCTTTCATTAATCAATCATAAAATTGCCAATAAATGAGACTCTCTTCATTTATCTTTAAAATGGCTATATGAAAAGAATATAACCTAAAATTGAATAACCAATTTTTGTTTTGGCAAGAAGAAAGAAGGAAGATGGTCCATCTAATGTTCATCTTTCATCTTTAATATAATGAATGCAAATAGGTTACATGCTAACATTAAAAGACAATCATTAAACCATTTAATGGTAAGTTCATAACTCCATTTAATGATGATAAACTATAATAAAGACCATCTTTATTTTAGCATTTTAATGTCAAATGTGTAGCTTCACATTTCACCTAACAAAACCAAAATTGCTACTTCTCTTTTTAAAAAAATTTGTTTTAATATAATTAATCTAATTAATTACATTAAACCAAAATCTAGCCCATTTTTAAATGTACATTTGGGCTTCTAATTAATCATTAATTAGACCAAGCCCAACATTCAATTATGGGCTTCTAAAACCTCCATTTATATTTCTTACTTAGCTTGATAACCTTCTTTAAATCCAAGTGGGGAATCTTATTGGACTTTGATAATTCAAGCTCCAATAAGCCTAGAATTAATTCAATCTCATTAGAATTAATTCTAGCTTATTAACTAAATGTCATTCCACTAAAAACAATTAGTTGAACTCTTGAATTATTAAATATTATGAGAATACATATTTTATGTCCAATTGCAAACCCTATTTAGAATCTTATTATAGCCATCCGCACAATAAAGGGTAAAATTACCGTTTTGCCCTTATGTTGGTTTTTCCTTCTAGATCTCCCGTTTTACATTATATGGTGATTAACACACAAGATCTCATCTTGGTGTCAAGTCTTGATGGGTAGCTAGTCTATCAACTACTGGTGCCAGTTTAATCACCAAATCCCCTTAAAACATCTAGAAGTGATGATAGCACTATAAACTCTTTATTTGAGTGAATGTTCCCTGATACATGTTTCAATTAATAATTTTAACATGCAGAAACTGGATAAATACTCTGTAAAAATCCATTATGATCATATCAAGAATTATAATGAAACATATATGAGTTCACCACTCATCAAGATTATGATTCATAATAAGCGAATGCTTAAGTTGTATGTTTTAAGATTAAAGTAACGACTCACTTTATTCTTGAAAATATACTTGATTCCAGATTCATTTAATAGTTCCATTATCGATAGTCTAATATTATCATGATATGAAACTCATCATTTCTTTTAAGTAAACTCCTTTACTTATATAGAGACAAATCGCAACACTACAGTCTAAACCATAATCAAGTGACCAACTTGATTATTCAACTGTGAATCAATTAATTCAGATTCTAATAATATACATGTTTCCCATACATCTCTATATATATGTATATTACTTATAAAAGAAACTTGGTACCTTTTCACCAGATATATAACGCTCACACAGATAAAAACAAACTCTTTTGTTTTATTAATAATAAATATTTTCATTACAAAACTGTAACTGAAGAAGATAAAGTTACATGTAAATATACTTGCTTTCCAGGGAACTATATTTACATAACTCCAACATTTTTAACGTCAGTAGCTCCACATAACTTGTTGACGTCATCTTGGATTAATAATCAACGACTTTCTTTCACCCTTTTCTCTATAAAGCAGTTTCATAGCTTGTTGTTGAGCAAGTTTTACCTAATGTAAAACCTTCAATATTTTGCAAGTATACGGATCGTAAACTTGTAGTAATTGAGTTTCCGATCCCATAAGGAATTAACTAAAGGTAAATGAACCTAGCTTTATCTAAGGTTGTGAAATATGATTTGAGAGAAAATAAAATCCATAAATTAAACAATCAAATAAAATTGAGCACTAAACCACTTAATAATTGGGTTGTCACAATAAAATAAGGATGATGAAGTATGAAAGTTTAGGATTCGTTCTATCATCATTTTGTTCCCTTAACCATTTTTTGATTCAATTTGGCGTCGATCCTAGATTTCCAAAGGGTTTGATTATTCTATCTCAAGACCTAATCATTTAGCCCCAATTAATAATCCCTAATTGATACCAAAATTCTAGATTTGCAATCCTCAATTGAAAAAAATGACCTAACGTTTTCAACTAGTTTTTAAACACTCTATTTGATAATTGAGCTCTAACACAAGATCTCTCTTCGTATGATCATCAATTTGATATTTGCGTGAATTATTAAACCACTAGCTCTCATTATCCAAACTAAATAGATTAATATGGACTCATTCTCTCGATTTATTATCGAAGTATAAACAAACATAAATATCGTAACACCCAAAACATAGTACTGAAATAAAAAGTATTCAAGTCATAAAATAAGATAAGAACAAGTCCTACTATGAAATTAAAACATCATCAATCTGTATAACATCTTACAATCTAGTTCACACATCAAGTTTATTGAAAATAACAAAACAAAGAAATAAAAACTTAATTTGGAGCTGAATTTGTAGATCTTGAAAATGCTAGATAGCTGATATGCCTCTTGATCTTCCTTAGATTAATGTCAATTTTGTAAGATGGAGGTTGCTCTTTTTTGAGTGATTTATGTTCTTAAATAGTTATTAAGGCTTCTAAGGTTCTTTTTAGGGTTTACTTGCTTAATTTGGTTCCAAAAATAACCCTAAAATGTTAAAATTACAAAAAGAGTCGCTTGCTAGAAAAGTTGAAATTTGTTGGAATTGCAATCTGCGCTCTCTATCAAGATTATGACAAGCAAGTCATGATCGTGAACTGCTTCCATACTTTCAATTCTTCTCTTTTCTTTAATTTCTTATTTTCACATACTCAAACAAACATCACACATCTCTTGAAACGTAAAATTATGCACAAAATCATGCTCATAAACACTTAGAATATAATAAACTGATAATAACATAATTATAAGGCTATATACATGATAATCATCAAAGAAATATTCAAAATCACACTTAAACATCTATCAAAACATTGTATAATTTAGACCTATCACTCGTAAACAAGCCACCTATTGCAAGATAATCAAGAGGAAATAATTGATTAGATTAATAAAACAAATAGAATCCATTAATGCCCCTTTTAATGAAACACTTTTGAAAATATAAGGAATAACAAAGATCCCTGTATCATCCGCTAGCTTGAACAGTTTGTCATTGAGGAAGTAGGAACCCTCCATACTTAAGGTTACTACCAACACCTTATCAATAGTTTCCTTACTTGGTTCCTCCACTAGTTCTTCCTCAACTATCTTTGTCCACTCTTCTTCTTCTTTATGGACAAAGGCTTTTGATTCATCTTTTTTAATTACTTTCTGTCACTCCTCTACTTTCTCTTCTTCCATAGAAACTTCTTCTTCGTCTAAAAGCTTTTCTTGTAATGTCACTCCAATCATACAGCCAACCCTTATCTTTTCTTCTCTCACGAATTCGCGTCACTTAGCTTTCATGTCAATAAGGAGTTCCATTAATTTATCTATAATACTTTCTTCCTCTTCCTTTTCTTCTTCTGAGAGCTCATCTTCACTGCTAAGGGTGATTGTCTTTTCAAATTTGTTAAGATTTATTTCATTAAGACTATGCAAACTTCTTAGTTGTTTATTAGATAATGTGTTGCCAGCTAATCGATTTGATTCACAGTTTTCATTAGATAATATGTTTACCAACCGGAGCATGATTATTCCATCTATAGGCATAAGAACTGTTTCATTATGAATTGCAGTTGTTCCCATTGTTAGCCCCAATTTTTTTTAATTAAGCATGATTAGAATAATTGAGTAAGTTAATGTTAGATAAAATTTAGTTGACATTTATTAAGTATAGTAGCATTAATTAAGTTAGGTACCATGGATTAAAAAGGAATTAATGAGTTAGGTGTTAAGAGTTAATGGAATTTATTATGTTAGTTGGGCCTTAATGAGGTAGGAAAAGAAAAGAGAATAAGGTGGGCCTAAAAGATAGATGGGCTTAAGTGGTTTAAAGAAGATATTAGAGGAAATAAGAAGAAAAGAGGAGAAAGTAAGTTGGGCTTGGACTTATGGGCTTAAGTGAGTAAGTAGAAGTATAAAAAGGGAATGAAATAAGTGAATTGTAGAGGAAGAGAGGAGGACTTACGAAAATTTAGAGAGGGAGGAGAGGTTTTCGGCAATGAGGAGAGAAGGAGGAGAAAAAGAAGAAGCTTTGGCTAGGGTTTGATTCTCCTTGAGTTTTAGAAGGTTTTTAAAGAAAGTGCAAGAAGAAAAAGTGAAGAGGAGAAGCTAAGCTATCTTTTGAGCCAAGAAACCCTTGGGTTGAGTCAAGATCTAAGGTAAGTTATGTTTCAAGAGTTGGTTTTTAGATGGGTTTTGGTGTAGAAGGTTTAAGAATCAAGTGGGTTTAGTGATTCTTAAGCTAATTTCATGAAAGAGGTTTTATAGAATTTCTATTAGAATTTGTGTTGAAGTGGGTTTTGTTTCTCTTGAAATAGAGCAAGAGAGAGGAGAAGAGCAAGAGGAAGAGCTCCATTTAGCAAGGATTTAGCAAGTATAAGGTGGGTTTCACTTTTATCTTTATGTTAGTAATGCTTTAAATACTATCTCAACTAAGGAAAATTAATGTTTTCCAACTACCTTGGAATGAGTATTGATTGAGTTTTGAATTGTGTGTAAATTGAATTGTGATTGCCATTATGTGAGAAATTGATTAGTATATGATATTGCTTGAAATTGCCATGAATTGAATGAGCATGAATGAGATCATGAAATGTGAGCTAAGCATGAAATATATCATTTTCAAGAATCAGCTTTATGGATGCATAAAAATCCATTTTCAGAAAATCAGTCAGTGGACAAAACAAGTCCAGTTTTTATGCATGAAATTCAGTGTTATATGGGTTAGTTAAGTCCACCAGCAAAGTCACGTACACGTTGACCAGTATAGCCTTCTCCCGACTGCCCGATAGTGGCATAGGATGTTCCCTTTTGGACTCCTCAACATATGACTACACTTGTATAGCTCATCAGTAACCCGTGGACTTTTCGAACCATCAGCTATGTGTTACATGTTAAGCATATGTTTGCAAGAATGAAAATTTCATGGATCATGAACATTGTGTTTTGAGATTGATAAATTTCATGAAATGCATGATTGTATGATTGCTATACCAAAGTGCTAAAAGTATGATTAATGAAGCAATGTAGCTTATTAGCCTAAATATAAACATGTTACCTACGAGCGAAAGCTCACCCCCACCTTCCCGTCCCATCTTCAGGTGAAGAGCGTGATTTCGAGGAACGAGCATAAAAGGCATACTCCAAGATTTTGTTTTTGATGAAATTCAAGTCATTTTGTTGCAACCAATGCTTTAGATGCATTTCAAGAAAACAGTAGCATTTTGGAAATGTATTTTGAATCATGTTGTAAAAGGGCTTGAAATGCCCTCTAAAGCCTTGTAATAACTTATATTTTCATATGAATGCAAGAATGTTCAGTTATCATGTATTTTGTAAAATCCAAGTGTGTTTCAAAGCAATTGCATCATAGTATAGCATGAACATGGTTAGATGATTAAGAGTGCGGTTGTTGCCTAAAATGGTATTTGGAAATACATTAGAGTTTAAACATCTTATATGAGGTTGCATGTTGAGTTTTATGCAGGTGGAAGTATTAGGATTGAAAAATTGGTTAGTTGCATTTTCAAGGAAAGTGCTGTCAAATTTTCCTAAAATTTGACAGAACTTTGCCTCAGTATTAGACCCTCTTAAGGGTTGAATTAGATAGGGAAGTCTTCATGAATATTGTATTATAAGTTCAGAGCTTTCTAAGGATATATCGTTTGTCTCATTTGGAGTTAGGGTTAAAAAGTTATGAGGATTAGAACACATTCAGTTACTGTTCATGTTGCACATTGTACTGTTACATTGGCTAATGACATGACAGTGCATTTGATTGGGTTTTTACCTCCTTTAATGATGGAATTAGCCTTAGCGTCCTTCATGAGATTTGTAGTTTATCTCGTTATCTTTCCATGGAGGTATAGTATGCTCATATTGGAGCTAGGAATAAGAAGTTATAAGCTTTGAAAGATGGAAGTGTCAAGTGAATTGAAGTTGGTTTTAAGAATTGGAAGTTTTGGAAATTGGCGTGTCCGTTAAACGGACACTAATGTCCGTTAAATGGACAGCCTCGGGTGTCAAAACACCCCTTTCCCTACCCGTGTCCGTTATACGGACATGCATGTCCGTTTAACGGACATTTGCGAAGAGTTTGGTACCCATTCACCCGAATGTGTCCGTTAAACGGACATGGCTGTCCGTTTAACGGAAAGCTACGGGAAAATAGGCAAATTGGACTTTGTTAGAGGCCGAATGTGGTTTTGTGGTCTTCATAAGAGTTGTAGATATAGATGTCTAATTTCATATGGTGAAAGAACGAACATTATCAGACCTCTATATTAAGAGTTATGAGAATCGCGCCAAAAGAGTTTCATTTGGATTTTTTGAAGTGAGCATGGTCTATTGTTTTGGGCATAAATCCCTCATACGACCTCCAAATGAGGTGAGGTTTGAACCATTGAATTTATAAGATATATATCCTTCACTCCATAAAATGTGGTATCAATTGGAGTCAAATTGAGAAATTTTGCATGAAAAGAAGTGAGAGGTCAGTTAAGAGAGCATGTTTCAGCTATGAACTCTTTTAGGTTTTTGGAGTGTAGCTTGAGTTACATAACTCCAATTGAGGTGATTCTTGCCTCTATGCAAACTTGAGACTTTAAGGTATATTTGTTATGAATAAGGCAATAAGTGATTATGATGAATAGGTAGTGTGCACTCATCACTTTTATGGAACAACAGCTTATAACACTGAAATGTCGTAAGTGCAAGGTTTCAGGAGTACGATAGTTAAGCAGTTGGGTCACGAGATCCGACATCTATGGTATCAAAGCAAGTGTGATAAGTATAAGTTCCATGTAGTTGGGTCTCGGATCCAACAGTTGGGGTCCGGTCTACGGGTCGGGTCCTAACAACTTTGGTATCAGAGCAGCTCTAGGTTTATGATTTCCTAGGAACCCTAGTGGGTAGCCTCAAGGGTAGAGTCGGCATGCATCATGTTACATGAACCCTAAGCATTGTTTTAAATACAGTACATGCATCATTGGTTTTGAATTGTTTTACATGATTTGAACTTGTTTCACAAAGCATGAGCTAAAGATTTGAAATGGTTTTCATTTAAAGGAGTAATATGCCGCCTCGAAGAAGAACTCGAGGAGCTCAAGCTCGGTCAGGCTCTCAGCGGGGAAGTACGGATGAATCCCACATTCTCCAGGATGCAGGGACCATCCCTGTTACAGATTCTGAGGCACCAAGTGTGCAGCACGAAGTGCCTCTCCAGCCTCCTCCTATGCCAAATCCAGTAGACCCACAATTCTTTCAGCCTTCGCTTGAGCTTTCAGATATGCTATGGGCCAGGGAAGGCAGGCTCAAGTGCCAACTCCAGCAGATCGGAGTGGGCAGTATGACAAGCTCCGGAAGTATGGGGCTGTCGATTTCAGCGGGACTACTAATCCCGAGGAGGCAGAAGCATGGTTGAAGAGGACCGAGAGGGTCCTGAAGCAAATGAAGTGCTCGGATGAAGAGAAGCTAGATTATGCAGTTAGTTTGCTACAGGGGGATGCACTGCATTGGTGGGAGTCAGTGCCTCGCAGTTAGGCAGTACCTCCAGAGCTGACATGGAGGGAATTTTTAGAAGCCTTCAGGAGGAAGTACTTCTCGATGGTCTACGTCTAAGAGAAGGCCAGGGAATTTCTGAACCTTACCTGAGGGATCTGACAGTGAGTGAGTATGAACTGAAGTTCACTCAACTTTCCAGGTATGCAGCCAACATTGTGGCCAATGAAGTGGACAAGTGTCGCAAGTTTGAAGGGGGATTGCACTTAGGGATAAAAGAGAAGGTGGTGATCCATAGTTTCCAGGATTACCAACAGTTAGTGGATGCAGCTGTAGCACCCCACTCCCGCGAGACCCGAACCCGACATCGACGGTGATATCCGAGCCACGACCATGAGGGTAGTATGCTAGAAGCGATCCACTGCAGTGTCAAAACTCATTATGATATATTTTTTTTGAAACCAGTCGAGTGCGCGAAATTAAAAATAAACGATTCGGGCCCGTGATACAAAAAAAAACCCTTTTTAGTCATACACTTTATCAAAGATCACATGTCAAATAATATTTATCAATTGGGGCCCTCAATCAATTCAATACAATTTTATGAATATAAATTTAGACATAAGTCAAGATAACACGAATGCGACGTGAATCGATCCCGACATCGGACACCGACTCTCTTGTAGTAACCATACACCGGTTCACTAACGGGTACTCTTCAATTCTGAAAAATAGTTGCAATGTGGGTGAGTTTGCGAACTCGGTGAGAAACCATCATCGATGGTTCACCCAACTCATGCATTCACCAATCATATTAGCACAAGAGCATTAATGTAATATCACATATTATCACATTTCAGCCCAATTTCATATACACATGCAATTTCATCATTCACATATTTCGGTCATTTACAATATATATATATGCAATGCACATGTGACACTGTTCCATTTTCATTTCGTTGTTTGACTGGTATGCTCAAATCGCCCCAAGAACGGGCACATTGCGTTGAGCCGATGGCTCAAAATATTGGACTTGAAGCCTCGATACATTGAGCCCGAGGCTCTAAATACGTTGGACTGAAGTCTCGTGCGCTGAAATGAAAGCTCTCATATACGTTAGGCGTAATATGCCTCGATACGGTGGTCGCTCCGGTCATGACCTTTTATCTCGATCATACTTTTATGTTTATGCATGCAATGTAAAATTCCAATTTCCATTTACATGTCAACGCTTATTTGCCGCTTCTTCGGACTTTCGTCCGGTATTTCAATTATCTACATTTCCAATTTATTGCATCCTACTATATCACATTGACAAATCCCATCCAATGTATCGAAATGCATAATTAACACTTCAATATCAATTTCCCATTTCCTCGGACCTCTGGTCCGAGACCTCCAATGTAACATTCACAAACAGTAGCACACAAGTAGCACTTCGTTATCTCATTCCAAATATTTCAGAAACCTATGGTCCGAAGTCAATCAAAATCAAACACACATAAACCCTCCATTATCTCCACATGGCATAATTGAAAAATCTTAAACACATAAAGGTTGAGGAACCAACTAGGTTACTCACCTGTACTTTCGAGCTAATATCTGGAAGTCTCAGTAACGTCGGTAGATCGACGCTCCAAATGTGCCTCTATAACAAACAGAGAGGAATCCGATCACTAATTATCCAATCCGAACTAGTATAATGCATATGTAAGTGTATAATGCATGTTCATGAGATTTTCGGCCCTAAATCCAAATTTTTCACCTCATAAAAATTCCATCAAAAATTAGAAAACTATAGCCACTGACAGCACTCAATTTGGACCTCGATCGGTCCAAAAATAAATAAAACAGTGACCATAGAACAATTTCCCGGGGCTACGTCAATTTCCCGTCTCAAAATTCCCAATTTCTCATAAAATAAAATTTAATATTTCACTAATCCGATGCCTCAAGAATCAGGTCAATCAGACGTTGGACGGAAAAGAAATTGACAAAAGAATCACCAAATACCAAATAATCAAATAATAATAAATAATAATAATAAAAAATCAGATGGCCTCATCACTAGGGCGAGGCGTCGCCCTAGTGATGCCGTCTGATCCGGTGTCGTCGCTAGGGCGACGCGTCGCCCTAGTGACGCCGTTCAAACGAGCCTCGTCACTAGGGCGAGCTGTCGCCCTAGTGACCGGGCAATATACCACATTCTCATTCCTTTTTTTTTTCAGATTTCTAAACCAACTTTCAATACCCATAACTCTTAGCACACAAATCAGAAAAATACAAATTATACCTTGTTGGAAAGAGCATAAAAATCTCTACAATTCTCGAGAAGACCATAAAAATTAATTCCAACCCTTAGGGTGTCAAAAATCCCATCAAAACTACTGCCTACTCAAAACCCATCAACACTGGACAGCACCTTGCAAATTCAAAAACTCACTGATTTTTCAGCCAAAAATTACCACATAAATATGCTCAATAGTATCATAATGTCATCTACAACTTTCATGAACAACCCATAATCAAATTCCATTTCTAAACAAGTCAATTAATTCACTCAATGTTGCTGTCCTTGAAATCATTCAATTTGAGCAGTACACGTATAAGAAGCATAACTCCCTGTACACAAGTCAGAAAAATCAGAACTTTACATCCCTGAAAAGATAAATCCTCAAACTTCAATTTTCATGAAGAACTCAAAATCCAATTCAATTTCTAACAATTTCAAAACTGTCATGCAAGTTACTGCCATGAACAGCAAATCATAACCTAATACAGGTTCAATGTTTACAAAATCATAACTCTCAAATATGACCTCTAAAAATTACATGCCATATATCATTTTCAAGATACTTTCTTCCTCTACAACTTTGTAGAAGATTACTCACACCAATTCAGTTCACATAATTTTCTAAAATTGCTTTCAATCCGCAAGCTCACAAACTCAACACTTAGGCTAGGTTTCATCAAAATGCTTAAAACCAGTCAATAGTAATCAGTTCATATCTCCCAATATACAACTCTAAAATTAGCAAGATCAGTGGCAATAGAAAGCGAACAATGTAGGCTTCAACTCTCATGAAGACCATTTTCCCTAATTCCATCTCAATTAAGTTAGAAAAATCAACAAAGTAATCAGGTCATATATGCGGATACTGTTCATAGACCCTACAAACAGAAACTTTCCATGCAAGGATTCACCCTTCTAACATTACAATTTAACATCATCTATTTCACACAAAGTTGAAGCCAACATCCCAAAGTTTCATTGGGCACAAACCTCACCTCAGTTTCTCACTTACACAATTAGTTATGATCAAAACATTACAATAGGTTCAAAACTCAATTTCCAGCTTTCATCAACAACCTAACTTCTATCACTTCTAACATCAATAACACATCACTAAGCATCCAATTGAACACAAATTCAGCCCCTATATCATTAATACATTTACTAGGAAATACCATCTCAAGTTGGCAGCCCTCATCTCTCCATTTTCATGCAAAATTAGTCAATCAAAATCAAGCTAAAAACACTTCTAAACCACATCATTTATGTTCACTTTATCAAACCATACTTAACCTAGCCTTATACCCACCAATTCCATCTACAATTTTCATTCAAATCATGGATCAATAATCATAATAAGTGCATCATAGTTCTCATTAAAAGCCTCTAACAATCATGGTTCAATAAATACATAATCAAAGCATAATGAAAACCTAATAAGAAACTTACCAATTCAAACTTTCAAGCTTCCCCACTCTCCAATCACTTCACTTTCTTCCTTCACTTCCAAAACCCATACATGGCTATCACCTTGGATAAAGACTTAAGCTCATATGCAAGTAAGGAGGGCTCTTAAGGTTGGTGGAAGGTGACTTAAGAGAGAAACAAAAGAAATCGATGGAGATGGCAAATGGAAGGTAGGTTTCGGATGAGTGAGTGAAATGTGGAAACAACTTTGATTTTTCATTCCTTTAACCATAAGCCACCGAAAA
Organism: Erythroxylum novogranatense; assembly: GCA_029891385.1. Taxonomy (NCBI): domain Eukaryota; kingdom Viridiplantae; phylum Streptophyta; class Magnoliopsida; order Malpighiales; family Erythroxylaceae; genus Erythroxylum; species Erythroxylum novogranatense. The sequence goes on along the minus strand of CM057226.1, from coordinate 49,459,417 downwards.
CTCTAGGTTAGAAACAAACAAAAGCATTTAATCCTTTTAGGACAAATGGCATGGATTGGAGAAAGGGACAAAATAGAAATAAGACAAAATTTAGCTAATCCTAGTTAATTAAGCACTAATCCCAATTAAACTCTAATCATGGCACTAAAATAATTCCCTAACACCATTTAGCCAATAATCTAATGCCATTAGGCAATCCTTCTCAGTACAAAAAGGCTCACTCAATCAGTCAGTTGGAATTTTCCGGTCCGGGAAAGAACCCCGAAAAATTCTAAAAAAATTCCCATAAATCCCTCAAAATGGAAAACAATTTATAACGCACTCCAAATAATTTTCCAAATACAATTTTCCCATGAATTTCACAAAAGATCTCACTTTGAAACCTAAGCCGGAAAATGTCATGAATGCATGTTTACCATGTGCAAGTGCCACAACCCATCAATCATAGAGGCGATAAGTTGTATGTTCATGCCGAGTTATAAATTAATACTCCTATCCCGTCTCAATTTACTAAAATACCCTTCCCATCGGTGATGGGATGTTACAGCAGCGCTCCAGGCTGAGAAGCTGGAGAATATTAAGGCTGAAGTGAGCAGGAAAAGGAAGAACAGAGAACAGTCCTCCAGGAAGAGAGTGAGTGCTCCAGCACCTGAGAGGAGCACCAGGACACATTATACTCAGAGTGGCATGGGCAGAAGTGGTCCTGCCAAGAGTCAGCAGTCCAGGGCAATTTCTGAACAGGTCTCTAGTGTGGGAGGCCCAGGAAAGTCATGGAAGGGCAAGAATCTCCAGTGTGATCAGTGCGGGAAATTTCATCCAGGGAGGTGTCTCAAGGGGTTTGGTGGTTGCTTCCAGTGTGGAGAGAAGGGGCATATGATGAGAGATTGTCCCCAGAGGCTGAGACAGGAGGGTTCCCAAGTTCAAGCTCAGAGGCAGACGGAGATAGTGGGAACCAGCCACCATGTAAGTAGGCGCCCGGAGAGGTCAGAGGGCTAATCTCGCAGGGAGGCCAAGAGCATGTGGTCGTGCACCGGTAGAGTATTTGCCATGACCAAAGAAGAAGCTGCAGTTGCTCCTGAAGTTGTGACTGGTATGGCTCAGTTGTTCAATTCTGCAGTTTATGTTTTGATTGATACGGGTTCCACACATTCATTTGTTTCCTCAAGTATGAATATGCATGCAGTTAATCCTGAGATTATGGATAATTTTCTAATTGTTAGTACTCCTTTGGGGAGTAAAGTAGTGATCAGTTTGATTTATAAGAATTGTGAGCTCAGCATCAGTGGTACTAGGTTGGTAGTAGATTTGCTACCTCTAGACCTTAAAGGACTAGATGTCATACTAGGAATGGATGCATGGAGAAGTATAAGGCAAAGCTAGACTGTAGTTTGAAAGAAGTAGAGTTTGATCTGGGCAATGATCGGAAAGTGGTCTTCAAGGGGGACAGGAAACTGCCAGTGCCGAGGATCATTTCGACTATGTTAGCTGACAATATAATGAGCCAAGGGTGTGAGGCCTTCTTGGAGCATGTAGTGGATCCAGAAGTGAATGTGGGCAAATTAGAAGATTTTCAGGTTGTGAGGGAGTTTCCTGATGTATTTCCAAAAGAGTTACCAGGGTTGCCGCCGGTGAGGGAAGTTGAGTTTGCAATTGACTTGATTCCCGGAACCGCGCCAATCTCTATACCACCCTACAGAATGGCTGCAGTTGAGTTGAGAGAATTCAAGGAGCAACTGCAGGAGTTGTTAGAGAAAAAGTTTATCAGGCCAAGTTCATCACCTTGGGGAGCGCCAGTCCTATTCGTTAAGAAGAAGGATGGAACCTGGCGCATGTGTATAGATTACAGGAAGCTTAACAAAGTGACAATTAAGAACAGATATCCTTTACCTAGGATAGATGATCTGTTTGATCAGCTGCAGGGAGCAAGGGTCTTTTCGAAGATAGATCTCAGCAGGTTATCATCAACTCCGAATCAGGGAGTCTAATGTTAACAAGACAGCCTTCAGGACCCGCTACGGGCACTATGAGTTCAGGGTCATGCCCTTTGGACTGACCAATGCTCCAGCTGCATTCATGGACCTTATGAACAGGGTTTTTCAGGAGTTCTTAGATCAGTTTGTCATTGTGTTCATTGATGACATTCTGGTCTATTCTAAGGATGAAGGAGAGCACGAACAGCATCTCAGGATAGTATTGCAGAGATTAAGGGAGCAAGAACTTTATGCCAAATTCAGCAAGTGTGAATTTTGGCTGCATGAAGTAGTTTTTCTTGGACATGTGATTTCCAGCAAAGGGATCCATGTTGATCAGAGGAAAGTAGAAATAGTAGTGAATTGGCAAGAGCCTAGGATAGTGAAAGAGGTAAGAAGCCTCCTAGGTTTGGCAGGTTATTATAGGAGATTCGTGGAAGGATTCTCAATGATAGCTGCCCCTATGGCTAAGCTGTTAAGAAAGAATCAGCAGTTCATATGGAGTGAGGAATGTCAGAAAAGCTTTGAGGAGCTCAAGAACAGATTGACAAGTGCTCCAGTATTGGTTTTGCCCAATGGGGATCAGGGGTATACAGTATACAGTGATGCTTCGAGAAGAGGCTTAGGTTGTGTGTTAATGCAGAATGACAAAGTGATAGCCTATGCTTCACGGCAGTTGAAGCCATATGAGTTGAATTATCCGACTCATGACTTGGAGTTAGCAACGGTAATTTTTGCCCTAAAGATTTGGAGACACTACCTATATGGGGTTCAGACAAGGGTTTTCACGAACCACAAAAGTCTTAAGTATATTATGAGTCAGAAAGAGTTGAATTTAAGGCAGAGACGGTGGTTGGAGTTGCTCAAGGACTATGACCTGATGATAGAGTATCATCCAGGCAAGGCGAATGTAGTGGCGGATGCCTTGAGCAGGAAGTCGTCCATAGCTCATGTCCAAATAGTTTACTTGCCTTTATTGGAATAGATGGCTAAGCTTAAAATAAGCTTGAAGCAGGATAAGTCAGAAGGCATTCTTGCTCAATTCAGGGTGAGGCCGATACTTAGAGAGAGAGTCAAGGAGTTGCAGGAGCAGGATGCAGAATTGAGTAAGTTTCGTGAGGAAATCCAGAATGGTAAGCAGTCAGAAGTGCAAGTAAGGGATGATGGGCTAATGGTAGTCAGAAACCGGTTATGTATTCCAAATGATAAGGCAGTTAAGGATGAGATCATGGATGAGGCACACAATGCGCCTTATTCCATGCACCCAGGCAGCACCAGAATGTACAGAGATTTGAAGGAACATTTCTGGTGGAAAGGTATGAAGAAAGATGTAGCAGAATATGTGAGCAGATGTCTAGTGTGTCAGTAAGTCAAGGCTGAACACCAGGCACCTTCAGGCATGCTAAGGCCATTGTCCATTCCTGAATGGAAGTGACAAAGGATCACAATGGATTTTCTAATGGGTTTGCCCAGAACCAGCAAGAAGCATGATGCTATTTGAGTTATTGTTGATCGGTTTACCAAGTCAGCCCATTTTCTGGCAATCAAGCAAACAGATTCATTGCAAGTCTTAGCCAGGAAGTATATTGATGAAGTAGTGAGGTTGCATGGAGTTCCAGATTCCATAGTATCCGACAGGGATCCTCGATTTACGTCGAGATTCTGGAGAAGTTTGCAGGAAGCATTAGGAACTAAGCTGAATTTCAGTACGACGTTTCATCCTCAGACGGATGGTCAGTCTGAGAGGACAATCCAGACTCTAGAAGGGATGCTTAGAGCATGTGTCATGGACTTCAGAGGAGCATGGGATGATCATTTGCCGTTGGTCGAATTTGCCTATAACAATTCGTACCATTCGAGCATACAAATGGCTCCTTATGAAGCCCTTTATGGCAGAAGATGCAGGACTCCAATATGTTGGGATGAGGAAGGTGAGAGGAAGCTAGTGGGACCAGAGTTGGTCCAGATGACAGTGGATAAGATTGATCTGATTAAACAACGATTTAAGGCAGCCCAGGATAGAATGAAGAGTTATGCCGATGCTAACAGGAAAGAAATGGAATATGCAGTGGGTGACGAGGTGTTCCTCAAGACGTCTCCATGGAAGGGGGTTATGAGATTCGGCAAGAAGGGGAAGTTAAGTCCTCGCTATGTGGGTCCGTATGAAGTATTGGAGAGGATTGGGCCGTTGGCCTACAGACTGGCATTGCCGCCAGAATTGTCGCAGATTCATGATGTATTCCATGTCTCGATGCTGAGAAGGTACAGATCAGATCCTTCTCACATCATTCGCACCTCGAAGTTCAAATTGAGTGATGATCGAGTTATGAAGAAATGCCCGTGGCAATTCTCGACAAGAAGGATAAGATCCTCAGGAACAAGACAATCAAGCTAGTCAAAGTCCTGTGGAGAAATCATGCAGTTGAAGAGGCGACGTGGGAACCTTTGGATGCAATGAAGGAGAAATATCCACACCTCTTCAGTGAATCAGGTAAGAATTTGGAGGACGAAATTTCTTAAGGGGGGGAGAAATGTTAGTCCCAAATTTTTTTTTAATTAAGCATGATTAGAATAATTGAGTAAGTTAATGTTAGATAAAATTTAGTTGACATTTATTAAGTATAGTAGCATTAATTAAGTTAGGTACCATGGATTAAAAAGGAATTAATGAGTTAGGTGTTAAGAGTTAATGAAATTTATTGTGTTAGTTGGGCCTTAATGAGGTAGGAAAAGAAAAGAGAATAAGGTGGGCCTAAAAGATAGATGGGCTTAAGTGGTTTAAAGAAGATATTAGAGGAAATAAGAAGAAAAGAGGAGAAAGTAAGTTGGGCTTGGACTTATGGGCTTAAGTGAGTAAGTAGAAGTATAAAAAGGGAATGAAATAAGTGAATTGTAGAGGAAGAGAGGAGGAATTACGAAAATTTAGAGAGGGAGGAGAGGTTTTCAGCAATGAGAAGAGAAGGAGGAGAAAAAGAAGAAGCTTTGGCTAGGGTTTGATTCTCCTTGAGTTTTAGAAGGTTTTTGAAGAAAGTGCAAGAAGAAAAAGTGAAGAGGAGAAGCTAAGCTACCTTTTGAGCCAAGAAACCCTTGGGTTGAGTCAAGATCTAAGGTAAGTTATGTTTCAAGAGTTAGTTTTTAGATGGGTTTTGGTGTAGAAGGTTTAAGAATCAAGTGGGTTTAGTGATTCTTAAGCTAATTTCATGAAAGAGGTTTTATAGAATTTCTATTAGAATTTGTGTTGAAGTGGGTTTTGTTTCTCTTGAAATAGAGCAAGAGAGAGGAGAAGAGCAAGAGGAAGAGCTCCATTTAGCAAGGATTTAGCAAGTATAAGGTGGGTTTCACTTTTATCTTTATGTTAGTAATGCTTTAAATACTATCTCAACTAAGGAAAATTAATGTTTTCCAACTACCTTGGAATGAGTATTGATTGAGTTTTGAATTGTGTGTAAATTGAATTGTGATTGCCATTATGTGAGAAATTGATTAGTATATGATATTGCTTGAAATTTCCATGAATTGAATGAGCATGAATGAGATCATGAAATGTGAGCTAAGCATGAAATATATCATTTTCAAGAATCAGCTTTATGGATGCATGAAAATCCATTTTCAAAAAATCAATCAGTGGACAAGACAAGTCCAATTTTTATGCATGAAATTCAGTGTTATATGGGTTAGTTAAGTCCACCAGCAAAGTCACGTGCACGTTGACCAAGATAGCCTTCTCCCCTACGCCTGATAGTGGCATAGGATGTTCCTTTTGGACTCCTCAAAGATATGACTACACTTGTGTAGCTCATCAAGAACCCGTGGACTTTTCAACCATCGCCTATGTGTTACATGTTCAGCATATGTTTGCAAGAATGAAAATTTCATGGATCATGAACATTGTGTTTTGAGATTGATAAATTTCATGAAATGCATGATTGTATGATTGCTATACCAAAGTGCTAAAAGTATGATTAATGAAGCAATGTAGCTTATTAGCCTAAATATAAACGTGTTACCTACGAGCGAAAGCTCACCCCCACCTTCCCGTCCCATCTCCAGGTGAAGAGCGTGATTTCGAGGAACGAGCATAAAATGCATACTCCAAGATTTTGTTTTTGATGAAATTCAAGTCATTTTGTTGTAACCAATGCTTTAGATGCATTTCAAGAAAACAGTAGCATTTTGGAAATGTATTTTGAATCATGTTGTAAAAGGGCTTGAAATGCCCTCTAAAGCCTTGTAATAACTTATATTTTCATATGAATGCAAGAATGTTGAGTTATCATGTATTTTGTAAAATCCAAGTGTGTTTCAAAGCAATTGCATCATAGTATAGCATGAACATGGTTAGATGATTAAGAGTACGGTTGTTGCCTAAAATGGTATTTGGAAATACCTTAGAGTTTAAACATGTTATATGAGGTTGCATGTTGAGTTTTATGCAGGTGGAAGTATTAGGATTGAAAAATTGGTTAGTTGCATTTTCAAGGAAAGTGCTGTCAAATTTTCCTAAAATTTGACAGAACTTCGCCTCAGTATTAGACCCTCTTAAGGGTTGAATTAGATAGGGAAGTCTTCATGAATATTGTAGTAGAAGTTCAGAGCTTTCTAAGGATGTATCGTTTGTCAGTTTAAAAAGTTATGAGGATTAGAACACATTCAGTTACTGTTCATGTTGCACATTGTACTGTTACATTGGCTAATGGCATGACAGTGCATTTGATTGGGTTTTTTACTTCCTTTAATGATGGAGTTAGCCTTATCATCCTTCATGAGATTTTTAGTTTATCTTGTTATCTTTCCATGGAGGTATAGTATGCTCATATTGGAGCTAGGAATAAGAAGTTATAAGCTTTGAAAGATGGAAGTGTCAAGTGAATTAAAGTTGGTTTTAAGAATTGGAAGTTTTGGAAATTGACGTGTCCGTTAAATGGAAACTAATGTCCATTAAACGGACAGCCTTGGGTGTCAAAACACCCCTTGCCCTACCCGTGTCCGTTAGACGGACATGCATGTCCGTTTAACGGACATTTGCGAAGAGTTTGGTACCCATTCACCCGAATGTGTCTGTTAAACGGACATGGCTGTCCGTTTAACGGAAAGCTACGGGAAAATGGGCAAATTGGACTTTTTTAGAGGCCGAATTTGGTTTTGTGGTCTTCATAAGAGTTGTAGATCTATATGTCTAATTTCATATGGTAAAAGAACGAACATGATAAGACCTCTAGATTAAGAGTTATGAGAATCGCACCAAAAGAGTTTCATTTGGATTTTTTGAAGTGAGCATGGTCTATTGTTTTGGGCATAAATCCCTCATACGACCTCCAAATGAGGTGAGGCTTGAACCATTGGATTTATAAGACATATATCCTTCACTACATAAAATTTAGTATCAATTGGAGTCAAATTGAGAAAGTTTACATTAAAAGTAGTGAGAGGTCAGTTAAGAGAGCATGTTTCAGCTATGAACTCTTTTAGGTTTTTGGAGTGTAACTTGAGTTACATAACTCCAATTGAGGTGATTCTTGCCTCTATGCGAACGTGAGACTTTAAACTATATTTGTTATGAATAAGGCAATAAGTGATTATGATGAATAGGTAGTGTGCGCTCATCACTTTTATGGAACAACAGCTTATAACACTGAAATGTCGTAAGTGCAAGGTTTCAGGAGTATGATAGTTAAGCAGTTGGGTCACGAGATCCGACATCTATGGTATCAAAGCAAGTGTGATAAGTATAAGTTCCATATAGCTAGGTCTCGGATCCAACAGTTGGGGTCTGGTCTACGGGTCGGGTCCTAACACCCATATACTACACCATGTGGTTGATAGCACATGTTCGGTCTCCCATATGGTGATGTCATAGTTTGTGAAGACATATTCTGGCACCCATAAAAATAATGTCTACTTTATCCTTCCATTGTGAGCAGTGGCTATAATAATGAATTATAATTCCTACAATAAACTACAAACTCAAGGTCAAGTAGAGAAATTCAAAAGATAATTAAATTAATAAGTCAAAATACAATAAGATACAATAAAATAAAAGAAAGAAAATAAAATAAATTCAAAAAATTAAAATTAAAGAAAATAAAACAAAGAAAAACAAAATAAAATTAAAATGGATAGAATAATAGTATTCAGGCTTTCCTAATATCAAAGTCCCCGATAATGATAGTAAAACTTGATTGACCTTTTTGTGTTATTCAATATTGTAATAAACGCAAATGCATAGTATAGCTATAGCTAGTACCAATAAGTACGGTTAGATCCCACGAAGACTGTGAATACTAGTAATACCCTTCCCTTATTATCTAGTTTATAGATTTTTAATAAAAAAGAAATAAAAATTAAAACAACTAAAGAAAAGGAAATAATAATGAACACAGAGATAATGGAATTCATTTAGAAAACTATTGTTATTAAAAATTAATATCTAGGCTCGAATCCCCCTTAAACCTTAATAGATTGATCTTTTATCATGCAATTGTTTGTTGAATATACTGTGGAGACTACTATGGTTATACTAATAGCTAACCTTGAGTTTACTAATAACTAATCCTAAGGTCCCTAATTGAAATACTCAGGTTAAAACGTATAGGATTGTGTTACTAATTTATGAGTCCCTCTACTAGGTTTGACCATAATCTGAAAGATTTATGTCATCCTATATCTAGGGTTACAATTAACTCCTTCTAATTACGGTATATCTATTTACACTAGGATTTTTCAATCTCTATATATGAAATTAAATTATCAATAAAACATGTAATCAAATCGCAATAATCAATCAAACCAATTTCATTAATAGGGAAATCAAATCATATCAAACTAACCTAAATAATAGTTAGACGTTTAGTTACATATGATAGAATACAAAATCAAACATAAATCGAAAGAAAAAAGAAGAAATGGTTTCCTAATTCTAAATCTCCTTGATTTCTTTTATCAAATTTTCTTGCATTCTGATGGATTCGTTGATGATTTTTTTAGGTTTTCCACGTCCCTTTTCGACATTCTCCATGTCTAGAAATCACCTCCCAACGTTTCTTCCTTTCTTCTCCTCATGAAAATGTGTTTTTAACATGAAATTTAGGGTTCTAGGAACATGTAAAGTTTTTGCTTGGTCATGCATCAGAGGTCGTACATAACCAAAATTATCTAAAAATTACGAAAGTATACGACTGTGTAGAAGTGCACCAATAGATGCACTTTTGCCCATTCCTTTAGGTTTTTGACCTTGATATATTCATATTTAGGTATTGGATTCTTCACATAAATTGTTTATAAGCTTATAAGATTTCTAGCGGATCCTCTTTTGCTTAAATCAAAGCATTGTAGCTAAAGTTATGATCCAAAAATTAAGGGAAGTTCAGACTGGGCTAAGACATATTTTGTATCTTATTCTCGACCATTTTAGCTCCTCAAAATAGCACTTTTGGACCTCGAGTTGTACATAAGAATTATGGAACAAGATGTTGTCTTAAATATGAGCTTTTGAACCACCTCATTTAGATCTTATAAGCCTTATATTTGTTCATGTAAAGCTCTAGTGGGTCAGGTTGCCAATTTAGCAAAAATAAGCTTTATGTCGTGTTTTTGTCCGAATTCTTCTCCTTTAAGTCCATGAAGGCAATTATCACCTATCAAAGCAATTGGAGTGAATTAAGTACTAAATATAAGATAAAAGTATAAAACATCAAGCAAAATAAATCAAATATAGGTGTAAAAATATAGTCAAACATCCATCAATCATTAAACAAAAAGAAAAACAAATAGAAAACAGGCAGTTCATAATTCTAAACCTTCATTTTATCTCCTATTGAATGCTCTTACAAGATAAAGGTTTGATCTTGTATTTTAATGGATCTTTTTGATGATTTCTTTGTGTTTTCCACTTCTTTGAATCAAAATTGCCCATTCTCAATGATCTCTGCCTCTGGAATTGCCTCTGCAAGTTTGTTTCTTTATTTTGCCTCCAATTTTTTCATTTTCTGCGAGATACATGGTCTAATACACGGGTGTATACTAGACCTTTTATAACCTAAAATCTCCAAGATTCATAAATCTACATAGCCTGAAGAATTTACACAACCTGATATCCCTTATTTGTTTTAAATCTTCATTTTATATTATTTTTCATTTAAATTCTTCTTTATTTTGTCCATAAAGGCAATTATAATGTATAAATACACTTGGAACAAATTAAGTACCAAATATACAACAAAGGTATAAAATATCAATAAAAATATATTAATTACGGTGTATACATACGATCAAATATGCATCTATAAAAAATCCTATTATTTTAAAGTGCCATTTTTGTACATCTCTCGTGAGGACTACTATAGGATGTGATATCATTTGTTTATGTTCATCTTTACTCAGAGGAAAGTAGCTCAACTTAGCATTAGTGATCTTATCGCTTGCCACATGTATAGATTTTTTCTTGGCAATTGATGAGCTAACAATGTTAGAAGTTGGTTGAGAGGTAGCATGAAGGTGTGTCTATACTGAAGCAGAAGGTGTATAAGCTGAACCAAATGGTGGGAAATCATTTAAAAGATTTATTTTCTAGTAGATAATACTAAGATCCAGTAGATAAAAAACAAGAGTGCAACTGAGGAAGTAAAATGGTGCAGACTAGATGTTGGACACCGATCTTTTAGTGGAAATTGGAAATATGAAAATAAAAATTTGATAAGATTTTTTTGAATTGTTGGACCCCGATCTTTTAGTGGAAATTGGAAATATGAAAATAAAAATTTGATAAGATTTTTTGTATATGAATGGAGTTATAGATATTTTTTCCTTAAGGAAATTGATGAGAAAAGATTTGTTTGATTTGATAACTTTGGGCTTCAAATAGATTTGTATGGGTTATGAAAGTTCAAGTGGATGAGTGGATTGAAATGGAAGTTGAAATCAAGAAATAGAAAGTGAAAGTGTAAAATTTTGAAGAAATTAGAAAGTAAAGACAATTTGTTTGGTTATACATGTGGTGTTTTAAGTTAGATTATTGAAAGAATAAGATTTCAGTCATATGTGGAGAATGGTGGAGTTTTGTATCTTTTGTACTTAGACTTGAATACTGATGTTGTAATATGGCTTGGAATGCCATTTAATTTTATAAGCATTTATCTTATGATGTTAATGAGACATGGATTTATATATGGATATGAAAGATCAATTGTGTATAGATTTGTGTGTTTTGTGTTTAAGAGGAATTAGTTGAAGAGCTTGTGGTGATGTGTTGATATGTGAAGTTGATGTGTTGGAATGGTGTTAGAAACTTCAATGGCAAATCTGTACTGATCTAGATATATTTGGCCAAGTGGTCTTAATGAAATTTGTAGTTCATGTTTTCAGCTTTCTAACGCCATAAAGTATGCAATTTTTCGATATCGAGGCAAGAAGTTATGATAAATTGAAGTTTGGATATTGCTTAGGTGATTGCTAAAAGGGCAGAAACTTTGATTGAAAAATTGACGTAGCTAGAGGTTGAAGTTTCTTGGGAGTTCTTTATGAACATTGTAGAGGTTGTTTTATCTTTCCATTGATATAAAGCATGAAAATATTGGACAAGAGAGTAGAAAGAGTGATCTTGGTATGAGTTGTGATAAGGAAAGACTTGGAGACAAGATTGGTAGTGATCTGAAAAATGTTCACTGAATATGCTTCAGTATTTTAACCATAACGTTTTCTATAGTAATCCAAACGAGATGATTCTTAATTTGGATTAAACTAGAGATATATGGCTACATTTTGTAAGCAGATATCGAATCTCAATTATGTGCCTAAGAGTCTCAAATATTGTCATGAAGTTAAGAATTGGGTGCAGTGTTGGTGCAGGAATGAAAGTCTTATCTTCTGACTTTAGGGGCAATTTTGGAATTGATAAAGATAGATTTTGGCAAAATTTCCTTCTGGAAAGTTGTAGACTTTTCTCTTAGCTTTCCAACGAATCAAACCGTGTCTAATTTGAAGTTCTGAGTAGAAAGTTATGATCTTTCTAAGTGTGGATATTCTGGAGAAGGGGGTTAGACGAAGTTTTGCGTGCATCTTCGACGCCACCACGACGAAGTTTTGCGTCATGCCGACGCCACCACGCAGCGAAGTTTTGCGTCTGTGCTGACGTCACCACAGATTTAATTTTTATGTCTGTGCTGATGTCACCACAGACGAAGTTTTATGTCTGTGTCGACGCCACCACGCAATTTTTGCGTCTGTCAGGTTGACGTCATCACGCATTTAACTGCGTCTGCGGCGACATCATCGTCGCTTTTGTGTTTTGACCCTCCGCCTTCTTTTGGCCATAACTTTTTGTGTAGACCTCCGATTGAGTCGATTTTTGAAGCGTTGGATTCCTAAGACATTTTTCTATCTTTTCATACTATATAAATCAGTTTTGGAATTAAATGGAGAAAGATAGCTTAGATTTTCGTGAACTGATCGGTTAAAAAAGTTTGAACAGTGTTCAGTGTTTTAGAGATATCTCGATCGATAGACCTCCGATCGATTTGATTCTTCTTGCAAATGAAAATAGAGACATGGGGCTAAAAATGTTATGAAGGAGCCGATTGATAATCTAGCCTCTAAGACTTCCAAATTCGGGTCGGAATTTAGGTGTAGTGTTCAGCCTCGAGTCTAAAGAATAGACTTCAGCATTTTGGAGATATCTTGAGCTATAGAAGTCCGATTGATCCGATTCTTGAAGGGTTGGATTCGTAAGAAATAGATGAACATTTCTCTAGAAGAAAGTTTTGTCAAATGGCTTCATTTACCTGATCGAAATAATCAGACAAGATGTCAGTTTTAAAGACCAATGGAGGGGTAATTTTGGAAGTTTACTTAAAGGGTTAAGTTTATAGGCTTAAATGGAGGGACTTATGGGTTATTCCTCATTCATTAAAGGTCATGGCACTATAAAAGCAAGTGGGCTGTCATTTTAAGAGGCAACCCACGACACTTAAGAGAAAAGAAGGAATAAGAGAAGAAGAGAGAAGAGAGAAGGGAGAGCAAGTTTCGGTGGAGAAAAAGGGGAGAAAGCTAGGGCTCGATTTTTCTACCACTTGAAGAGAGATTTTAATGTCATTCCAAAAAAGAAAAAGGTGGAGGATGAAGAAAGCTTCCCCTTGAACCAAGAAAATCCGAAAATGGAGGAGAAATGAGGTAAGAGCAATTTTTAAGATTTGAGTTTCTCTTGAAGTTTTGGTTTAGAATCATGGAAAATGGAATGGGTTTGTGGAGTATGAAGTTAATTTTGTTGATTTCTATGTATTATGGGTTTAATTTTGGATGGAAATTAATTAGGGTTTATGCCCAAATTTGGAATTTGGGGATTTTGGAAATTTGTGATTTAAAAAGCTTGAATATATGAGGGATTAGTGTTTTCTAAGTTCAATATTAAGGATTATGTTATTTATGGGGTTGAATTTGTATGAAATTGGTGTAGGGAATTTTCTATTGGAAGAAAGAAAGAATTAATGGACAAATTGGAACGAGGAACAAGTTTCTAGCATCGATTCGAGGTGGGTACCTATTTATAATAAAATTTATAAGCCACTAATGCTTTCTTTAAATAAAGAGATTTTCGATTTCAATTGCATCGTAAATGTTGCACCATTACGTGAATGATTTGAAAATCATTATTGATTCCATACATAAACGTTTGATGAAATGCAAAATACATTTGTGTTATGCCTCGAAGATTCCATAGATTTCGTATATTTGGAAAAGAGCATTCGATAAAGTGATCGAGCATGAGTATGTGCTTTTGTTTGGGCAAGAGAGGAACGTTGTGTTAGTCACGCACGCCGACGCTTAAGCCCGCCTCCCTACGCCGTTAGAGGCCACGAGATCCCGAGAAATCGACTCGTTGTGTTTACGATAAATTTCGGTTTATTCGTTGTGTTTACGGAACTCTCGAGCCGTTATGTGTGCATTTGCATTGTGAAGTATTATGATTGATGCATTCATATTTCGAAATTGTGAATTCGACCATCGTAAAAGAAGAACTTTTGAAAATGTGCTTTATGGGTTTCAAACAAAGTTTCTGCAAAAAAAGAAAAGAAAAGCATTTTTAAAAGGTTTTGCTTATTTATTTGTTATAAATTGTTACCCACGAACTATAAGCTCACCCCCTTCATTCCCATCCACAGGTGATGAGAAGAAGATCGGGTAAAGAAAAGTGAAGGTTTCCATTTGTATGTGTTCATATGGTATAATTTGTTTAGCTAAGCGATCGCTAAGAAATTTAGAATTGTTATGTATTCATTTTGAGAATGTATTCTGAATTCTGGACATATGTATTGGATTAAGTTATGGATTTGTATATGGAATAGTAAAATGAATTATGATTCGAGTTATGGATTTTGTGTATGGAAATTGGGTATATGACTGTGATGGTTGGTCTGAATATTTAAAGTGCTAATCGTTTGAGAATTGATGGTATTTAAATTGGAATGTGCGTGATTTTATGGAAATGAAAAGTGAGAGTTTAAATCGATGAGATATGATTGTATATGAAGAAACAAGTAAATTGAGTTTGAGTGCGAGTGATTTCAATTGGATATTGAAGTCACTTTGTAAGAGATGGAATGAAAATGAAAGAAAGAAAGAAAAAAAAATGTACACGGATTGGATTAGTTTTGACTGATAGTCTTAAGGTTTCCAACGCAAACGTTTTCTTCGCTATTTGAGTTCTCAGTTGTCGGGTTCAGTCTTCGATTCGTTTTGATTCGATACCTATGATTTGTTTCGCTTTGTGATCAATCGTTTTATTCGTTCCGCCACTTTGTGATTCGTTTCGTCTTCCGTTTTCGGGTTGGGGCGCCGGTCTCCGGATCGGGTCCCAACACTAGAAGTAGGAAATCAAGTAGAGAAGCAGATGAGGAGTATAGAAGGAATGTTTTAAAATAGAAATAGTTCACAAGAATATGAGAAAACTAATAAAAAAATTAAGACTCACTACTGTTTGAAAGAATAGTAATAAAAGATGGAGCAGTTGAGTAGGCAGAAAAGACTAGCAACATAATATAGGAATTTGTTCACTTTGATTTTTTAATAATTTCATTATTAATAGGCATGCTCATCTTCCCCTCAAGGTTTATATCTTTTCCAACCTTCTACTCATTATGCATATTCATTCTTTGGCTTTCCATTAAGGAAAGATTAAGTACTAGATATAAAATGAAGCTTGGATCTCCCATTTGTACCTTATGTGCTTTATGCAATATTTAATTAAAAAAAAGTCAGCTACTTTTAAATGTCAATTCACCTTTTGTATATGGCTTAAACATTAACATCTTTATAGCAGTTCCTGCTTGGCTAATCATTTAAGTGACTTAGTTTTTTAGGCAAATACAATAAGGCTCACTAATTTTGGAGACCTTAAGATATTCAAGCTAACCTTTAGTATTACTATTTTCTTCATCAAGTTAGAAAGAAACAAAATAGTCTTTAGAGGGGAGTAGATAGACCTTATTGGTAACTAATCTTAGCAAAATATCTCCTAACATATGTGATTGAACCCAAGTTTAATATATAAGTGGCTACACTTTCATGGTTGTTAATGCACTTTTTGACTCTTAATTCATGATTTTTGTGCTTAAATTAGTCTCTTACGGTGAACTTATGTTTTATGCAATTTTCTAGTAAAATTGTACAAATTGACATCAATTGCATCATAATTTTTCTAAGAACAATTGATACCACAAATTGTTATTTTACATTGTAGGAGAAAAGGAGTCAAGAAGGATCAGAAGAGTCAACACGGCATGAAGTCCTTAAGGCACGTCGCGGTGATGCCGCGGAGAAATGTAATTCCCACATCGCGGCGCATCAACACAGATCGTACGTCGCGACGTCAACAATTCAGCACATCGCGGCGAGCAAACCAGATCGTATGTCGCAACGTCCCAGACATCTCGTCGCGGCGAGCAAGACAGAGCACACGTCGCGACGAATATTAATTTATATGTCGCGACGTGCAGACGGATACCCAGACTCCAAATAGAGATTTCTCTCACTGTACCGACCCGGCCCGTGACCCATCCTTTAAATCCTGCCGAATTAGGTTATCATCATCATCTGGAGAGGGAGATCGACGGACGACCGAGAGAAGGGAGACGAGTGAAGGGAGAAGAAAGAAGAGAGGGGAGAGATTCACGGCCTCACCATCCAGGGTTCCCTTCGGGGTTCCCTGGGTGAAATTTCACATAGGTTTTACTGCCCATTTTCACTGCCGACTCCATCGTGGTAGCTTGGATTCTTCACGAGTTGTGAAGTTTCTGGTTACAATGTGTGGTTAGGCATTCTTTTTCTCCTAGAGACGCAGTGATGGCTGGAGTTCACCAAGCTTCAAAGAGGAGTAGCTTAATCTGTAGTTAGCTATGATTTATAAATGCCTAGGTTTAGGGTTTGTAATTTGTAGTGAAGCTACTTGATTATAGCTAAATGTTTGACATTTAATGTGTTGTTTGGATTGGTAGATTACATTGTCACATTTAACTACATTGTTATGAACAACCGAGTTGGGGTTTATTGTTTTGTAGTTAGATTAGCTTAATTAGAGTTTAATTAAGTGCTGAACAATGTAATGTGTTATGGATTTGTTTATGTAGAACTTTGTGCTTTAATATATGAAGTCTCATATATGTCACTTGTGATCTTGTTGATTCTCTTTATCTCGCCTAGTTGTGTTTGGTATTGAGTTGATGCTAGATTTCATTTTGACCCATTGCATTGGCAAATCCACTGCACACACTAAGATGCTTTTAACAAGGTTTTAAGCAATGGAGTTCATTGATTAAAACCTTGGACTTAAAGGTTCCTTTAAGGTTCTAGATGCGCTTGAGAAATGAAGTCGAGAGTGACAGGAGTTCATTAATCGCGACCCTAGACTTAAAGAGAGTCCTTTAAGGTTCATTATTCAAACTTAGTGATTTTTAATCCACAATACACACTAAGATGCGCTTAATGGGATCTTGAGCAATGGAGTTCATTGATCAAGATCCCGGACTTAAAGAATCCTTTAACGTTCTAAGGCTCAAGAGCACCTAATGGGGACTTGAGAAATGGAATCGAGAGTGACAGGAGTCCATCGATCAAGACCCTGGACTTAAAGTGAGTTCTTTAAGTCCAGGGTCTTGATCGATTCACACTTAGTTTTGAGCTGTGATAGCCAAAGCTCGTTTTCAAGAGAATTTTATCACTTGTTTTAGTATTTTCTTTTTATATTTCTAAAAATCCAAAAATACTTTTTACATGCTTTTTAGTGTAGTTAATGTTTTCAAACAAAACCCCCTTTTCCTCACTGATTTCACTTGCATTTTATGACATATAGGCTAGTTTAGGTCCATTTCATTAGGTTCCGATTAAGTGAGACGACCCGAGGTTGCAACCTATACTGCGATCTTGGAATTTAATGTTTTTGATCGGTTTCTAAGGATCAATCTTTTGGTTGAGTCGACAGAGCCGCGATCAAATTGGCGCCGTTGCGGGGGGACCGTGAATTGGTTCTCTAAGTTAGCTTTTGTCATTTTGTTGCTGAGTGAAATTAGGAGTCTTTTCTTTTAGGTTGCATTTTCATTTATAGCTTTCCTTTGTTTTTAATTGTTAGCATTTTACAGATTACACCTTCTGTGACAGTTCGCTGAGCCTAACTCTTACTATTTTTGCGACACACACTTCAGGTGAATCTGGCCATCTGTACCGACCCGACCCATGACCCATCCTTTAAATCCTGCCGAATTAGGTTATCATCATCATCTGGAAAGGAAGATCGACGGACGGCCCAGAGAAGGGAGACGAGTGAAGGGAGAAGAAAGAAGAGAGTGGAGAGATTCACGGCCTCACCATCCAGGGTTCCCTTCGGGGTTCCCTGGGTGAAATTTCACATAGGTTTTGCTGCCCATTTTCACTGTCGACTCCATCGTGGTAGCTTGGATTCTCCACGAGTTGTGAAGTTTTCGGTTACAATATGTGGTTAGGCATTCTTTTTCTTCTGGAGACGCAGTGATGGCTGGAGTTCACCGAGCTTCAAAGGGGAGTAGCTTAATCTGTAGTTAGCTATGATTTATAAATGCCTAGGTTTAGGGTTTGTAATTTGTAGTGAAGCTACTTGATTATAGCTAAATGTTTGACATTTAATGTGTTGTTTGGATTGGTAGATTACATTGTCATATTTAACTACATTGTTATGAACAACCGAGTTGGGGTTTATTGCTTTGTAGTTAGATTAGCTTAATTAGAGTTTAATTAAGTGTTGAACAATGTAATGTGTTATGGATTTGTTTATGTAGAACTTTGTGCTTTAATATATGAAGTCTCATATATGTCGACTTGTGATCTTGTTGATTCTCTTTATCCGCCTAGTTGTGTTTGGTATTGAGTCGATGCTAGATTTCATTTTGACCCATTGCATTGGCAAATCCATCGCACACACTAAGATAAAGTAACAAGGTTTTAAGCAATGGAGTTCATCGATTAAAACCTGGACTTAAAGGTTCCTTTAAGGTTCTAGGTGCTCTTGAGAAATGGAGTCGAGAGTGACAGGAGTCCATTAATCACGACCCTAGACTTAAAGAGAGTCCTTTAAGGTTCATTATTCAAACTTAGTGATTTTTAATCCACAACACACACTAAGATGCGCTTAATGGGATCTTGAGCAATGGAGTTCATTGATCAAGATCCCGGACTTAAAGAATCCTTTAACGTTCTAGGGCTCAAGAGCACCTAATGGGGACTTGAGAAATGGAATCGAGAGTGACAGGAGTCCATCGATCAAGACCCTGGACTTAAAGTGAGTTCTTTAAGGTTTACCATTTACACTTAGTTTTGAGCTGTGATAGCCAAAGCTCGTTTTCAAGAGAATTTTATCACTTATTTTAGTATTTTCTTTTTATATTTCTAAAAATCCAAAAATACTTTCTACATGCTTTTTAGTGTAGTTATTGTTTTCAAACAAAACCCCCTTTTCCTCACTGATTTCACTTGCATTTTATGACATATAGGCTAGTTTAGGTCCATTTCATTAGGTTCCGATTAAGTGAGACGACCCGAGGTTGCAACCTATACTGCGATCTTGGAATTTATTGTTTTTTATCGGTTTCCAAGGATCAATCTTTTGGTTGAGTCGACAGAGCCGCGATCAATTCCCATTAGGTGCTCTTGAGCCCTAGAACGTTAAAGGATTCTTTAAGTCCGGGATCTTGATCAATGAACTCCATTGCTCAAGATCCCATTAAGCGCATCTTAGTGTGTGTTGTGGATTAAAAATCACTAAGTTTGAATAATGAACCTTAAAGGACTCTCTTTAAGTCTAGGGTCGTGATTAATAGAATCGAGAGTGACAGGAGTCCATCGATCAAGACCCTGGACTTAAAGTGAGTTCTTTAAGGTTTACCATTCACACTTAGTTTTGAGCTGTGATAGCCAAAGCTCGTTTTCAAGAGAATTTTATCACTTGTTTTAGTATTTTCTTTTTATATTTCTAAAAATCCAAAAATACTTTTTTCATGCTTTTTAGTGTAGTTAATGTTTTCAAACAAAACCCCCTTTTCCTCACTGATTTCACTTGCATTTTATGACATATAGGCTAGTTTAGGTCCATTTCATTAGGTTCCGATTAAGTGAGACGACCCGAGGTTGCAACCTATACTGCGATCTTGGAATTTATTGTTTTTGATCGGTTTCCAAGGATCAATCTTTTGGTTGAGTCGACAGAGCCGCGATCAAATTGGCGCCGTTGCCGGGGATGTTAGGATTTTGTCATCAAGCTCTAAATCTTAAACACCTAATTACATCTTGCTTTTCCCCTCTTTGAATATGATTTAATGGCACCCCATCCCTAAAGAACACACCCTTAAATTCATACTGACATGTCTTATAAAAACTTTAAGCATTAAGTTGGGAAGGCTTGCAAAATGCAAATTCATGGTAGTATATGAAAATCTATAATAGAAATAGGTTATTAGAAGGAACAGATACAAGCTTGAGCTATCTACTAGATCTCATGCTCTTTTTAATCAAGTTTCAATATCCTTTTATAAGTATTTTCTTTCTTGCTCCTATCTCTAAGATGTATTCTAACTTTTCTAAAAGTTTTATTGGACTTGGATTTTTTCCTGTGTATTTTTCCTAGAAGGCCTTTTCAATTATTTTATCATCCAAAAAGTCTTCATTGCCTTATAAAAGGGATCCCATACATATTTGATGAATAGTTGAAAATCTATAGTTAATAATTCTCTAATTTTCAATTGCATTCAAAAGTTGGAAGTCATTAAAAAAATATCTTAACAACAGTAATAGAAAGCATGCTTTCAAATCATAAAAGAGCAGAGAAGAGCTTTACAAAGGTTAGATGACTATTACTTTAACCCTATTAATGATGATCTTCACGAATGGAGATACACTAGTAACTACCCAAGAATAATAAAAGGAACAAACCTATAATTACTTCATAACTCCAATTGATCCTAGAGTAATTAAAGCAACTAACATATAATTACTTCTTTACTCCAACTGGGATACAAAGATTTCATAGAATCCACTCTTATTCATTATTATTCTTAATAACCATCTCATTACATCCTAAGTCACTAAGATTATATTTCCTCTTTAAGCATGATATTAAATTACATAATGCTCAACTTATACCCTTATAAAGCTTCTTACATTGATGGTTTGAATAATTTTTCTTACTAAAAGAAACTATAATGTTATATAGATGACTTGGCTAAATCTATTTGGACTTCTTTCATAGATATATACTTTTGATGAAAGTAATTACCACATTTTAAACCTTAATACCTAATATTTAAGAATATAATTTCTTGTATAATTTCAGGCCAATATGATATTATTGCTTTGTTTAAAAGAAAATTGTCAATAGATAGGTTAGATGGTTTCCTTTTCTTTATCATTAATAAACTCTAAACATCCTTCAATACTGGTAGGAAAAAAGAAGATAATATACTCCATGCATAATTTCTTTTGGAGACTATCATAGAAACAATGTCACTAAAAGATGCATATTGAAAATTAACTCTAAGAAAGCATTTGATATGATGAAATGGAACTTTTTGAAGGCAAACATTTTTATGATGAAATGAAACTTTTTGAAGGAGACTATTAAAACATTTGGAGTCACATGTGTAGTTCATTAATTAGAAACTTAATGCACAATAACTACCTTATGTTCTATCTTGATGAATGGAGATTTAAATAAGTCACTTAAAGTTTAAGAGATATAAGATAAAGGGATACATTATACCCTTATTTACTTAATTTAATGATTATGAAAGCAATTGAAAAAGAATATTTCAAATATCATTTCCATTTCTAAAAGAATAAGATGTTTAGCTTATTATTTATAGATGATCCTTTACTATTTTCACATAATAATTCATCCTCAAATGAGAATCTTAATAATTTTATGAAGTACATTAATAAGTCATTTAAGCTTTTTATTAACAAGAATCATTCATGTTCACTTTCTTGGGTTCCGGTTAATTATGACTCACTAAATTAATGTTAACAAACTCCCTATAAAATATTTTGGAATATCATTGATTGCTACTAGATTATTTTGTGGAGATTGCCTCCCTTTTATTCAACATATTGAAATCGTTTCAACTCCTAGACAATGAAACTTCTAGCTTATGTTGATAGGGTACAACTTATTAGATCCATCATAAGTAGCTCACATGTCGATTGATTTGCCCATTAGATATTTCCTATTAGAAAGAGCAAGAAAGTTGAGAACGTGTGAGAAAAAAGTTAGGAAATGCCTCCAACATCCCTATCAAAGATAAAAGTAAATATTAGAATCACCTTTATAAAATGAATGAACAAAATATTTATAACCTAAAAAATGTAGGAGTTGTACACAAGACCCCAAGCCTTGTGAATAAGATGTATGCACTAAAAGTATTTAGAAGGTAAAAACTTCTCAAATGTAAACAATAACATTAGTGACTCTTAGAACTAGAGAGAATTATTGAAACTTAGTAGATTATAAAATCTCACAAAGCACAAATTTGATAAATGAAAAGAAAACTTAGTTTTGATATGATAATTTTCATTAATAAAGTCCTCTAAACCTTCTCCTCTCAATAAGAATTTCAGCTATAGGTCTTCTTAAATAGGCTAAAGCAGATTAATCATGTAATAAATTGTGATAGTTGGAGTTGGCTTATACAAAACAATAAATTTTTGTCCAATATGAAGGAAAACATGCCTTCTTATAGATCAATCCCAAAGGAGGATGTGCTCACATAGCTTTGTTATCCTTCCCATCTTTATTAACAAGTCAAGCATAGATTATTTCAAAGAGGCAAAACTCACACAACATACTTTGGTTGACTGTCAAGAAAAAACTCGAAACAAATGATAAACTTTTGTACATGAAACTCATAACTTATGACATGTCATGATCATTTATTCTCCAATTTCCCTTATGCCTCCATGGTTTGGAAAGCTCTAATACACCTTTGTAATGTTAGTTGGAGTCCTAGTTCCTAACCAATATAATAGAATGGGCTTCATTTTCATAAAAAGGCCACATATTTGTAACACTTTTTGCAATGTTTTATCAATAAAACATCGCGAAATAGAAACCGTGATGTTTTGTTGAATAAAACATCACAGAAGGCTTACTTGAAACGTTCTGCTTCAGGAGAAAAAATCTAGAAATTAAGATAGAAGAATTGGATTAAGTTTTTTGTGTGTTAATTGAAGAAGATAAAAGTAAGAAAAATTTAGGAAAAATTACAATAGAAAGAGGAAGTATATCCAAAGTTTCGGATTTTTGATATTTGAAGTGTAAATTTGAATATGACTTGTTTAAAGATTGTATTGGATATAGAAATGAAAAATAGATGATTTAGGAGTGAGTAAATCTGGAAATAGTGAAAGAAAGAAGGAGAGAAGAAGAAGAGAGAAAGCACGTCCATGTATACCAATCAAATTAGTGACGGCCGTGCACCCTTAATGCACAGTTGTGCACAACTAAATGACCATTTTAGATTTTTCTAACAACATGCTTTTAGGTCAACTTTGCATCATCATTATGATAAGGTAAATGACATAATTAGGTAACACTTTCTTTTAGACAAATGTTCTCCACTGTCTTAAGTTTCAAATGACACCAATGTCACACAAATTGATTAAGTATTCCAAAAGTTATACTCAATTTACTTTGGATTGTTCTTTGAACTATAACTGTACTCTGTATTCGACTTCAAATTAGATTATGAAATTCTTAGAGACATAATTAAAATTCAATCTCTTACAAAAATTTGTATCCATATGTCTCTATGTTAATTTAAATCAAGATTCATTCCATTTGGATGCCTACTGATCAAAATACAGTTAAAATACCAAAGTATGTTCAATAAAATCATCTCAGTTTTTTCATATTCCAGTACTCCTCAACATTTTCATATTAAATTCAACAACCAATCCATTTCATATGGCTATAATATTTGGTGGGGATGAAGAACAATGTCTTATGAGTCTATTGGTTTAAGAATCAAGTCATTTGGATGTCAGGTGGAGATGTTATAATAAAAAGATTAAAGGATGTTTAGAAAACCATTTTCCTATAAAAAGCTTTGGGTCGCGTTCATGCAGAGGCACGATCGCGAGTAACCATCCTATAAAGTTACGATCGTGTTGAAGGATATTCATGATTCACGACCTTCATCAACAAAGCATGATTGCAATTCGCGACCTTTATCAGAAGCAAAACGACGCCGTTTTGCTTTTTTAAAACATTATGCTTTAGGAGAAAAACGACGTCGTTTGGTTTAAAACCATTTTCCTATAAAAAATCTTTGGGTCGTGATTGTGTAGAGGCACAATCGTGAGTTTTCAAACCATCCTGCACAATCATGATTCGTGACCTTTATCAAAAGCAAAATGACATCGTTTTGTTTAAAATGTTATGCTTTAAGAGCAAAACGACGTCGTTTTGATTTTCTTTAACCCTCTACTCTAGTCCCCTTCCCTACTTACCTACGTTTTGCCACTGATCGCTAGAGCTACGTCATTGTCGAACTTCTCCTCCCTCCTTCCGACCTTCAATCGTCACAATATATTTGTTACCTTACCATAGATTTCACGTCTTGTTCTTTGATTTGGGCTTCCAATGCCTCTCCTTTTCTTTAATTATAGTTGTAAGCTTCATTTTCTATAATAGCTATTAAGCATTCCATTGTTGTTATGTTGCATTGTTTTAGCTTGGCGATTGTTGTTGATGTTGTAGTCTCTATGTACTAGTTATAGAAGTGACTAATGTTCTTGGATTTTCTTGGTCTTTGAGTGGGTTAAGTTCAATTTAAAGCTACTGCAGCTTGTTTTGGTTTTTATTTATGATAATGGGGTGTACTTTTTCTTTCTTGGGCTTGGTAGGTGTTCATTTTTAAGTTTTTGAGTGTTTTGTGGATGATAGATAGATGGGTTTTTTTTAGTGTTATATATTTTAGCTAAGGATTGGATGTCTTTATATTTTGGCTTCATTTAGTAAGATGGGGTTATTTCTACTGTTACTTTGATTGCTAGGAGTGTTGTTTCTTTTCTAAGTATATCGAGCTAATTGAGACTTTTGATAACTTATTTATGCTTAATGACTTGTTCTTTTATGAAATTAATTGCTCGTGAATTTATCATATACATACAACCTCTAAGCAACATAATAATGTCATTTAGTTGAAGTGGCAAATATATGATTTGGCTACAAATTACACCAAATCATTTGTCATAGGTTGAAATACACTGATACACCATATCAATTGTTTAGTTTGTGAACTTGGTGGTTACTATACTGAACAATATACGATACTAAGATTTTATACATTTAATTGCTAAAGTTTAGTTCTAATTTATCATGCTTTATGAAAGATACCATTTCCAAGTGTAAGTAGGAGATAGTTGGAGGAGACATTGAAAAACAAGAAGCAGGTATGCTAACTATAAGTATCAAGTTGTTAGATTGTTAATTGGTTTGTTTGCATTCATACTATAGCTACTAGATTTGCTCTATGAAATGCCACATTTTGTTCTATGCAATTCCACTAAAGTATTAGATAAGTAATACAATAAATAAATTGCTAAGAGTTGATGTATGAATTACATAGCTATTATGTATTAGGTAATTGTATGTTTCTATTTATTGAGACCTTTGATGAAAAGTGTCAAACTACCTCATTAAACATACGAGGAAGAGTCTTTGTTGATTCGCCACTAACATAATATAATGTTCTCATTCTTATATTTAATTAATAGATATTTTGACACTTTTCAATGGATAAGAGTTGGATGAACAGTATTCGAGTTTCTCGTGAATAAATTCATGGAGTTAGAATGTTTATGAATTTTGTGGTTGAAAAAAAGGGTAAAGAGCGTGAAATTTTATGCCCTTGTGTACATTGCATGAATTGATATATAAGGTCTTAGATGAATGTTTTTGAACATTTAATACAATTCAGCATGGACCAATCATACACCCGCTGGGTTTTGCATAGTTAATTGCCAGAACATAGATTTATCTCTAGGGAAGAAAAGCTTGACGTTGCAAATGTAGACATAGATGGGACGGGCAATGATATTAATGAAGGTGGTGGTGATGAGGAGGATGATGGCATGCAAGATTTGCTTGATGATGTGGGTACTTTCTTAAATGATTGTCCAATTAATCAGGATAGAACGAGTCCTCCTACAGACGTCGGAGATTCTATTATGGGTGCCTTTCATGAATTGTTGAGTAAAGCAACTAAAGAGTTATACCCCGAATGTACAAACTTTTTTAAGTTGTCGTTTTTAATAAAGTTGCTTCACTTGAAAGTTTACAAAAAATGGAGCAATAAGTCATTTGACATGTTACTTGCTTTGCTGAGGGATGTATTACCTAATTGAATATCTTTGCCAAAGTCCTATTGTGAAGCAAATCAATTTCTACGGAGCCTAGGTTTGGGTTATGTTTCGATACATATGTATGTAAGTATGATTGTTCCCTATTTTGGAAAGAGTATGAGGACTTGTAAAGTTGTCCCCAGTGTGGAACATCAAGATGGAGAATTAATAATGGAAAGGGTAAGAAGATACCTTATAAAGTATTGCGGTACTTTCCATTAACGTTCATATTACAATGATTATTCATATCAAGTAAGACTGTTAAACAAATGATGTGGCATAATGATAAACCTAAAGGTGACAGTAATACCATGGTTCATTCTTCTGATGGAGAAGTTTGGAAGAGCTATATCCTGAGTTTGCCAGAGAACCATATAATGTTATACTAGACTTAGCAGCAGATGGATTCAATCCATATGGCAATTTGTCATTGTCATATAACGTGTGGCTTATTGTTCACTTAGCAAACAATTTACCCCCTTAGATGTGTATAGAAGAGTCATTCTTTATGCTATCGCTGGTTATTCCAGGTCTGAAAGTAGTTGGTAGATACATTGAAGTCTATATAAGACCATTAGTAGATGAGTTAAATGAGTTATGGAAAGATGGTTTTGATGTTTTTGATGTTTCAAAAGGATAAAATTTTTGAAAGCATGCAGCTTTAATGTGGACTATCAATGACTTTCGAGGCTATGATACTATTTCTGAGTAGAGCATAAAAGGCTATAAGGTATGCCTTGTTTGTAACAAGCACACTCCTTTTTTTAAGTTAAGAAGTAAGATTGGTTACCTAGGCCATCGAAATTTTCTTCCTTACGATCATACATGGAGAAAAAGCAAGAATTTTGATGGCAAGAGTGATCATCGGCCTATAACTAACTTACCAGATGGAGATAATGTGGTGGAACAATTATATCATGTGCAAAATATATTTTATGAAAGGCATCCCAATAATGAGATGAGAAAGAGATTGGAAGGAGAGTTTAACTGGAATAAAAAAAACATTCTTTTTGATATACCATACTGGCATAAGTTAAGATTGAACATAACCTTGATATCATGGATATAGAAAAGAATATTTGTGACAATATCCTTGGTACTTTGATGAATGATGAAGGTAAACCAAAGATGCAATCAAGGATTGGCTTGATTTGGAAGATATGAACATTCCAAAGGAATTACACTTGATAAGAGCAGCTGATGGAACTATTGTGGAAAAACCTCTAGCATGTTATACAATGTCTTCTGATGAGAAGAAGAAGTTTTATGAGGTTGTAAAGCAAGTGAAGTTTCCAAATGGTTATGCATCTAATATATCTAGATGTGTTAATGTTAATGAAAGAACGAATATTGGACTTAAGTCTCATGATTGTCATATACTGTTACAAAGCATTCTTCCATTAGGCACACGTGCTATCTTGAATAAAGATGTGATAGGCATTTTAATGGAGTTGGGGAAATTCTTTCATCAAATTTGTAGACGAAGTTTGAATAAGGATGATGAACAGAAGATGTGTCATGAGATAACCTTAATCATATGCAAACTTGAAATGATATACCCAACGACATTCTTTAATGTCATGGTACATTTGGCTATTCATTTGTCAAATGAAGCCTTTACTTAGTGGACCAATTGTGTATAGTTGGATGTATCCAATTGAGAGGTATTATTTAAATTCATCCTATCACTATTAAAATTGAACTAAATAGTTTCCTATCTAATTGTGGTTAATCATTTGTTAAGATTCCTTGGTACACTAAAGGGATTTGTTAGAAATAAACCATGTCCAGAAGGGTCAATTGTTGAAACATATGTTATTAAAGAGTGCATGACATTTTGTTCAATGTATCTAAATGGAATTGAAACTAACTTCAACATGCCAAAGCGAATCAATGATATGGTTGATGGTAGTGACATATCAATGTTCTTCTAATAACATAAGCCGATTGGTGCTGACAAAACAATTGCTCTTCCTACAAATGAGCTAGAGATGGCACATTGGTATGTGCTTATGAATTGTCATGAGATTAGGCCTTTTATTGAGTAAGTAAATATAACCTATTTTGAAATTATGATATGTAATAAGTAGAGATATTTCATATAATCTTGATTGAATTTTTTTCATCCATAATGAGCACATAGATGAGTTGAGACAACAAAGTCCATTATATGCAACAGGAGACATAGAGAACAATTTTCTTCATGGTTAAAGCATCGAGTGAGAAGAAGGGTTATACATGCTCGACACTAGTAATTATATATTATTAACTAAATTTTATTTCTTGTTATAGATGACGACATTAACTAGCTCCAGTGAAGGAAATATCTTTAAGTCTTTGTATGCATTAGCATGTGGACCTCACAGTTTGGTGCAGAAGTATACTGTATGCAATACAAATGGCATGCGATTTTTGCACTAAAGCCTGTGATTTGCATAGGATTACATAAAATAATGATGTTGTAGTGTTAGGAAATTATAGGGAAGATAATATTACATTTTATAGGCTACTGACAGATATTATCGAGCTTGAATACTTTAGGGGTAAAAGTGACGTGCTTTTCAAAAGCAATTGGTACGATCTTGGAAATTTGAATATGAGGTTCAACGACATTGTAAAAAATATCAACGTAACTAAGTTTTGATTCAAGGATGACCCATTTATTTTGGCAAACCAAGCGAAGCAATTTTTCATGTGGAAGATTTGTTACTCGGTTCAAATTGGTAGATTGTGCAAAAATGTGAAGTTAGACATGCGTATGATATCCCTTTACATGGTAATGAAGAAGGTTTAAATGACGTTGAGGAGTCTTATGAAGCTCTAGTGGAAGTCGAGGAATGTTCCTTAGAATTTTTAGATCGAAATGATATTGCATTTGATGTAACAAATAATGTTTTATTAAATTCCAAGCAATGTTTGAATGACGATTTGGAAGACTTAGAGACAAGCAGTAGTGCGAATGAATATGATATTGTATTGGAAGAGTCCACCGATGACGATGATGAATAAATTCTTATTATGGAATTGAAACTTTGTTATTTTATCTTCATTTCAATGGCTATGGTCAGTTTTGGAAGCAAAAATATGTATTGAATAATGATTTTGTAATTTTGGAATTGTACTATGGTTCACAGAGAAAATGTACTGAATAAGGAAAATGTAGTTGTTGGGATTGTAAACAAGAACATGTATTGAATAATGAAAATGCAGTTACTAGAATTAGACTATGGTTCATGAAGAAAATAATAGTGATAATAGGAAAGGACAAGAATTTAAGAACATATCTTACAGGAACACTTATTTTTGCATTCTAGTATGGTGTCATCTTTTCCCTCATTCACAATCATACTGTTTCACAATTTATTATGCATTTAAGTAACTAAGAAAGTAAAAAAGAAACAATTTCACATCTCTCCTTCCTTCTAAATCTTTCTTAGCTTAGCTCATTGCAATTTGTCTTTCCAAGTTAATGTAAGGATGATTTTTTTTCGTAATGATCCTTTGTTAAATTGAAGCTTAAGAGATCCAAGAGGAGAAATAAATTAGTCACTTAGGATACTTCTACTCATGCCCTTCGAACCAATTCAGCAGTTTCTAGTCTCTGTTGTCTTTGGCTTCAAAAATATGTTAAAGTTATCTACAATGTGCAATGTCTAGGTCCTCTTTATCTGCTTTCCTATATCATATAATTGGACTATCTGTTTAATTCCATTTGCAGATAAAAGTTAAATGCCACCAATATTTATTTCACTCTTTTTACTTCATATAGCTGCCACTTGATGTTTCTGTGTATTTGTTCCTATAGCCTTTTATCCATAACTATTGATAAATTTAAAAGTGTAAGTTACTATTACATTTCAGGTTGTTTTGCCCAAGGGTTCAAAAGATCCTTCAGTTGTAGTGCCATTTCTAGTGGAGCAATATCTGGAACAAATTGGGTCATCTTTACATACTTCGCAACTATAACTAATTAAACATTCTGGTTAGAACATTTCTCGCAGAAAATAAAACATAGTTACTAAATATAGTAACTAAGAAACTCAAACCTGTATGCATCTCTTTTGAATTGAATATAGACGTTTTGAAGAGTAAGAAGCATACTGATGCAATATAGTGAAGTATAAGATATGAGAATATAGTGACACAGTATAGAAAATAAGGTTCTGATATTTGTTTAATTGTTGATATATTTAATCATTTATGCTTAGCTATTAATGATATGAAAATGCTTAAGATACTCGCTTTAATTTATATATGATTTTAGGTACAATTTGGAAGTGAGTCGAAAACATGACATATGGGTCATTTTCTGAGGATTTATTTTTGCTTGTCCTTACAGAACAAAAAGAAGAAAATAAAAGTCAAGAATAAGATAAGAAAAAAATAATAATAACAAAGAAGAATTAAAGTGGTAGAAAAATAATGGATTCCATGCAATTACATGCATTTAAGGGAAGGTCAACGCTACAGTAGACACAAACTTGGAAGAGGAGAGCTTAAAACACACAACACAGAAGTGTTTAATGCATGTGTTAGACGCAACATCCTAAGAGCTCAGTAGAGGGGCAAAAGACGAGGGCTGGGAAGGATTTAAGTAGAGTGGCAAGTTTAATTGCCTAATCACATACATAGTGTGCAGAGAATAAAGGGGCTGGCGTGAAGGAGCAGGTGGCTGGTGGCTTAGTGCGGCTGGAGAAGCTGGCGCAGGCGTAAATATGGAAACATGAATAGTATCACTGGACCTAAAACTATTAAACCTTATTCGTCAAATCAGTGAATAGTACATCAAGAGGAGAGCTACGACAGTGAAGGAGAAGATAAGGGGTTTTTTTGTTAGGGTATTAAGATGGGGGCTGAAGCATTTTTTTGGGAAAAACCCATGAAGGGCTAGGCATCCAGATGCCGGATCGGAGGTGATATCAATGCCGATGACCTGAGTTAAGTTTTTTTTAATTATTTTGTTATTTCTTTCTCTCATTAGGAATTGACTATCTTATCCTATGTTAATTGATTTGGGTCTGGTGTATGAATAATTGAATTTTTGTTATTGTTCGGTTATTTGTGTATGAACCCATTGGGTATTGTGAATTGATGATTTTAATGTGTTCATTGAATTGTTAATTTCAAACCTATTGCTAGAATTTCTATATAATCTGTAATTGTTATGTTGAAATTCATGTGTAGCGACTAATGATTCGTAATCATTAGGGATAACATAACCTAGGTTAAATGACGCATTGTATGTGGTTGTTGTTTTGATTAATCAGTTTTCCTAATTTGTAATGCTAGTGGCTAATTAAATCTAGAAATTGTATCCTAGGTTGTTCGGTGGTTAGGTTTAATTAATGATCGTATCTTGATTAAACAAAATCTAAAGGAAAACTCTGGTTTAATTATTAACCTACGATTAATAGTTGCTAGGAGAGGTTAGCGAACAACAAATTAATAAAATATGTTTAGTCAAGGTGTGGTCCGAGGTTGAACCAAAGAATCGGGTCCCTACCGAATTCCCCACTTTTATCATTTTTTTGCAGGTTTTCCTTAATTTGTTTTTATTAATTAGTTTCATTTTATTTTCTTCTTTCAAAACCAACCCCCCCCCCATTAAACCTAAACATCGGTTAATTTCATTTCATAAACTTTGCACGCACTTTCTGTAGGATCGACCTAGACTCACCACTATTATAGTAGTAGTGTAGTTATTTTAATTTGATTAGCGTAACGACGCACAATCAAATTTTGACACTATTACGAGGGAGTGCGATGTTTTAGTTTTTGTTTGTGATTTAATTGATGTTTTGTATATATTTTTTCTTAATTGATTTCTTTTTTATTATTTGGTGATCTTTTTATTTTTATTTTGTGTTTTTTTTTTATAAAAAAAAGTCGATATGGACAGAAGTAATTTCTTGTATAGCTCATATTCTCAATCCTATAACAATGTTTGGACTGATCAACCTAACTTTTGTTATAGATGGGATAATCATTAGAATTATTTCCATGATAGTTTGCAGTTCGCACAATAATTCTTGTACAGATCTAAAACTTCCTATCACGACTCCGGTCCATCTCTGGAAGAGTTAATTTTGCAACTGCAGGAGAATACTCTATAATTTCAAAAGGATAGAGGGCAATTTCCAAAAAACACATGGTCTAATGCCCAAGATTCGAAAAACCAACATGATTCAGTTGTATCTTTAGAAGAAATTGTTAATAAAATTGTTGCTAACAATTTGCAATTTTAACAGGAGACAAAAGCAAGCCAACAAAGGATGGAACACCTATTGGGTCAGATGAAAATAAGTTTTGATCGCCTAGAATCACAAAGCAAAGAGGAGTAGCCATATCAACTTGAGGTGTACCCAATGGACATTTGTGTGGAAACATTGCAAAGTGATGAGGAGCTTGAGAATTTTGAGGTCAACAGTCAACAAATTGTTTGTGTCGAAGAAGAAGAGAAGGAGCTCGAAGCCAAAAAGGACACATCTTTTAGCTCTAAGGTAAGAACTGAGTCTATGATTAGTTTTGAAACTAACTCTTTACCTTTACATAACAAACTAGAGGAACTAAATGATGAAGAAAAAAGTGAAAAGACATTCAAAATATTTCCAAAATATATGGACTCAGTCGGGATTGAGAAGCTACGGATAGGGAAGACGTTGAAGGAGGATGATGATCAACTAAGGCCCTATCTGGAACTACCTCACGTGAAGGAGCCACATGTGATACTTGAAGATACCAATTTTGTCACTTGAGGAGAAAAAGGAGTCGAGCTAGCGACCCTAAACAAAGGTGCTTCTTAGGAGGCAACCCAAAGGAAGTAAATTTCTTTTCCTTTACATTTCCGGATTACTTTTTTTATGCATATATGTTTTTGAATTTGGTTGTTTTACTTGTTTTTAAGTTTTCAATCAAAATGAGAGAAAGAATAAAACAAATGAAACAAACATTTTCTCATTTTCTATTGCTTCTAGGATTATATAATCATGATTAGAGTGTGATTGACTAGAGAATTTCATAACAACTTTAACATGTACTTTTGCTCTTGTGATTGGTCGATATGTATTATCTTTAGAAGAGTAGTGACTAATGATAGACAAAGCTGGTGAGATTTTGAGCCTTAATTGACTGACACATCCATATCAGTCTCATTGCCTTTTGATAATGTGTGACCTTTATGACATATGCATCCTAATTTTGCATTAAATTTCTATTCGAGATCACATTTTTATCACATACATTATCATGGATATGATTAGGCATTCTTTGTTTTTCAGAAACTACATTAGCCAAATGACCTATCCTATTGACATGATTTTTTCCTTGATAAACCCCTTTGAGCTTTAACCTTTCTTTTTGTATAAACCACATTTTATGCTTTTAAACTTAACCAAATGTCATACCCAAGTCATAAAGCTAGTAGAACATTTGTGATTGTTGAGTTTGTGGATATACAAAATTCTAAATGAGGGGGTGTACATATGTGAGAGTTGGTTATAATCTTGGGATGTCATTTTATGTCTTATCATTGAAATTCCCATGTTGATGCAGTTTATTTTAATTTTTACAAGGAAAAGAAAAAAAAAGAAAAAAGAAAAAAAAAAGAAAAAAGAAAAAAGAAAAGAAAAGAAAAAGAAAGGAAGAAAGAGAAAGAAAGAGAATGAAAAAAAATCTTATCGAGAAGGAATTGCATATGTGTTGAAAAGTTGTTTGTGATTTATACATCTTCCTAGAGTTGTAATGGATGTGTTGTTTAAGTATATTGAATATAAGGTAGAGGATGGCTTAGAAGGTTCACTCTTGTGATTTCATTGGCATAAATTATATGAGTGATTCCTTCGGATTAATATATGCTTCATGTAGTTTGTGTATGGGAGCTAAATGAGATTGTGAAATATAAATGTTGCATTTGTTATAGCTGACAGTATCCAGTTTTTAATTGAGTGTTACTTTTTTTTCACTAGCTTTGATGGCTTTCATGCTACTTAACCCAAATATATCTCACCTTACCTTTGCCCACATTACAACCTTGAAAAGTCTTTTGATTCATGATTATGCATGTGAACATTATTGGTGGAGATATGAAATGATATGTAAAGTTATGGATTGTCACGATCATGAATGGTGTTGAGTTGTTGGACCCCATTTGCGAAGCCCAACATCTGGAGTCATAAACCTTGGGCTTGCGTAGTACCTTGTGAGGTGATTTCTAATAATCCTAAATAATCATCATTCTATAAGAGTGGAGGCCCACACTAGTCAAACACTAAAATTACAATTTGACTTCATTAAAGAAAATTAGTAGATGTGAAACTCTAGTTTATTTCGAAGCCAGAAATCACCTCAATCGGAGCTTTACAGCTCGAGATATACTTAAGAAACTAAAGCATGCACATACCAAAATTATGCTCTCCCAACTGACCCCTCACTTTCTCTCTAACAAAAATAATCATGTCAACTCCAAAAAATACAAATTTTTATGGAGATATAGGCAAAGACGCTAGAAATCCATTTCTTTAAGAATCACTTCTGGTTCTGCCGGATTCAGGTTGAACGGTGCGTTGCCGTTTGGATCCATGAGTTGGCAACCTTCTGCGTTGTTCCTCGACGTGAATATACCTGCAAAACAAGGAAGGCTCGTCGGGGGTTGTGTCCCGATTAGCCCCTTCGACGCTCAAGTGAGTTTTCTGGTGAAGGTGGGACCGATGAATGTAGAGAAAATAAATTAGGTTATGATCCCGTACCCCGATTATGGGAGAATAATACCTTTTATATGGTTTTGCAGTTAGGTTTAGGTCTTTACGTGTTTGCATGGGAGACTCTTTTCAACCGATGGGCGAAGGGGGCATGGGCTTTAGGCGCAGGATCGATCTTCGATGATTGGATCGATCGCCCACGGGTCGCCTTTGATGGATCCGCCAAAGACGGCCAACCCGACCATAAGCCCCCTACCTCGAGTCCGAGCGAAGAGAAGGGTCGGAGGAGTACGCAGAGGTTTTATAGCTCGGTCATAGGACGACTCGGGGTTGGGACGATCGGTTGAGCCTCGAGATATAGCTCGTCTGCTGGTCGCCTAAATGGAATGATCGATCGATTCGGCAATGTCGTTATAGCCCACCATGGGGACGGCCCGGTAGTTTCAATTGGTCGGTGCCGACTAGTTGTCTCCATTATGGGCGCTCAAGGAATTTGAGGCATTTATTATTTGACGGCGACGTCGTCGACAAATTTTCGAATCAAACGTATCGTCTTTTGTAGCCGTTACCAATCGTCCCCGCACGTCCTGTCAACTGTTCGCGCCTGTCCGAATTTTGATTAACCCTAATTTGTCCCCGTCCAGATCGTGCCGCGTGTCCAAGAGTAGCTCGGATTCTCTCCACGTGTCGAGCTTTGGTTGGATCCTAATTCGAGAGTTTTCCCTATAAATGTTTGGAGTAGGCGGACGATTTGCTTTTCTTCGCACTCATTTCGTTCTTGCCGTCTTCTTGCTTTCCTCTGTTTTTTCCCTATTCTCATTCTCGGAAGTTGTCTTCGACGTCGCTCAAATTTCCGATTCCCTACCATTAAATAGGTACGTCCCCTTCCTTCATTCTCCTCTTCTAAATTCCTCTTAGAAAGCATGTCATCTAGCGGTTCTCAGAGTGGGGTTTCTCCAAGTGATTCTGTTGACGGGAGGTCGTCGGAGATTATGGTTGAGGTGACGGCGGTGTCGAGGTTAGGGTATGTTGAAGAGATTACAAAAAGGGAACGAAAAGACGGGCTGATAGTAAAGGAGTTGCCCAAGGGTAAATCCAAGATGTCTGCGGTGGAGTTCGTCGGTCCCTTAGGAACAGATCTCGGGATGGGAGCCTAGGTTGGCTTTCGAGAATGAGGAGTCGCAGCAGCAGAGATGGGTGGATTGCCGCTCTCGAGTATTTCTTTTCGGTCGGAGGCTTGAGATTACCGTACGTGCCGATCGTAGACGAAGTGTGCGCTAACTATCAGTTGAGGCCGAGTCAGATCCCTCCTAATGGGTGGCATTTCATTAATGGACTTGTACTGTTGTGCCACCAATTCGGCTGTCCGCCCTCGGTTAACATCTTGCGCCACTTCTTGAGGATGAGCCAGAGTCCGAGTTCTGGGGGTGGCATCCCTTCCCTAAGCCGTGGAGGTATCCCCAAGCCGAGCGATGGAATGACTCATCGAGTCTATTCCTTTCCAGGGAGGAGCGGGAGGTAGTTAACCGTATAAAGGAGCTTGGCCAGTATAACTTCGCTTGGCTCATCTCGGGGTATGGCGGGGGGGCCTCGGCCAACTCTCTACTGATTGACTCCCCGCCGCGAGTTGGCGGGCTAGGAGAGGGAACTGCCCCGCCTGGTTGACCCGTCATGATTGATTTATCTTCTTTATTCGCAAGTTTTGGTTCAGTTTCTAACCTGTTTCCTTTGTTTGTGCAGCTATGGTCAAAGTTAATACTTTTCCGGCCCCCAAGTCTCGCCAAGGTAAGCGTAAGGTTGTTTGCCTTGGGGCTAGAGGACGGCGGAGAGGGAGAGGCTAGTTCGAGGTTGCTCACCCATTGCTTCCGGGCGTGATGTTCCTCCTACCGTCCCCGAACCATTGGCGGCGCTTTCACAGAGTCGTCCCGCCTGGTCCGAGCATGGTTGTAATCGAGGAAGAGGAGGAGGAGGTTGAACGACCTCTTAAAAGGAGGAGAGGGGCCCGGGTAACTGACCGGCCTTCCCCTGTGGACGACCGATCTCCCAGTTCCCCCGTAGCCGACCGATCTCCTTGCTCTTTGGTGGCTGCTTGTCCTTCGGTGGTCGACCAATCTCCCCGTCCTTCGGGCCAACTCAAGGGAAAAGGGAAAGCGGGTGACGTCGGGCTGTGGGAGTCTCTGATCAAGCTGCCCAGGGACTCCTCAACTACTGACGTCGGCGTTGTCCGTCATATCATGGAAAGGATTACTCCTCCCGTGGACGGGGAGAAACTTGACCAGAAGAGCAATAAGGATATGGGGTCTCTACTCTTGCATTTGCTCGAGGAGCTCAATGATGTCGCTCGAGGCGGTGCAGCGCTTGGATGTTACGGACCGTGGAGGTTCAGACCTTCAAGAGCAGATGCAGCTCAAGGACGAGCCAAGGTAGAAGAGGAGAAAGACCTTCTCAAAGCTCAGAATTCTTCTTTAGAGGAAGAGAAGAAGATTCGGGAGGAGGCGGCAAGTATTTTGAAGGCCCAAGTTGACACGGGGGAGGAAGAGATGCGCTACCATGAGCTCACTCACAAAGGAGGAGGTCGAAAGGGTAAAGGCGATGGCAGCGAGGAGCAAGCTATCCGAGGAGTATGCAGTGTTGCGGGGTCAGTGGGAGTCGTAGAGGGTGCTTAAGGAGAAATCTCTCTGAGACCATGCCCAAACCGAGGATATGATAAGGAGGGTGCAAGCCTCCGTGAAGGAGCAAAGGATTGAGGCGATCCTGCGATGGCAGAGGCGGTTCTTACAGGACGAGTGCTTGGAGTACTCCTGCGACCTGGCCCTCATGATCCTAAAGAATTGTTATAACGCCTGCGTTCCTGAGGGGTCGGACGGTCCTTCGTTCGAGAAGTTTGCCGAGCCGTTGCTTCCTACCGCTCTTGGCCTTTCTTTGGAGGAAGTGACGGAGAGAGCTATAGAGGACCGGGGCCCAGTCCCGAATGAAGAGCTGGACCTTAGCTCGGCCGAGGAGGACGAGCTTCCTCATGATGATACTTCTGTCCCCGCTTCGACTTTTCCGCCTGATTCCAGGGCTTCCCCTGTATTCCCTGCAATCTCCTCTACGGAGTTTTGAAGCCCACCTGGTCGGGCTTGTGACCAGGGCCACTTTTTATCAATACAATCTTTACCTTTGCTTTATTTCTTTGTGATGTCTCTTTCCATATTCATTCTCTTTACTTTCAATGTATGTTGAGTTATGATGAAATTGCTCATAGTCGACCGATTTCAAAGTCGGCTTATAGTAGAGTTCGATTCGGGGTCCCAAAGATCTCGTCTTGGCGACCCGACTGACCGTAGTCGGTCTATGGAGAATGCCGAGCAATAGCGATGGCGAGGACCTGAGGATCTCATCTGGCGACCCGATCGATCGTAGTCGATCTCGTGGAGAATGCCGAGCAATGGCGATGGCGAGGGACCTGAGGATCTCGCCCCGACGACCGACCGACCGTAGTCGGTCTATGGAGAATGTCGAGCAATGGCGATGGCGAGGACCTGAGGATCTCCTGGCGACTGACCGGACCGTAGTCGATCTGTGGAGAATGCCGAGCAATGGCGATGGCGAGGACCCGAGGATCTCGTCTGGCGACCCGACCGACCGTAGTCGGTCTATGGAGAATGCCGAGCAATGGCGATGGGGAGGGACCCAGGGATCTCGTCCTGGCGACCCGACTGACCATAGTCGGTCTATGGAGAATGCCGAGCAATGGCGATGGCGAGGGACCCAGGGATCTCGTCCTGGCGACCCGACCGACCATAGTCGATCTATGGAGAATGCCGAGCAATGGCGATGGTTGATTGAATTTTTATTCTTTGTCACGTATAATAGAGCTTTTCATTGCCGAGAAATCTGAAAATCGCTTATTGATGATAATAAAGGCACGGGTCGTTAAAAAACACGTCTGCTGGGGACAGAAAAGGTTCCCACGCTGCTGCATACAAAATGGTAATAAGGAAAGATTAACTAAAATAAAACTTATCTATTGGTAGAAGGCCTTCAAATTTTGTGAGTTCCAAGGCCTCGGTAGAATCTTCCCTTTCTCATCGCTGAGGATGTAAGAACCATGCCCGACTTGCTTAATCACTTGATAGGGTCCTTCCCACGTCTGCCCGAGCTTTCCTGGATGCTTTCCAACCGCCTCGGCTTTTCGTAGGACGTACCCACCTACCTTTACATCGCTCGGCTTGACCCTTCTGTTATAGAACTTGGTCGCCTTTTGTCTGATGGCTTCTGAGCAAGCGGCTGCCCTTTCTCTATCCTCGCTAAGGAGAACGAGCTCTGCTCTGCGGGCTTCATCATTCCGCTCTTCTTCATAGCCCGACACCTCTCGATTGTGTAATGCCGCTTCTATGGAACTGTGGCTTCGCCTCTAAAGGTCATCCTGAACGGGGTCTCCTCTGTGGCTCCGTTCGGTGTGGTTCTATATGCCCACAATACTTCGTCTATTTCTTCCACCAAGGTCTTTCGGGCGTCCAGGCGCTTCTTGAGGGCGCTCATTATCTTTTTGTTGGTGTTCTCCGCGAGACCGTTACTTTGGGGATGGGCTACTGAAGTCAACCGTAGCTTGATCTTTAGTCGGTCGCAGAAATCTCTAAACTTGAGGTTGTCGAACTGCCGACCATTATATGTAACCAACACCATAGGCATCCCGAAGCGGCATAATATATTCTTCTTTATGAAACTTTCCATCTTCCCCTCGGTGATTGTAGCGACAGACTCCGCTTCTACCCACTTGGTGAAATACTCCACTGCCACTATCAGGAATTTCTTTTGCCCGGGACCGAGAGGGAAAGGCCCCATTATATCCATTCCCCACTGAGCGAAAGGGATAGGATGGCTCATGATTTGCATTCGCTCGGTCAGCTGGTGAGACAGGCTACTGTTTCTCTGGCAGGCCTCACATCGGTTGACTTTTTCCTGACAATCTCTTCTCATTTTTGGCCAGTAGTACCCCTGTCTGATCAATCGGTGAGCCAACATTCTGCCCCCTATGTGATTTCCGCACATCCCTTCATGGACTTCAGCCATTGCCTGCTCGGCTTCTTCCTTATTCAAGCATCGAAGCAGCGGCCAGTCGTAAGACCGCTTATACAGAGCGCCGTTAACTATTGTGTACTCGGCGGCCTTTATTCTTAGTTTCTTGGCTTCCGATGCGTCTTCTGGTTATTTTCCTTCTAAAAGATACTGTGTAATTGGTTCTGTCCAACTCGACCGGCCAGTACTTACGTTGAGAACTTCCTCGGTTTTCTGAATGCTAGGCCGATCTAGTCGTTCGACTAGAACATTATTTATGGCATCACGGTCGGAAGCCATTTTCGAGAGCGCATCCGCTTTAGCATTTTGAGCTCGTTCTATTTTGCTGATTGAGTACTGTTCGAAATTGCTCAACTCCTGTTTTACTAGCTCCAGATACTTGATCATGTTGTTCCCCTTGGCCTCATACTGCCTGGTGACTTGGCCGACCACCACTTGGCTGTCGCTATATATCTTCAGGTGCTTCACCTCCATCTCCTTGGCGAGTTGGAGGCCGGCTATCAGAGCCTCATATTCTTCCTCGTTATTGGAGGCTTTGAATTCTAGCCGAAGGGCATACTCCACCTTTTCTTCCAAATGCGGGCTGACCAACACTACTCCCGATCCGCATCCCTCGGCATTGGATGATCCATCAACAAACAAGCTCCAGGCGGGGAACTGCTCGTCCTTTGAGCTCGGTTGGCTCATCTCTGCGATGAAGTCTGCCAACACCTGCGCTTTAATGGTCGTGAGGGGCTTGTATTGTATATCGAACTCTCCCAGTTCTACCGCCCATTTTATCAGCCGACCCGAAGTTTCGGGCTTTTGAAGGCACTGTCTGAGGGGTTGGTCGGTCCATACCTCAATAATATGACTTTGGAAGTAAGGCCTCAGCTTTCTGGTTGCCATTATCAAGGAGAGGGCGAGCTTCTCTATGGGTGTATATCACGTTTCGCCCGATCAACACTTTCTTCGACATAGTAGACGGTCTTTGCTTCGCTTCCTTCCGATCGGATAAGTACTGCTGATCGACCCTCCAGAATCGCCAAGTATAAGATCGATTCTCCCCTTCTGGGGCTTTGCAGAATAGGCGGGCTGGACAAGTATTGCTTTAAGTGTTGGAAAGCTTTCTCGCACTCATCCAACCATTGGAAGTGGGTCATGTTCGCTTTCCTCAGGACTTTGAAAAACGGAAGGCACTTGTCTCCTAGTGCCGAGATGAAACCTTTCGCCAATAAACTATCTGACCGGTCAATATCTGAACATCTTTCAGGCATTGCGGCGAAGGCATCTGTATGATGGCCTCAATCTTCTCTGGATTAGCTTCGATTCCCCGCTGAGTGATCATAAACCCCAGGAATTTTCCGGATGCCACCCCAAATACGCATTTTTCTGGGTGTAGCTTCATCTGGAATTTATTCAAGGTCTGGAAGACTTCCTATAGATCTTGTACATGCTCCGCGGACGTCTTACTTTTGACCACTATATCATCTACATAAGCTTCCACAGTTCGGCCAATCTGTTTTTTAAAGACTTCTGTGACGAGCCGTTGATAGGTCGCCCCAGCGTTTTTCAAACCGAAAGGCATTACTCGGTAGCAATATGTGCCTTGGTCGGTTATGAAGGCGATTTTTTCTTCGTCCTCCAGGCTCATTTGGATCTGATGATAGCCCGATGATTGGACCAAATTTATACTATAAATTAGGCCCGTTTTCTTTAGTAATTATGCATTTGTTGACTCCTGATTTATGATTTTTATGCTTATTTTGGTCCCGCACATTGAGTTTTGATAAATTGCACATTGTCGGATTTTGTTGTCAATTGTCATTAATTCGCATAATTTTATTGGGACAATTGATCCGCAAATGGGTTGTATTTTGTAGGACCAAAGGAGTCAACATTCAAGAAGTCAACACGCCGCAAGATTTTGGGGTGAACTAAGATTCCATTCGGCGCAAAGAAATTAATGGTATTTAATTTATTCGCCGCGACGAGTGACTAAACTCATTCGCCATGGCGAATTACAACCATTCGCCATGGCGAATGTCTGCAACCTGACTATAAATGGAAATTAATCCACCGTTTCGACCCGCCCGCACAACCTCCTATAAAGCTTGCCATTTAGGGCAAAAGCAGACGGCCGCACTCGGAGGTTAACTTCTTCTTTCTGCCTCTCCTTCGCTTCTAATAGTTTTGTTCTGCTTTTATTTGCAGTTGTTCACGCACTGCACTTCGTCCATTGTTTCTTCATCCGCTCCATCGCCCATCATTTGTTCTTTGTATCCTTCCTGTTCGCTCGTCGTTGGAATCATGAACCACGGTGATATTCCAACGTGAAGAGTTCATCCAAAGTTATGGTCGGCTAAGCGTTCCATTCTCTTGAACATGTATCAAGGATTGGAGTTCACCGAAAGCTTAATAGGGGTAATCACTAATGTCTGAAGTCTAGGTATATTTATGTATAGATCCGAGTTGGAGTATGCATTGATATAGCTAGGTTAGTGTGGTTAATAGTTTTAGCCGTGTGTTGATATTATGTTGAGATTTGGATATTACTTTTGTAGATTTTTCTGTGTCAAAATACATGAAGTCTCATGTATGTTATTCGGATTTTTACACTGATTAATTTGATATGCCTAGTTGTGCTTGGTTGGGTTAGCTGTGTTATTATCTGATTAACTTATTGCAATTGTTTATCCAATTTTTCACACTAATGGTTTTAACAAGATTTGACTAATCGAGTTGATTAATCAAATTCTTGGACTTAACGAGTTGTTAAGGTTTACATTTCAAACCTTAGTGGATTTCAAACCATGAAAATTATTTGAACGAAGATAATCCAAGTTGCATTTTCAAGAGAGTTTTAGTAATTTGATTTCACACTTGTTTAATTTCAATCGTTTAGCTTTCTAAAAATCCCAAAAACATTTATTCTTACTTTGGCTTAGTTTAATTTTTAGTTAATCAAATCAAAACCCCCTTTTTTTATTGCTTTAATTGCATGCATCATTCAAACATTAGGCTAGTCTTAGAATCGTTAAGACACTTTGGTTCCTTGAGAGTCGACCGAGGTTGCATCTCAGATTGCAATCCTTGGTACAAATTTTATTTGACCGGTTTCCAAGGATCAATTCTTTAATTGAACGATAAAATGCCGATCAAATTTGGCGCCGTTGCCGGGGATCGAACCCGGGTCACCCGCGTGACAGGCGGGAATACTCACCATCTGAAGTCTAGGTATATTTATGTATAGATCCGAGTTGGAGTATGCATTGATATAGCTAGGTTAGTGTGGTTAATAGTTTTAGCCGTGTGTTGACATTATGTTGAGATTTGGATATTACTTTTGTAGATTTTTCTGTTTCAAAATACATGAAGTCTCATGTATGTTATTCGGATTTTTACATCGATTAATTTGATGCGCCTAGTTGTGCTTGGTTGGGTTAGGCGTGTTATTATCTCGATTAACTTATTGCAATTGTTTATCCAATTTTTCACACTAATGGTTTTAACAAGATTTGACTAATCGAGTTGATTAATCAAATTCTTGGACTTAACGAGTTGTTAAGGTTTACATTTCGAAACTTAGTGGATTTCAAACCCTGAAAATTATTTGAACGATGATAATCCAAGTTGCATTTTCAAGAGAGTTTTAGTAATTTGATTTCACACTTGTTTAATTTCAATCGTTTAGCTTTCTAAAAATCCCAAAAACATTTATTCTTACTTTGGCTTAGTTTAATTTTTTAGTTAATCAAATCAAAACCCCCTTTTTTTTATTTCTTTAATTGCATGCATCATTCAAACATTAGGCTAGTCTAGGATCAATTGGTGCATTGGTTCCTTGAGAGTCGACCCGAGGTTGCATCCTGTATTGCAATCCTTGGTATAAATTTTATTTGACCGGTTTCCAAGGATCAAATCTTAAATTGAACGATAAGCCGCCGATCAAATTTGGCGCCGACCCTCCATCTTTCTAACATCCCCAAAGAGCAGGCCCTATATATCTACCTGCTGATGGCTGGCCGTCCTGTAGACCTAGCCCCTGCCATTTCCGTTGCCCTTCGCCAGTGTGTTCTCTCCACCAACCCTAAACACAAACTCCTTTTCCCCCATCTCATTTCTGACCTGTTCCGGGCCTATCGAGTCCCGGAACATCCGGCCGATCTCACCTTTTCGCCTGCCTCTCCATTTGTCTATGTCCGTTTAGGTCAGCCACGTGCCATCCCACCCCTACCTCCTGCCCAACCTGCTTCAGCATCTTCTTCCTCTCCCTCACCTTCCCCTAGCCATCCCTCACCTAGAGCCCCTTCTCCCACCCCTCCCGTCCTTCCTGTTTCCCGAGGCTCGCCTCGCCTTCCATCCGCCTCCGCTCCCTTACTCCTTCCGAGGTGGCTCTCTGCACAGGCGGACGTCCTTCACTTGAGAACAGTTCACTTTTTTCGAGGCTCAGGTGGTCGCCACGCATTCCCTGCTTACTATGATTGCGACCCACCTCGGGCTGCCTATTCCGCCTCAGGCACCGGCTTCTTCAGATGCTCCTAGCTCTTCTCATCGCTGTCCCGCCAAATTTATGGCGAT
This sequence comes from Erythroxylum novogranatense, assembly GCA_029891385.1. Taxonomy (NCBI): domain Eukaryota; kingdom Viridiplantae; phylum Streptophyta; class Magnoliopsida; order Malpighiales; family Erythroxylaceae; genus Erythroxylum; species Erythroxylum novogranatense. The sequence goes on along the minus strand of CM057226.1, from coordinate 49,415,220 downwards.
CCCGCCACATAGTCCTGGCTTTTATTTTCTTTTGTTGTTGTTTTTCTGTATTTTCTTTTCTTCGTTGTACTTTTTAGTTCGTTCTTCAGATCCTCTTTTGTACATTACATTTTGCGCTTAATGATATATCCACATTTTTGTTTTGTCTATTTTGTTTCGCTTCTCGTGCCTCGCTACTTTTGTCATTGTGGACAATGCCATGTTTAAGTGTGGGGAGCCGTTCCTTTATATTTTGCATTGTACACCTATTAAAACTTGTGCATAATTTTGTGGGCCCGTTGCTTTTCTCGATAAATTTGGACTCAATCAAACATTTTTCAGACTTTTCGTTCTTTTGTGCCTTGCATGCAAAGCCCTTATAAGTTTCAAACCGATACTTGAGTTTTGTGAAAATGCTCTCCATTCTTCGAACGATAATTGGTTTTGGCAAAATTTTAACTTTTGAAGTTTTCAAAACAAAGTAAATGGGAGCATGCTAACAAGGTAGCATTTTAAGTTTTAAGTTTTGAGATTGATCATTGAGACAAAACCTTGTTGGAAGGATATTCGAGCCAAAGATTTTTCTTCTATATTTTGTGTGTGCATCCGCTTAGTTCATGCTTCTAGAACTTGTGTCGGTTTTACTCAAAGCTTGATGGACTAGATTTTGTGGATATGATAGAGGCGTTCTTTCTTTCATTTCTTTCCCCAAACACCAACCCCTAAACACCGCTCCTGCTAGCCCTTTGAGCCTTCTTCTATGAGCATTTGCATGCATTATTTTCAGATGACGTCAATAGTCGGTTTGTTTTATTTTAGTGAAAAAAATAGTCTTGTTTATTCCAAAAAGGGATAATAATGTGTATTGAATCCCAAATGGGATTAGTATCTCAAAATGAGATTAAAAAAAAACAATCAAAATTTAGTTTAGTAGAGGTCTAGTTTCAAGATAGATTATCGACATCGATCCCTCATTTTATGCCATGCTCATATTTTTCTTTTCTCACATCATCCATTCATTTAGCCTTCCGCTCATTACAACCCTTAAAGATCTCTTGATCTTCAAATTGATAGTCCTTGTAGTGGAGAAATAAAATTGATACATGCTTCTATGGTAGGAGATGTATTAAGTAGATTGAGAGAAAATATCCCTACTATACAAGTGAGTTGAGCGTAAACATCATATCCTCGAGTGATTCTCTCATTGCTCAATCTCATGTGCTTAAATTCTTTCAATGTTTGTTTTATTAGCACTCTTTCAATTTCTTTGCGTTCAATTACGATAAAGTGGATTGAGTCAATTTTGGTTGTTGTTTGAGCATGGGCAGAATTTTCTTTTACTCTTGTACCTTTTGACTCTTATAAGCTTTGTTCAGAGTACAAAGGTTTAAGTGTGGGGATTTGATTGGACCAAATTTATACTATAAATTAGGCCCGTTTTCTTTAGTAATTATGCATTTGTTGACTCTCGATTTATGATTTTATGCTTATTTTGGTCCCGCATATTGAGTTTTGATAAATTGCACATTGTCAAGATTTTATTGTCAATTGTCATTAATTACGCATAATTTTATTGGGACAATTGATATTGCAAATGGGTTGTATTTTGTAGGACCAAAGGAGTCAACATTCAAGAAGTCAACACGCCGCAAGATTATTTGGGCGAACCAAGACCTCCATTCGCGCATGACAAATTAATGGTATTTAATTTATTATTGCGACAGTGAACAAACTCATTCGCCATGGCGATTATGCCATTCGCCGCGGCGAATGTCGGGTAACCGGACTATAAATGGAAATTAATCCACCGTTTCGACCTACCGCACAACCTCCTATAAAGCTTTCCATTTAGGGAAAAAACAGACGGCCGCACTCCGGAGGTTAACTTCTTCTTTTCTGTCTTCTCCTTCGTTTCTAATAGTTTTTGTTCTGTTTTTATTTGCAGGTTCGCGTCGCACTGCACTCGTCCATTGCTTCCGATTTCTTCATCCGCTCCATTTGTCCATCATTTGTCTTTGTATCCTTCCCTGTTCGTCGTTGGAATCATGAACCACAGTGATATTCCAACAGCGAAGAGTTCATCCAAAGTTATGGTCGGCTAAGCGTTCCATTCTCTTGAACATGTAGCAAGGATTGGAGTTCACCGAAAGCTTAATAGGGGTAATCACTAATGTCTGAAGTCTAGGTATATTTATGTATAGATCCGAGTTGGAGTATGCATTGATATAGCTAGGTTAGTGTGGTTAATAGTTTTAGCCGTGTGTTGACATTATGTTGAGATTTGGATATTACTTTTGTAGATTTTTCAGGTCAAAATACATGAAGTCTCATGTATGTTATTCGGATTTTACATTGATTAATTTGATCCGCCTAGTTGTGCTTGGTTGGGTTAGTGTGTTATTATCTCGATTAACTTATTGCAATTGTTTATCCAATTTTCACACTAATGGTTTTAACAAGATTTGACTAATCGAGTTGATTAATCAAATTCTTGAACTTAACGAGTTGTTAAGGTTTACATTTCAAACTTAGTGGATTTCAAACCACGAAAATTATTTGAACGATGATAATCCAAGTTGCATTTTCAAGAGAGTTTTAGTAATTTGATTTCACACTTGTTTAATTTCAATCGCTTAGCTTTCTAAAATCCCAAAACATTTATTCTTACTTTGGCTTAGTTTAATTTTTAGTTAATCAAATCAAAACCCCCCTTTTTTTATTGCTTTAATTGCATGCATCATTCAAACATTAGGCTAGTCTAGGATCAATTGGTGCATTGGTTCCTCGAGAGTCGATTCGAGGTTGCATCTGTATTGCAATCCTTGGTATAAATTTTATTGACCGGTTTCAGGATCAATTCTTAAATTGAGCGATAAGCGCCGATCAAATTTGGCACCGCTGCTGTGGAATCAAATTAATTGGTTCTCTAGGTTAGCCGTGTTTGTTTTGATCTTAATTTTGTTGTTTACATTTTGTTTGCATTGCATAATTTTATTTAATTTCTTTTCGCCTAAGTGTTTTTAGTGTTAATCCTGTTTGTGATTTCATTCTCGCTTTTTTAAGTGTTTATTACGATTCGTTTGCTTTGTCCGGTTCAGTGCTTCTTGGTCGTGACGAGTTCATCATTCGTCACAATGAAGTTCATTAGTCGCCGCAATGAAGTTCATATATTCGCCGCAGCGAAAGTTACAATTTATTCATTCATTGCAGTAATAATTACTACACATCGCAAATAACTCGAGTGAATTGAAGCCTTGCTATCCACTGTCGTTTTAGTGAGCTATCTTAGGTGAACTTCTCTTGTGCATGCCCCGTAGACTTAGGCTAGTTCATTTTCAACCTGAAATTGAGCGACACCTTAGACAACTTAGGAAAAACAAGAGAGAGCAAGAAAGACTTAGCACACTAGATCGACTAGAATCTGAGATGGCTGAACACCAAGAATATCCCGGTCAACCACCCCGAAATGGAGATCACGGTCTTAACGGTGACCAGGAACGCGTAGATGACAACAATGCGAACATCAGACGTAGAACCATCCGAGAAGCTACAACCTCGGACGTAAACTACGATCCTTTCACCGCTGCCTGCCCTAACTTCGACGTAAATTTCGAGGTTAAAGGTTTATTGATTAACTCCTTCCCAAATTTTACGGTTTGGCGGAGAGGACCCTATATGCATCTTGAGGCCCTCACAATGATCTCGTCAAAGTATGAAGCCCTGAAGAGCACATCTGGACAGTGTTTGTGGAAGGTATTCCACTTGTCGTTAGAAGGAAAGGCCCGGAGTGGTATATGAGCCTCCCAAGGCATGTCGCGAATGCCTATCACAGTTGGGCCAACTTGGAGCTTTTACGGAAAAGTATTTTCCGACTTCTAGGACGTCGTCGATGAGAAAGGAGATATATTTCGCCAAACAAGATTATGACGAGTCCTCAGTATGATTTTGGAGCAGATTCCAAGATTTGTTATCTCGGTGCCCCATCATCAAATCCTCGATGAACAATTGGTTCAATATTTTTATGATGGGGTAAAGAATCAAGAAAAGTAATGTTGGATTTGCGTCGGGAGGTTCGTTGATTGACTGATCGCGCCGTAAGCTTGGGCCCTGATAAAGAGGATGGCCCTAAATCATCAACAAGATATAGGTCCGCGATTCCAGGAATGTGAATGAAGTAGGAGCCATGACGGCTCAAACTAAGAGAATGGAGAGCCTGGAATCGAAAGTAGATTCCTTGGAACATCGGATAACTTCCCAGTTATCCTCAATCACGGCGGAGCTTAAGAATTTGAATGTGCATCGCCCGTCACCTTCCACTGAACTGGTCGCACCTAGTTGCGAATCTTGTGGATCGGTGATGCACATTTCCAGCGTCTGTCCCGGAAGGTATGAAGAAGTGTCTGCGGTCTACCCAAGCAGACAAAATCAAAAGTGGGACCCGTACTCCAACACCTATAATGAAGGATGGAGATCTCATCCTAATTTTAATTGGAGAAGTAACGCAGAAAGAGCACCCAACCGCTTTCAGCAAGGGAGTGGAGCTGGTCAATCTACAAACCAGTTCCAGGATCAACAAGCGTTGACGGTGCAACAACCACCGCCACCCAAGGAGGACACTACCCAGCTGCTACACAGTATGATGACGTTGATGAAAGAGGAACGAACATCCACAGCAAATCAATTCAACGCCATCGCGAACCTCATCCAACAGGACTCCGCTAAGAATGCTGCCCGCTTTAGTACCTTGGAAAAACGCATGGATCAATGGGAAAACAAGGCCGAGAACCTGAACTCATATGTCACTCAATTGTCTAATAATTTGAGTGACAACCAAGCTAGGAGTAGCGGAACCATTCCTTCTAACATTGTGATTAACCCAAAGAGTTTAAATGCAATTGAGTTGAGGAGTGGAAAGAAAGTGCATTTCGACATTCCTGAAGAAGAAGAATGCACCGAGGAAATTGAGGTTGAAGAGGCGCCTCAAGTGAGAGAAGCAAGTCGTGCGATCGAAAGTGATCGTGAAGAAGAATTGTTGAGGAACAAGAAGCAATCAACAATTGAGGACAAAGAGCAATCATCGAGCATTTTAGGAAGAAAATTGATAAGGATAAATCGGCGAAATGAACCGGACAACTTAAAGGACCTCCCTTTTCCGAACTTCAGTGTCGATGAGCAAGAGAGTCAATGAGCTCAAACACTAAAAAGAAATCATTGACCTGTTTGGGAAGGTTGAAGTCAACGTGCCCTCGCTGGATTTGATTAAGAAAGTGCTGGCCACGCCAAGTACCAAGGACTTGTGCACAAATAAGAGGAAATTTCACGAACGAACGTGTCCAAGTAAGCTTAAATGTGTCGGCTTTATTTAAGCCCCAAATCCGGTGAAGTGTCGGGACCGGGATCGCTCACCATTCCTTGTGTTATAGGAAAGGTGACCATTGGAAGAGCTCTATTGGATTTGGGCGGCGATTAACGAATGCCAAATCATTTATGAAGCCACAGGCGTTAAGAGCATAAAGCCTACTTCGTAGTCTTACGGTTGGTGATAGATCCTTCCGTCATCCGATGGGAATCATCGAGGACATCTTGGTCCAGGTGAAAGGATTAGTGTTTCCTGCAGATTTCTACGTTCTAGATATGTAACACCCCACACCCGTAAGACCCGAACCCGATATCGTTGGTGATATCCGAGTCCGTGTCCCACGAGAGTGGCGTACTACATCAGTCGATTTCAAATTTCGTATACATTTTTTTTTCTCTTTGGAGCCATTAACTCCACGTTCACACGGCAGACACAGTAAGTAAATAAAATCCGTGTTCAATAAAAACCAGTTTCAGTTATTACAGTCATCTAGTAATAATTACAATTAGTCAATGCAGTAAAATATTACTACCACAATGGCTTAGTAAAAATACAATGCCTTGTTATACAGTGATTGCGGAATACAATTTACTAAAACACTAATGCAGACACGAACTGATCCCGATCTCTAACCTTTACTTGACTACAGTAGATATACTCCCGTGTCAACCGGGGTATTCTTCAGGACCTGAAAAATAAATGCAAATTTTGGGTGAGTTTTGCGAACTCAGTGAGAAACCATCATCGATGGTTCACTCAACTCATGCATAGTCAATCAGTATACCAGTTATCATACATGATCACAATTCATAAATCATAAAAGCAATACAATCCACATTTAATCATACCATTATGCAATGCACATGAGACCCTTTCCATTTTTATTACGTTGTTGTGACTGAGCGCCTGAAACTGTCCCATTAAGGGCGCATTACTCGGTGAGCCATAGGCTCTGTATCACTGTGGGCTCGAGGCCCAATCACGTTGAGCTATCAGCTCTCGTTGGCTGCTCTAGTCACAACTGCCAATTACTGTTCATGCCATTATGCATGAAATGCATATGTCCAATATATCCACATCAATAGTGTATCAGATCCAAATTCATATAAAACACTCATAGGCAATCCCATGAAATTCATACATAACACTTCTATATCACAGTCCGGATATTTCGACACTATGGTCCAAATCAAGCAAATCAAACACATATAAATCCTCCATTATCCCCACATGGCATAGTTGCAAAATAGTAAACACATAAAGGTTGAGGAACCAACTAGGTTACTCACCTATTACTTCCGAGCTAATTGGGAAAGCCTCTGTGACGTCGGTCAATCGGCGCTCCAATTGGACCTCTATATGAATCGGAAAAATTACGAGTCACTAAATATGAAATCATGCTCATGATGATGAGATATGCATGTTCATGAATTCCCAGTCCTAATTCAATATTTTCCCATAATAAAATTCTATGAAAATTAGAAATTCATAAGCGCCGACGGTGCGTAATTTGGACCTCTATAGGTCCCCGATTAAATAAAGCAGTGTTTACAAGTTCCGTCAATAGGGGCTCGTCAAATTCCGTCTAAAAATTCCCGTTTTCTCAGAAAATGAAATTAAATATTCAATGAATCCGATGCCTCTGGAATCAGGTCAATCGGACGTCAGACGGGAAAGAAATTGACAAAAGAACCATTGTACTATTTAATATCAAAAAATAATCAAAAAATAAAAATAAAATAAATATATATATATATTGAAACCTGCCTCATGAGGCGGCGCCGCCCTCGAGGCGATTTCACCTTTCTTCGTCGCGAGGCGATCCGTCGCCTCGCGACGAGACCCATATCTCGCCCTGAGGCGAGAAGTCGCCCTGAGGCATGGCGAGTTCCCCGCTGCCCTTTTTTTTTTTTTCCAAATTTCAATTCCTAATTTCCAACTACTCTAACTTTTAGCACACAAATCAGAAAAATACCCACTATACCTCATTGGAAAACTTATGAAAAGTTCTACAACTCTCAAGAAGATCATAAAAATCAATTCCAACCCTAAGGGTATCAAATAAGCCATCAAACCTTCTGCCTTCACAATTTCCCTCAACACAGGGCAGTACATTTGCAATTTCATAACTCACTGATTACTTAGTAATAAATTACCACAAAATATGGTCAATAAGTTCACAATGTCCTCTACAACTTTCATGAACAACCCAAAATCAAATTCTATTGCAAACCAAGTCAATTAATTCCTCTAATGTTACTGTCCCTGAAATCCTTCACTTTGGGCAGTAATCTTACAAGAAGCATAACTTCCAGTATACAAGTCAATAAATTCAGAACTTTATATCCCTGAAAAGATAACATCTCAAACTTCAATTTTCATGAAGCACTCAACATCCAATTCGATCTCTAACAATTTCAAAACTGTTATGGAAGTTTCTGTTATGATCATCCACTCATAACCTAATGTAGGGTCAATCTTTGAAAAATCATAACTCCCAATTCTGACTTCTAAAAATTACAAACCATATGTCATTTTCAAGGTAATCTTTTCCTCTACAACTTTTCAGAAGCTCACTCACACCAATTCAGTCCACATAAAATGTTAAAATTGCCTCCAATCCGAAAGCTCACAAATTCACACTTAAGCTAGGTTTCATCCAAAATGCTCAAAACCAGTCAATAGTAATCAGTTCATATCTCTCAATATACAACTCTAAAAATATCAAGATTAATAGCAATGGAAAGATAATTCAATATGCTACAACTTTCATGAAGACCCTTCTCCCTAATTCCATCTCAATTAATTCATAAAAATCAACAAAACTCAGATGTCATGGTTGCGGTTACTGTTCATAGGCAATGGAACAGTAACTTTCCATGCAAAATTTCACCCTTCTATCATTGGAATTCAACAACACCCATTTCACACTAAATTGAAGCCAACATCCCAAAGTTTCAGTGGCCACTAACCTTACCTCATTTGCATTTCTACACAATAAGTTATGAATAAAACAGTAACATCAATTATAATTCCAACTTTCCAGATTTAAGGTTAACCTTAGTTCAACCACTTCCAATGCCTTTTCACATCATTAAACATCCAAAGAAACACAAATCAATTCTTATACCATTCATACATGTACTAGGGCTAATACACAAAATTGGCAGCACTTAACTCTCACTTAATTTGCAAGATTAGTCATCATCTACCAACCAAATTCAAAGCTAAACCAAGTTACAACCATAACCATTCATTAACCTAACACACCATACATTTATACCCATCAATTTACACTATAATTCTCATCAAGGTAAAGCATCAATAAGCTTAATAATAACACCACAATTCCCATTAGATGCTTCTAACTACCATGGCATTAAATTCCTAAATCAAATCATAAAGAAAGCTTAACAACAAAACTTACCTCTTAGCTTTTCCAACCTTGAATTCCTTTCACTTCTTTACTTCCTACCTTCACTAATCACTTCTTCTACCACCATACATATATATTTCATCATCATGGGAAGACTATAGCTTAGTGACAAAGAGAACTCTTGAGTGTTGGAGGAAGATGAAAAAAAGAAGAAGCAAAAAATCGATGGTGGAGGAAGAGATAAATATTTTCGGTGGAAACAACAATTCAAGCATTTAAAGCTTGTTTCCCTTCTTTCCTATACCATAACCGTGGGTGAGAGTGATGATAAGAATGTATTAATGAGAGGCTAGGTGGCTTTATGCCATTAGTCCAACAATGTAAAAGAAAAGTCAACATATTTATATTTTAATCAATTTAAACCTAGTCCAAAATTAATCCAATCAATTCCAATGACCCTAATTCCAATCCCAAAATAATATACCCAATAATACAGTGTCATTGGGTAGCAATTTCGCCATCGAGAATCGAGGGTTCGCTAATTGGCGATTTATCCGATCCGAGAATTTCCAATTATTTTTCCGAGAATTAATGAAATTCCTAAAATGATAAAACAGTAACAATGCACTCAAATAATCTTTCAATCACGAAAATCACCTTTTCTACCCCAAAACAAGTTTAAGCCGATTCGGCGATTTTGCGGTCAGGAACTTTCTCGGAAAATTCAGAAAAATTCCTAAAATCCTTTAAATCAAAAACGCTTAACAAGACTCGGAAAAATTTTTCAAATCCCATAACCACGTTAATCACAATAAAATACCGTTAGGCCCAATTACCGGAATGTCATGAATGCATTTACCGTAATTCCATATACCACGATTGATCTGTGTATCAATCCTATTATCATGAACAGTTTTCATTATTCCTTATCAATCTCATCCTATGCCAACTTTACTATTTTACCGCTTCGAGGAGGGGTGGGATGTTACAATTCTCCCTCCTTATAAGAATTTCGTCCTCGAAATTCCCAGTCAACGGTTCACTATGACCATAATCATATGAGTCTATATATTCTATACACTTTTCCACTTAATAATTCACTGATCGAGTGATCACTATAACCACTCTCAGTCTGTGGTTCAGTTATTGATTGGGCTAACTCGTACAGTAAATAGATTTGACCAGACTATTAGTTGGCGATCTCATGTTCTTAGCTATCTCACTTGCCATTTCTAGAATAGGCACTACCTTTGGTTCCGATAGTGACTCAGTTCAGTATTTTTAAATCTATTCGCTGATCACATTTTATCCCTCTAATACCTTTTTCCCCAAGTGCCATAAAGTCCAATGCGTATTCCCTTAAGTACATCTCCATGTCTGTGATACCTCTCGTTATCACGTCAGGGACGATTGACATTCCTTTAGTACTCAATCTGAGAACATTTAATTCCACTTCACTATAATCGGTAACAATGTACCTTATGCGGTCATTTATCATATGTCATTCACTTTATGTTCAAAATCGATTCTCGTAAGACAAATCACTATTCAATAGTGTTCACACACTTTATCCGGGATATCTGATTTACTCTATCTCATTTGTCCGATCCGATTCCACTTTAGCTAACCATACAGGCTTCCTAAGTCACTTTCCTTTTTCTCACACATTTTAGTCTCAAATCCATTATGGTCTTTAACTCCCAAAGAGTACGTGCAAATGTAACAAGATATATTTTCCAGTGAATCAAAGCTCTATAACACGACCATAATCAAACCTTTTTCCTATTGGACATTCAACCTATAAACACTTGAGCCAAGAATCACTTCATTCTATACCTACAATTACTCAATTTCACTTTTCAAATATGCTGACTAGAATGTCTAACTTTAACTGTTCACTTTCTTGTTCTAATACCTTTTTATCGGTTCCACATACTTAGACTTTTGTTCACTATAGTTTTCCAATTCCATTGGTATATTCAAACTCATCATAAGATTTTCCCCTTTTACTTTCTGCACTCTTAACCTTTCATATCACTATTTTTACAACTTCTATTTTTCCAAAAACACTTCACTATTACCCATAATCTGCTTGACATTGATTGAAAACCCCAATATCTGTAATTGATCTATTCATTGAAGCATTATCGTATTTACACCGGTCTCTTTCCTCAAATTAACCCAGTGTATCCTTATAAGAATTCTACAGTCTCCAAGGCTTTCAATAATGAGAATGGCACTAATACCATTTCTCACAGTCAGTTCAATTTATTTCATACTTGTTCAACATATTGTCACAGTTCAATACTGTTTGCCCACTCTTCCGGTGTATGTTTATCATCGATGTCGATTCCTCAATTAGTCCTATCATTCTTTTACTTTTCAACGCTCAACACTTCCAAACACATTCTGCTCTCTAATCACGTTATTACCATTTTCTTCCTTCGCATAAATCCCTACTAGGTCTTATTGACTTTCTGTACATCTTTTACCCTTTTCATTGAGTCCACACTTAGTGTATCTGCAATTTCTTTATGAAGGTGTCACTACTTCACCTCATTGTCAGTTTCCCTTTTTGACCCTCTTGTCTCTATTCAGTTACTCTTTTTCATTTTCCCTTCTCATTTGTTTTCATATCATTCCTATCAACATATGTTAATACCTTGTCATCCATATTTAAACCTCCAAAATTTTCATCTTATTTTAGTATCTCTCTTCTTAGTTCGGAACTCTTTTATTTTTCGTTTCAAATCTAGATTCCTCAACAGTTTCACATCATAACTGGAGATCGATTCACTTCACATTGCAATAGAATCACCTCAAATTAAAATCTCACTCATATGGAATTCTTTACATTTACATATACAATGCGATATACTCGGCATTATGAGCTATGACCCAATTTCACTTTTAATTTTGTCCACAAAAATCGCATCAACCAATGATTATTCCTAATTGTGTTTCAATCCTTCTTCAATATTCGTACAATCTCAATCCAGACACTCTTATGCCATCACTGAACATATCAGAACATTTCTTTCGCGAAGGTTCCTTGTGCCAGTCACTTAAATACTTTTTTTTTTCACACTTATTCTGTAATCTATACCATAATCACTTTTCAGTTCCTCTCATACAGGCACACTCAGTCCACCTTTGTCCTACTTTAACCTTTTAAGAACTTCACACTTATAATCACTCTAAACATTTACCGCCTGCTTCTCTATGATTTCCATAGATGCAGAACATACATTTCATTTTCATTAGTCACAATCAACATTACTGTCCAATAGATATCCCTAACAGTAAATCGATTTCACCACTATTGTGGTTGATTCATTCTCACCATATCATTTAACTGTATGACTCATTCACATATCCGTTACGTGCAGCTTGACCTTGTAAGGTCATATCAACTTGGCTTTATCAGCTTATGATCCTGTTTTTTTTTTTTTTTTTTTTTTCTGCTACTTATCTTCTATTTTCCTCAAACAGTCTATGATCGGGTGTTCACAGTCCCCAATACCCGACAAAATCGTTGATACCACTCCATTTTATCCCTATCTATAGGCCTATCCATTTACCATTTTTGTGTCCATGTACACCTAATTTAGAATTTCGATACATCATCGGTAGAATTTATCATCTGTTTTTTCCTTTATGATTTTATCATACAATTTCCAACCTCAAGCACCATAATCACCTAACAATTTCGGTCTCAAACCGATGCGGTCTAGATCATAACCATTTCCGAATTCATTTCAGTCTATCCAGTACACTTTTACCTCACTCTAATAGGTAATGAACATCTTACTTTTCGATTCTTTCAGTTCTCAATAAACCGTTATGAAGACTCTATCGAGCTTCTTTCCGCTTCGCTATTATCATCGCCTATAATATTTACTAATCTCCAATTCAATACCGTGAATCAAGATATGCCCGATTGGACCATCTACATTTTACTCAATTCCAATATTTCCCCTTTCATAACATATACAGTCAGAACTGTAATTACCTAACCATTCCGGGCTTTTAATCTCACTTAGATCTACTATAACCAATATGCTTCCCATATCTCTAATGAACCTCTCCAAGTTCTCAACATCTGCATTTTTCTGTCACCATAACATTGTCAATTTAATTCGGAAATTCTTAATCGATCTAAGCCAACACACTCATTCTATTATCACTTATAAGGGTTTCTAACCCAAAGACAATTTCAATCTTCTTATCCATTTTCCTTTATCCTTTCCTAATTAATTATCCCTTTAGGATTTTCACTCTAATCCAAAGATCACTCTTCTCTCACTTAATCACTGACACTTATGCACCTTAGGATTTATCCTCGGTGACTCGACTAGGATCGATTACCACGGTCTGCAACGACGCGACTCAAATGCATGAAACCTATGTTCCAAACTGTGCCCAGATACATTACGTACTACTGGGCTCTGATACCACCTAAATGTAACACCCCACACCCGTAAGACCCGAACCCGATATCGTTGGTGATATCCGAGTCCGTGTCCCACGAGAGTGGCGTACTACATCAGTCGATTTCAAATTTCGTATACATTTTTTCTCTTTCGAGCCATTAACTCCACGTTCACACGGCGGAATACGTAAGTAAATAAAATCCGTGTTCAATAAAAACCAGTTTCAGTTATTACAGTCATCCAGTAATAATTACAATTAGTCAATGCAGTAAAATATTACTACCACAATGGCTTAGTAAAAATACAATGCCTTGTTATACAGTGATTGCGGAATACAATTTACTAAAACACTAATGCGCATACCTAATCGATCCCGATCTCTAACCTTTACTTGACTACGGTAGATATACTCCGTGTCAACGGGGTATTCTTCAGACCTGAAAATAAATGCAAATTTTGGGTGAGTTTTGCGAACTTCGGTGAGAAACCATCATCGATGGTTCACTCAACTCATGCATAGTCAATCAAGATACCGGTTATCATACATGATCACAATTCATAAATCATAAAAGCAATACAATCCACATTTAATCATACCATTATGCAATGCACATGAGACCCTTTCCATTTTATTACGTTGTTGTGATCGGCGCTGGCTTGTCGCCCCATTAAGGCGCGATACTCGGTGAGCCATAGGCTCTGTATCACTGTGGGCTCGAGGCCCAATCACGTTGAGCTATCAGCTCTCGTTGGCTGCTCTGGTCACAACTGCCAATTACTGTTCATGCCATTATGCATGAAATGCATATGTCCAATATATCCACATCAATAGTGTATCAGATCCAAATTCATATAAAACACTCATAGGCAATCCCATGAAATTCATACATAACACTTCTATATCACAGTCCAGATATTTCAGACACCTATGGTCCGAAATCAAGCAAATCAAACACATATAAATCCTCCATTATCCCCACATGGCATAGTTGCAAAATAGTAAACACATAAAGGTTGAGGAACCAACTAGGTTACTCACCTATTACTTCCGAGCTAATGCCGGAAAGCCTCTGTGACGTCGGTCAATCGACGCTCCAATTGGACCTCTATATGAATCAGAAAAATTACGAGTCACTAAATATGAAATCTGTGCTCATGATGATGAGATATGCATGTTCATGAATTCCCAGTCCTAATTCAATATTTTCCCATAATAAAATTCTATGAAAATTAGAAATTCATAGCACCGACGGTGCGCAATTTGGACCTCTATGGGTCCCCAATTAAATAAAGCAGTGTTTACAAGTTCCATTAATAGGGGCTACGTCAAATTCCGCCTAAAATTCCCGTTTTCTCAGAAAATGAAATTAAATATTCAATGAATCCGATGCCTCTGGAATCAGGTCAATCGGACGCCGACGGAAAGAAATTGACAAAAGAACCATTGTACCATTTAATATCAAAAAATAATCAAAAAATAAAAATAAAATAAATATATATATATCACGAAACCTGCCTCATGAGGCGGCGCCCTCATGAGGCGATTTCACCTTTCTTCGTCGCGAGGGCGATCCGTCGCCCTCGCGACGAGACCCATTATCTCGCCCTCAGGCGAGAAGTCGTCATGAGGCGGCGAGTTCCCAACTTGCCCTTTTCTTTTTTTTCCAAATTTCAATTCCTAATTTCCAACTACTCTAACTTTTAGCACACAAATCAGAAAAATACCCACTATACCTCATTGGAAAACTTATGAAAAGTTCTACAACTCTCAAGAAGATCATAAAAATCAATTCCAACCCTAAGGGTATCAAATAAGCCATCAAACCTTCTGCCTTCACAATTTCCCTCAACACAGGGCAGTACATTTGCAATTTCATAACTCACTGATTACTTAGTAATAAATTACCACAAAAATATGTTCAATAAGTTCACAATGTCCTCTACAACTTTCATGAACAACCCAAAATCAAATTCTATTGCAAACCAAGTCAATTAATTCCTCTAATGTTACTGTCCCTGAAATCCTTCACTTTGGGCAGTAATCTTACAAGAAGCATAACTTCCAGTATACAAGTCAATAAATTCAGAACTTTATATCCCTGAAAGATAACATCTCAAACTTCAATTTTCATGAAGCACTCAACATCCAATTCGATCTCTAACAATTTCAAAACTGTTATGGAAGTTTCTGTTATGATCATCCACTCATAACCTAATGTAGGGTCAATCTTTGAAAAATCATAACTCCCAATTCTGACTTCTAAAAATTACAAACCATATGTCATTTTCAAGGTAATCTTTTCCTCTACAACTTTTCAGAAGCTCACTCACACCAATTCAGTCCACATAAAATGTTAAAATTGCCTCCAATCCGAAAGCTCACAAATTCACACTTAAGCTAGGTTTCATCCAAAATGCTCAAAACCAGTCAATAGTAATCAGTTCATATCTCTCAATATACAACTCTTAAAATATCAAGATCAATAGCAATGGAAAGATAATTCAATATGCTACAACTTTCATGAAGACCCTTCTCCCTAATTCCATCTCAATTAATTCATAAAAATCAACAAAACTCAGATGTCATGGTTGCGGTTACTGTTCATAGGCAATGGAACAGTAACTTTCCATGCAAAATTTCACCCTTCTATCATTGGAATTCAACAACACCCATTTCACACTAAATTGAAGCCAACATCCCAAAGTTTCAGTGGCCACTAACCTTACCTCATTTGCATTTCTACACAATAAGTTATGAATAAAACAGTAACATCAATTATAATTCCAACTTTCCAGATTTAAGGTTAACCTTAGTTCAACCACTTCCAATGCCTTTTTCACATCATTAAACATCCAAAGAAACACAAATCAATTCTTATACCATTCATACATGTACTAGGGCTAATACACAAAAATTGGCAGCACTTAACTCTCACTTAATTTGCAAGATTAGTCATCATCTACCAACCAAATTCAAAGCTAAACCAAGTTACAACCATAACCATTCATTAACCTAACACACCATACATTTATACCCATCAATTTACACTATAATTCTCATCAAGGTAAAGCATCAATAAGCTTAATAATAACACCACAATTCCCATTAGATGCTTCTAACTACCATGGCATTAAATTCCTAAATCAAATCATAAAGAAAGCTTAACAACAAAACTTACCTCTTAGCTTTTCCAACCTTGAATTCCTTTCACTTCTTTACTTCCTACCTTCACTAATCACTTCTTCTACCACCATACATATATATTTCATCATCATGGGAAGACTATAGCTTAGTGACAAAGAGAACTCTTGAGTGTTGGAGGAAGATGAAAAAGAAGAAGCAAAAAAAATCGATGGTGGAGGAAGAGATAAATATTTTCGGTGGAAACAACAATTCAAGCATTTAAAGCTTGTTTCCCTTCTTTCCTATACCATAACCGTGGGTGAGAGTGATGATAAGAATGTATTAATGAGAGGCTAGGTGGCTTTATGCCATTAGTCCAACAATGTAAAAGAAAAGTCAACATATTTATATTTTAATCAATTTAAACCTAGTCCAAAATTAATCCAATCAATTCCAATGACCCTAATTCCAATCCCAAAATAATATACCCAATAATACGGTGTCATTGGGTAGCAATTTCGCATCGAGAATCGACCGTTCGCTCGATTGGCGATTTATCCGGTCCGAGAATTTCCCCGAATTATTTTTCTGAGAATTAATGAAATTCCCTAAAATGATAAAACAGGTAACAGTGCACTCCAAATAATCTTTCAATCACGAAAATCACCTTTTCTACCCCAAAACAAGTTTAAGCGATTCTGCAAGCGATTTTGCGGTCGGGAACTTTCTCCGAAAATTCCAGAAAATTCCTAAAATCCTTAAAATCAAAACGCTTAACAAGACTCGGAAAAATTTTCAAATCCCATAACCACGTTAATCACAATAAAATACCGTTAGGCCCAATTACCGGGAATGTCATGAATGCATTTACCGTAATTCCATGTACACGATTGATACTGTGTATCAATCCTATTATGCATGAACAGTTTTCATTATTCCTTATCAATCTCATCCTATGCCAACTTTACTATTTTACCCTTCGAGGAGGGGGTGGGATGTTACAAGATATGTCCTCTGAAGTGGTGCAGGACACTTCTCTGATCCTTGGACGACCCTTCCTGCGGACTGCGAGCACAATGATTAATATGAAGGAAGGAAAGATCACCATGAAAGTTGGTGATCAACACGTTAGCTTCAACATGTATGAAGCTATGAAGCACCCTAACGAGGATTACTCCTTGCTTGGGGTGAATATGCTTGTGGATGATGCATGTGTTGATTTCGGCCACACTTTGACCCATCCCATCGACACTCTCTTGGAGAAGATTATTTTGATGATAGTGCAGTGCCTATTCGGATATGGGAATGGACATGGAGTGCCAAGACCCAAGTCGTTGACATGGAGCTTGGATATCGATCGCCCATCCACCCCGAGCTACAAGATCCACCGTGAGCACCGGTGTTTCTCTTCTGCCTTTTCGATATATATTTGTGCACGTTCTTTGATTTGATTTGATATGTTGTGTTGCATGAATGTGTTGATTAAGTGTGGGGAGAGACCCAACCAAGAGGTTTAAATTGTAGTTAGGTAGGATTTCCACTTCCGTTTGAATAAAGTGTTTCCCTTTGTTAGCTCTGTGTTCTTCCTAATAAAGCATGATTAGATTGACGAGAATGGTTGATATGTGGGATGATTAATTGAATGATTGTGCAAACCGAGTAGGATCCTTGACATTGTGATCTGTTATGGGTAGTTAGCCGCAATGAGCATCTCGCCATTTGCGGCTAATCTAGGTTTTACTACTTGTTATTGCGGTAGGGATCGCTTCGTCATGGCGAATAAGGACATCTCCGCCCTACGGACCGTTGGACATCTCTTTTGTCCGAGGGCCATTTCATCTTTCCTCTCTCGCGTCCTTTCGTCTCCCGCCTTCTTCTTCTTCTTCTTTTCTTTCTCCTTCCTCCTCATTTCGCCGCCACCTTCACGCCTCGCCGCCGCTCCTCTCTCGTGCCCTCTCGCCGTTTGAAGCTCCCAATCTCCTTCCAACTGCGTTTTAACCTTTCGTAAGTGTTCCTATTCCTCCTCTTGTCCATTTTCGTTGTTACTCGTTAGATTTGAGGCAAACAATAACGCCGTCGCCGAATCGTCATAGATCGCCATTCGCCATGGCCAATTTCATATCTCGCCGCAAACAAACGTAGGGTATCGGTTCGTCATGCGACGAATGTTCTTGCTAGCCGCGGCGAACAAAGATGCCAGATTCATTGCGGCGAACATCCTGCTAGCTGCAATGAATGGCGAAGTCTCCTCTAGCCGCGTGAATGCTCCTGTTCGTTGCAAATAATGTCCAAGACTTTGATTCGTGTAATTTTCTTAGTTTAATGCTCGTTCTAACGTTTGTGTGTGCAGGATTATGCAAGAATGAAACAAGCCTCTAGACCGAAAGCAAAGACCATCCTCTTCTTCCTCCGATCACACCATTTCCCTTTCTCGCAACCTTCCTGTTTTTCCTCTCGTTCGGTAGATCCACGATGCGATCGGTGGCAACTCGTGTTGCCGGTCAAGATATACTTAAGGAAAAACCATTTCCTCTAACCCCTGCAACAAACCCTTTTGTCCGTCAGCTTTTCAAATTAGACTTAGCTGGCCTTGCTCAACCTAATTCTATTGGCAACCTCACAATTGTTCGCCAATACTATTCATATGCTCGCTACTCCCACACCTACGGAATTAATTTCCGGGGTGTTTCCATTCCCGATGTTTTCACTTCCGTAATTATCCGTGAGCATTACCATCTTCCCGTCGTCCCTCATTGCCAATATTCCGACCTTCTCCGTAATTACCCATGGGAGGATGTCATTGGTACTCTCTGCACTGTAGGGTCTCAATGGCTTCAACCCCGTGGTTCTCAACGATACATCCGTCGGACCACCCTCCTTCCTGAAGCTCGTCCCTGGTTACATTTTATATGTAACAATATTATGCCGACCCTCCATCTTTCTAACATCCCCAAAGAGCATGCCCTATATATCTACTGGCGATGGTTGGTCGTCCCCAGACCTAGCCCCGCCATTTCCGCGCCCTTCGCCAATGTGTTCTCTCCACCAACCCTAAACACAAACTCCTTTTCCCCATCTCATTTCGACTGTCCGCCTATCGAGTCCGGAACATCCGGCCGATCTCACCTTTGCCTCTCCATTTGTCTATGTCCGTTTAGGTCGACCACGTGCCATCCCACCCCACCTCCCGCCCAACCCGCTTGACATCTTCTTCCTCTCCCTCACCTTCCCCTAGCCATCCCTCACCTAGAGCCCCTTCTCCCACCCTCCCGTCCTTCCTGTTTCCCCCGAGGCTCTGCCTCGTCTTCCATCCCCGCCCTCTGCTCCCCTTACTCCTTCTGAGGTGGCTCTACTGCGTGCGGACGTCCTTCAGCTTCAGGAATGGTTCACTTCTTTCGAGGCTCAGGTGGTCGCCACGCATTCCCTGCTTACTATGATTACGACCCACCTCGGGCTGCCTATTCCACCTCAGGCACCGGCTTCTTCAGATGCTCCTAGCTTTTCATCACGCCCGCTTGGTGACGATCCGCCACATACCTGGCTTTTATTTTCTTTTGTTGTTGTTTTTTCTGTATTTTCTTTTCTTCGTTGTACTTTTTAGTTCGTTCTTCGGATCCTCTTTTTGTACATTACATTTTTGCGCTTAATGATATATCCACATTTTTGTTTTGTCTATTTTTGTTTCGTTTCCTCTGTGCCCTGCTACTTTTGTCATTATGGACAATGCCATGTTTAAGTGTGGGGGAGCCGTTCCCTTTTATATTTTGCATTGTACACCTATTAAAACTTGTGCATAATTTTGTGGGCCCGTTGCTTTTACTGATAAATTTGGACTCAATCAAACATTTTCTGCACTCGTTCTTTTGTGTCCTTGCATGCAAAGCCCTTATAAGTTTCAAACTGATACTTGAGTTTTTGTGAAAATGCTCTCCATTCTTCGAACGATAATTGGTTTTGGCAAAAATTTTAACTTTTGAAGTTTTCAAAACAAAGTAAATGGGAGCATGCTAACAAGGTAGCATTTTAAGTTTTTAAGTTTTGAGATTGATCATTGAGACAAAACCTTGTTGGAAGGATATTCGAGCCAAAGATTTTTCTTCTATATTTTTGTGTGTGCATCTGCTTAGTTCATGCTTCTCTAGAACTTGTGTCAGTTTTTACTCAAAGCTTGATGGACTAGATTTTTGTGGATATGATAGAGGCGTTCTTTCTTTCAGCCCTTTCCCAAACACCAACCCCTAAACACCGTTCCCTTGCTAGCCCCTTTGAGCCTTCTTGCTATGAGCATTTGCATGCATTATTTTCAGATGACGTCAATAGTCAGTTTGTTCTATTTTTAGTGAAGAAAAAAAAATTTAGTCTTGTTTATTCCAAAAAAGGGATAATAATGTGTATTGAATCCCAAAATGGGATTAGTATCTCAAAATGAGATATAAAAAAAAATCAAAATTTAGTTTAGTAGAGGTCTAGTTTCAAAGATAGATTATCGACATCGATCCTCATTTTATGCCATGCTCATATTTTTTTTTCTCACATCATCCATTCATTTAGCCTTCCGCTCATTACAACCCTTAAAGACCTCTTGATCTTCAAATTGATAGTCCTTGTAGTGGAGAAATAAAATTGATACAAGCTATGGTAGGAGATGTATTAAGTAGATTGAGAGAAAATATCCCTACTATACAAGTGAGTTGAGCGTAAACATCATATCTGAGTGATTCTCTCGCTGTTCAATCTCATGTGCTTAAATTCTTTCAATGTTTGTTTTATTAGCACTCTTTCAATTTCTTTGCGTTCAATTACGATAAAGTGGATTGAGTCAATTTTGGTTGTTGTTTGAGCATGGGCAGAATTTTCTTTTATTCTTGTACCTTTTTGACTCTTATAAGCTTTGTTCAGGAGTACAAAGGTTTAAGTGTAGGGGAATTTGATTGGACCAAATTTATACTATAAATTAGGCCCGTTTTCTTTAGTAATTATGCATTTGTTGACTCCTGATTTATGATTTTTATGCTTATTTTGGTCCCGCACATTGAGTTTTGATAAATTGCACTTTGTCAGTATTTTGTTATCAATTGTCATTAATTCTGCATAATTTTTATTGGGACAATTGATACTGCAAATGGGTTGTATTTTATAGGACCAAAGGAGTCAACATTCAAGAAGTCAACACGCCGCAAGATTCGTTGGGGCGAACCAAGACCTCCATTCGCCGTAGCAAATTAATGGTATTTAATTTATTCGCTGCGACGAGTGACCAAACTCATTCGCCGTGGCAAATTACAGCCATTCGCCACAGCGAATGTCGGGTAACCCAGACTATAAATGGAAATTAATCCACTGTTCTAACCCGGCCCGCACAACCTCCTATAAAAGCTTGCCATTTAGGGCAAAAACAGACGGCCGCACTCCGGAGGTTAACTTCTTCTTTTCTGTCTTCTCCTTCGTTTCTAATAGTTTTTGTTCTGTTTTTATTTGCAGGTTCGCCGCCTTTTGATCCACGTCCATTGTTTCCGGTTTCTTCATCCGTTCCATCGTCCATCATTTGTTGATGTATCCTTCCTCGTTAAATCGTTGGAATCATGAACCACGGTGATATTCCAACGTGAAGAGTTCATCAAAGTTATGGTCGGCTAAGCGTTCCATTCTCTTGAACATGTAGGAAGGATTGGAGTTCATAGAAAGCTTAATAGGGGTAATCACTAAATGTCCAAGTCTAGGTATATTTATGTATAGATCCGAGTTGGGTATGCATTGATATAGCTAGGTTAGTGTGGTTAATAGTTTTAGCGGTGTGTTGACATTATGTTGATATTTGGATATTACTTTTGTAGATTTTTACGTGTCAAAATACATGAAGTCTCATGTATGTTATTCGGATTTTTACACTGATTAATTTGATCTGCCTAGTTGTGCTTGGTTGGGTTAGCTGTGTTATTATCTGATTAACTTATTGCAATTGTTTATCCAATTTTTCACACTAATGGTTTTAACAAGATTTGACTAATCGAGTTGATTAATCAAATTCTTGGACTTAACGAGTTGTTAAGGTTTACATTTCAAAACTTAGTGGATTTCAAACCCTGAAAATTATTTGAACGATGATAATCCAAGTTGCATTTTCAAGAGAGTTTTAGTAATTTGATTTCACACTTGTTTAATTTCAATCGTTTAGCTTTCTAAAAATCCCAAAAATATTTATTCTTACTTTGGCTTAGTTTAATTTTTAGTTAATCAAATCAAAACCCCTTTTTTATTGCTTTAATTGCATGCATCATTCAAACATTAGGCTAGTCTTAGAATCGGTAGTACACTTTGGTTCCTCGAGAGTCGACCCGAGGTTGCATCCTGTATTGCAATCCTTGGTACAAATTTTATTTGACCGGTTTCCGAGGATCAATTCTTTAATTGAACGATAAACTGCCGATCACCCGAGAAAGCATCCAGGAAGCTGAGTAGTTCATGGCCCGAGGTGGAGTCTACTAGCTGGTCAATCTTAGGCAAGGGGAAGTTTTCTTTTGGACATGCTTTGTTCAAGTCGGTGAAATCTATGCACATTCTCCACTTGTCGTTCTTCTTTTTCACCAAAACAACATTGGCAAGCCATTCTGGATATTTGACCTCTCGGATGAACCCGGCCTCCAGCAACTTCGCTACTTCCTTCTCGATCACTTCCTGTCGCTCCTTCTTGTCATGCATCGCTTTTTGTCTCGATCGGCTTGCGGTCATGTCGAATACCGAGGGAGTGCGATGCGACTGATCGAGAAATTCCGGGCATGTCGCTCGGTACCCAAGCGAAAACTGACCTTTTTTCCACCAAACAGTCTGTGATTCCTTTAACCAGGTCCCTCTGTAGCTCGGAACCTAGGTATGTGAACATTGAAGGGTCGGCTTCATCCAGTACGACCCGCTGCGTTTCTTCTACTGGGTTCAATCTCTCCGTCTCTTTGTCAGTTCTTACATCAAGAGAACTCGTCAACACTACCGCTCCGTCTAATATTTTAGTCTCCGCTAAATAACATTCCCTGGCGATTCTCTGTTGACCCCTGACAATGCCTACCCCGTGGGGTGTCGGGAACTTCATAACTTGGTAGTAAGTGGAGACGACCGACCTGAGGGCATTTTGAGTAGCTCGCCCGATTATTGCATTATATGCCCCTTGGAATTTTACGACCAGGAACTCAACGTCCCTTTCTATCTGGCACGGCTTCTGCCCAAACTTCACTTTCAAATTCACCCGGGCGAATGGGTAGGCTGACGCCCCGGTTACTCCTTTGATGGGGCCATCTGTAGGTAGCAGTCGCTCTTCGGATACCTTCATCTGCTTGAAGGCCTCGTAATACAGTAGGTCAACCGAGCTACCCGTATCGATCATTACTCGCTTTACCTCGTAGCCGTCCATGTTCAGGTTCACGACGAGGGCGTCATCATGAGGGCAACTTACTCCATCGAGATCCGATTTGTCGAATGAGATCATCTCGTCGTTCTCCTTTGGTTTTTTGGTGGGTGAATCTTTGCCGACCTGTTTGGCGTATCGTTTTCTCCCTTTAGTGGTAGATCCCCCTGATGCACTTCCACCAAATATCGTGTTAATGACCCCAGCCGGTCGATCGTCTTATTGCCCGATATTTCCGTCGTTTCTTTCCCTTGACCGGCCTCTCTCTTCTTGTCGATTATCTGTATTTGTGTTCTGTCGCCCTTCATTTCTGTCATTTCGATTCCAGGGCGGTCGTCTATTGTCTGTCCGACCCGTTCTGCGATCGGCATTTTGTTCGTGTTTCACGAACCGGCCCAACCTTCCCTTTTGAATGAGGAGTTCGATCTCTTTTTTCAACCGCCAGCAATTTTCCGTATCTTGACCAACCTCTCTGTGGAAACGGCAATACAAGTTGGGGTTCCTGTCCTTATAAGGGGTCTTCATTTTTTCCGGCTCTCGGATAGTTTCCCCATCCGCTCTCACACCGCCAAGATTTCAAGATATGTCTTGTTTAGTGGAGTGAACTCTGCCGATATCCTGTCGATCGATCGGCCTTCTCCAACCGGTGGCTTTTTGTCGCCAGCGAATTGCCCACCCTATCATTTGGCGAGCGATCATCCGTCCGACGCCTCATATTTTTCAACACTTCTTCAAGCTGAATGTACCTGTCTGCCCTGTTTCTTATTTCCTGAACAGATCGGGGCTGATCGAGGGCTAATGATTTCTTGAACTCCTCGTCCCTCGTATTGTTCATGAGCGCGGCCAGCATGGACGAGAAAGTGAGGTCGGGAACCTCGACCGCTTCATTGTTGAACCGGGTGATGAACTCCCGCAAACTATCATTCCTCCCTTGGGTGAGTTGCATCACCTCCAAAGCTGTCTTCTGCGGTCGCTTACTCGTGGCGAACTGATTCAGGAATAACTCCTTAAAATCTGCTAAACAAGTGATACAGCTCGAGGGCAAGTTGTTGAACCATCGCCGAGCTCCCTTTTGGAAGGCCGTGCAGAAAGCCTTACATTAGATAGCGTCCGGGACACAATGTAGGTTCATCATGGATTGGAAGTGCTGCAGGTAGTCCAGGGGGTCGGTCTTCCCGGTGTATTTCTCGGGGGTCGGTATTTTTGTGCCGGGTGCTGGGAGGCTATCCAAGATCTCCGGAGTAAAGGGAGAGCTGTATTGCGTCATCGGGCGGTCTGGACGGAAGCTCACTGCCGCGTTAATCCGATCGTCCACGAATTTTTCTAGGTTTTGTGTCTGGTGGTGATCGGTCATCATCTTTGGTTTTCGTGATACTGTCAGCAGACGTCTCTTTATTCTTGCATATTTGGGACTGCAGGATCTGACGAATCAACAGATTGGCTGCTTCCTCGATCTGTTTTCTGGTCAGGACGGAGTGCACAGCCGGAATAGGTTCTATACCCAGTCGGTGTTGAAGATTCGGGTGTGTACTGGGTGCGACATTATACTCCACAGCCACGCTCTGCTCTTCCTATTCCAAGGTTTGAGGTTGCTGTTGATCGTTAGGATCAGAGGATTCCGTGCAGGAGACGTGCGGTGCAGGCGACATAATTGCAGGCAGCTGCAAACCTAGACGTTGCATCGCCAGAGCCGCGACAGCGGCTACATCAGGATTCATCGCCGTCGCCTGGCTGATTTGTGTGGTTCTGGACGTGGTTCCCGAAAGTCGGGCCCCACGGTGGGCGCCAATTGGTTCTTCCGGATTCAAGCTGAACGGTGCGGTGCCGTTTGGATCCATGAGTTGGCAACCTTCTGCATTGTTCCTCGACGTGAATATACCTGCAAAACAAGGAAGGCTCGTCGGGGGTTGTGTCCCGATTAGCCCCTCCGACGCTCAAGTGAGTTTTCTGGTGAAGGTGGGACCGATGAATGTAGAGAAAATAAATTAGGTTATGATCCCGTACCCCAATGATGGGAGAATAATACCTTTTATATGGTTTTGTAGTTAGGTTTAGGTCTTTACGTGTTTGCATGGGAGACTCTTTTCAACCGATGGGCCGAAAGGGGGCATAGGCTTTAGGCGCAGGACTGATCTTCGATGATTGGACCGATCGGCCCATGGGTCGTCTTGACTAGATCCGGGCCCAACACGATTGACCCGACCAACTTCAATTGGAGGTCGGATGAGGAAGTTATGACTAAAAGAATCCAACACATTTATGCCCTTACTTGAATTGTACATGTCTTGGCGCAAATAACATAACTCTTGCTCCAGATGTTCGATTGATTTTGTTTTAAAACCATTTGAAAAAGGGCCTCGAAATATACAACTTTCATGAAGCACTCAAAGTGAGTTTTGGCCTCTAAAAGGGTCAAAATAGAATTAAAAAAAGGAACTAAGGAGATGTTGATGTCATAAGATGATTGTTGATGTCATATTGAGATGAATCGGAAAAATGGGTATATCTATCTGCATAGAACCGGATTTAGGTTTTCTTTAGATGAATAGAAATAGGACTTCAATATCTACAACTTTCATGAAGACCTCAAAGACCAATTCTATCATCTAGAGGATCAAAGTTAGACAAGAAGATGTTTTGGCCAAACTAAGACGATGATGACGTCATGAGACGATTGCTGACGTCATACTGAGATGATTCAGAAAAATGGGTATAACTTTCTATATAGAACTCTAATTTAGGTGTTCTTTATATTAATAGAAATAGGACTTCAAGATCTACAACTCTCATGAAGATCTCAAAGACTAATTCTATCATCTAGAGGATCAAATTTGGATAAGAAAATGTTCTAGCCAAACTAAGGCAATGCTGACGTCATGAGACGATTGCTGACGTTATACTGAGATGATTCGGAAAAATAGGTATAACTTTAAGTATACAACTTGGATTTAGGTGTTTTTTATATTAATATGAATAGGAAATCAAGATCTACAACTCTTATGAAGTCTTAAAAGACCAATTTTATCATTTAGAGGATCAAATTTGGACAAGAAGATGTTTTATCCAAACTAAGACGATGCTGACGTCATAAGACGATTGCTGACGTCATACTAAGATGATTCAGAAAAATAGGTATAAATTTCAGTACACAAATTGGATTTAGGTGTTCTTTAGATTAATAGAAAGATAACTTCAAGATCTACAACACTCATGAATACCTCAAAGACCAATTCTATCATCTAGAGGATCAAATTTGGACAAGACAATGTTCTGGCTAAACTAAGACGATGCTGACATCATGAGACGATTGCTGATGTCATACTGAGACAATTCAAAAAAATGGGTATAACTTTCAATATGAAACTTGTATTAAGGTATTCTTTATATGAATAGAAAGAGAACTTCAATATCTACAACTTTCATGAAGACCTTAAAGTCCAATTCTATCATCTAGAGTATCAAATTTGGACAACAATATGTTCTGGCCAAACTAAGACGATGTTGACGTCATGAGACGATTGCTGACGTCATACTGAGACGATTCGGAAAAATAGGTATAACTTTCTCTAAAAACCTCAAATTGAGGTGTTCTTTATATGAATAGAAATAGAACTTCAAGATCTACAACTCTCATGAAGATCTTAAAGACCAATTCTATCATCTAGAGGATCAAATTTGGACAAGAAGATGTTCTGGCCAAACTGAGACAATGCTGACGTCATGAGACAATTGTTGACATCATACTGAGATGATTCAGAAAATAGGTATAACTTTCAGTACACAACTCGGATTCAGGTGTTCTTTAGATGAATAGAAAGAAGACTTCAATATCTACAACTTTTATGAAGACCTTAAAAACTATTGTTGCCGTTAAAGGGTTAAAGTTTCAGATCAATACAGTTGTCCCGAAAGTTCACCCTATACAGCAACATAGACTGCAAATGATCATAACTTTCTACGACGTTATCTAAAATTTACAAACTTTATATCATTGGAAAGCTGGAAAAATCATCAATAACTTCTAAGAAGACAATTTCACTTAAATCAGCTCACAACAACCCAGACATATCCCTGAATTTAGTACACAAATTTTTCCCTTACGTAACCTTGAGTATTATGGATGAAAACAAAATTATAAACCATTAGTATCAAAAGATTGTAGTTTTATAAAGCTTTAGTGGGCGTTTCAAATCCCCCAATACACGAATGTTTCAAGAATATTCCAAAAATACAAAATACATATGAACAATAAGTTGCTCAAAATGCAACTAAAGCCTTGGTTTACTAAATTTGTTTAAAATGCAACAACATTTCAAAAAAGAAGTGATGCCTTAGTCCTCGACTACTCAATCTCTTGCTCATCACGTGCTTATGAGGAGGAAACTGGGGGTGAGCTTAAAGTCTGTGGGTAAAAAATTTTATAGTTTGCAACAAGCAAAGACATTTTTAACACATCTTCAATGCAGAAAATTTTTATGTATGCAAAATCATGGATGCATTAATCCGATCAACTTATCATGAACACATAAACACATCACATGGTTTGGGTAAGTCCGAAATATGACGCACTACACATTTCGAATAAAATGGTCCTGTGTAGTTGTGAATTCTTGAGGAGTCCTTGAGGGAGCTCTATGCCACTAGCGGGCAAGTGGGAGAAGCCTATACTTGGGTCAACGTGCACGTGACGATTCTTGAGGGACTACCACAAACCCACATAACACATAGAATTTTAAAATCTTGTAAGCTTAATGCCCACAAAGGCACATTTTGTTGAAAACTTTCTTTTCATAAGCTTGTTATAAACCATTTCCAAAAGTATGGTTTCAAAATCATGCATCATTTTAAAGAATCATTTTAATAAAACAAACTTTTTATGTATCATCCCACAAATCATGTATAAGCATGTAGAAAAATCTTGCAGCACTAAACAACCTTAAGTGCACATGAATGAGGTGGTTGCAAAATTAATTACTGTCATTTATTGACAGAAACTTTTTTGTTAACTGATTGCCTAGCTACAAAAGTGAAACCCACCTTGAATTCCTTGACTATGGCTTACTCAAATGTGCCTCTTCTCTTGCTCCTCTTGTCTTTTTTGATTCCCTTTTCATAAACAAAAATTCCCAACTTCAATAGGGTTGCTAAAATGGAAACCTAGAAAGTATGTTCCATAAGATGGCTCTAGAAAACTTAAACCCATGGTTTTTCTAAGCTTCATGAATCAAAACCCTTCCCATATCTAAAGTATTAAAATGCCCTTACCTTATATCTTCACCAAAAGAAGAGATGCTTGGTTCAAAAGAAGGCTCTTGATTTTCTCTACCTTTTTCCCTTCTTACAAAACCTCTAAATCTCTCTAGAAAGCTTAGAAAAGATGAAAGTCTAGCTCTGTAACACCCCACTCTCGAGTGACCCGAACCCGATATTGTTGGTGATATCCGAGTTCGTGCCCCGCGAGGGTGGCGTATTACATCAGTCGATTAAAATTCAGTATAACATTTTCTCCTCTCTTTATTTATTATTATTTTTCCTTGAACCATTCATTAACGCAGCATAAACAGTAAGAAACCTGAGCCCATGTTCACACTTAATCATTTTCAGTTATTACAGTCATCCAATAATAATTTACAATCAGTCAATGTGTAAAACAGTACAACCACAATGGGCTCGTTATAAATACAAAGCATTGTTGCACAATGATTGCAAAATACAATTCGATAAGATACTAATGCAGACACGGACTGATCCCGACCTCTATCCTTTACTTGCCTACAGTAGACATACTCCCGTGTCAACCGGGGTATTCTTCAGGACCTGAAAAATAGATGCAAATTTTGGGTGAGTTTTGCGAACTCAGTGAGAAACCATCATCGATGGTTCACTCAAATCATGCATATACACAGTATAACACAGATACACATAGTTATTTCACCAAAACACATTCAGAAGTACCACACGATTACTATACCAGTCAAAGGAACCAATTCAAATGCACATGAAACGCGTATGTGACGCTTTTCCAATTTATTACGTTGTTGTGACCGAGTGCCTAAAACTGTCCCATTAAGAGGCGATTAAGCGGTGAGCCTTAGGCTCGAATCTTTGTGGGGTCAAGGCCCAATCACGTTGAGCATTAAGCTCGTTCGCTTCCGGTCACAATCGCCAATTATCGATCATGCAATTATGCATGAAATGCATATGTCCAAATAAAACAAAACCAACATCATAACTGATCCCAATTTAACATATTCACGCAAGTCACTCACAAGTAACCACATGAAAATCACATATAGCACTTCTATGTCAGAATCTCCCAATCCATCGGACCTCCGGTCTGCAATCCAAGCATAAACAAACACAATCGTCCCACCATTACTCTCCACAGAGTTATAAGTGCGGAATTATAAACACTTACTAATCGAGGAACCATCTAGGTTACTCACCTAATAACTTTCGAGCTAATGCCGGGAAGTCTCTGCAGCGTCCGTGGGATGACGTTCCAACTGTGCCTCTATAACAATTAAAATAAAGACACGTTACCAACTGGATAGTTAGAAATATCAACCAATGCACATGAGATAATTAAAACGTGTATAATGCATGTTCATGGCATTCCCAGCCCTAATCCAAAATTTTCCCATAATAAAATTTTCATCTAAAATTAGAAACCTAATGGCGCTGACGGTGCGCAATTCGGACCTCTATAGGTCCCCAATTAAACAAAACAGTGATTAAAGGCTCCGTTACCCGGGGCCACGTCAATTTCTCGTCCGAAAATCCCCAATCTCTCAGAAAATGAAATTAAATATTCAGTGAATCCGATGCCTCAAGAATCAGGTCAATCGGACGTCGGACGGAAAAGTTATTCACGAAAGAAACCAAAATGCAACAATGAATATATAGATATATAGCCCTTATTTCCTTCTCTTTTTCCTGTTTTCCAACCAAACTTCCAACACCCATAACTCTTTGCACACAATTAAGTAAATTACAAACCATACCTCGTTAGAAAGATCATGAAACCCTCTACAAGTTTCATGAAGACCAAAAAATCAAGTTCACCCCTAAGGGTGTCAAAAGTCCCATTGAAACTACTGCCCACACATTCACTTCTTAAAACAGAACAGTCATTGGAAATTCACTATCTTTCATTCTATGCAGGCAAAAATTATACAATAAATATGCTCATCAAGATCACAATGTTATCTACAACTTTCATGAAAAACCCAAAATCATATTCACTTGCTAACTA
Source organism: Erythroxylum novogranatense (assembly GCA_029891385.1). Classification (NCBI taxonomy): domain Eukaryota; kingdom Viridiplantae; phylum Streptophyta; class Magnoliopsida; order Malpighiales; family Erythroxylaceae; genus Erythroxylum; species Erythroxylum novogranatense. The sequence continues at coordinate 49,384,298 of CM057226.1, read as the reverse complement.
GGTCAAATAATTCACTCAAGGTTGCTGTCCCTGAAATCACTTAATTTGAGCAGTAACTTTCTATCAATCATATCTCCCTGTATACAAGTCAAACAAATCACCACTTTATATCCCTGAAAAGATAAAATCTCAAACTTCAATTGTTCATGAAAAAACCAGACTCCAATTCAGCCTCTAACAGTGTCAAATCTGTTATGCAAGTTTCTGACCTAATTAGTAATTAACATCACAATGTAGGTTCAAATTGTGAAAATCCATAACTCCCACATCTGATTTCCAGAAATTATATGTCATACACCATTTTCAAGATGAATGCGTCATCTAAAACTCTTTAGTAGATTTCCAACACCAATTCAATGCACAAAAATTACTAAAATTCCTCCTAATCTGAATGTACACCAAATTTGACATTCCAGCTAGGTTTCATTCAATGCATAAAAACAGCCAACAATCATCAGTCCATAACTCCTAATAGACATATCTAAAAATTGTAAAATCAGTGGAATTGGAAAGCTAACTTAATAGGCTTCAACTTTCATGTAGTCCATTTGTTCTAATTCCTTCTCAATTAATTTAGAAAAATTAGCAAAACTCTAGGTTATGGTTTCGGGTACTATTCATTCCAATCAAAAGCAGTAACTTTCCAAGCCAAATTGCAACCTCTTAAAGCTAAACTTGGACAACACCTATTTCACACAAAGTTGTAGCCAACATCCCAAAGTTTAATTGGGCATAAACCTCACCTCATTTTCTCACCTACACAATTAGTTATGATCAAAACATTACAATAGGCTCAACACCAAATTTTCAGATTTCATCTATACCTCATCCTCTTCCATTCTATCACTTTACCTACATTAATATACATTCATTTACAAATCCAATTCAGCCACAAACTCAACACAACAATTATTTGTATACTTACACAAAAGTTGGCAGTACACATATACACAATTCCCATTCTTTATTTCCATTCATTACACATCATAAACATCATTAACAACCTTACTTTCACATTCTTTAACTACTCTATCCATTTCCCTCACACAAGCATGCATTAAACCCATTCAAACCTACCACTTTCATGATCAAATAAATGCATCAAGGATCCCCATGAATGCACCTAACTACCAAAAGAAGGAAAACAAACATCAATACTCACCAAACAAGTTGTAAACTCTTCACTTCTCCAAGCTTCACTCAAACCTCTCAACCTCTCTTCACACCTATGGTTACCACTCTTTAAGGCAAGGATTGAGCTTTTTGTGCATAAAAGAAGAGTAAACACATAGGATATGAAGGCCTAGATAAGTGGAGGAAGGTAGCACTTTAAAAGAGGAAGAAAACAAGCAAAGGAAGGAGGAGGAACAAAACCCACAAAGGAGGGAGGAAACACACCAAGGAAGAAGAAGCAAGGTTTCGTATGAGAGGTGACTAAATGGCTCTTTAATTGGCTTTGTTTATCAAATGGCCAAGAGAAAGTCGTAGGTGATAAATAAAAGAGGACAAAGTTCATTAATGAAAAGGGACACTTGGCATTTAAATGGGAAAAAGACAAAAATCAAGTTAATCCTATTAATTAAGAACATTAATCCCACTTAATCTTTAAGCCATCTTATGCTAATGGCTCTTTAAAATATTCCTAAAATCATTTATCCACTAATCTCATGCCATTTGGCAATCCCTTTTCAGTACAGAAAACTCACTCAATCAGCCAGTTGGAATTTTCTCGATCCGGGCAAGAACCCCGAAAAATTCCAGAAAAATTCTCATAAATCCCTAAAAATATAAAACACTCAATGGCGTACTCGGAACAATTTTTCAAACACAAGAACCACGTTAATCACACTAAAATTACATTAGGCACGAAAACCGGGAATGTCATGTATGCATGTGCAGTAATTTCATGTGCACAAATGATACTGTGTATCAATCCTATTATGCATGAACAGTCCTAAGTCATTCCGATCCATCTCATCCTATGCCAAATTTACTATTTTACCCTTCCAGTAGGGGGTGGAATGTTACAAGCTCAACCCTCTTCTTTCCTCTCAACCACCCAAAATCTTTCTTTCTCTCTCTCTCTTATTTGTTATTTCACTTCTCCGCTTTCCATTTTCGTTTTTCCCTCTCTTTGGGAAGAAAACAACACTTCTTTCTTCCCATCTTACCCTTAATGACTTATAAAAGTACACCTTGCCCTTCCTTTAATGCTTTATGGTTTCTAGACTTATGTGACTTGCCAAAGTTACCCTCACACTCTCTTACTACTTTAATTCTTCCACTAACCCCTGTCATATTTTCTTTCATACTTTAACAAAATTAATCACTCTTGATAAATAGCTTATCTATTAAAACCTTGAAAGCAATTTAAATCATGCTTATTCATACACAAAAATCAGGGCCAACATTTCTCCCCCCTCTTAAGAAAATTTTGTCCTCGAAATTCTTACCTGAGCTATTGAAAAGGTGTTGATACTTTTCCCTTATGGCCTCCATGGGCCCCCATGTGGCCTCTTCAACAGAGAGATTTCTCCAACGGACTTTGACCATTTGAATCATCTTGTTCCTGAGGACCTTTTTCTTGGTGTCTAAGATCTTTACTAGAGTCTCGTCATAACTTAGATCATCTCTCAACTGAACCTCAGTGGTCTGAATAATGTGGGATGGATCCGATCTGTATCTTCTCAACATGGACACATAAAAGATGTCATGTATCTGTGACAATTCTGGTGGTAGTGCCAACCTATAGGCTAGCGGTCTAATCCTCTCCACAATCTCTTATGGACCCACATATCTCGTGTTGGACCTTAATTTTTCTTAATTTCTTATGAATTGTTTAATTGGTTATTTATGTTATGTGTTGGTTTAATTTTTTTATTTTGGAATTGAGCCATTAATTAGAATTTGATGGAAGAATTAGGGGTTGAAATTTGATTGAAAGGGGATAGGATTAAGTTAGTATTTAAGTGGGTTTAAGGGGTTAGTAGGGCCTTATTAGATAAGGAAGGGTAGTTTTGGAAGAGCCATGTTAATGAGGGGTAGAATGGGAAGTTAAGGAAGAAAGAAAAGACAAAAATTAGAAGAGGGAAAGGAGCATTTTCGTGCAAGCCTAAGGGAGGAGAGAGAAAGGGAAAAAGAGAGAGGAAAACGTGGAGAAGAAGAGAAGAAGAAGAAAAGAATCGAAAAATTCCAAGGAAAAAGGGAAGAAATTCGTGGGAAGGGGAAGATTCAAGGTCTTTAAGGTAAGTTTTTCATGCTTTGGTAGAGAAATAGGTTGGAGTTTGTGAATGAGAAGCTCTAGAGAGAGAGAGAGGGATTTTCGTGGATGAGGAAGAAGATGGAGAAATCTTTGGATTTCTTTGAGTTTCTAAGCTAGTGTTGTGATTTCTAACCTATATGGATTATGGGTAGGGTGGATTTGAGTTAGATTAGGGTTAATTGCCTTTGATTAAGATTATGGAAAATTGGGGATTTTCCATTTAAGTTGAAATTCATGGAATTTTGTTTGTGTATAGGCAATAAAGAGGCTATCCTAGAGCAAGGAGAAAGAAACCATTGACTTTGGATTTTCCAAGTTTGTCAAGGTGGGTAAATTATTTATGGTTTTTGTCCAAAATGAGCAAATGCTTGTATATGCATTGTATGTGAATTGTTCGTATATTTTTATGTTGATATGATGTATATCATGATGATTAAACCATAGAAATGTGATTATGCCATGTTATGTATGAATGAATGCTTGACATTTGGATAAGAATGTATGCCATTGAATAAAAGCATGGCATTTTGTTATGTGAACATTTGAATTGGATTATGTGCTTTGTTTGGGCTGAGAGGAACCGTTTTGAATCACGTTCACGTCGACGTCAAAGCCCTATCTCGGCTACTCGCTTGTGGCCCACGAGATCCGAGAATGGATTCGTTTCGATTCACGGCGTAAACTTCAGTTTTGTCGTTTTGTTCACGGAACTCTCTAGCCATTGAAATGTGCATTGCATTTGATGTTCTAAGTTGCCTTGAAATGATTACATTTAGTGTGTGAAAATGATTTGAAATTATGAGTTGACAATTGCTTTGTGAATGTTGGATTCTCATTGTTATATACTTATGCCTAAACATGCTGGTATGTATATGTATTTGGTTGATTGTGTGGCTTAATGCCATTAACTATAAATGATTTAGCCACTGAGTTGTATAGCTCAACCCACGACTTTCCTCCTCAAGTGCAGATCGAGAAGATCAGTAAATCCTTGCGGGCATTTGGACGATCTCGAGAGATTTAGCTTTTGTATTAAGTTAGGAGCTAGATTTTTGAATAGCTTTAACAGCATATTGAACATTGAGCATCGAATGTATTTTACAACTTGTGTAATGTCGATATGTAATTTAAAGCTATGTATGAAAGCTTGTATGAACTCCATTTTTGGCTTGGAATTGAATTGAAGATTGGGAAAATTTCCTTTGTGCATGTGCTTATCTATCTTGTTGTGTGAAATGCTTATTTTAGGTTTTATAGGGGTAACTTGTGTGTTGGATTCTTGAGGGAAAAACTGGGTTGATTTAGGCCATTATGGGCGAAATGATCTTCTTGAACTTTGTTTTTTATCCTCTTAGCTTTTCAATGGTATAATGTTTGCAAAATTTGGATATCAATATTGAGAGTTATGGGTTTTGTAAGTGATGATATTGTGTGGAAGGCTTGAGTGTGATAGCTTTGGTGCATGATGAGAAATTATGTGTTGTATGGGTTTTTGAGTTGATATTTGGGAGTGTCATTCATCTCAATTGGTAGTTGAATGTTTGAGGAGTGTTATTACACTTGAAGGATTTAATTTGGGAAGACTTTGAGTGTATATGGTGTTAGGATTAAAGGTTGGAAGCATTGGAAGGCTTGGAAGAGGTTTTGAGTTGCGCGTGTCCATTAAACGGACCTTCTCAGGTGGAAAAGGACCCTTAGTCCAGTGTGTGTCCGTTAAACAGACATGGATGTTTATTTAACGGACTTTCTCGGACAATTTGGGGGTGTTTTGCTAGTCTGTGTTCGTTAAATGGACATGCATGTTCGTTTAACGGACAGTCTCGGGTTAGCTACAGTAATTTATGATTTTGACTAGTTTAGAGTCCGAATCTCGTGTCGAGGGCTAATAGAAGTTGTAGATCTAGATGTCTTCTTTCCAATGGTTGAAAAACAAAAGCAATAGGACATTTGTATAAAAAGTTATAGCATTCTCTCCAAGACATGTTCAGTTGGAATAAGGACATGAACTTTTTGGATTCTTTCGACCATAACTTCTTCGTCCGACCTCCAAATTGAGCGATTCTTGAAGCATTGAATTTATAACATGTTTAACTACCTCTCCACAAAAATTGGTAACTTTTGACTTGGAATTCGAAAAGATTGATTCAAAGCAAGTGAGGGTTCGTTGAGATAACCTTGCAAGGAAACTCGCTTACGCTTTTCGACTTCAAATCGGATAGTTGGGCTCAGGGAACGGGGTCCAACACCATGGTTGGGCTTCGAGAACGGGGTCCAACATCTTGTGGTATCAGAGCTTAGGCTTTTAAAGAGTCCTAGGCTTAGAATATGTTGTGTTATGTACTAATTGTTTGCATTTTGAATTGATTGTTTGCCTTAAATGACATGCATATCATGCATACATGTAGAATGTGAGCTAATCGTTAGTATTTCTATTGAAGGAGTGAAATGAAACCTCGTAGAAGAACACGAGGAATTATGCAAGAATCGGTTGCACCTGACCCTCCACCGAGAGAGGAGGGCACGGATGAATCTGTAGCCTTAGTGAATGCTGAGGTTTCTGTCGGGCAAAGTAGTGAGCCCACTCGGTCGCAGTCGGAACAGGCGCCTACCATGGATCTGAGATTGTTCCAAGCTTTCACTCAGGCATTCGTCCAGGCTATGGGACAAATGATGCAATCTTCTGCTCCGACCTCAGTTAAGAAGGGGAAGCAATTTGACAAGCTGAGAAAGTATGGCGCAGTGGACTTTTTCAGGACCACTGATCCCGAGGAAGCTGAGACATGGCTGAGGAAGACGGAACGGATACTAGATTAGATGGACTGTGAAGATGAAGAGAAGGTGGAATATGCTGCAAGTTTGTTGCAAGGGGATGCTCTACATTGGTGGGAAAGTGTCCCGGGAAGTCAGCTAAAGCCGTCGGTATTGGCATGGAAAGATTTCCTAGTAGTCTTCAAGAAGAAGTATTTGTCGGAAGTGTACATCCAACAGAAGCAAAGAGAGTTTCTGAGCCTCACCCAGCGGGAGATGACGGTGAGTGAATATGAGCGTCGATTCACCCAATTGGCCCGTTATGCTGCTGATCTAATGATGAGTGAAGCGGCAAGGTGTCGAAGGTTTGAAGCAGGTTTGCATTTGGCCATCAGAGAGAAAGTGGTGGCACAAAATTTCTGTGATTTCCAGCAGCTAGTTGAAGCAGCTTTAAGAGTGGAAAATGTAGAGAACATTAAGAGTGCGGTGAGCAGAAAGAAGAAAGGGAGAGAACAGTTTAAGAGGGGAGGCGGTGCTCCCATGACCGAGAGGAGTGCCCGGACCTTCCCTGCACAATCAGAAGAAAAGAGCAGTGGAGCGAGCAGGCCTTGGCAAGTGAGAACTGTCTCATATCAAGCCTCAACGGCTGGAGGTAGTAGGAGGGGAGATGGGGATAGGCTGCCCATCCCTAAGTGTGAATACTGTGGGGGATTTCACAAAGGGGAATGCTACCGTTTGACTGGAGCTTGTTTCAACTGTGGAGAAAAGGGACACAGGGCAAGAGAGTGTCCTCAACCTTCGAGGCAGGAGAGGAGTCAGATGCAAGTCTTTAAGAGAGTCGAGTCAGTAGGGCACAGAACAATATCAGAGGTGGGCAGTAGAAGTTCTGATGCGGCCAGAAAAGTGAACCCTCCAGGGAGACCAAGGGGACAAGCTCCATCTAGAGTGTTTGCTATGACAAAGGAAGATGCCGAGACAGCTCCGGAAGTCGTGACTGGTATGATTAAACTTTTTGTTGAAGATGTTATTGTTTTGATTGATCTGGGTTCTACCCATTCGTTTGTGTCTTTGAGTAGAACTGTGGTTAGTAGGGAATTGAGCCCATTGGATACTCCTTTGATGGTGAGTACTCCAATCGGCCAATGTATTATTATTAGTCAAGTATATAGAGACTGTGAGATACTTATTGGAGAGGAGCGATTAGTGACAGATCTAATGCCTTTGAGGATGAACGGATTAGATGTAATTTTGGGGATGGACATTTTGGAGAAGTACAACGCCAAATTGGATTGCAGAAATAAGACTGTGGAGTTTGAGATCGGCAATAGCAGAAAGGTAGTGTTCATGGGGGACAGAAAGGCGAGTCCGATTAGAATGGTTTCGGCTTTGACAGCAAAAAAATTGATGAGGAAAGGATGTGAAGCATTTTTGGCCTACGTGGTAGACACAAGGGCAGATGGAGGGAAATTAGAGGAAATACCTGTGGTCAGGGAATTCCCGGATGTCTTTCCCGAGGAATTACCAGGACTACCGCCGCCTAGGGAAATTGAATTTCCCGTTGAGCTTCTTCCGGGCACAATGCTAATCTCGATTCCGTCTTATAGAATGGCTCCGGCAGAATTGAAGGAGCTTAAGGAGCAATTGAAAGATTTATTAGAAAAGGGTTACATTAGGCCGAGTTCTTCACCATGGGGAGCTCCAGTCCTTTTTGTAAAGAAGAAAGACGGATCATTAAGGATGTGTGTGGACTACCGAAAGCTCAACCATGTCACTATCAAGAATAGATATCTGCTCCCCCACATCGATGATTTGTTTGATCAGTTGCAAGAGGCGAGCGTCTTTTCTAAGATAGATTTGAGATAGGGTTACCACCAATTGAGGATAAAGGAGTCGGATGTGTCCAATACCGCTTTCAGAACTCAGTATGGCCACTTTGAGTTTCTGGTTATGCCTTTTGGATTGACGAATGCGCCGACAGCTTTCATGGACTTAATGAACAGGGTTTTTTAACCTTGCTTAGACCAATTTATCATTGTTTTTATAGATGATATATTGGTTTATTCTAAGAGTGACAAGGAGCATGAGGAACATTTGAGGATTGCCTTGAAGACTTTGAGGAAGAACGAGTTATATGCCAAATTTGATAAATGCGAGTTCTGGTTGAGGGAAGTAATGTTTCTTGGACATGTGATTTCAGAGCACGGAGTGCATGTGGATCCGAGAAAGATAGAAGCGGTTGTGAAATGGGAAGCACCGAAGAATATAGCAGAATTGAGGAGTTTCTTGGGTTTAGCTGGATATTACAGGAGGTTCGTGGAGGGCTTCTCTATAATAGCAGCTCCACTTACCAAGTTGACTAGGAAGAACCAGAAGTTTGTATGGACCGATGAATGCCAGAAGAGCTTTGAGGAGCTTAAGTATCGATTGACAAGTGCACCAGTTTTGACTTTGCCTTCGGGTAATGATGGATACATAGTGTATAGTGATGCCTCTAGGAAGGGGTTAGGCTATGTACTGATGCAAGGAGATAAGGTTATTGCCTATACTTCGAGGCAATTGAAACCCTATGAGGTGAATTATCCGACGCATGACTTGGAGTTAGCTGCCATAATTTTTGCGTTGAAGATTTGGAGACATTACCTGTATGGAGTTACCACTAGGGTATTTACTGATCACAAGAGTTTGAAGTACTTGATGAGCCAGAAAGAATTGAATTTGAGACAGAGAAGATGGTTGGAGCTATTAAAGGATTATGACTTGATGATTGATTAACATCCGGGGAAAGCTAATGTAGTGGCGGATGCGCTGAGTAGAAAATCGACTATAGCATATGTGGAGACAGTGTATTTTCCTTTGCTGAAGGAATTAGCCCGACTTGGAGTGACGTTGACACAAGCTGAATCGGATTGTATATTGGCTAACTTTAGAGTAAGGCCAGTATTGAATGATAAGATTAAGGAGTTGCAGAAACAGGATGAGTACTTGAGCAAGCTCAGAAAAGAAATAAAGGATGGTAAACCTTCTGAGGTAGAGGTCAAGGAAGATGGATTGATGGTATTAGGCAAAAGACTGTGTATTCCTGATGTGCAAGAGTTGAAGGATGAAATTTTGGATGAGGCACATAATGCGTCTTATGCAATGCACCCAGGAAGTACGAGAATGTATAGAGATTTGAAGGAGCATTTCTGGTGGAAAGGGATGAGGAAAGAAGTTGCAGAATATGCTAAAAGATGCTTAGTGTGCCAGCAAGTTAAAGCTGAGCACCAAGCACCTTCCGGCAAGCTTAAACCTTTGTCAATTCCAGAATGGAAATGGGAGAAGATTACGATGGATTTCTTGATGGGATTGCCAAGAACTAGTAGGAAACATGACGCAATATGGGTGATTGTGGATAGGCTAACCAAGTCTGCTCATTTCTTGCCAATTAGACAGACGGATTCGTTGAGTGTGTTGGCCAAGAAATACGTGGATGAGATCATAAGACTTCATGGGATTCCAAGTTCGATAGTCTCGGATAGAGATCCCCAGTTTACCTCTAGGTTTTGGGAAAGTTTACAGGAGGCTTTGGGAACTAAGTTAAATTTTAGTACAGCTTTCCATCCGCAAACTGATGGACAATCGGAGAGAACGATTCTGACTTTGGAGGCAATGTTGAGAGCTTGTGTTATGGACTTTAAAGGCTCATGGGATGATCATTTGCCTTTAATAGAATTTTCTTATAATAATTCCTATCATTCGGGAATTCAAATGGCACCATTTGAAGCTCTTTATGGTAGGAGGTGTAGAACTCCTATTTGTTAGGATGAGGAAGGCGAGAGGAGGCTAGTAGGACCTGAATTGGTACAGGTTACTATTGACAAGATTAAGCTGGTGAAACAGAGACTTAAGGCAGCTCAAGATAAAATGAAGAGCTACTCAGATGCGCATAAGAAAGAAATGGACTTTGAAGTTGGAGACAGAGTGTTTCTTAGAGCCTTTCCATGGAAAGGGATTTTGCGATTTGGTAAGAAAGGCGAGCTAAGTCTGAGGTATATAGGCCCTTACGAGATCCTTGAGAGGATTGGGCCTTTGGCATACAAGTTAGCTTTGCCACCGGAATTGTCTAAGATCCATAATGTTTTTCATGTGTCGATGCTGAGGAAGTATCGATCCGATCCTTCACACATAGTTCATCCTTCAGAAGTTCAGCTTAGAGAGGATTTAACATATGAGGAGCAACCAGTAGAGATCCTAGATTCGAAGGAAAAAGTTTTAAGGAATAAGGTTGTGAAATTAGTTAAAGTCTTATTGTAGAGTCCGTGAATTCTGGCCACGCGGCCCCACCCTGTAGGATCCATGGACTCTGGCCATGCGACCCCCAGTCAGATCCGGACACTATGGGCTCAATGGTATGAGGCGTTCGCTTAAAGCGAAACAAAACCCTGAGGTCTCGAGTTCGAGTACCAGAGGGGACAATACCTTCACTGTACAGTGGATCGCAGGCCCAGAGTGTCCGGATCCAATACTGACTACAGATCGCGAGCTCATAGTGTCCGGATCTGACTGGGGGTCGCATGGCCAGAGTCCATGGATCCTACAGGGTGGGGCCGCGTGGCCAGAGTTCACGAACCCTACACTTATGGCGGAACCATTCGACAGAAGAGGCAACGTGGGAGCCTTTGCAAACGATAAAGGAGAAGTACCCGCACCTCTTCAATGACTCAGGTAACAATTTTGAGGACGAAATTCTTTTAGGGGAGGAAGGTTATTGGACCTTAATTTTTCTTAATTTCTTATGAATTGTTTAATTGATTATTTATGTTATGTGTTGGTTTAATTTTTTTTTTAATTTTAGAATTGGGCTATTAATTAGAATTTGATGGAAGAATTAGGGGTTGAAATTTGATTAAAAGGGGTTAGGATTGAGTTAGTATTTAAGTGGGCTTAATGGGTTAGTAGGGCCTTATGAGATAAGGAAGGGTAGTTTTGGAAGAGCCATGTTAATGAGGGGTAGAATGGGAAGTTAAGAAAGAAAGAAAAGGCAAAAATTAGAAGAGGGAAAGGAGCATTTTCATGCAAGTCCAAGGGAGGAGAGAGAAAGGGAAAAAGAGATAGGGAAATGTGGAGAAGAAGAGGAGAAGAAGAGAAAAATCGAAAAAATCCAAGGAAAAAGGGAAGAAATTCGTGGGAAGGGGAAGATTCAAGGTCTTTAAGGTAAGTTTTTCATGCTTTGGTAGAGAAATAGGTTGGAGTTTGTGAATGAGAAGCTCTAAAGAGAGAGAGGGATTTTCGTGGATGAGGAAGAAGATGGAGAAATCTTTGGATTTTTTTGAGTTTCTAAGCTAGTGTTGTGATTTCTAACCTATATGGATTATGGGTAGGGTGGATTTGAGTTAGATTAGGGTTAATTGCCTTTGGTTAAGATTATGGAAAATTGGGGATTTTCCATTTAAGTTGAAATTCATGGAATTTTGTTTGTGTATAGGCAATAAAGAGGTTATCCTAGAGCAAGGAGAAAGAAACCATTAACTTTGGATTTTCCAAGTTTGTCAAGGTGGGTAAATTATTTATGGTTTTTGTCCAAAATGAGCAAATGCTTGTATATGCATTGTATGTGACTTGTTCGTATATTTTTATGTTGATATGATGTATATCATGATGATTAAACCATAGAGATGTGATTATGCCATGTTATGTATGAATGAATGTTTGACATTTGGATAAGAATGTATGCCATTGAATGAAAGCATGGCATTTTGTTATGTGAACATTTGAATTGGATTATGTGCTTTGTTTAGGCTGAGAGGAACCGTTTCGAGTCACGTGCACGTCGACATCAAAGCCCTATCCTGGCTGCTCGCTTGTGGCCCACGAGATCCGAGAATGGATTCGTTTCGATTCACGGCATAAACTTCAGTTTCGTCGTTTTGTTCAAGGAACCCTCTAGCCATTGAAATGTGCATTGCATTTGATGTTCTAAGTTGCCTTGAAATGATTACATTTAGTGTGTGAAAATGATTTGAAATTATGAGTTGACAATTGCTTTGTGAATGTTGGATTCTCATTGTTATATACTTATGCCTAAACATGCTGGTATGTATATGTATTTGGTTGATTGTGTGGCTTAATGCCATTAACTATAAATGATTTAGCCACTGAGTTGTATAGCTCAACCCACGACTTTCCTCCTCAAGTGCAGATCGAGAAGATCAGTAAATCCTTGCGGGCATTTGGACGATCTCGAGAGATTTAGCTTTTGTATTAAGTTAGGAGCTAGATTTTTTAATAGCTTTAGCAGCATATTGAACATTGAGCATCGAATGTATTTTACAACTTGTGTAATGTCGATATGTAATTTAAAGCTATGTATGAAAGCTTGTATGAACTCCATTTTTGGCTTGGAATTGAATTGAAGATTGGGAAAATTTCCTTTGTGGTGTGCTTATCTATCTTGTTGTGTGAAATGCTTATTTTAGGTTTTATAGGGGTAACTTGTGTGTTGGATTCTTGAGGGAAAAACTGGGTTGATTTAGGCCATTATGGGCGAAATGATCTTCTTGAACTTTGTTTTTTATCCTCTTAGCTTTTCAATGGTATAATGTTTGCGAAATTTGGATATCAATATTGAGAGTTATGGGTTTTGTAAGTGATGATATTGTGTGGAAGGCTTGAGTGTGATAGCTTTGGTGCATGATGAGAAATTATGTGTTGTATGGGTTTTTGAGTTGATATTTGGGAGTGTGATGCATCTCAATTGGTAGTTGAATGTTTGAGGAGTGTTATTACACTTGAAGGGTTTAATTTGGGAAGACTTTGAGTGTATATGGTGTTAGGATTAAAGGTTGGAAACATTGGAAGGCTTGGAAGAGGTTTTGAGTTGCACGTGTCCGTTAAACGGACCTTCTCGGGTGGAAAAGGACCTTTATTCCAGTGTATGTCCGTTAAACGGACATGGATGTCCGTTTAACGGACTTTCTCGGACAATTTGGGGGTGTTTTCCCAGTTTGTGTCCGTTAAACGGACATGCATGTCCGTTTAACGGACAGTCTCGGGTTAGCAACAATAATTTACGATTTTGACTAGTTTAGAGTCCGAATCTCGTGTCGAGGGCTCTAATAGAAGTTGTAGATCTCGATGTCTTCTTTCCAATGGTTCAAAAACTAAAGCAATAGGACATTTTTATAAAAAGTTATAGCATTCTCTCCAAGACATGTTCAGTTGGAATAAGGACATGAACTTATTTGATTCTTTCGACCATAACTTCTTCGTCCGACCTCCAAATTGAACGATTCTTGAAGCATTGAATTTATAACATGTTTAACTACCTCTCCAAAAAAATTGGTAACTTTTGACTTGGAATTCGAAAATATTGATTCAAAGAAAGTGAGGGTTCGTTGAGATAACCTTGCAAGGAAACCCGCTTACGCTTTTCGACTTCGAATCGGATAGTTGGGCTCAGGAAACGAGGTCCAACACCATGGTTGGACTTCGGAAATGGGGTCCAACATCTCGGACTCAACTTTCCCTTCTTGCCAAACCTCATAACTCCTTTCCAAGGAGATGTCCTAAGAAAGACTTTTTCACCGACTTTATACTCCATCTCCTTTCGGTGTGTATCAGTGTAACTCTTCATTCTATCTTGAGCTGCTTTAAGCCTTTTCTTAACTAGATTAACCTTATCGACTGTCATCTGAAGTGGGTCTGGCCCTATTAGTTTCTTTTCTCCTTCTTCATCCTAACATATCGGAGTTCTACATCTCCTTCCATACAGTGCTTCATATGGAGCCATCTGAATGCTTGAATGGTACGAATTATTATAAACAAATTAGACCAATGGAAAATGTTCTTCCCAAGCTCCTAAAAAATCTATCACACATGCCTTGAACATTCCCTCAAGGGTTCGAATAGTCCTCTCAGATTGCCCATCTGTCTGAGGGTGAAAAGTAGTACTAAAATTCAATTTGGTTCCTAAAGCTTCCTGCAAGCTTCCCCAAAATCTCCAAGTAAATCAAGGATCTCTATTAGAGACTATAGAATCTGGAATCCCATGCAGTCTCACAATCTCATCAATGTACTTCTTGGCTAGCACATGCAGATGGCCAGTCTGCTTAATTGCCAGGAAATGGGTTGACTTTGTCAATCGATCAACAATGACCCATATGACATCATGCTTCCTACTAGTCTTGGGCAGACCCATCAGAAAATTCATAGTCACCCTTTGCCACTTCCACTCAGGAATGGACAATGACATTAACTTGCCTGAAGGTGCCTGGTGTTCAACCTTGACTTGCTGACATACTAGACACTTACTTGCATATTCTGCTACATCTTTCTTCATGTCTTTCCACTAGAAATGCTCTTTTAGATCTTTGTACATCCTGGTGCTACTTGGGTGCATGGCATAAGGCGCATTGTGTGCCTCATCTAGTATTTCATCCTTTATTTTCTTGACATTCGGGATACAAAGTCTATTTCCTACAACCATAAGTCCATCATCTCTCACTACTACTTTAGATTTCTTGCCATTCTGAATTTCCTCTCGGAGCTTACTCAATTTGCATCTTGTGCTTGTAATTCCGTAACTTTCTCCCTGAGTATCGGTCTTACTTTGAAGGTGGCAATAAAACAATCAGATTCCTTCTGCTTCAAATTGATTCTAAGCTTGACCATCTCTTCCAATAATGGCAGATAAACTGTCTGAACATGGGCTATTGATGACTTCCTACTCAAGGCATCTGCTACGACATTTGCCTTGCCTGGATGGTTCTCAATCAATAAATCATAATCCTTGAGCAATTCAATCTACCTTCTCTATCTCAAATTCAACTCCTTTTGACTCAATAAGTACTTGAGACTTTTATGATTAGTAAAGATCCTCGTCTGAACCCCATACAAATAATGTCTTCAAATCTTCAAGGAAAAAATCACAACTACCGATTCCAAATCATAGGTCAGATAACTTTTAAGGCTTTAGCTGCCGCGAGGCATATGCTATTACCTTGTCTCCTTGCATCAGTACACAACCCAAACCTTTTCTTGAAGCATCACTATATACTGTATAACCTTCCTCTCCTGTAGGCAAAATCAAAACTGGAGCACTTGTAAATCTGTGCTTGAGCTCCTCAAAGCTTTTTTGACATTCATCACTCCAGATAAACTTCTAATTCTTCCTTAATAACTTAGTTAGTGAAGCAGCAATCATGGAGAATCCTTCCACAAATCTCCTGTAGTAACTTGCTAGACCCAGAAAACTCCTCACTTTTATCACTGTTGCCGGGGCATGCCAATTCACTACTGTTTCAATTTTCTTTGAATCTACTTGTATCCCATTCTTAGAAATTATGTCTCTGGGGTTGAATAGATCTTTAAAATTCTTTCAAAATTTCTACAAGAAAATCAGAAGTTAAAACACACAAAAACAATTTAGATAAACTTAATTGAAAAGTGTAAGGAAGAAGATCAAACACTTGTTTTTATAGAGGTTCGGTGCTAAGACCTACGTCCTCTACCTAAGCTCCCACTTAGGATTTTGCCAATCACTTTATTGCACACTTTGTAGTTGAGTGTGAACTTTTTACAACTCCACTTGACTTCCGGCTCAAGCTACCTTACAAACGATTTGTCTTATGACACAAATCCTACCTCACACGTGACCTTCCACTCGTCACTCAAATTGTAAAAGAAATATAGTAAAGATTGAAGAACAAGTGCTCAAAACAATAGAGTAACAAAATAAGAGCAATAGTGAGCAATTTGAAGCAATAGAAGAGTATTTAGACTTGTGGAACTTGTATCTACTCTTCTTTCATCATCCTCTATTTATACTTGAAGAAATATAGCTGTTGGAGCTCTACTAGCCGTTGTTTAATTGGATATAGTCGTTTCTTGATAATCTCCATTCCATTTTTATCAAATTGGACCGTTGGAGCTGATTTCGTGCATCCATAAGTCGACTTGTCGAATGTATAAGTCGACTTGTTTCAACCATTTACGTAAAAGTTTCATCTCCGCTCTCCAATAAGTCGACTTGTACCATGTAAGTCGACTTGTCTTCCTCGATAGGTCGACTTGTGTTTTGATAAGTCGACTTGTATTGACATTGCTTCATCTGTAAGTCGACTTGTACTTTGTAAGTCGACTTATATTTCCTTCAATGGTAACATCCGACCAATTCCTTTATAATCCTCATGTTTTATGCCATTTTTCACTTAGAGGACAACTCCCATCTTGATTCTCCATTGATTAGACACTTGCTCATCTTGATTTGCACAATCCTTTCATTGAATAATACCTGAAATAATTTCTTAACTATTTCTAGATATTTTATTATTATCAAAACATAAAGGGATTTAATTTGTCAACCACCATTGGTCCAACAATCTCCCCCTTTTTGATAATGACAAAATATGTAGAAATTGACAAGAAATTTGAAGGACATAAAATTTGATCAAGGTTTCCCTTGTCTTGATGGTTAGGTTGTCTCCCCCTTAATTTATAAAGCAAAAATTAAAATGCAAATCAATGAAATTTTCATTTTTCACTTTTCACTCCCCCTAAATCAAATATCAATTTCAATCTTACTCCCCCTTTTTGTCATAATCAAAAAAATTAGAGAAAATGAAGAGTAATGAAATTTAAAACCAATTAGTCTACTGGTAGTCCAAGTGAAAAACATGATGATGAAATCTTTGGATGTAATTGCATATGTGCCTCATATATTGACCATTTAATGTAGCAAAATCAAATTCAACCAAAGGAATTTAAATCACACATGCCTAATCTCAATTTAATGTTCACAAACGCATCTTCCTTAAGAGGTTTAGTAAAAATGTCAGCCAATTGATCACTAGACGAAACATGTTTCAAAACAATGTCACCTTTCAAACAATGATCACGAATAAAATGATGTCTAATTTCAATGTGCTTTGTTCTACTATGCAATATAGGATTTTTACTCAAACAAATAGCACTGGTATTATCACAATAGATAGGAATGTTTTTAACTACAATACCATAATCAAGCAATTGATGTTTAATCCAAAGAACTTGGGCACAAGCACTCCCAGCTGCTACATATTCAGATTCAGCAGTGGAAATGGCTACACTAACTTGCTTTTTACTAGCCCAAGATATCAAAGATGATCCTAATAAATGACATAATCCACTAGTACTTTTTCTATCAATTCTACAGCCACCATGATCAGCATCACTATAAGCATACAAATCAAATGAATCACAACTAGGATACCACAAACCATGATTAATAGTTCTACTCAAATATCTAAAAATTCTTTTACAAGCACTCAAGTGAGAAATCTTAGGACAAGATTGAAATCTAGCACAAAGACATGTGGCAAACATTATGTCAGGTCTAGAAGCAGTTAAATACAAGAGAGAACCAATCATACCTCTATAGAGTTTTTGATCAACATCCTCTTCATGTTCATTTTTCTCCAAGACCACATTTGTTGCCATTGGTGTTGTTGCCACTTTGCATCCTTCCATTTTAAACTTCTTAAGAAGTTCCTTTGTATACTTCGATTGATGGATGAATATTCCATTTTTGTGTTGCTTGATTTGCAATCCAAAAAAGAACTTGAGTTCTCCCATCATGCTCATTTCAAACTCACCTTGCATTAAATCGCTAAATTCTTTACACAAAAATTCATTAGTGGCACCAAACACAATGTCATCAACATAAATTTGACAAATAAGCATATCATGATCAACATGTTTAATAAACAAAGTATTATCTATCTTACCACGAACATATCCATGTTGAGTTAGAAAAGTACTTAACCTCTCATACCATGCTCTAGGTGCTTGCTTCAGTCCATAAAGTGCCTTCTTGAGTTTGTAGACGTAATCTGGATGCTCATGATCTTCAAATCCCGACGGTTGTTTGACGTAGACTTCCTCTTGAATATACCCATTGAGAAATGCGCTCTTGACGTCCATTTGATTTAATTTGATCCTTTTTATGAGACGCAAATGCACATAGTAGCCTAATTGCCTCCAAACGAGCCACAGGAGCATATGTCTCATTGTAATCAAGACCTTCTTCTTGATAAAATCCTTGAGCCACTAGCCTTGATTTATTTTTAATCGCTTCACCATTCTCATCATATTTTATCCGATTTACCCACTTTACTCCAATGATGGTCTTGTCCTTTGGTGGAGCTACCAAATCCCATACATCATTTCGTTTGAACTAATTAAGCTCCTCTTGCATAGCTAAAAGCCAGTTTTCATCTTTAAGAGCTTCTTCTATATTTTTGGGTTCTACCAATGAAATGAAGGCTGAATTACTCATATTCTCATAGATATTTCTCCTAGTTCTTACACCAACATTTAAATCACTAATGACTTTCTCCATAGGATGGTTCTTTGCTTTTGCCCATGATTTAATGTCGGGTACATGATTTTCTTCGTCTAGCTTCAATTCCTCAATCTTGGGTTCAATTTCTTCAATTTTATTTCCTGAACTTCCTGCATCATCATCAAAACAAGCCTTTCTCGGGGGTGAAATCATATCATCAAATTTAACATGTATACTTTCTTCAACACATTTAGTCCTATTATTATAAACTCTAAAAGCCTTACTAGTTTGAGAATAACCAATAAACACACCAACATCAGATTTAGAATCGAATTTTCCTAAATTGTTCTTTCCATTATTATGAATGAATACTTTACAACCAAAAGGATGAAAATAAGAGATGTTGGGTTTCTTACCTTTGCAAAGTTCGTAGGGTGTCTTATTTTTGTCTCTTCGTAAGTGCACCCTATTGATGACGTAGCATGCGGTATTGACTGCTTCCGCCCAAAATGATTTAGGAAGATTGTACTCATTTAACATGGTTCTGCTCATTTCTTCAAGAGAACAATTCTTCCTTTCTACCACACCATTTTTTTGCGAAGTCCTTGGTGTTGAGAAATTGTGCTCCATCCCGTATTTATCGCAAAGACTTTCGAAAGATTCACATTCAAATTCTCCTCCATGATCGGTTCTAATAGCAACGATCGACAAATTTTTCTCATTTTGAACCAATCTACACCACTTGGTAATTCATTAACGGCATCACTTTTATTCGCAAGGAATCTTACCCAAGTAAATCTAGAAAAGTCATCCACAGTCACAAGGACATATAATTTTCCACTAAGACTAGCATGTCTAGATGGTCCAATCAAATCCATATGCACAAGTTCAAGAACTCTAGATGTGCAAATTTCTTTCTTTGGTTTGAAAGATTCTCTAACATGTTTACCTTTTAAACATGATTCACACAAGTGTTCTTTAACAAATCTTATTTTAGGCAAACCTCTTACAATGTCATTTTTCGAAAGCTTAGAGATTAGAGGCAAAGGTGCATGTCCTAATTTTCTATGCCATAAAAATGCATTTTCTTCTAAAGTCACTAAACACTTTTCATTAAACGAACTATCATCATGTAAATCTACTATGTATGTATTTCCGTGTCTCAAACCAATGAAAGCTACATGACCTTCCTTTTTAACCATGCAATGTGATGATTCAAAACTTACATTAAAATTCATATCACAAAGTTGAGAGACACTTAACAAATTATGTTTTAATCCATCAACAAGTAAAACATTGTCAATGGTTGGCAAAGGTTCCTTACCCACCAATTCCAATGACCTTACCTTTGTTGTTGTCTCCAAAAGTGACATAACCTTGATTCTTTGGTTTGATTTCCGCAAAAAGGTTCTTGTCTCCACTCATGTGTCTTGAACATCCGTTATCGATGTACCAAGTGCTTAACGGCCTTTCATCCCTTGCTTGTACCTACAATATCAACGTTCTTTCTTCTTACAGGTACCCAAGCCATTTTGGGTCCATTTTGGTTAGCCATATAAACCACATTAGGTGGTATTGTGCCTTTGATAACCCAAATTTTCTTAATCTTAACATATCTTCTAGTACTCTTGCAGGCAATTTCTATGTGACCATCTTTCAAGCATCTAGCACATTGAGCAATTTTTCCATCCTTAGTGAATTTGGAAATTAAAGAGCAATCTCTATCAAAAGGGTCATATCCTAATCCATGTTTAGAAATGGAATATCTTTGTAGCGATAACAATTTTTCAAACTGTTCGTTTCCATTTGTGAATTTTCCAACCACATACGAAAATTCTTTTCTAAGTCTATCAAACTCACAAATAAGATTTTCTTTTTCAATAAGACATGAAGAATGATCTTCATTTGGACTATCTAAGTCATCAATAGTCTCATGTAAGGCATTATTTTCAGCAACCAATTCTCGTATTTTCTTTCTTAATTTTTTGTTAATCTTAATGGCTTCTTCAAAATCAACTTGCAAAGCATCAAAAGAATCTCTTAGATCTTGGTCATTGAAAGTTACCTCATTTTCATCATCACTTGATGAACTTTTTGCCATAAGTGCCAGGTTGTTTTCATCATCACTTTGATATGCATCCTCTCCATCACTCCAAGTTACCACCAGGCTAGTTTTCCTTTTACCTTTGTCGTATTTGTCATTTTTCTGAAAGTTTGATATGGAGGATGAGCTTTTGCATTCTCTTGCGAGATGTCCCCGTTTTCCACATCTCCAACATTCTTCATTGCCTTTCTTTTTGTCATAGCCTTTTGATTTTCTTTCTGCACCAAACCTCTTTCTTTCTACTTGTTTTCCGCCATTTAATTCTTTCCTTCGATTTTTGAGAAGTCCCTTGAACTTCCTTAAATTTCTAGCATACATAGCTATTTTTTCGTCTTCCTCGTCTTCCGGCTCAGGCTACCTTAAAAACGATTTGTCTTACGGCACAAATCCTACCTCACACGTGACCTTCCACTCATCACTCAAATTGTAAAAGAAATATAGTAAAGATTGAAGAACAAGTGCTCAAAACAATAGAGTAACAAAATAAGAGCAATAGTGAGCAATTTGAAGCAATAGAAGAGTATTTAGACTTGTGGAACTTGTATCTACTCTTCTTTCATCATCCTCTATTTATACTTGAAGAAATATAGCTGTTGGAGCTCTACTAGCCGTTGCTTAATTGGATATAGTCGTTCCTTGATAATCTCCATTCCATTTTTATCAAATTGGACCGTTGGAGCTGATTTCGTGCATCCATAAGTCGACTTGTCGAATGTATAAGTCGACTTGTTTCAACTATTTACGTAAAAGTTTCATCTCCGCTCTCCAATAAGTCGACTTGTACCATGTAAGTCGACTTGTAGTCCTCGATAGGTCGACTTGTGTTTTGATAAGTCGACTTATATTGACATTGCTTTATCTGTAAGTCGACTTGTGCTTTGTAAGTCGACTTGTATTTCCTTCAATGGTAACATCCGACCAATTTCTTTATAATCCTCATGTTTTATGCCATTTTTCACTTAGAGGACAACTCCCATCTTGATTCTCCATTGATTAGACACTTGCTCATCTTGATTTGCACAATCCTTTCATTGAATAATACCTGAAATAATTTCTTAACTATTTCTAGATATTTTATTATTATCAAAACATAAAGGGATTTAATTTGTCAACCACCATTAGTCCAACATAAGGAACACCACTTCATGAAGCCAAAATTCACATTTGCTGAATTTGGCATAAAGCTCCCTCTCCCTCAATGTCTGCAACATGATTTTGAGATGCTTTTCATGTTCCCCTTCACTCTTGGAATACACTAGAATGTCATCGATAAATACTATAACAAACTGATCTCGATATTCCTTAAAGACCCTATTCATAAGATCCATAAAAGCAGTTGGAGCATTGGTTAATCCAAAATGCATAACTAAAAACTCATAATGTCCATACCATGTTCTGAAAGCTGTCTTGCTTACATCAGACTCCTTGATTCTGAGTTGATGATAGCTAGACCTGATATCAATCTTTAAGAAGACCGTTGCTCCCTACAGCTGATCAAACAAATTATCTATCCGGGGTAAGGGATACTTGTTCTTAACGGTCATCTTATTGAGTCTCCAATAATCGATGCACATGCGCCATGTTTCATTCTTCTTCTTAACAAACAGAACTGGCACTCCCCATGGTGACGAACACGGCCTTATAAACCCCTTTTCTACCAGTTCTTCCAACTGGAGCCATTCTATACGGTGGTATAGAAATGAGTGCAGTTCTGGGAATCAAGTCAATGGCAAACTCGATTTCCCTCACCCGTGGCAAACCAGGTAAATCCTATGAGAATATATCTGGAAACTCCCTCACAACTGGATAATCTTCCAACTTCCCTTCATTCCCATCATTGTCCACAACATGTGCCAAGAAGACTTCACACCGCTTTCTCATCATCCTGCCAGCGAACAAAACAGAAATGACCCTTGGTGATGATGTTTTCCTAACCCCTCTGAAAATCACCTTCTCACTGTTACCCAAGTCAAATTTCACCTCTTTGAGGCCACAATCTAACTTCGCCTGATACTTCTCCATAACATCCATTCCCAAAATGACATCTAAACCCTTTAGGTCTAGAGGTAACAAGTCAACTACCGGTCAGGTAACTTCGATGAAAAGCTCACAATCTCTATACACTTGGCTTATAATCACATGCCTCCCTAGAGGAGTGCTAACTATTAAAGGACTTCTCAATGGCATCAGAACAAAATCATGTAATGTCATGCTTGTAGAAATGAATGAATGCGTGGAGTCAGAATCAATCAATACATATACAGCAGAATTAAGTAACCGAGCCATACCCGTAACAACTTCAGGGGCAGCTGCAGCTTCCTCTCTAGTCATAGCAAATACTCTAGCTTGTGCCTGACCCCTTGGCCTCCCTGGAGGAATAGTCTTCTTTGTAGTTCCAGAGCTACCCACCTCTATGACTGGCCTGGTTCCTACGGTTTCTGCTCTCCTTGAGGCTTGCACCCAGAACCTCTCTTGCCCGGTTGCTTGGGGGCAGTCTTTGATCAAGTGTCCCTTCTCTCTGCATCGAAAACATGCTCCAATTAGCTTAAAGCATTCGCCCTTGTGATGCTTTCCACAATGCTCACATTGAGGGTTTGTGTATTTGCTCCTCCCTGTCCTTCCAGTGCCTCCTACACTCGAGGCTTGGCCCGAGACTACACTTGTCTGTTTGTTTTCGGTAGGACCACTGCTTCCCACTTTACTCTGAGTATGAAAACTCCTTGTACTCCTCTCATGCCTTAGAGTACTCATCCCCTTTTTAGTAAACTGCTCCCTATTCTTCCTCTTTCTGCTCACTTCATTTATGATATTCTATAGCTTCTCAACCTGGAGTGTAGCATCTACCAACTGCTGGTAGTCACATAAATTATGGATCAGGACTTTTTTCTTGATCCCCAAATGCAATCCTTCCTTAAACTTGCGGCACTTATCCTCCTCATTAGCAACAATGTTGATCGCATACCGAGAAAGCTGAGTGAACTTCAGCTCATATTCACTCACACTCATGTCCCTCTGTGTGAGATTTAGAAACTCCCCGACCTTCTCTTGGATATACACCCGGGAGAGGTATGCCTTCCTGAATACTTCCCCAAAATCTCTCCATGTCAGCACTGGAGGCACAACCTGACTATGGGGCACTGATTCCCGCCAGTGGAGGGCATCCACCTGTAGCAAGCTGACTGCATAATCCAGCTTCTCTTCATCATCGCATTTCATCTACACTAGGACCCTCTCTGTCCTCTTCAGCCATGCTTCAGACTCTTCAGAATTTGTGGTTCTATAATAGTCCACCGCTCCGTACTTGCGGAGCTTATCATGCTGCCTGCTCCTATCCGCTGAAGTTGGTATCGGAGCCTATGACCCTTGTCCCATGGCATAAGTGAAAGCCTAGGTAAAGGCCTGAAAGAACTACGGGTCCATAGAAGGCATAAGAGGAGGAGGCGGTGGTAGTTCATGCTACACACTAGGTGCCTCAGGATTAGGAGCAAAGTGTGTCCCAGCATCTTGCAGGACATAGGATTCATCCGTGCTCCCTTGGAAGGAGCTAGATTGAGTCAGAGCTCCTCGAGTTCTTCTTCGAGGTGACATTTTTCATTCCTTGAATAGAAAACCATTGAAAATCTTTAGTTTATGCAAAACAAATTTCAAAGCTTGTAATACAGTTTAAATCATATAAAACAATTTCGAATCATGAGAAACAATTTAAAACTTTCATGCCTTTAACTGCCCATTTCATACTTAGGATATTCCAAAACCTAATCCCAAACTTGGACCTAAACCTGGTCGCTCTAATACCATAACATGTTGGACCCCGTTTTCAGAGCCCAACATCCGGAGTCATAAACCTTGGGCTTGCACAATACCTTGTGAGGTGATTTCTAATAACCCTAAATAATCATCATCCTATAAGAGTGGAGGCCCACACTAGTCAAACACCAAAATTACAATTTGACTTCATTAAAGAAAATTTGTAGCTATGAAACTCTAGTTCATTTTGAAGCCAAAAATCTCCTCAATCGGAGCTCTACAGCTCGAGATATACTTAGGAAACTAAAGCATGCACATACCACAATTATACTCTCCCAACTGACCCCTCACTTTCTCTCTAACATAAATAATCATGTCAACTCCAAAAGATACAAATTTTTATGGAAAGATAGGCAAAGATTCTAGAGATCCATTGCTTTAAGAATCACTTCATTTGGAGGTCGGATGAGGAAGTGATGACCAAAAGAATCCTTACTCAAATTGTACATGTCTTGGCACAAATACCATAACGTTTTTTATAGATGTTGGATTGATTTAGATTTAAAACCATTTAAAGAAGGGCCTCGAAATCTACAACTTTCATGAAGCACTTGAAGTGATTTTCAGCCTTTAAAAGGGTCAAAAATAGAATAGAAGAAGGAATTAAGACAATGTTGACGTCATGAGATGATTGTTGACGTCATACTGAGACAAATCGAAAAAATGGGTATAACTTTCTGTAAAAAAAACTCGGATTTAGGTTTTCTTTAAATGAATAAAAATATTACTTCAATATCTACAACTCTTATGAAGACCACAAGGACCAATTCTATCATCTAGAGGATCAAATTTGGACAAGAAGATGTTCTGGCTAAACTAAGACGATGTTGATGTCATACTGAGACAATTCAGAAAAAAAGGGTATAACTATCTATACAGAACTCAGATTCAGGTGTTCTTTAGATGAATAGAAAGAGGACTTCAAGATCTACAACTCTTATGAAGACCTTAAAGACCAATTCTATCATCTACAGGATCAAATTTGGACAAGAATATGTTCTGGTCAAACTAAGATGATGTTGATGTCATGAGACGATTGCTGATGTCATACTGAGACGATTCGGAAAAATGGGTATAACTTTCTGTACAGAACTTGGATTCAAGTGTTCTTTATATGAATAGAAAGAGGACTTCAAGATATACAATCTCATGAAGACCTAAAATACCAATTCTATCATCTAGAGGATCAAATTGGACAAGAAGATGTTCTGGCCAAACTAAGACGATGCTGACGTCATGAGATGATTGCTGATGTCATACTGAGATGATTCGGAAAAATAGGTATAACTTTTAGTAAACAACTAGAATTTAGGTGTTATTTAGATGAATAGAAAGAGGACTTCATGATTTATAACTCTTATGAAGTCCTCAAAAACTATTTTTGCCTTTAAAAGGGTTAAAGTTTCAGATTAATACAGTTGTCCCGAAAGTTCACCCTATGCAGCAACATAGACTGCAAATGATCATAACTTTCTACGACGTTATCCAAAATTTACAAACTTTATATTGTTGGAAAGCTGAAAAAATCATCTACAACTTCTAACAAGATAATTTCACTTAAATCAGCTCACAACAATCTAGACATATCCCTGAAGTCAGTACACAAATTTTTCCCTTACGTAACCTTGAGTATCATGGGCGAAAACAAAATTATAAACCATTAGTATCAAAAGATTGTAGTTTTACAAAGCTTTAGTGGGCATTTCAAGCCCCCAATACATGAATGTTTCAAGAATATTCCAAAAATACAAAAGACATATGAACAATAAATTGCTCAAAGTGTAACTAAAGCCTTGGTTTACTAAATTTGTTTAAAATACAAAAACATTTCAAAAATGAAGTGATGCCTTGGTCCTCAACTAATCAATCTCTTGCTCATCACCTACTTATAGGGAGGAAATTTGGGTAAGCTTAAAGCTCGTGAGTAACAATTTTATAGTTTGCAACAAGCAAGGACATTTTTAATACATCTTCAATGCAGAAAATTTTTGTGTATGCAAAATCATGGATGCATTACTCCGATCAACATATCATGAACACATAAACACATCACATGGCTTAGGTAAGTCCGAAACATGACGCACTACACATTTCTAATGAAATGGTCCTGTGTAGACGAAAATTCTTGAGGAAGTCCTTGAGGGAGTTTCATGCCACTAGCGGACAGGCGGGAAAAGCCTATACTTGGGTCAACGTGCATGTGACGGTTCTTGAAGGACTACCACAAACTCACATAACACATAGAATTTCAAAATCTTGTAATCTTGATGCCCACAAAGGCACATTTTGTTGAAAACTTGCTTTTCATAAGCTTGTTATATCCTAAAAATCATTTCCAAAAATATGATTTCAAAATCATGCATTATTTTAAAGAATCATTTTAATAAAGCAAACTTTTTATGTATCATCCCACAAATCATGTATAAGCATGTAGAAAAATCTTGCAGTACTAAACAACCTTAAGTGCACATGAATGAGGTGGTTGAAAAATTAATTACTGTCATTTATTGACAGAAACTTTTTTGTTAGCTTATTACCTAGCTATAAAAGTGAAACCCACCTTGAAGTCCTTGACTATGGCTTGCTCAAATGTGTCTCTTCTCTTGCTCCTCTTGTCTTTCTTGATTCCCTTTTCATAGACAAAAACTTCCACTAACCCCTATCATATTTTCTTTCATACTTTAACAAATTAATCACTCTTGATAAATAGCTTATCTATTAAAACCTTGAAAGCAATTTAAATCATGCTTATTCACACACACACAAAATTTAGGGCCAACATGAGTGCACCCATTGATATATTTTAGTTAAACACATTTTTCGTTTCTACCGTTAAATTACTTAGTTTTTGAAGATGATGAATGTTGATTGATTATGAGCAAAAGCTTGGAATGTTGATATCTTGCTATAATTTTTGAAAGTCCTTCATCTTTGTTTATGATTATATATTCTTAAAAAATATGAGAATCGAGTAAATGTTTTGGGTCTTTGAGCTTAATTTTGATGTTTTGTCTGAGGACGGTCAAAAGTTAAGTGTGAAAAAAATTGATATGTGTTTAATTGTTGATATATTTAATCATTTATACTTAGTGATTAATGACATGAAAATATTTAAGACACTCAATTTAATTTTTATATGTTTTAGGTACAATTTGAAAGTGAGTCGAAAACATGACATATGGGTCATTTTCTGCGGAATTATTTTTGCTTTTCCTTACAGAACAAAAAGAAAAAAATAAAGATCAAGAAGAAGATAAGAAAAAAATAATAATAACAAAGAAGAATTAAAGTGGCTAAAAAATAATGGATTCCATGCAATTACATGCATTTAAAGGAAGGTCAATGCTACAATAGACATAAGTTTGGAAGAGGTGAGCTCAAAACGCATAGCACAGGAGAGTTTAACGCACGTGTTTAACGCAGAGGGGCAAAAGACGAGGGCTGGGAAGGATTTAAGTGAAGTGGCAAGTTTAATTTTCTAATTACAGACACAGTGTGTAGAGAATAAAGGGGCTAGCGTGAGGGCTGCGTTTAACACATACAACAGCGTTAAACGTAGACGAGGTGCAGTGTTTTGCGCTAGGCGTGAAGGAGCAGGTGGCTGGTGGCTTGGTGTGGCTTGAGAAGTTGGCGCAGATGTGGGAGCATGAACAATATCACTGGACCTAAAACTCTTAGACCTTATTCGTCAAATCAGTGAACAATACATCAAGAGGAGAGTTGCACTAGTGAACGAGAAGACAAGGGGTTTTTGGTTAGGGTATTAAGATGGGGGCTGACACATTTTTCTGGGAAAGACCCATGAAAGGCTAGGCATTTCGATGTCGATTCAGAGACGATATCAATACCGATGACCCGGGTTAAGTATTTTTTGTTATTTTGTTGTTTCTTTCTCTCAATAGGAATTGATTGTGTTATCCTATGTTAATTGATTTGGGTTTTGTATATGGATAATCGAATTTTCGTTATTGTTCGGTTATTTGTGTATGAATTCATTAGGTATTGTAAATTGATGATTTTAATGCATTCATTAAATCGTTAATTTCAAACCCATTACTAGAAATTCGATATAATCTGAAATTGTTATGTTGAAATTCATGTGTAGTGACTAATAATTCGTCATCATTAGGGATAACATGACCTAGATTAAATGATGCATCATTTGTGATTATTACCTTGATTAATCAGTTTTCCTAATTCATAATGCTACTGACTAATTAAATCTAGAGATCATATCCTAGGTTGTTCGGTGGTTAAGTTTAATTAACGATCGTATCTTGATTAAACAAAACCTAAAGGAAAACTCGAGTTAATTATTAACTCACGATTAATAATTGTTAAGAGAGGTTAACGAATAACAAATTAATAAAATATGCTTAGTCAGGGTGTAGGCCAAGATTGAATCAAAGAATCAGGTCCTTACCGAATTCTCCACTTTTATTATTATTTTTGCATGTTTTCTTTAATTTGTTTTTATTAATTAGTTTCATTTTTTTTTCTTTCAAAATCAAAACCCCCCATTAAACCTTAATACCAGTTAATTTCATTTCATAAACTTTACATGCACTCTCTGTGGGATCGACTTAGATTAATCACTTCTATAGTAGTAATCTAGTTATTTTAATTTAACTAGCGCAACGACACGCGATAAGGAGCAAGAAACGTATTGATGTCTAATGTTGGTAGATTTCTGTACTTATTTTATTTCCATTGTGAATTGACTTGTTAATGATGATCTCGTTGCTGGTTGAATTGGGATTTGATTTCATTATAGTTTGATTGGGAGTAGAATCCATATTTTATACGATTCATGTACCATCTGTAGCTTGGGATTTTATTCCAATTAGGAAGATAAGAGTTTGGTTTATATGCCTTAAGATTATGCTCTTTATGTAAAGAGGTCTTTGAATCACTCGTGTGTCTCTTCTTGGAATTTAAATTCTTTGTTAACATCTAAAAATGTTTTAACATTTATTCCATTTTAATAAGTCTAGTCTCTACTATGCTAAGTTTATAAAATTGTTATATTTAGATATAAACATCTTTTAAGGAAACATGACAATGTTTACGATACTATTTAGTTTATGCCTTTACAAAATTTAAAAGAAAAGGACTACCTAATGTTTTTAAGGAATGGATAGCTTTAAGAAATATATGTTAACTAAACTCATTTAATAGATTAAGGTGAAACTATTCTAAACAATGAAAGTAGTGGACCAATGGTTGTAAACATATGGTTGCTTCTTCATAGAGAATTAATTTATACCTAGAGTAAAAGATGCTTTAGCCTAAGATTAGGAGAGGCAATGCTTAAAAGTTTATTTACCTATTTCTTAAAGGGAATTGTATTAGTGTAACATTAGCTGTAGAATATTTTCTTGTATAGATGTTGGTTAGTTCTTATCTACCTACAAAAGCTTATTAGATGAGCTTTGTACTAAACACCAATACTTTTTTGTATTTGTTATTTTCTAAGTACTTTTTTAACTTTTTTTTTTTTAAATGTAGCTTGGGATTTTATTCCAATTAGGAAGATAAGAGTTTGGTTCATGTGCTTCAGTCGTTATAACTTTTCACATTCAAACATGAATGACCTCAATAAGAATTGGTCTTATGGATGAGTAGGGCAAGTATGGATAGTTCATTGCATGAAGTTGGCATGGTTTGTTTTTCTATTATTCATGAGTTGAATTCTGTCTGTTATAACTTCTCTGATGGATATGCATTCTCTAAAACCACATTTCAGGTTTCTTCATCTATATCATGTCATTTTCAGGTTTTATAATCTTTCAGCAGTGAACATGCATGTGACTAGTATGATTGTCAGTTTTTGCTATTTTCTTTAAATATGGTTGATGAATATTACTTTGAAATCTAAAGTTGAATTGAATGCAGATGATTCACATAGGACCTAGTCTACTCAAGAAGAAGAATAAGGCTGTATCAAGCAGCTTAGTACCGACACAACTGCAATCGTGGTACCGTCATCTTCTTAAAAGTGTAGCTAATGAGCCATCTGCCCATATACAGCTAGAAAATCACACACCTGCACCATGTGAGCTAACTCCAACACTAAGAAATGTCACATCTGCACCTATTACTTATTCCAGAGATAAGTATGAACAACTTTTGAATATGAGTCGCAATATTAGTTCTCCATCAACTTCTCAAGAGATGCCTCCAACTTCTAATAATCAGACACCAGTAAATGACACTATTCTTCCCAGTGTTAGTGTTACCTCTGCAAGCACTGCAGGTATGATCTTTCACGTCACTTTGGTGAAATTTATTGAGTTTAATTATTTTGTTTATCTAACCAATTAAGAGTATGTTTTATGTTAATTGTAAAATATTCCTTTGTTAATTTAGGATTCATGATTGAGCCGAAAAAGACAAGGGATATCACAAAAGGACACGAATTGGCAAAGATTAATAAGGCTACCGGTAAAAGATTGGAGATAGAGATCTCCCCCACTAAAACACAACCAATAAACTCCATACAGTCTATCAAATTATCGAGTGAGATTGGTGTTGTTGGACCCCGAATTTCTGGTGAAAATTAGAATATTAAAATGATTTTAAATGAGAAAGAAATTGGTGAGACAATTTATGAATTTAAGGAAATTTGAGGAAATTAAGAAAAAAAATTATGAGAAAAGAATTGTTTAATTTTGAGGACTTTGATATTTGAGTGAACTTGTATAGATTATGAGAAGAAAGTGGATGAGTTGATTGAAATGAAGTTAAATAGCAAGAATTGAAAAGAAAAAAGTGTGAAAATTTGAAGAATTTAAAAATGTTTGACTTTGGAGATAAATAGTGATTAAATGGTTGACTTGAGAGTTGACTTTTTGTTTGAGTCAAAATTTGAGAAAACGATCTTCTGGAAACTTGTAGTTTATGTTAAGAATTTTTCGTAGACATAAAGTTTGATATTTTTCGATATCGGGAGTGAGAGTTATGATCAGTCAAAGTTTGATTGAAGTTTGACTTTGAGAAAAAAAGTTGACTTTTTAATTGAGGCAAAATTTGAGAAAATGATCTACATGAAACTTGTAGCCTCTGTCGAGAGCTTTTCGTGGACATAAAGTTTGCTATTTTTCGATGTCGGGATTGAGAGATATGAATTTCTGAAGATATGCTTTGTTTTGAAAATGTTATTAAGTATAGATTTATGTATTCTATGCTTCGAGGCTACTCGTCGTATGGATTTAGTCTGAATTGGAGTAAGTGGTATTACTGAAAGTTGTAGTTTGTATGTCGATCTTTCCGACGCCATAAAGTTTGTAATTTTTCGATATCGGGGCTAGGAGTTATGAGCGATTAAAAATTGGAAGTTGTTTAAGAAAAACTGTTTTGGATAGAATATTTGATTGAGTTTTTGACCTCTTTCGAGACCTAATTTGATTTTGAGTTCTTCAGGGAAGTTGTAGAGCTTCCTTTGATCTTTTTATTGACACCAAATTCGTCAAATTCCGAGTTTGGGATTAAGAGATATGATTTTTGGAAAATTCAGGTATAAGTATGTATTTGAAGTCTTGTCACTTTGTTTGAACTCTGACCCTTTTGTAATCTTTTGCTTATAAATCCTTCGTCCGACATCCGATTGATTCAATTCTTGAAGCGTTGGATTCCTAAGACAATTACATTCATTTTTATGAAGAATTATGATTTTTAGGAGATTAAATGGAAAGAGAATGATTGAACTAAAGTAAGAGATGAGTTATAGGTTATAAGTTGGATAATTTTCTGAATATGGTTCAGTATTTTGCGATTTTTGGGAGCTGTATAACTCCGATTGAGTTGATTCTTAAGGGAAAATAAAGTTAAGATATAGGGCTACAACTCTTATGAAGGGATCGAAATTTAATTTCATCCCTAAGATTGTTAATTTTTGGAATTAAATTCGCGTAATGTTCAGTCTCGGATTTTGTGAAGGTCCGATAGTATTTCGGCTATAACTTCTTCGTTTTAGTTTCGAATTGAGCGCCGTCAGTGGCGTTGGATTCTTTTGATCTAGAGGAACAATTTTCAAGAAGAAAGTTTATCCAAAGTATTTCGTTTAGATGCTTGAAATCAGGTCGCAATGTATCAGTTTTTCAAATTCCTGCAGGGGCAATTTTGGAAATAGGCAAATAAGTGAGGGCAAAATGGTCATTTGCCCTCCATTTTTAATGACATGGCATAAAAATCAGGTGGGTGTCGTTTGGGAGAGAAGAACCACGATTATTCTAGAGAAAATGAAAGAAAATAAGAAGGAGAAGAAGAGAAAGAAGAAGCTCATATATGGTGAAGGAAGAGAGAGAAGTGAGGGGTTCCAAGTTTTTAAGGGTTCTAGCTTGAGTTTTTACATGGAATCAAAGGAAAAAGGGTGGAAGAGCATGGGAGCTTCATCAAGACCCAAGGAATTTCGAAATTTGAAAGAGAAAAAGAAAGGAGAAAAGGTCAAATTGAAGCATTGGACAAGATGCTAGCATGGATATGGGGTGGGTAGTATATTTATTTATTGAATTATAAGCTAAATGTGATTTTTTGAAAATTAAAGAAAGCAAAATTTGATTTTTGATAAATTATTATGGATAAAAATGTTTGAAAAAGGATGTAAATGTTTGAAATTATGATTTCAAAGGAGTAAAATGAGTTTTAGAAAATGCAAGACTTAGGAATTTCATGGTTTTCAAATTATGTGATTTATGATTTGAACGATTTAAAGAATTAGTGCATATATTGATATGTGATTTACGTGAATTGCATTAGATTGATTATGTGCAATTATGTGGATATATGCTTGTGTCATCTATGACACAATTTGATGATATGAGTTGAAAAAGGTAAAAAAATCAAGATTTTTGAAAAATGCCTTCGGGCAATCTAAATTCCGTTTTCGTTATGTGTTAAGTGGGTTTGTTCAGGTCCTTTTGTGAGTTAGCGCTGTCTCTACCTGTTTAAGCCTTCGCCCGGCTGCCTGCAATAGGCATAGGAGTTCCGATCTCGGACTCCTCTCGCTCACTTACCGCATGTGAACCGTATGCGAGAATGTGCGAGACGTCTGTTAGACCGAACCAAACCAATTCTGATGTGTTATGTGTTTTTAATTTGATTATGATGTGATGCATTCATGTTTAAGAATGTGCATGTTTTGAAAAAGGTTTGAGATTTTGAGAAACGAGAAAGTAAAATTTTCAAGCATGAAATTCCTGAAACTGGATATAAATGTTTTAAAACAAATGAAAATTTTGAGAAAAATCTTAGAAAGTGTTGATGAAATTGAAAAGTTTGAAAATGAGTTTTTGGAGAAATTCTTAAATGGGAAATGTTTGAAAAGTTTGAAAAATAAAAGATTTTTCCGCTTATTGTTCAGTTTATAAATGTATTATCCACGAGCTTAGTGCTCGCCCCCCTTTCATCCCCAATCTCCAGGTTTTTAAGCAGGAGAACGGATGAAAGACGAGCAATGTTTGTATTTATGTGTAAAGTTCGATGTTTGTATTGGATTTTGTGGATGGTTAGAAAATCAGAAAAAGTGTATTTAGTCCGAATGTAGAGAATGTGTTATGAATTCTGGATGTATGTATTTGAGTTAGGTTGTGGAATTGAATATGTGTATGATTATGGATTTATTTACCAAATTGCATTTGCATATGAATTTGGATATGAATGGGATTGATTGAGATTTTGTATGATCAATTGAGAATTTATGAAGTGTTAGACATAAGATTGCGTTTCTGCTGGTGTTTGGATTTCGGACGGGAGGTCCGATGATTCTGCATTGTGTTTGGACATTTTAGAAGTGTTTTGGACTCTTTGCAAAATTTTGGGCTGTCAAAATATAGCCGTTATGCTGCCGAAATTTTGGTAAAATTTTTGTAAAATGGGTTTAAAGAAATGAGTTTGAGGATTTATATGATTGTATAAGAAATGATTAAGATGAATTAAGTGAATTGAAATTGGTGAAGATGAGTTTCCAAAAAATGGAATTGTATGGAATGGTTATGATTTGAATGAGATTGATTAAAGAGAAAAGGAATGAATAAGAAAAAAAAAATTATACCGGATTTGAAATGTCGTAAGGTTTCGAACGCGATGAGTTTGTTATGCTTCATGTTTGAAACGGATGTCGGTGTTTGTTTCAGTTTGATTATTTCGATTCGCATTCGATTCGGAATTCTGCCTTTCGAGCTTCTCTGCTTTGTTATTCGTATTTTCGATGCACAATTTTCCGAGTATTCGTTTCGCTCCGATGATGCGATTTGTATTCCGATTAGCGATTTTCTTGCTTTTCGATTTTCCGTCTTTTCGTTCCGTTTTTCGGTTGGGATCCGGTTCCCGGATCGGGTCCCAACAGGTGTCGTATCCTGAACTTCCTTACTTGTAAGAACAAAATGGAAAAAATTACTAATGAGGAGTTGGACATTACATTTGATAAGTTAGACATAAATATTATAAAACTATCTACTTTGTACGTGTTTTCCATGTGCCTAAAGCTTTGACCAATAATTTATAATTTTTTGCAGCAAAAATTGAAAGTCAAGGGAATGAGGACAGACGACGAAGTACATGCTACTGTGAAGAAGTTTCTTGTTTTAAGGTCTAAAGATCAAAGATTTCATTTAAAAAAAGTATTTTATCAAGCACAAAAAGGATGTTAAGCCGCATAATATCATAGTGACAAAATGGATGGATTTATGCGAATATTAGGAGCAATTAGCTGCAAAAGTTAGTTAATTTGATCACAAAACTTAATTTCACATCTTTATTGACAACTGAATATATTTTAGTATTTATGAATTGTGATTTATAGATTTTATAATATATTTTATTACATGTACGATTAGGAAAAAAGTGAAGAAGTCAAATTGGCTAGGAGTAAGGTCAAATATTGAACAAACTCCGACTCTAAGGCCTTTGTAGCAATACGAAATGAGCTTGTGAGTTGTTATCTTTTTAATTATATTTTACTTTGATTGATATTTCAAAATTTATAATAAATATTACTAGTAATATATTTCTATACAATAGAGTGACAAAGATGGAGAAGAGTGTGACCGGATGAAGCTATGGCATCACATTCATTATGATGAACATAAAGGTCAATGGACAATTACCGAATGCAGAGAAAAATGGGTAAGTACATAGTTCATTTACAAATATTTTTTAAATAAGACTATGTATATAATTAATTCTTATTTTTTCAAGAATTAATGTGTAAGGAACTAGCAGATTCAATAGAATAAGATCATCTGATGACAGCGTATGAAGTATGCGACAAAGTTTTGGGCATTAGATCGTATTACGTCATTGACATGGGAGTTGGGCCTTGACCATAAGGGAAGATTTCAGTCAGAAGGAGACTTCGAGACAAACTAAAGGAGTCGAAGAAAGTTAATCAAGGATTACAGTTTCAAGACGATGAATTGAATAAAAAAGTTGAACAAATGGAGGATCGATTAACTACTGAAGTCGAACAACAAAAAAAACTCTTAGAACTTTTTTGTGCTACACATAATATTCGTTTATATTAGATATATGTACTCATATTGATATATGAAACACTTATGATGTATTGTTTATATTAATTAATGTATTATGACATGTTTCGAAACTGTAATTAAATAATAAATTGTCGCACGTATGAAATTATTGTTATACATAAATAATTATTAAAATTAATGATATACTAAAAATTAAAGAATTATTAAATAAATAAAATTCATAAATAATATTGAGTGTTTATTAATTAAATAAGATTTAAAAATTTGTTATTTAAAAATAATTATTAAAATTCATAAATTATTATATTAAAATTATTTTCAAAAATGAAAAATAAGAGAATAATAATTATTAAAATTGAAAATTATTAAATTAAAATAATTTTTGAAAAAATGAAAAAAAACTATTTGCGACGTTTTTTTAAAGCATTCTGCGACGTTTTTAAAACATCGCAAAATGTAGTAGATTCCACGACGCATTAAAAACATCACGGATTGTATATATTCCACAACGTTTTCATGAAACGTCGTGGATTCTTTCACTTTCTGTGATGTTAAACGTCGCGGATTGTCCAAATTTTCAGTGACGTTTTTATAAATGTCGTAGAATGTCAGTATTTTCTATGACATTTGACATAAAACTTCGCAAAAACTTTTTTTTTAAAACGTCGCAAAATACATTCTGTGACGTTTTTAGACATTTTGTCGCAAAAATGTCTTATTTTCTTGTAGTGGCTAATAAAATGTTCAACAGAAATTTGAGAAACCAAGCCCTCCTTCAACTCACTAGCTGCTGTCTACTATGCCTTTTGACAAGCAAGGAACTGTTAAACATTCAAACAGATACACGCCTGACCCAGAACTTTTCAACCGGGTGGTTTACTGAATTAGAGAGTCATATACAACAAAAGATATAACATGTTATTTGAATCCAATAGTAGAATTGAGATGGAACCTTGACTGATGCACAGGATAAGCTATCATCAGTCACTACTAATTAAGTTCTACTGATGAAACATGAATCTGAAAGAGGTTGAAGCATGAGAATACTTTCTCAGATATTTCCTGCTTATTGTTTTCCACTCCATATTCCCACCCTTTGTATTGTATATCTGGCCAGTGCATCTAATGGATTTTCTCTGTATACTCTTGATTCCTACTTTGCTTCTAATGAATTTATCACTTGTCAAAAAAAACCATGATGACAGACAATACGGTATTCGTTTAATATGCGGCAAGAACCCAATAGCCACTACAGGCACTTTTCATTATCATTATTAATATTGGTGGGCAGCCATGGAAGGTTGAAGTCTTGGAGTGAATGAATGTTTATATATATATATATAATAAGTGGAAAAGGGAATGTTTCAGTTAATTTTGTTCGACAGTTGCTAACAGTGTTACCAGAAAAAGAAAAGAACAATATTGTCTTCTTTGATGATGCGCTAGGTCTACGGTAGCTAGCACCAACGCCGATGCGGTCTGCCTTAATCTTCACGACGTCACTTTTACAATTGATAGTTGGGTTTTTTATAGATCTACTTATTTATTTGTATTCAATTGTCTTGTGGGTCATCCTAATTCTGTGGTGTAAACATATACACATATAGTTTGTTATATATACTTATGGTTCATGTGCTGCTGGAAGAAGCGACAATGCGTGTTAATTATTAATTCTTATCTTCATATAAGGATGGTCTGATTCCTTTCCCTTCCAAAAGTGCCCTGTCGGGTGTGGAAAATAAAAGACTGCTGCTGTCTTTCTTATCGTTTCTCTGTCAGGGTAGAACATTACTGATTGAGCATCTTAAGGCGTAACTACTCGGGCAATGAGAAGAACGTGTTAGTTACTTAAACATTAAATTAACGTAAGAACATGAAGCAGTCATATATATGTCAGTTTGTGGCAGCGACAAAACGTTTTTTTATCATTTAAACTCGACCTTTTATATTATACGAACTCAAAACCAGATTATAAAATACCTCAAAAAGTAAAGCAGCCATACTAGACTCTCGAAACCTAGCCAGGGGATGGACGTACGGTCAACGTATCTTCCACTGCGAGAAACGTGGTACTGGTACACTATTTGAAAGGATGCTTCCTTGGTCATAGCATGTAGCTAAAATTGGGAAGGATACAAATAAGTACTAACCACGGTAGCTAGGATTGAGGAGTTAACTAGGGTTTTGGATGGGCAACTATAAAGATAAATTGATAATGATAATCCTAATCAAGCAGCTGGAGCATAGTCATAACTTCCATCACGGTCGTCATCATCATCGTCATCGTCATCACCGTCTCCCTCCACAATGGATGAACTCAGGAAATGACATTGGTGCTCAATCAGATGATGCATATCTCCGGCAACATTGCTGTACTCACCCGTCTGTGTGAGCAGAATCACCAGAGAAATGTGATTAGGCATGCTTTTGTTTTTGCTCGAGTTTGGGCTTTTTGTATCTTGAGAAAGAGCTAAATCAAAGGATCAAGTGAGTTGAGGTCGGTTTGGACTTTGGAGGGAAGGAATTATATAGAGTAAGAAAAGGCATGGGACGTGGTAAAGGCAAGCTAGTCCCATGGGAATGCGTGGGTCGATGAGATTTAAGTGTGTGAGACACGTGACTTATAAGGCCTCCAGCCCACTTGAAGCTTACCTGGCAGCACTCCATAACCGAAGGACACGCTGAAAGGGTAAGGTTGTTGTTGCCGAGGGAAAGCTACATCCGATTCTGAATGTGAGTTTAGAGAACGAAATGGAATAATCATTTCATTGGTAGATTAAGTATAATTATAATAAATTATGATAATTATACCCATAATATACAACTGCAATTATAATTATAGACCATAATTTAAAATTTTGTGATGACCTAATTGTATGTTTCTTTTCCAATGTGGAATGGACCATAGCTATAGTGGTGGAATCTGTTTGCTAAACTTATCAGCTTGACATAAATAATCTTTTATCTGAGATGCTTATGAACGCTACCTCATATTTCAGTAAAGTTCAAAAGGGAAGAAATTTAAAATGTATAAAATGTTAATGTCAATTTTAATCTAATTATTCTTCAGTTAGGTTAAAACTGAAATAGTTATTTAGTTACTAATAACTTGAAATGTTATAAATTACTTGAGATTTTCCGCAGCTGGACTAACCTTCAACTTTCGGGTGTTGTCTCTGGGAAAAAAAATAAATTTACGATACACTTTGCTTCACTTCCCATCATGTCAGGACTAATTAGTTCTGTACCATATTCTACATATAAACACACAAGATACAAAATTTTTGGAAGAAGAAGTAGAAGAGAGAAACAGATTGCGGGTATCAATTAATTCGATTGAGTTGCCAAAAACATAACTCATTGCTCGCATTTTGATGACAACTTGGAATTTCCAATTTGAAATTTTACTAATTATTTTTATATGAATTAGGATATATAAATGAAGCTTTAAACTCGTGATACAAATTTTTTTGAGTGGTAATTACAAATGTCTTATAAGATACTCTTCCCATTTACAATCAAATCTTAATTATCCTTTTCCTTAATTACATCTTATACAGCATGTCTACTTAAATACCGTTCTTTCTATTTGTCCATTATAAATTAGGGAATGAGTACGTAACTACTCTTTTAACAACAATTCAAAATAATCAAGAATTTCCTATTTTTTGCAATGGAGACAATTAGATTCCAAAACAACTATATATGTTTTTTGACCAAATCTAATTTGTTTATATTTTCATTTGTGTCATTCTTAAGCAGAAGCACAGTTATTTTTATTGATGGCAAACACTTGAATTTATAATAACATAAAATAAAGATAGCTACAACTCTTTAATTTAGTTTTTTGCTTCTCATAAGTTAAATATGCAACTTTATAACCTATTTTCACTTGTATCAATCCTTCATGACAATTCTTGATCATGAATTCATGGATAACTATCGAATAATTAACATTAAATTAATTTATCGATAAATCAATATTAATTATTTATGAAATAAAATAATACAAAACAAAAATACTTGAATTAAAATATGAATATAAGTTTAGAACAAAATCACACCAAAAATAAAAGAAAAGATAAAAGATTTAGAGAAAACTATTATGAAACGAAAGGAGAATCTTAAATATGGTGTTGGACGTGTTTTTTTGTCTTCTTTTCCTACTCAAAACCTAGTATGCTTCTATCTTGTGAAGATTTCTACCTAAAACAAATCAAAAGCCCTACATAATAAGGATGGAATTAAGTTTCCTATTTGAATTCCTACCCATGAAGATAATATGATATATATTAGGAGTAATCTCACCTTATTCACTTTAGTAATTTGCCTAATTTTTCCAAAATTTATGATTTTGATCAATAATGCTCTAATTTAATGTTATCTCAACTAGTCATCTCCTAAAATAAAACCAATATTAATTTTCCTATTTAAGCACCCAAATATAGTCGAAACAAAAATGTTGGCCCCCATATTTTTTTCCTCTAGTTAAGCATGATTTAAATAAATTTTGAGTTATGATGGATTTAATTTTTTGGAGTTATTATTATATTAATGTTAGTAAGATTATATGACATGGATTAATGGAATTAAAGTACTAAGGTAATAAGGATATTTAAGGGCATTTTTGGAAGATCACTTAAGCGTATAAGACCATAAGCTTATAAGGAATGGAAAAATGGACAATTTAGAATCATTAATGTCAAAATTGAAATAAGAAGTATTGGTTTGCTTTAAAGGAAGAAGCAAAAACGTGATAAGTGGGAGAGAAGAAGAAAATAACAAAAAGAAGAAAGAGAGAAGTGAGAGTTTCGGTGGTTTGAAAGAAAGGAAGAGAAAACCAAGTCAAGGTTGATCTTTACTTAGCTTTTAAGAAAGATTTTGAAATTGTTCAAGAAGAAAAAAAGTAGAGAAAGAGAAGAGCTTTCATTCAAGCTAAGAAACTCTTCATTTGGTGAAGAATCAAGATAAGGACATTTTTTATTTATTGGATTTTTAGAAGAGTTTTGATTCAAAGAGCTTAGGAAATGCTTAGGTTTAAGTATTCTAGGGTCAATTTCATGCTTAGGTTTTTGTGAGATTTTCAATTGAAATGTCTATTGATATGGGAATTTTGTCTTTAATCAAGGAAATCAAAGGAGACAAGAGGAGCAAGAGTAGAGGCATTTTTTTTAACAAAGTTTCAAGCAAGGAAATCAAAGTGGGTATATATTTATAGTAGAATAAATAAGTCAATAAATGTTTTTGTTGGACCCCGATTTTTGAATAAAAATAAGAAATATTCAAAAGTGAATGAATTGGTTGAAATTGAGTTGAAAATCAAGAAATAAAGAGAGAAAGTGTAAAAAAATGAAAATTTGTGAAAAGTTTGACTTTTTGGCCTTTGAGGGTTGATTTTTGATTTAGGCAAAATTTGAGAAAATGATCTACATGAAACTTGTAGATTATGTTAAGAGTTTTCTGTGGCCATAAAGTTTGCTATTTTTCGATGTCGGGATTGAGAGATATGATTTTCCGAAGATATGCTTTGTTTTGAAAATGCTATTAAGTATAGATTTGTGTGTTCTATGCTTCGAGGCCACTCGTCGTATGGATTTAGTCTGAATTGGAGTAAGTAGTCTCCATGAAAGTTTTAGATGATGTTTTTATCTTTCCATTGATATAAAGTTTGCAATTTTTCGATATCGGGGCTAGGAGTTATGAGCGATTAAAAATTTGAAGTCGTTTAGGAAAAGCTGGTTTGGACAGAATCTTTGATTGAGTTTTTGACCTCTTTCAAGACCTAATTTGATTTTGAGTACTTCAGGGAAATTGTAGAGCTTCCTTTGATCTTTTTATTGAAATTAAATTTGTCAAATTCTGAGCTCGGGATCGAGAGATATGGTTTTTGAAAAGTTCAGTTTTGAAGTTCCGTTACTTTGTTTTTTTATCCGATCCCTTTCGTAATCTTTTGCTTATAATTCCTTCGTCCGACATCCGATTGATTTGATTCTCGAAGCGTTGGATTTCTAAGACAATTAATTTCATTTTCTTGAAGAATTATGATTTTTAGGAGATTAAATGGAAAGAGATTGATTGAACCAATGTAGGAGATTTGGTTATAGGTTATAAGTTGGATAATTTTCTGAACATTGTTCGGGATTTTGCAAAATTCGGGAGCTGTACAACTCCGATTGAGTTGATTCTTAAGGCCAAATAAAATTAAGATATGGGGCTACAAATAATGTGAAGGGATCGAAATTTAATTTCATCCCTAAGATTGTCAATTTCTGGACTGAATTTATGTTAATGTTCAGTCTCGGATTTTGTGAAGATCCGATAGTATTTTGGCTATAAAATCTTCGTTTTTGATCCGAATTGAGCGCGGTTAGTGGCGTTGGATTCGTATGATTAAGAAAAACATTTCTCTAGAAGGAAGTTTTAACAAATTCCTTTAACTTGATGGTGCGAATCAAACCCGTAAGTGGAAATAACTTAAAGGAAAGTGTAGGGGCATTTTGGGAAGTCCCCTTAAAGAGAGGGGCAAAAGGGTCAATAGACCCTCATTTTAATTGACATGGCAATGTATTAACTCTTTGGATGTCGTTGGAATAGAGAAAGCTAGAAGGTTTGAGAAGAAATGATTGAAAATAAGAAGAAAGGAAGCATAGCCATATGGATGAATGAGAGCCACACAAAATTTCAAAGGAAATAAGAAGAAGAATAAGAAACGTTGTAGTTTTATTATAGGTTTAAGTTAAGAATCAAGTGGGCTGTCAATGTTTAGAGATGAGAGCCGAAGACTTGAGCAAATAAGAAAGAAAGAATAAGAAGAAAGGAGAGGAGAAGGAAGCATTCGACAATGAGAAGAAGAGGACGCTTATAGATTTGTGATTTTTTTTAGACTTCAAGCTTGTTTTTGTGTAGATTTAAAGGAAGAAGGATGAAAGAAAGTGGAAACTTCCTCTAAAGCTCCATAAATTCGAAAATAGGAAGAGAAAGAGGTAAGATAAAATTTTCAACTTTGTATTTTTAATGAGTTTTTGGTTTAGAAATATGGAACATAATTTGGATATGTGATTTATGAAGCTAATTTTGATGTATATGCCTTAGGTTATGTTTAAATTTTGGATAGAAATTTGTTTAAGGTTTAGGCTTAATTTTGTGTTTGAGGATTTTGTGAATTGTTGGCTTAGAATTATGGAGAATATGATGGATTGGTGAATTATGATATTAAGTTTGAAGATTATATTATTTATGAGATTGAATTTGGATGAAATGGGTTTAGGTTAAATTTTGAATTTGGGGATTTTAGAAATTCTGATTTTAGAAAGCTTGGAAAAATGATAAATTTGGGTTCCCTATAGTTAATTTTGAGAATTATGCAAATTATGATGTGGAATTTGGATATTATGGCTTAGGTCAATTTTAATTGAAAGAAGGAAAGAAGCAAGGATCAAATTGATGATTGGGACGAGTTCCTAGCATCATTTCGAGGTGGGTAGTATATTTATTTGTTGAATTTTAAGCTAAGCATGTGAAATTGAAAAAGGTTGAATTTGTAATTGAAAGAAATAGCTGCATACATTGCTGTGATTTTGATTGCTGTGTGATGTAATTCGTGAGTTAGATTGCATATGATTTGTTATATGATTTGATGCGACTTGTGATTGTATTATAAGAAATGTTGAAAAGTAAGATTTTCGAAAAGTGCCTTCAGGCAATCCGACTTTTCATTTTCGATATGTGATATGTGGGTTTGGTAGGTCCCTTGTGAGTCAGTGCACTGTCTCTA
Organism: Erythroxylum novogranatense; assembly: GCA_029891385.1. Taxonomy (NCBI): domain Eukaryota; kingdom Viridiplantae; phylum Streptophyta; class Magnoliopsida; order Malpighiales; family Erythroxylaceae; genus Erythroxylum; species Erythroxylum novogranatense. The sequence continues at coordinate 49,340,813 of CM057226.1, read as the reverse complement.
TTTGTTTAAAGCCTTCTCCCAGCTGCCCGCTAGTGGCATTGGAGCTCCGATTTTGGACTCCCTTCACGGCTACACTGGACCGCTATGCAGGAAAGTGTAGTACGTTTTGTTCACGGCTGCACAGGACTGCTATGCGGGAATGTGCAGTACATTCTGTTTGGACCAAACCAGACAATTTTCTGTGTTTTGTTTTTTTTTTTTGTTTATAAGTGTATTGCATTGCATCATTTTTTAAAAACAAAATGTGAAAATTTTGAGAAATAAATTATAGTGGTTTTCTTTTCAACTGAAAAGCGATGGCAATTGTTTTGGCAAATAATTGTGAACTGTGAAAATTTTGGAATCTGTGAGAAATCTTGAGAAATAAACAAATGAATGTTCCAACTGTGAAATGTTTTCAAATTGGTTACGATTATTTAGAAAATTGGGACATTTGTAAGAAACGATTTTTGCTTCTCGTTCAATTTATAAATATATTATCCACGAGCTTCCGAGCTCACCCCCCCCCTTTCATCCCCATCTCCAGGTTTCAAGCAGGAGATCGGATGAAAGAATGTGAAGACGTTTGGTCTGATTTTGCATTGTCTGTATTGTTATGTGAATTGAGATTTGGAATGTTTTGTAAATGGCTTGAATTGCCGTTAAGTAAGTGATTATGATGTATTTCAGAATGTATGAAGATTATGGATGAATGTATGAGAGTATGAAATTGTATATGGAATTGTGTATGAGTTTGGGAATGAGATTGAACTATGAGAATAGTATATTGAATTACAATTATGAAATTGTTTTAGAAATAGGTTTGGGTTTATCTGCTGAGATCTCGGACGGAGGGTCCGGTGGATTTTGATGTTTGTATGTTTGAATGGAAATTTTAGAAGTATATTTTGAACCCTTGCAGGTTTTGGGTTAGGTCAAAGGCAGCCGTTATGCTGCCGAAATTTCGATAAAAATTAGTATGAATATGAATTTTGGGATTAATACCAATATATAAGAATATGGTTAAGAGTTGAGATTTGGCATGAGAAAGAATGTCCAAGAAAAAGGATATAAGATTACTTTGTATGAGTTTGATAAATGAGTATAAGAAAAAGAAAAGAAAAAAAATTATACTGAATTTCGGATCGTTTTAGTCTAGGTTTCCAACGCGATTGTGTTTCTCTGTTCTTTGTTGTCGGATGTCAGATCCGTTTTGTTAAGTATCGATTCCGCTTCGCTTCGTTTTGCTTCGATACTTTTTATTTCCGATTTCGCATCATATCTGTTTCGCCTTTGATTGTAACCGTTCCGATTCGCTTCTTTCGATTCTGTATTCGAGTTGCTTCCGCTTTTCGGTTGTTGTTGTCTTTGTATTTTATTCACGGATGTCGACATTTCATTCAGTTCAATTACTTCATTTATTTGGTTTAATTCCATACGTATTCGATTTTATTTCGCCTTCTGTTCCATTCTTTCGATTTCCGATTTCGATTCGCTTTCAAATTAAATTAAATTCAATTCCGATTTGCTTTTACTTTGTTATCCGATTTGTTATTCGTATTCCGATTTTTCATATTCGTTTTGCTTTATCGATGGCTTTGTTTTCCAATTCGAAATTTCGTTGCGAAATTTCCGTTTCCATTCGTTTTCGTTTCCTTCGCTTTTTGTTTTTCGGTTGGGATCCAGTTCCCGGATCGGGTCCCAACAGTTTTCTTTGAATCAAGAAAATTTAATGTCTTTAAATTGCATCATAAATGTTGCATTTGGTGCTTCTTGAATGAATTGAGAATTTGCTATGTGTTTGATATGTGAATTGGGTTGATGATTTGTGAAAAGACTTTCAAAACGATTCTTTTGAAAAGATACATGTTTATAAAATCATGTTTTCGGAAATAGTTTTTGAAATATCTCATGTTCATGAAAAAAAACAAGTTTCCAAGAATGTGCCATTTGGGCAAATGATTTCCAATTCATGAACTACATGTTATGTGGGTTTGGTGTAATCCATTCAAGAATGTCACATGTGAAGTAAATCACACGTTAGTACAATGCTTGTAAAACGATAACGAATACAAGAGAAGGGAGGGTTGAATTGTGTATTCCCCTTTTGGAAAATTCTTTCAAAACTGTTTTGTTTAAAAAACAAGTTCTTTTTATCGAAACTTCAGTAAGTTCGAATTAATCAAAACTTTGAAAACTTGTTTCAGAATTGAAGTAATAACAAAAACGTTAAACTTTAAAAGTAATAGGGTAGAGAGAAGTTGACACAGAGATTTTATCCTGGTTCACCCCAAACTGTGGGCTACGTCCAGTCCTCAGAGTTCTTTATGAGATTTCACTATCTCTTCAACTTTTACAAATATTCTTTCCGAGCCTCTTCAGGTCTCTACACTCAGTATTCTTTCACTCTTAGCCTCTGCAGGCTATCTGCACTACTTTCTTACAAAAGTATTTCGAACTTGTTACAGTAAAATTAGCTCTCAGTTAATTTGCACAGAGTTTGCGTACGTAAATCAATTATCTCATCTTTTTCTCTTTTTTGCTTTCTCACTTGCTAACTTTGCAATCTTCGACTTCGACTCATACTTCTAGCCTTCGTCTGCAACAGCTTCTCAATCTTCGTCTGTGTTTCTTCGTCTGTCTTTTAACTTCGTCTGTCTGTTTTCTATTTTGCTTCTTCTTTTACTACTTCGTTCTTATTCATCAAAATCATATATATGTAAAGTCATTTTGACTTAACAATCTCCCCCTTTTTGATGATAACAAATTATACACATAAAAAGAAAACAAAATACAATGTTTAAAACATAAAAAAACTTATCTTAAAAAATTCTTCTTTCTCTTCTTCCTTTCTTTTCTTCATCTCCTTCAATCACACCCTTTAAGATTCTTTTCTGCTCATTCTCTTCTCCTCTGCTCATACTCTTCTCCCCCTATTTGTTATAATAAAAAATGATTAACGACGATGACTCTTCAGCAGTTTTGTCATCATCTTCTTCAAATCATTCATTGTCTCCTTTATCTCGTTGACTTCTTCGCGTAATTTGCTGATTTCAGCTTGTGAGTCTAATGGTGAAGAGGATTGATCATTATCTGCTGAGGGTGAAGTGAATGCAATTTTTGTAGCATATGCGTCCGAGGATGGAATGTAATCTTCTCGAATCACAAATGTAGGTGGATGAACGAATAGATTTGACTCTGGAAGGTCTAAATCAAAGGGAGCAGGTAGCATAAGCAACTGTCTTCCTTGCAGGGGTATAGCTTCAGCTTCAATAGACAGTGTATTAGATAACGGTCTAATACGCAAAACTGTCTGAACAAGGAATTCAATAAACGTCCCTGTTAGCAATCGTCCCCCTACTAGACAGTATTCATACTTATCTGTATAGCTACAACTAGCTCCATTAGTATTCTCTTTTGAAGCGCATGCTTCATCAATTCGACACACTTCTTCTTCAATTTGATCTGTGGACAGATCATCACTAACTTCTTCAGGAAATAGCTTCGATTTCCCCTTATTGAAATCCAAAGGATATCTTGGCTGAATATCCTGTACAACCTTTATTTCCGTCTGCTCTGTGATTGGATAAATAGTACACGGTTTGCTGGACATTTTTGTAGGGTATGGCTTTGTAGCAGCATCCCTTAAGACATCATAGAAAGTCTTTTCATCTTCATTCAGTAAATGCCATGTGTCACTATTTATTGAAATAGGTTGTATGACAGCCATTATCTTCTTCCTTGGTTGATTGCAGATAGCGATTGCAGTTCTCCTCTTGGTAACAACTTCAACCATTCTCATCTTCAACTTGTATCTTCTAAAAAATTTAGAATAGTTGAATATAATCAGGCCAGGTTCATCATTTTTCTCCTGTGGTACCTGAACCAAGTTTGGTTCTGCTGCTGCCTCTGGTTGTTCTTCAATAGGATTCTCCTGAACCAGGCTTAGCTCCTCTGGTTCCTCCTGTTGGATAACAATGGGAGTTTCCTGAACTCTGTTATGCTTAATTTCTTTTTCTTTTTGAGCAGCATTGAAGGTATCTTTCTTTCGACTAACTTCCCCAGCAGTGGACACAGTCTTCTTCCGACTAATCTTCTTAGTCTTTTCTTCTGCTTCAGTCAGTCTTGAAGATTTCTGCATTTGAGATTTTTTCTTTTCAGACTTCGATTTTCTTTTCTTCTCAGTCTCTTTAGATTTTTTGGCTGAGTCTTCTTCTAAAATTGAGACCAGAGATCTTGTTCCTTTCGATACGCGAGATCCAGATATTTCTGCTTGACTCTACTCTCTGGCTCTCTTGTCTTCTTGTTGTCACAGAGTGCGAATCCTAGGTGATCTCTTCGCCTTTTTAGAGATCTCACCTAAAAGATTCTCTCCTTTTCTTTTCTGTGCACCTTCTTCTGTCCTCCGAACTGGGTTCACTTCCCTTTGAGGACTTGCCTATTTTATCAATGGTCTACCCGATAGTTTTCTTCTTTCATCTACCGGTAATCTCATACTTACTTGAGATTTAGAGCTAGTGGCGGGAGACTTCTTCAATAACCGCTCCCCCTCAGTTCTAGCTTTCTTTGTAGACTCTGCTTCTACTTTCACCATAGTCTTCAAGCCCATTCTTCTGATAGTATCTGAGTTAATGGTACTCTTGACAGATACCATCCTTCTTATTCCTCTGTGAAGAAGGACCCCGGATTCCTTAAAAATTCTGGTGAGTAGCATACCGTAAGGATAACTGTTGGTATCCTTCATCCCCTTAACCATATAATGAAAAATAAAAAATGGTAGGTCTATTGGTCGGCGATTCAGCAAATAGAACAGACATTGTTCATCCAAGGTAGTCACAAGATGTCTTGACCCGGCTCTTGGTAAGATGTAATTAAACAAAATCGCATGTAGAACCCTAGCCTTCGGGACCAGACTTGAAGTCTTCCTCTCCCATGGGTCATTGGCTCCATATAACTGTTTTCTGACATCTTCTTCCTTCATACTAACCTTGTACATCCATCCGGCTTTGGTTGATAGGGCTTCTCCAACCAAAGAGCATTCAATCACCTTCTCCACTAACTCCTTTGTCACAATAATAGTTATTCCATCTACTGTGGAGACGATGGTGTTATCAACCAGTTGCGCATGCTTCCAGAAGTCATATACCTTGTCTGTATACACTGGTTCCCGTACCTGGAAGAAATTTCTCCACCCAGCTTCTACAATTTTTGGTTCAACATCCATAGCATCTCTCTTCAGAGATTCGAAGTCTACATATCTTCCGAACATCATAGCTGGCTCTATTGCTTCTGATTTGAAACTGCTTCTGGTAGGATATTCTTCAAAAGTAAAGTTGTTTGCAAGAGTTTTTTGAAATAGAGATGAAGCGTCTGGAGTAAAAGTAATCGAAATGATTATAGTTTCAGACTACTCGAAGGGTCTTATTCGATGGGTTCTAGAATCGTTGGGATCCTCAAGGCTGTCCAAATTTTCCCTCTAAGACTTCCTTGTGAGAGAAGTTACCAACTGTAACCTACTGTTTCTGACGCCGTTAACTTTGACGGTCTTCTAGCCTGATTGGTCATTTAACATAACCATATTAAGGTTCCGTCTGATTTCCTTAAACCGATCTTCACTCAGTGGTTTAGTGAAGATATCTGCCCATTGATACTTTGTTTCAACGAATTGTAGTGTCACCACCTTCCTCTGAACGTAATTTCTCAAGAAATGATGTCTGACTTCGATATGCTTCACTCTTGAATGCTGTATCGGATTCTTCGATAGATTTATGGCACTGATGTTGTCACAATAGATTGGATATCATCTTCTCGAACTGAATAATCCTCCAGTTGATATTTAATCCACAATGTTTGTGAACAACAACTTACGGCAGACATGTACTCGGCTTCGGCAGTTGATAGAGCTATCGAGCTTTGTCTCTTGCTTGACCAGGAAACTGTTAGAATAGTTCCCTAAAGGCAATCGCCTTTAGTGCGTTTTGTACAAAGTTGTGTACAGACTTTATGAATAAATAAAGAAAGGCATATTTCATTAATTTGCTGTTTATTATTTATGAATGGATATTGATCTATAAGCAAATTAATGAAGTCCATGATATATGACATAGCATGAAGGAAATTATGATGTGATCATACTACTGAGATTCCTATCATGTGTAATTATGTTAGTATCTAAATTATCCCTAGTTATAGGATTACTGAAACTGGACATCATTAATCCGGATAGACTAGCACATCTCAAGCTCCTTGATTTGATCAAGCAGTGGATCTCAGAAACTGTAAATATGAGATATTTAGGGTTGAGATGTGAATGCTTACTAGAGGTAGTAAGTACATTGGATGACCTGTTATGAGATCATCACATGGATGTCCTATTCTAATGTCAGTGATAATCTCATCATAGCAATGGTGCAAATATCCTTAGATTTGAGGTACTCAAGGATATCTTGGATACTGATTCTGTGCTTTGACTCCATTCCTTGTTGCCTTACAGAGGTCGCTCATAGGATGGTGATTGGGTACAGCTTGAGGTATTAGAAGGTAATTGAGTAGCCAATAAAGGATTCATCAGTTTTGTAATAGCAGAAGATGATACCCATGGCCTCTTGTCAGGGTCATTACTTGGAAATCTCTAGTCGGAGTTCATATGTCATGAAGAGTGTCTTCAGTGACATATAAAGTAATGAGTCCCAGGATGAGAACTAATATCACTTGGACTAGATTTGACGTAGTCAGTCTAGTAAGACTTGACACTTTGCCCATACTCATAACCAAGTGGGGTATAGCATGGTGAAAGGACGAATTGCACAGTAATTGTCTATGGAAAGGTTCTTGATATGGTTCGTGATGAACATAGGTTTATTCGTCAAACCAATTACTTTCCGGTCAATTGGGGGTCATGATGTGTTGCTAGATACCGCTCATGACTTGCTTGGATTAAGTGTTAATCTAAGTGGCCAACATAACCGGGAACCTAATGGGTCACACGCATAAGAGTGACTCGGAGAATTCGTAAAATAGTTTTGGATAGAGATCCAATATATGGAGAGCAATAGAACTAAATAGATCCCGATGAGATTGGGATATGTCCCGATGAGATCGCGATATCGATATTGCTGAAACAGGTCTTCGGTGTTTTTTCCATACCAGGACCTGTAGGCCGGTAGGACCGACTCCAGTGTGACTGGACCACTTCAGCATTTATATATATATATATATATCTTATTAATTAATTAAGTAATTAATTAATTAATATATATATATATATGATCAACGTGGAAGGAAGATGATAAGCCTTATCTTTTTTAACTATATATATATATATATATATATATATATACAACGCTAACGTGGAAAGACCACCACCTTAGCATTTAATGTCCTTAAATTGTTAAAGAAAAATGGCTTATGGAGGTTTTGAAGAGTTGATGGTCGTTGGTGTTAAGAAAGGGTTTTGAAAAATCAAAAGCTTCACTCTTCATCATCTTTGATCAAGCTTCATCTTCTCCTTCTCCAAGCTTCTTCAAGCTTCTTCTTCTTAGCTCTCCAAGAATAAGGTAAGATCTAGCAGTCTTCACTTTGTTCTAGCTATTTTCGGGTCAAAGGATTTTCTCCGGTTAGGTTCTCCGACCTCTGCGTGGATACCGTTAGAGACGGTCTCCTTTGGTCGTTATGGTTTGACTTCGTTATATAGACACATAGATCCTGGCTTTCGGGAAGGTCCCGGAATAAAATTTTTTGTTTTTCCACACCATGTGTATGTGATGCACACACCGAGATTTTCCTACAGTGGTATCAGAGCCACTTGTGTCGTATATAAAGAAGAAAGCATGACTAGGTTGATGCTGCCTATTGCCTGTGACCATTGTGCATGTTGACTATGTTATATTCGAAATCAGTGTAGCAATCTTGTTTTCAGAATTTTTTTACCCAGAATTTCTCATAAGATGTTGCTGAATATGTCTGTGGAAGGAAAGAATTTATCAATGTGATTTGATATGGTTTTCCTAATTTATTCCCTAATGTTCTGGTTGTTGTGTTTGTGCACATTCCTTGAACAGGCATGCTTGTAAATTCGAGAATAAATTGTAAAAAATTTTTTTGGATTTTCTTTCACCGACATGTCTCTAAGATGTTTATAAATGTCCATGAGGATGGAAAATTTTTTTCGAGGTGATTTACTATTTATTTGAGAATTTATTGTGTGCTGCTGGGAATATCTGTGTTGAGAAAGACAGATTCAACATTGTCTTGGTTGCTGAGGTTGGTTGAGTTTTTGTTAGAAATAAATCCTGGAAACATTCATGGAGCATGTTGTGAACATTTTGTAACCTCTGTAATTTTCTCAGAATTTATTGAAATTGTTTCAATTATTTTTCCAAGCAAAAGACAGAGCGTGACAGTTTTGAGAAAGTTGCTGGAACTGTTTTGTTTGGAATGACTGATTATGTAGTTTTCGGTTCCAATGCCTTGGATCATTTTTAATGTGATTAAAAATATGTTACATTGATTTTGTATGCTTTCCAAACTGATTTTCTTGAAATTGAGTTTCCAAAAATATTCGGATGTCAAATGTGTCTCATTAGCGTCTCGTTAGTATATTTCCTTGTCTTGATTGTTTTGGCCGTCACCAATTTTGTGACCAGTGCCGAAGTAGTCTTGATAAAGTATAGACTACCTAGAGATACTTAGGAAGATTATTTGGTATTCGCAAAATTATTTGGAAATCTAAGAGATTAATAGTCTATTAATCCATTTCAAGTTTTTCATGTATAGTAAGATTATACATGGTAAGCATGATACAATGAAAGTGTTTCATTGGTACATCAAAGTAAAGTATATTACACTTGGTATTGTGAATTTGAACTGCACAGATTGAGAAATTTAGCCGATTAGAGAGCAATTCTAAATATAAGTCGATTTACACATGCACAAGTCGACTTGTATTCTCATATAAGTCGACTTACACATGCACAAGTCGACTTGTATTCGCAGATAAGTTGACTTACACATGCATAAGTCGACTTGCTCGTGCACAGTAGTCTAAGTCGCCTTGCATTCTCAGGTAAGTCGACTTACACATGCACAAGTCGATTTACACATGCACAAGTCGACTTACACATGCAAAGGTGGGATGATGGATGATTATAGGGATAGATTCGATGTGATAGATGAAATGCCCTCAATCATTCTATATAGTCATTGTGACTATAATCCTACAGCTTGGATGAGACCAGAGTTTGAAATCCCTCACACATAATATGAAAACTAACGCCTTCCATTAATATGGGGAGAACCAGAGTTCTTATAGAGTTCGGGTTGTTGCGTAAACCCAAGCTCACTCTATACGGATATGTTCAAACCATGGAAATAAGATTTTCGGATTAATGGGTCGGTTTTCACTAGAAGCGTTGATTTGTTGAGTAAACTCAAGGTTAACGTAGATAGAGGCGAAATTGGGTAGTGTACATCAGATATACGCGCATCAAGAGTTGATAACCCAATGTGTGTGCATACATCACGAGTTGATAGCACTGGACGATAGTTGCATCTATGATGCAATTGGTATGCCCGATACCTACTGATTGACCTAAGGTGACTTGTTGGGTAAAGCCAAGGTCATTCTTAGCAATGTCGGATATCGACCCACTAGGACACTTTGTCCTAATGTTTCTTGGATTCGTAGTGAGGGTTATGGATTCTTTGAAACTAGTGGGAGCCATATGTATGTCATGCAAGTCCTTATGATCATGCATATATTAATATTCTAACATTCTTTCTCTCTTTCCCTTTAGGTTTTTTGAAGATGTCTTCTAATGTGAATTTGCGCTCACTTATGGAGTCTAGTAAATTAACTGCACCAAAAGGAACTTGCTTCCATTGTGGCAAGACTGGCCACTAGAGGCGAAACTGTAAAGTCTATCTGGAATCCTTGAAGCAGAAGAAGACATCAGATGCCTCGGCTCCTTCAAGTATGTTTGTCATTGAGGTTAATATTGTTTCTGATCATAACATATGGGTATTGGATACTGGTTGTGGCTCACACATATGCAATGATATGAGGCCTCGAGGACGATGAGACAACTTATGAAGGGAGAACTAGACCTGCGTGTAGGAAATGGAGCAAGAGTTGATGCATTAGCCGTAGGCATTTATTTTTTGTCACTCCCCAGTGGGCTTGTAATTAAACTGGATGAATGCTATTTTGTACCTGTTTTAACAAAGAACATATTGTCTGTTTCTTGTTTAAATAGAGCTAGTTTTCATTTGACTTTTAGTAACAATGGTTGTTCTATTAGTTTGAATGGAATGCTTTATGGTACTGGTACATTATGCAATGGAATTTACATATTAGATATGTCACATCCAATTATGAATGTCAATGACACGAAAAGACGTAAACGAGATAATTTAAAATCAATTTACTTATGGCATTGTCGCCTTGGCCATATAAATGAGAGACGCATAGCTAAGCTCCATAAGAGTGGTAGTTTAGGGTCATTTGATTATGAATCATATGACACATGTGAATCTTGTTTATTAGGCAAGATGACTAAGTTACCCTTTAAGGAAAGGGTGAACGGCGATCGGAGTATTAGATCTAATACATTCAGATGTATGTGGTCCGATGTCCATCCATGCTAGAAGTGGTTGTCTTTACTTCATTACCTTTATCGATGATTATTCTCGATATGGGTACCTATATCTGATGAGATACAAATCTGAAGCATTTGAAAAGTTCAAACAATTCAGAAATGAAGTAGAAAACTAACTTGGGAAAAGTATCAAGACATTACGATCCGATCGTGGTGGGGAATACTTATACCAACAGTTTTTAGATTATCTCAGAGATAATGGGATTTTATCTCAATGGACTCCACCTTACACACCACAGCATAATGGTGTGGCTGAAAGGAGAAATCGAACCTTGTTGGACATGGTACGGTCAATGATGGGCTTTGCAAAGTTACCAAAATCCTTTTGGGGGTATGCACTTGAGACAGCTGTTTATTTGTTAAACAGAGTTCCATCAAAGACAGTTGATGTTACTCCATATGAGATGTGGACTAACAAAAGAACCTATCTTACTCATTTGAAAGTTTGGGGTTGTCCTGCTTATGTGAAGCTGATACAGTTAGATAAACTTGATGCAAAGTCTGACAAGTGTTTGTTTGTAGCATATCCTAAAAAAACAATGAGATATCAATTCTACCTTGCTGAGGAACAAAAGGTGTTTGTTTCAAAGCATGCTGTCTTTTTAGAGAAAGAGTTTCTTTTACAAGAAGACAGTGGGAGCAAAATTGAACTTGAAGAAGTTCAAGATGCTCGAATGCACGCAGAATCAATCGCTGAACTCAAATCGTGACTCATAGAGATGAAGTAACAGCTCAACCTTCTACAACACATGAAGTTTGTAGGTCACGTAGGATACGCTCTGTTCCCGAGAGATATGAATTTCTCGTGAGTGAACAGAATGACGTATTGCTCATAGAAGATATTGAGCCTACCACCTATGAAGAGGTTCTGAAGAGTTCAGAGTCTGAGAAATGGCTTCAATCCATGAAGGCTGAAATGGATTCCATGTATGAAAACCAAGTATGGACTTTGGTTGAGGCACCCGAAGGAATAAAACCCATAGGGTGTAAATGGGTTTTCAAAAAGAAAACCGACATAGATAGTAATGTGATTACCTATAAAGCAAGGATTGTGGCTAAAGGTTTTCGTCAAATACAAGGAATTGACTACGACGAGACCTTCAGCCCAGTAACAATGCTTAAATCCATTAGGATACTCCTAGCCATTGCCACTCATTATGATTATGAGATATGGCAAATGGATGTGAAGACAGCTTTCCTAAATGGAAATCTAGCTGAGGATGTGTATATGATACAACCAGAGGGCTTCACCTCCTATGATGGCGAAAAGGTATGCAAGCTTCAGAAATCCATCTATGGATTGAAACAAGCATCCAGGAGTTGGAATATCCGTTTTGATGAGGTAATTAAAGAGTTTGTTTCTCACAAAATTCGGATGAACACTGTGTGTATAAGAAGGTTAGTGGGACTGCAATCGTATTCCTTGTGCTATATGTAGATGACATATTATTACTAGGAAACGATGTCTCTATGCTACAATCTGTGAAGATTTAGTTATCCAAACAATTTTCCATGAAAGACCTTGGTGAAGCAACTTATATCCTTGGGATAAAGATTTATAGAGATAGATCAAAAAGATTGCTTGGTCTTTCACAATCAACGTACATAGACAAGATGCTAAAGAGGTTTAGCATGGAACAATCCAAGAGAGGGTACCTTCCCGTGACTCATGGGATAACGCTCTCGAAATCTATGTGTCCTAAGACACAAGATGAGAGGATGCGCATGAATATGATCCGGTATGCATCTGCAGTAGGATGTATCATGTACGCTATGCTATGTACGAGACCCGATGTATCATATGCTCTAAGTGTTACAAGCAGATACCAATCGGATCCTGGTGAGGGTCACTGGGTGGCTGTCAAGAATATCCTCAAGTACTTGCGAAGGACTAAGGATGTTTTCTTGATATATAGAGATGGAAATCTAAAAGTGAGCAGGTATACAGATGCTAGTTTTCAATCTGATAAGGATGATTCTAAATCCCAATCAGGTTATATATTCACACTGAACGGCAGGGCGGTCAGTTGGAAGAGTTCCAAACAAGAGACAACTGCCGATTCAACAACCGAGGCAGAGCACATTGCCGCTTCAGACGCAGCAAAGGAAGCAGTTTGGATCAAAAAGTTTATTACTAAACTTGGTGTGGTTCCTAGCTGTGATGGGCCCATACAGTTGTATTGTGACAACAATGGAGCTATTGCGCAGGTGAAGGAACCAAGGTCTCATCAACGATCCAAACACGTACTCCGTATATATCATCTGATTAAGGAGATCATCGATCGAGGTGATGTTCAGATAGAGAGAATTCCCACCGAGCAAAATATTGCTGATCCGTTCACAAAGCCATTATCACAAAAGAGTTTTGATTCTCATGTACTCGCCTATGGTATTAGATATCAAGGCGATTAGCTTTAGGTCAAGTGGGAGATTTTGTTAGAATAGTGCCCTAAAGGCAATCACCTTTAGCGCGTTTTGTACAAAGTTATGTACAGACTTTATGAATAAATAAAGAAAGGCATATTTCATTAATTTGCTGTTCATTATTTATGAATGCATATTGATCTATAAGCAAATTAATGAAGTCCATGATATATGACATAGCATGAAGGAAATTATGATGTGATCATACTACTGAGATTCCTATCATGTGCAATTATCTCAGTATCTAAATTATCCCTAGTCATAGGATTACTAAAACTAGACATCATTAATCCGGAGAGACTAGCACATCTCAAGCTCCTTGATTTGATCAAGCAGTGGATCTCAGAAACTGTAAATATGAGATATTTAGGGTTGAGATGTGAATGCTTACTAGAGGTAGTAAGTACATTGGATGACCTGCTATGAGATCATCACATGGATGTCCTATTCTAATGTCAGTGATAATCTCATCATAGCAATGGTGCAAATATCCTTAGACTTGAGGTACTCAAGGATATCTTGAATCTTGATTACGTGCTTTGACTCCATTCCTTGTTGCCTTACAGAGGTCGCTCATAGGATGGTGATTGGGTACAGCTTGAGGTATTAGAAGGTAATTGAGTAGCCAATAAAGGATTCATCAGTTCTGTAATAGCAGAAGATGATACCCATGGCCTCTTGTCAGGGTCATTACTTAGAAATCTCTGGCCGGAGTTCATATGTCATGAAGAGTGTCTTCAGTGACATATAAAGTAATGAGTCCCAGGACGAGAACTAATATCACTTGGACTAGATTTGACGTAGTCAGTCTAGTAAGAGTTGACACTTTTCCCATACTCATAACCAAGTGGGGTATAGCATGGTGAAAGGATGAATTGCACAGTAATTGTCTATGGAAAGGTTCGTGATATGGTTCGTGATGAACATAGGTTTATTCGTCAAACTAATTACTTTCCGGTCAATTGGGGGTCATGATGTGTTGCTAGATACCGCTCATGACTTGCTTAGATTAAGTGTTAATCTAAGTGGCCAACATAACCGGGAACCTAATGGGTCACACGCATAAGAGTGACTCGGAGAATTCGTAAAATAGTTTTGGATAGAGATCCAATATTTGGAGAGCAATAGAACTAAATAGATCCCGATGAGATTGGGATATGTCTCGATGAGATCGCGACATCGATATTGCTGAAACAGATCTTCGGCGTTTTTTCCATACCGGGACCTGTAGGCCGGTAGGACCGACCCCAATGTGACTGGACCACTTCAGCATTTATATATATATATATATATCTTATTAATTAATTAAGTAATTAATATATATATATATGATCAACGTGAAAGGAAGATGATAAGCCTTATCTTTTTTAACTATATATATATATATATATATATATATATATATATATATATATATATATAAGGCTAACGTGGAAAGACCACCACCTTAGCATTTAATGTCCTTAAATTGTTAAAGACAAATGGCTTATGGAGGTTTTGAAGAGTTGATGGTCGTTGGTGTTAAGAAAGGGTTTTGAAAAATCAAAAGCTTCACTCTTCATCATCTTTGATCAAGCTTCATCTTCTCCTTCTCCAAGCTTCTTCAAGCTTCTTCTTCTTAGGTCTCCAAGAATAAGGTAAGATCTAGCAGTCTTCACTTTGTTCTAGTTATTCCCGGGTCAAAGGGTTTTTCCCGGTTAGGTTCTTCGACCTCTGCGTGGATACCGTTAGAGACGGTCTCCTTTGATCGTTATGATTTGACTTCGTTATATAGACACATAGATCCTGGCTTTCGGGAAAGTCCCGGAACAAAAATTTTTGTTTTTCCGTACCGTGTGTATGTGATGCACACACCGGGATTTTCCTACAGAAACTAGGTTTGCGCCAAGAAAGTGACATCCTCCACTGGTGCTCTTCCTTTCAATTCTGTCTCCGGCATAGTCCGCATCGCAATATTCGATTAACCTGAAATCTTTACCTTTCTCAAACATTAAGCAAAGATCAGTAGTACCTGCGAGATATCTCATAATCCTTTTAACAGCAATAAAATGAGACTCTCTAGGATCGGCCTGAAACCTTGCACACAAGCATATACTGAACAGAATATCAGGTCTACTTGCTATAAGATACAGTAAAGAATCGATCATCCCTCTATACAGGGTTTGATCCACCTTCTTACCAAGTTCATCTTTCGACAAAAGGTTTGAAGGATGCATCGGAGTCGCCATAGGCTTCACATTATTCATATCAAATTTGGACAACAATTCTTTCATATACTTTTGTTGATGGATAAAAATTTTCTCTTCAGTTTGCTTAACTTGCAACCCAAGAAAGAAGTTTAACTCACCCATCATACTCATTTCA
Source organism: Erythroxylum novogranatense (assembly GCA_029891385.1). Taxonomy (NCBI): domain Eukaryota; kingdom Viridiplantae; phylum Streptophyta; class Magnoliopsida; order Malpighiales; family Erythroxylaceae; genus Erythroxylum; species Erythroxylum novogranatense. Next base: position 49,325,391 of record CM057226.1, on the reverse strand, counting down.
AATTCATTTTTCATTAGATTCTCAAAACTCATACACAACATCTTTGTGGTAGCACCAAAAATAATATCATCAACATAAATTTGCACTAAGATAAAGTCATTCTCATAAACCTTTCTGAAAAGCGTTTTATTCACTTGACCTCTAGTAAACCCATTCTCTAAAAGAAAATTACTTAGATGATCATACCAAGCTCTAGGAGCTTGCTTCAGGCCGTATAAAGCTTTATGAAGTCTATAGACATGCTCTAGGTTCTTGATATCCTCAAAGCCAGGAGGTTGCTTCACATACACTTCTTCGTCTATAAAGCCATTCAGAAAAGTGCTCTTTACGTCCATCTGAAAAACCTTTATATCATGACAAACAACATATGCCAGTAAAATCCTAATAGCTTCAAGTCTTACTACTGGAGCATATGTCTCATTATAGTCTATTCCTTCTTACTGATTATAGCCTTGTGCTACTAATCTAGCTTTATTCCGACTTACTTTGCTTGATTCATCTAGCTTATTCTTGAAAACCCATCTGGTTCCGATAATGGATTTCTTCGAGGGTTTTGGAACTAAGAACCAAACTTTATTCCTAGTCAACTGATTCAGCTCCTCTTGCATGGCTAAGATCCAAGCTTCGTCCTAAAGAGCTTCCTCAATCTTCTTAGGCTCTATTTCAGAGATGAACGCCACATTAGCTTCTCTTCTGAATTTGGACCTTGTCCTAACTCCTTCTGATGTCTCTCCGATAATTAGCTCTTCTAGATGAGAACTCCTATATTTCCAATCTCTCTTTAATCCTATAGTTTTTGGAATATCCTCGATCTTATCTACTTGAGTTCCTGATGATGGAGTTTCTGTTGTATCATTTAAATTCTTTGAAGGACCTTCACTCTCCATGTCATCTTCCTTATGGGATTGAGAACGATCATCAAACTTGACATGGATGGTTTCCTCAACTATCTTTGAGATAGAGTTATAAACCCGAAAAGCCTTAGATGAAGATGAGTAGCCTAGAAAAATTCCTGAATAGGTCTTTGAGTCGAACTTATCCAACAACTCCTTTGTATTCAGAATAGAGCACTTGCACCCTAATGGATGAAAGTAAGATATATCAGGTCTCCTTCCATTCCATAACTCATAAGGAGTCTTTTTCAACAAGGGTCGCAACAGTATTATGTTCTGAATATAACATGCTGTATTCACAGCTTCTGTCCAGAAGTACTTAGGAAGTTTCTTTTCACACAACATAGTCCTTGCCATCTCTTGAATCATCCTGTTCTTCCTTTCAACAACTCCATTCTGTTGTGGAGTTCTAGGGGCTGAGAAATTGTGGGAAATTCCATTCTCCTCACAGAATAACCTAAATTTCTCATTCTCGAATTCTCCACCATGATCACTCCTGATACTAGCTATAGATACTCCTTTTTCAATCTGTAACTTTCTGAAGAGGGTTCTAAAACACTTAAAAGATTTGTCTTTGTGTGACAGAAACATTATCCAACAAAATCTAGTAAAGTCATCAACAATAACAAGTCCACATTTCTTTCCGTCAAGACTTATTGTTCTAGTTGGACCAAATAAATCCATATGTAACAACTCTAAAGGTCTAGAAGATGTTACAAAATTTTTAGAAGAAAACGATGTTTTGACTTGTTTTCCTTTCAAACAACTTTCACAGAAAAATTCCTTGTCAAAACTCATTTTTGGTAAACCTCTTACCAAATCAAAATTTGCCAATTTTGAAATGTGTTTAAAGGAGACATGGCCTAGCTTTTTATGCCAAATTAGTCTTTCTTCTTCAGAAGATAGAAAACATGAAACATTTTGGTCTTGAAAATCTTCTAAATCAATTTTGTAAAGGTTATTTCTTCTCTTGGCAGAAAAGAATATAGACCCATCTTTGTTTCTGATTTCACAAAGACTTTGATTGAATGAGACTATGAAACCAGAGTCACACAATTGACTTACACTAATCAAATTGTGCTTCAGACCATCAACAAGCAGTACATTATCTATGCATGCAAAGGAATCTTTACCTATCTTACCGATTTCAATTATCTTGCCCTGCTGGTTGGCTCCGAAAGTTACCGATCCTCCCTTCTTAGACTGAAGATCTAGGAACATAGACCTTCTTCTCGTCATATGTCGCGAGCAGCCACTGTCTAAATACCAACGGTGCTTGTCACATTTTCCAAGGAAGGATATCTACAGGAGAAACTATTTTACTCTTTGGTACCCATATTTTCTTGGGTCCTTTCTGGTTAGTAGTATGCATATAATGAGTTTTCTGATCCCTTTTCTTAAACTGTTGATGAAAACATGTTTGACAATTCCCTTTATTTTGAGAAAGAGGCTTCTTATTATAATGAGAATTATTATCCGAAAACCCTAATCCAGTTTTATCGCTCAGATGTCTACATTTCCCTAGCATCTCATTCATTCTCTTTGTACTCTCAGTGAATGAAGCTAAATCAGATGAAAGACTTTTAATTCTAAGCTTTAACTGATTTATTTCATCGGATCTATCTACAATTTTCTTTTTATCCTCTAGTTGTTTCTTTAAGCATCCATTTTCTCTCTCTATCTCTTCTGTATGTTTAAATTTTCTACATACTTCTTCTTTAACAGTTTGTACTATTTCAGAATAGCATGAGAATCTTCTAATAATTCTGAATAGGCTTCATGCAAGTTATCGTATTCAGAAGTTACCTCCTCATCACTTTCTTCCTCGGCTACTAGGCAGATATTAGCATGTTCAGATGACTCAGAATTTGTGTCTGAATCTGATGAGTCTAGATCTTCCCATGTTGCCATCATGCTTTTATTGCCTTCTCTTCTCTTCTTGGGTTTCTTCTTTAGAGTAGGACATTCGGACTTGTAATGTCCAGGTTGATTACATTCGTAGCATATGATAGATGTCTTTTCTGCTTTGCCATCTTCTTTGCTATTCTTCTTGAAGAATTGACTTCCTTTGGACTTCTTCTTCCACATCCATCTTATTTTCTGGGAAATGAACGATAATTCTTCATCTTCATCACTTGACTCTTGTTCTAATTCGCTTGAGTCATCATTCTTCGATTCTTCTATCTTCAATGCTTTTGGTGACTTTCTCCTTCTTTGAGTCTTGTGGTTCTTCTGTCCGGCCTTCAGTGCTATTGACTTTTCTCGTTTGGGTTTGTCTTCAGCATCAAGCTCTACTTCATGAATCTTCAGTGATCCAAGCTACTCGTCAAGCTTTAGTATGCTCAAATCCTTCACTTCCTGCACCGCTGTAACCTTTGGTCTCCACCTCTTCGGAAGACTTCTTAAAATCTTTCTTACGTGATCCTGGTTATTGTACGTTCTTCCAAGGGCTTTCAATCCATTGACGATTGTCTGGAATCTCCCAAACATCTTATCAATAGATTCTTCTTCCTTCATCTTGGAAAGCTCGTACTGGTACACAAGAATGCTTATCTTGGATTCTTTGACTTGGTTTGTGCCTTCATGCGAGATGGATAGTGTGTCCCACATCTCCTTCGCAGTGTCGCATCTATGAACTTTGTCATATTCACTCCTGCTTAGAGCACACGTCAAGAAAAACTTCACTTTAGAGTTGAGTTGAATTCTCGTCTTTTGGTCAGCCGTCCATCTGGTTCGTGGAATAAGATTTCCATCTTCGTCTACTGGTGTATATGCTCCATTCTCTATTACATCCCAAAGGTCGACATGAGTAGACTCTATGAACAACCGCATTCTATCTTTCCAGTAGTGATAATCTTCACCGTTGAATGCTGGAGGTCTAGTGAATGAGGCACCTTCTGCAATGTATACATGTGATTATTCCATTATCTTTAATCCACACCTTACTACAGTGATTCTTGGATACCTTGCTCTGATACCAATTGAAGTAAATCACACGTTAGTACAATGCTTGTAAAACGATAACGAATACACGAGAAGGGGGGTTGAATTGTGTATTCCCCTTTTTGAAAATTCTTTCAAAATTGTTTTGTTTAAAAAACAAGTTCTTTTTACCGAAACTTCAGTAAGTTCGAATTAATCAAAACTTTGAAAACTTGTTTCAGAATTGAAGTAATAACAAAAACGTTAAACTTTAAAAGTAATAGGGTAGAGAGAAGTTGACACAGAGATTTTATCCTGGTTCACACCAAACTGTGGGCTACGTCCAGTCCTCAGAGTTCTTTATGAGATTTCACTATCTCTTCAACTTTTACAAGTATTCTTTTCGAGCCTCTTCAGGTCTCTACACTCAGTATTCTTTCACTCTTAGCCTCTGCAGGCTATCTGCACTACTTTCTTACAAAAGTATTTCGAACTTGTTACAGTAAAATTAGCTCTCAGCTAATTTGCACAGAGATTGCGTACGTAAATCAATTATCTCAGCTTTTGCTCTTTTTTTCTTTCGCACTTGCTAACTTTGCAATCTTCGACTTTGACTCATATTTATAGCCTTCATCTGCAACTGCTTCTCAATCTTCGTCTGTGTTTCTTCGTCTGTCTTTTAACTTCATCTGTCTGTTTTCTATTTTGCTTCTTCTTTTACTACTTCATTGTTATTCATCAAAATCATATATATGTAAAGTCATTTTGACTTAACAACATGCATGTTGACCAAGTTAAAGGCTTCTCCCGCCTGCCCGCTAGTGGCACAGAGCTCCTTTATGGACTCCCTCAAGTTTATGCCTACACAAAACCATTATATGAGATTGCGATAGTGTCTCAAGTTTACGACAACATAGGACCATTATGTGGAAATGTGTAGCTCGTCATGTTTATGGATTTACCCAAACCATTTTGATGTGTTTATGTGCTTATGTGATGTTGACAAGTTTGATGCATTCATGATTTAAAATTTGTGAATTTTGTTATTGAATTGAGAATGATACTTTGATGAATTTAATTAGAACTTTGTATTGGAAAATGAACACTTCAAAGGTTTTGCTTTTTTTTTTGTTATAAACTGTTACCCATGAGCTTTCAAACTCACTCTCTTTCATTCCTATCTCCAAGTGATGAGGAAGAGATCGGGTGAAAGAGAGTCAAGGCATTCGTTCGATTGTGCATATTTTGTATTTTAAGTTAGATTGATGTAAAAACAAGACTTTAGGCACATGTCGAGAATTATGGGGTTTTGTATCTTTTGTATTTTGAATTTTTGATATTGATGATGTAATGTGGTTTAGAATTCCATTAAAGCTTTGTAAACTCTTATTCTATGATGCTAACGAAATATGGATTCGTGTAGGAATGATGGTTAAGCTAGAATGTGAATTTGAGTTTGAATGATTGTTAAGTTGAACTGTGAATTGTGTATGGATAATGTTGAGTTGGAATTTGATATAATTTGAAGAAATTATCAACTTGAGATGATGAATTTTGAACATGAATTGTGGATATGTATATACACATAAGTGAGATATTATGGAAAAAGGAAAGATAGGATTTTTATGAATGACGTGAATTAGTTATAAGGGATGAGTCAATAAGTAGAGATTATGGAGTTTTATTGAAGTAAAGTTGGTAGTTGAATGGATATGCTCATGACTTTCCAAGTTGTACATTGCAAATTTCAAGTCTTTCATAAGGGTCAAATTGGGTTTCTGACTTCAGTGAAAAATCTGGATTGATCTAAGCTAAAATAAATAAAGTTGTCTTCTTGAAAGTTGTAACTTATCTTTTTAGCTTTCCAATGGTATAAAGTATGAAAGTTTTGGAAAATGGAGTTGAAAGATATGATCATTAGAATTTTGTGATGTTGTTTAGGCTGGACTTTCGGGACAGTTACATTGATTTGAAAATTTGACCCTTATAGAGGTAGAAATTGTTTTTTAAGTTCTTCATGAAAATTATAGATCTAGAAGTATTCTTTTAAACAGTCTTTGAATGACCTTAATCCAATATTTTAAGTGAAAGTTATGCCCTTTTTTCTAAAGCAGATCTGAAGAAGAAAAGATGGAGGAGAAAGTCGCATCGTGATCGCGACTCTGCGGTAATGCACGAAAGTGAGGGGATCGTTTGGAAGAATATGAGTTGGATATTTTTACTGAACATACTTCAATATTTTGGTGATATCTTGACCAGTAGAGCTCCAAATGTGATGATTCTTATCTGTAAATAACCTAGAGACATAGATCCCCAAATTATTTGAAAGAATTGAATTTTAATTCGGGTTTTAAGACTTTCAATTTTTGGATATAAGTTGAGTATAGTGTACAGTCTCAGTTTAATAACAGTCTGAAAATGTGTGGGCTATAACTTTTAGATTTTTGCACCAAATTGAATGATTTTGGTGTTTTAGAAACTTAAGACAATAGGGAACAAATGTTCTACAGAAGCTAAATTGAAATTTCAATTAAAGGTTTCCTAAAATCTGTTCAGAAATAGGAGAAATGAGTTCGTTTTGACGATTGAAACAACCCTACTAGGTAATACGCATGCTCATGTCTTATAATATTCAAAACGATTGTTAGGCTTTGAAAATGAGGTGCAACATGTTTGGTATCAGAGCCCAAAATTAGGATCTTACATGGGCATTTTGGAATATATGTGTCATGTTACATGCATTTTCTTTGACCATTCTCAATATGCAATAGCGATTGATCCCTAGTCTAAGTCGCATGCGTATGAGTTGCACGCAAGAGAATTTGTTAAGTATTTAAGCTAATAGAATTAGTGAGAAAAAAGGATACTCTTTCATGATATGGGAAAATGAAAGTTGTAGATAATTAGAAATGAGAAATAGTACATGGGTAAATATGATAGAAGATGATTCAACATATTTGTACTAGGGGATGCATTGTTGAATATGACATCAATATTGTACTGTAAAGGTATACCCTTGAATATGATATGGATGTGAATATATTATCATGGATTGTTTGAGGAAAATCGAGAGACAAGTAGAAATGATGAGATTAAAGTGTATAAGTATAATGCAATGAAAATATAAATTGTTATGAGCTTAAGAAGATGAAATTGAAACCAAAGTGGCTGTTTGATTACTGTGACAAGAGTTACGATCCACCATAAGAATGTGTAAGTGTAATTAAGATTAGAATTTTATGATGATTATACATCTATAATTTTAAATCAATAGCGAATATACGTATGTAAGATGTAATGAAGGATGATTGGAAGATGAGATGAATGATAGCGACATATGTGCAAGTTCAAAAGGTTAAGCTGAAATGTTATTGTGAGTACCTATCTTATAACTACTCTGAGTAGGTTTGATCCTTTTGTTTGCCAATTCATATCATATCACTGCTATAAATAGTCTACTGTATCATAATATACCAATAGCAATGTAGATTTCGCTAATTAGATTTGAAATTAATATGTTGCATTTTGGATTAATTAGGTTTAAACTTATACTCCATTTTGATTGAATTTGGATGTAAATACTTTCTTCACTGAATTAATCACAAATATTAGGTTAAATATAGTTTATTAGACTAAATCAATTCATACTAGGTTAAATTTGGAAATAATTTCTCTCCCATATATCTGCATTTGTTTTAGTGTTAAACCTTTATTCTTAATAAAGTTGGATTTCTTTAGGAGAAAGCATCCATATATATGCTGCAAGTAGTTGACCAAAATTTGTGTCGTTGTTAATTATATAGATTTATTCTCCTTTTCTTTTATTAGATCAGGATGTTTATATTTTGGAATTTATTTAGAGATTGGTCTTTTCTTCATATATTTTTTAACAAAAAATATTTATTTTATTTAGATTATCTCTTTTTGAGGCTGTGTATGTTTGATGCTTTCTATTTATCAGTATCATGACTTTAACTCATTTTTTTCTCGCAGGTGGATAGTGGTTTAAGGATCATGTTTATTCATGTGGTCTATTTCATATTCCTTATCCTAGTGCTCCTACAACCAACTGTGTCAAGATGATATCTCTATGATCAGGTGATATGGCTATGATCAGAAAATTAGCTGTCTATGATCAAAAAATCAGTTGCAGCAATTCAGGGAAAATTTTCTGCTATTGTTAACTTTGCTTATTTTTATTTGAAGGTTGAAATTATGCCAATATTTTAGGATCTTGTACAGAACAGTACTTCCACCACTAATGTCTTCATCGACATTAACCTCTGATTTTTAGTTGTAGAATATGGAACTATGCTATCTTGTGTAAAACATCTTTAAAAATTTATTAATTTATTTTAATTCATATTAAATTTGGCAGGTCCATGAGTCACTACATAACTCATTCATAACCATTCAAGATTATTAACTCACGTAAGACATCACACACACCAGCTTCCATTCCACTTATAACCTAACATTTCAAGTATAAAGAACACATGTTTTGTGCAACATGAAGTGGGGCTGGAAATGTGAACCAAAAGAGAAAAGATGAGCTAGATGGAAGGGAGTGCATCTTACATGAGCCAACTATCCCATTCTCATTTTTTACTTATCATTATTTTATGAAAGATGGTCTTTAGACAGTAAGGAGGGTTGGATGCATTACAAGATAGCTGTCCATTTTATTCCATTTAACCTAGTTTTAAAATGGAACAATCAAAGGTAAGTGGAGGGCTATAGTAGGTGTGTGTCTGTTGGAATAAAAAAGAGAGAAATGTGAGTGCATTATGAGGGCTACAGTTGGAGAAGAAGAAAGAGCAACAGAAGGACAACACTAAAATTTTTTGTCCTCTTTTGTTTTTAAATGAAACTTGTCCATTTTCTCTTTAAAACCTAGTTGTTTCATGGGTTTTAAGGGAGCTATTGGATAAGTAAAAAAAGGTGGATGTTGATTGGGAGTTGGTTGTGTGTAAGCTTTAATAAAAGACCCTCGATAATCTGTAAGCGCATGATTCATTAATGTAGTACTTAAGGCATCGATCCCACGAGGAGGGATAATCTAATCCTAAAATTTAAGGCTATAAACAAATACAAAAATTCAAGATGCAACTAACTAAAACGAAAATTCATTCAACCAATTAAATTAAATTGAGAATCAATCATGGAAAGACTAATTACTAAGCAATTGCAACACACCCAAGAATCAACTTAAAAAAATTATCAATTGAGAGAAAGGAAATTTTTCCTATCTTTAATGCTAACCTAACTGATTATAAATTACTAGATTGTTGGTTCTAGGCGATCCTAGGGTTAATTACTTTCTCTCAAGTTATAACCATTAACCCTAAATTATAAACCTTAATTAGATTATGGAGGTCGCAATCTCTCAATTTACAACCTATCCAAAACCCTAATTAGTTCTGAAGTTTTTTAATAAACTATCATAAACCTATGTTGTTAAATCAAAATGACTTTACATAAATGATTTTGATGAAGTACAAATAACGGAATAATGAAAAGCAGACGATAGATGAAAAACAGACGATAGATGAAAAGCAGACGAAGAATAAAAAGCAAACGAAGATTGAAAAACAGACGAAAGAATGAAAAGCGGAGATTGAAAAACAGACGGAAGATTGAAAAGCAGAAGGAGATTGAAAAGCAGACGGAAGATTGAAAAACAAACGAAAGTGAAAAGCAGACGAAAGCCAGCAGCAGACGGAAGCCAAAAGCAAACGAAAGAAAAAGCAGACGATGAAAAGCAAACGGAAGTAAAAACAGACGAAAGCAAATCATGTTTGAATCAAGAATCAGTTTGAGTTAGTTACAGAACTCAACTGAATAACCGTTTCTTTCAAGATTCAAGAAGCAAGATTCAAGAAGCAGTTGCAGACGAAGGCTATACATATGATTTGAAGTCGAAGATTGCAAAGTTACACACACAGACTTGAACGTTAAAAAAGCTATCAATACGTGAGAGAAATTTTCGTGCGATTTGTCTAGACCTATCTTATTGTAACAAAGCTCAAACATCTTTCTGTAAGAAAGTAGTACAGATAGCCTGCAGAGGCTAAGAGTAAAAGAATACTAACTGTAAAGAGACCTAAAGAGGCTCAGAAAGAAAGAATACTTGTAAAGTTGTTGAGAGATAGTGAAATCTCAGAAAGACATCTGAGGACTGGACGTAGTCCACGGTTTGGGGTGAACCAGTATAAAAATTAATGTATCAACTTCTCTCTATCCTTATCTCTCTTATCGTTCAAAGTTTCAATTTTACTTAGTTTTCAAACAAGTTTTCTAATAATACAATTAACCTTGATTTGCAGTAGTTCTTGTGAAAAGAACAAGTTTTTCTTTTGATAAAACGATTTTTAAGGTTTTTCAAAAAGGAGAAATACACAATTCAACCCCCCCTTCTTGTGCATTTATACATCGTATAATAAGCATTATAATAACGTGCGATTCACTTCATATGTAAGATCTCTCTTCGCACAATTTACCGATTTGATTTAATTCTAATTTCTATTAAATCATCTAACTCTTGTTAGCCCAATTTAATCAATTTTCATTTGTTTCACCCTCTCAGTTTATTATTGAATTATGCAATCGCAAAATTAAATCACAACAAATCCAATAAACACATAAACAATCAAATTTCACTAATTCAAGAGTAAAATTTTGAAGGTGAGTTTAGAACGTCATCAACATTTTAGATTCTATCATCAACTATTTATTTCAATTCCATACAATAATAAAACTTAAATTAAGTAGGAAATACAATTTGAATGGATGATGGGAGGCAGCAATGTTAGGAAACTCTTGATCTGGGAAGTACATCGAGTTAGCTTCTTCTCCTCTTCTCTCTTCCTTCTTCTCTTCCTCTATCTCTCGATGATTTTTCTCTAGGGTTTCTCAAGGTGGCTGATGTAAAAGCTCCTTTTGTTGGGCCCCATTTCTAGAACTCAACCTCGGAATCATAAATCGAAAAACAAAGTGGGAGAACACGAAAGAAATCAAAAGGGGAATCAAATAAAGCGTGCGAGGAAGAAAATGAAAGAAATAAAAAATCAAAAGTGGGCCAACTTTGGATCGAAAACCGAAGGAATCGAAAGCTTAAGGAACCAAAGAAATTGAAAGGCTCAGAATTTAAAAAAAAAAATGCTTAAGGACAAAACTCTTAACTCCAACATCCAAAAACGCATACTTTATAAAAACATTGAAAACTGTAAAGACACACTTGGTCTAAACTAATCCAAATCGGTATTTTTTTTATATCATCATCAAAGCAAAACCACTTCTAATGGGAAATCATCAATCCCTCAACCTCAATTCATTTTCTTGTTCATATGCAATCATATCTCATCATTTAACAATCTTATTTTTCTTTCTTGTCATTAAATCTCACACATATGTCTATATACCATCAATTCATATACAAAGAGCACTTCAATAATTCAGATCAATCATCACAATCATCGGATCTTCTGTCCGAAATCCAAACACAATCAAACACATTCATAGCATATCATCCATATATGAATTCACATGACATATCTATACACAAATTCATATTTCAAATCCATACACAAATCCATAACTCATTACCAACATGAAATAATTGTTACAAACTGTAATGGCATTCCAAGCCATAATACAATATCAGTATCAAAATCCGAATATACAAAAATACACAACTCCCAAAATTCTCAACAACAATCTAACTTAAAAACAATACAATATGTACACATACAAACAAAAACCTTCACTTTCTTTAACCCGATCTTGTTCTCATTACCTATGGACGGGAATGAACGGGGTTGAGCTTATAGCTCGTGGGTAACATGCTTATAACCCAGTATAAGCAAAAACATTGAAATATTTTTTTCCTTTGCAAAATTTGCATTGAAGACCGTGCAACTTAAGTTTCCCAAAATTCAAAACTTATTAAGCGATTTATAAACGTCATAAATTATAATTCAAAGCATCATCACATTAAACATAACAATTGCATCAAAAAAATCACAAATCAAATACACATAACACATCAGAATTAGTTCGGGTGGGTCTAAAACAGAACGTACTACACATTTTTGCATAACGGTCATTTGTAGCCATGAACTTATGGGAGTCCGTGAGCAGCTCCAATGCCACTAGCAGGCAGGAGGGAAAAGCCTATATACAGACAAGTGCACTTGACTATCTTAAGGGACCACCACAAACCCATATAAGCATACAATTAACATTGTTCAAACATATTGGCCAAAAGGCCACTTTTCCGAAAGGCAATTTATAGCCATTGCATTCTTTCAAAAATCATATGCATATTCTTTTTCAAATTATCAATCAAAATTCACATCAAAATTTCTTAAATCATTCAAGCAATGTAATGCAACAATCATAGCAATTTCTCAATCAATCACAAAACAATCAAAGCAACATTTTCAAAGCCAATGAAATCATTTCATTTTCTTGATTCAAAAGAAAGCATGTATGGCTCATTACTTAAATTATAAACATGAAACCCACCTTATTTCCTTGCTTGAAACTTGTGCAAAGCCTCTACTCTTTCTCCCATAACTTCTCTAATTTCCTTCATAAATTGCAAAAATCCCTAACCAATAGGAATTCAAATTGAACATCACATAAGGCATAAACACCAAAATTAATATTAGAAAACTTAAACCCATAGGTTCCTTAAGCTATCTAAACCAAGAAACTTTCAAAATTCCAAAATCTTAAAATCCAACTTACCTTGAATCCTGCACCAAATGAAGAGTTTCTTAGCTTGGATGGAAACTCTCATGCTCCTCTTTCTTTTTCCTTCATGAATAAGCATCAAAATTCCTCTTAAAATCTTAGAAAAATCAAACCCTAAAAGTTCTTTCTTCTTTCTCCTCTTCTCCATCCGAAAACTCACTCTCTCATTTCTTCTTTCCTTTTGTTCTTTCTTTTCATTCTAATTTCGTTCATGCTTTATTCTTCTTAAATGCAAGCCTACTCTTCTATTTACAACTTTGTTATTAATGAATGAGTAAAGACCCTTATGCCCCTCTTTATAAGCCTTATAACTTAAAAGCTTAAGTGGCTTTCCAATTTTGCCCTCATGCATTCTTATCACTTTAATTCAATTTAATCCAATCAACCTATGTCATATGATCTTACTCACATTAACCTACTAATTAATTCCTCAAAATCATATAATATAATAAAGCTTCCAAATTCATTTAATTCATACTTAACTTAAGACATTTTTCTAATCATCAAATTGAAGGAATTTGTTAACACTTATTTCTAGAGAAATGTTCCTCATTGACTCAATTTTTCAAAGACATAAAAATCGTTCAATTTCGTTCAATACTCCAAAAATTATACCCCAAACATTTCCGGACTGTTCTCATACTAAAACATTTTCCTGCGCTTGATTTCCATCCAAAAATTGATACTCTTATAGACTAAATTGAAACTCAATTTCATCATAACATTTGTATTCCTATATATCTAGTTTAATCCAAATCAAGAATCATCTCATTTAGATGACTAGAGCAAAAGTTATGGCCAAAACACTTTCAGCTCTTACTAATCCAAGACTGAATACTAAACCCAACTTCAATTCAGAAATTTGAAGTCTTATGGACTGAATTGAAATTCAGTTCCTTCAGATAACTTGTAGCTCCATGTCTCTAGTTTAATTATAAACAAAAATCAACTCAATTGGATCTCTACATATCAAGATATCACCAAAATACCTAAGCATGTTCAGAAAAATGTCCAACTCAAACTCTTTAATCAATCCTCTCACTTTGATTGAATCAATCTTTTTCAAATTAATCTAAAAAATCAACAATTTTCATGGAGAGGTATACGAATGTCTTAGGAATTCAACGCTTTAAAAATCAGGTCAATCAGATATCGGACATAAAAGTTACAAGCAAAAGAATGGAAAAGAGCTCGAGTCAGGTAGGACCGGTCGGGCCGCCTCAGGTCAGGCCTGGCCACCCTTGTGACCAGGTCACGAGGCGACCGCGTCGAGATCCCAAGCTGGTCAGTGCGACTTCTTCTTCTTTTTTCTTCATTTGAAATTCTAAAATGCATAGTTTTTCACTCAGAACTCCAAATTTTTCAAATTTGATATCCATGGAAAGAGAAAAGAAAGCTCTACAATTTCCATGAAGAATTCAAAAACAAATTTGGCCTCTCTAGGGGTCAAAATTCACTTCAAAGTATCTGTCCTATAAATGTAATCCTAAATAGTAACACAACTTCTAAAAATCATAACTTCCTATTCCATTGTCCAAAAATTTTATGCTTTATGTCAATGGAAAGATAAAAACACATTCTCCAACTTTCATGAAGAACTTAAAAGCAATTTATGTGTCTAATTGGGTCAAAATTTCAATCAAAGTCTCTGCCCCATAAATTCACCCTAAACCACATCCAAACTTCAACAATTCATATCTTTCACTTCCCACATCCAAAAATGGCATATTATACATCATTGAAAAGTTATGAAATTCCTCTATAACTTTCAATAAGGCTACCTAATCCAATTCAAACCATATTAGTCTGGAATTTGTAAGAAAATCCCGGGAGGAACATCACATGCTCCAGGTGCGGAAAAACAAAAATTTTGTTACCGGGACCTTCCCGAAAGCCAGGATCCAGGTGTCGGTATGAAGACTCAAACCTGAATAGCCAATAGAGACTATCTCTAAAGGTATCCACGCAGAGATCAGAAAACCTAACCGGACAAACCCTTTTGACCCGAAATAGCTAGAACAAAGTAAAGGTGCTAGACCTACCTCCGTCCTCGAGAGCTTGGAAATGATGATGAAGAAGCTTGAAGAATGAAGAGATGATGAAGATGATCGTATGCCCTTTTTGTAAGAAAGAAACTCTTTCTTCTTTCAAAAAGCCAACCCATGATCTCCATCCACGACCATCATCTTTCATTTCTTCTTTTTGTCATTTTATATGTAATGACTAAGCAAACATTGGAAGCTTCTTTTTGCCATCCACGTATGGCTACTTTTATATATATATATATATAAAGTAAAAGATGATAAGGCTTCCTATCCTTCATCCACGTTTCACATATATATATATATATATATATATAATTAATTAATTCTTTAATTAATTAATATATATATATATATATATATATATATATTAATTAATTCTTTAATTAATTAATAATATATATATATATATATATTAATCTTTGAAGTGGTCCATCACACTGGGTCGGTCCCACCCAAACTCTAGGGCCTCAGTCTCAAATGTTTTAAACCTTTCTTAGCAATATTGATGTCGCG
Source organism: Erythroxylum novogranatense (assembly GCA_029891385.1). Taxonomy (NCBI): domain Eukaryota; kingdom Viridiplantae; phylum Streptophyta; class Magnoliopsida; order Malpighiales; family Erythroxylaceae; genus Erythroxylum; species Erythroxylum novogranatense. The sequence continues at coordinate 49,310,261 of CM057226.1, read as the reverse complement.
ATCTCATCGACATATCCCAATCTCATCGGATCCATTTAATCCTAATGCTCTCCATAATTGGAACTCATCCAATACTATTTTACTGATTCTGAAACACTCTTATCGTGTGACCCTTTAGGTTCCGATCATGTTGGCCACTTAGATTAACAATTAATCCGAGCAAGTCATGAGCGCGTCTAGCAACACATCATGACCCCAATTGACCGGAAAGTAATTGGTTTGATGAATTCATCACGAACCGGATCACGAACCCTTCCATGTACAATTACTGTGCAATTCATCCTTTCATCATCCTATACCCCACTTGGTTATGAGTATGGTCAAAGTGTCAACTCTTACTAGACCGAGTCGAGCCCAGTGATATCGGTTCTCGTCTTAGGACTCATTACTTAATATGTCAAGGAAGGCGGTCTTCATGACACATCTACTCGGCTAGAGATTTCAAGTAATGATCGACAAGAGGCTATGGGTATCTCTTCCGCTATCACGAAGTGATGAATCCTTTATTGGCTACTCAATTACCTTCAATACCTCAAAGCGTACCCAAGCACCACCCTATGAGTAACCTCGGAAGGCAACAAGGAATGGATTCAAAGCACGTAATCAAGATTCAAGATATCCTCGAGTACCTCAAGTCTAAAGATACTTGCACCATTGCTATGATGAGATTATCACCGATATTTAAATAGACATCCATGTAATGATCTCATGGCAGGTCATCCAATGTACTTACATCGTTAGTAAGCATCCACATGTCAAATCTAAATATCTCAATATTTACAGCTTCGAGATCCACCGCTGATCCAATCAAGGAGTATGACATGAAGTTAGTCTATCCGGATTAACGATGTCCATTCTCGTTAATCCTATGACTAGGATAATTTAGATATCTTGACATAATTGCACATGATAGGAATCTCAGTAGTATGATCACATCATAATTTCCTTCATGCTATGTCATATATCATGGACTTCATTAATTCGATTTAAAGATCAATATCAATTCATAAACAATGTTGATGAACATCAAATTAATGAAATATGCCTTTCTTTATTTATTCATAAAGTCTGCACACGACTTTGAATAAAATGCGCTAAAGGGGATTGCCTTTAGGGCACAATTAACAGTACCGTCCTTGAATAAGTTGACTTACCCAATGTACAAGTCGACTTATCGGTACTGGACATGTGTAAGTCGCCTTGCATAAGCACACAAGTCGACTTACACTTACAAATCTCCCACTTGACCTAAAGCCAATCGCCTTAGTGTCTAATACCATAAGCGAATCTATGAGAATCACAATTCTTCTGTGACAATGGCTTTGTCAACGGATCAGCAACACTTGCTCTATGGGAATTATCTCTATCAGGATATCATCTCGACCAATGATCTCCCGAATCAGCTGGAATCGGCGGAGTACGTGTTTAGATGGTTGATGAGACCTAGGTTCCTTTGCCTGCGCACTAGCCCCATTGTATCACCATACAACCTTATGGGCCCACCACAGCTAGGAACCACACCAAGTTCATCCAAACTGCTTCCTTTGCTGCATCTGATGCGGCAATATACTCTGCCTCGGTTGTTGAATCGACAGTCATCTCCTGTTTGGAACTCTTTCCAACTGACCGCCTCGCCGTTCAGTGTGAATGCATAACCTGATTGTGATTCAGAATCATCCTTATCAGATTAAAATTAGCATCTGAATGCCCGCTCACATGGAGATTTCCATCTCCATATATCAAGAAAAAATCCTTAGTCCTTCGCAAGTACTTGAGGATATTCTCGACACCACCCAAAGGACCTCACCAGATCCGATTGGTATCGCTTCGTGAAACTCGTGAGCATACGATACATCGGGCCTCGTACATAACATAGCATACATGATCGATCCTCATCGCAGACGACACGGATCTAATGCATGCGATCATCTCATCTTGTGTCTTAGGACACATAGATTTCGAGAGTGTTATCCCATGAGACATGGGAAGAAACCCTCTCTTGGATTGCTCCATGCTAAACCTCTTTAGCATCTTGTCTATGTACGATGATTGTGAAAGACCAAGCAACCTTTTGATCTATCTCTATAGATTCTTATCCCAAGGATATAAGTTGCTTCACCAAGGTCTTTCATGGCAAATTGTCTGGACAACCAAATCTTAACAGATTGCAACATAGAGACATCGTTTCCCAGTGACAATATGTCATCCACATATAGCATAAGGAATACGATTGCAGTTCCATTAACCTTCTTGTACACACAGTGTTCATCCGAATTTTGTGAGAAACCAAATTCTTTGATTGTCTCATCAAAACGGATATTCCAACTCCTGGATGCTTACTTCAATCCATAGATGGATTTCTGAAGCTTACATACCTTTTCGCCACCATAGGAGGTGAAGCCCTCTGGTTGTGTCATGTACACATCTTCGGGTAGATTTCCTCTCAGGAAAGCTGTCTTCACATCCATTTGCCATATCATCATAATAAGTAGCAATGGCTAGAGTATCCTAATGGATTTAAGCATTGCTCATCGATCAAGGTCTCGTCATAGTCAACTCCTTGTCTTAGGCGAAAGCCTTTAGCCACAAGCCTTGCTTTATAGGTAATCACATTACCATCCATGTCGGTTTTTCTTGAAACCCATTTGCACTTCTGGTGCATCAACCAAAGTCCATACTTCCATACTTGGTTTTCATACATGGAATCCATTTCAGATTTCATGGCATGGAGCCATTTCTGAGACTCTGAACTCTTCAGAACCTCATAGGTAGTAGGTTCATCATCTTCTATGAGCAATACGTCATTCTGTTCACTCACAAGAAATCCATATCTCTCGGGAATAGAGCGTATCCTACTTGACCTACGAACTTCTTGTGTATTAGAAGGTTGAACTGTTACTTCATCTGAATGAGTGACAGTTTCAGGTTCAGGCAGTTGATCTGTGTTTGTTCGAGCATCTTGAACTTCTCCAAGTTCAATTTTGCTCCCACTGTCTTCTTTTAAAAGAAACTCTTTCTCTAAGAAAACAGCACTCTTTGAAACAAACAACTTTTGTTCCTCAGAAAGGTAGAATTGATATCCCATGATATCCTACGAACAAACACTTGTCAAATTTTACATCAAATGTATCTGACTGTGTCCGCTTCACATAAGCAGGACAACCCCAAACTTTCAAATGAGAAAAATAGGACTTTCTGTTAGTCCACATCTCATATGGAGTAACATCAACTGACTTTGATGGAACTCTGTTTAGCAAGTAAACAGCTGTCTCGAGCACATACCCCCAAACTTTGCAAAATCTATCATCTATCGCACCATGTCTAACAAGGTTCGATTTCTCCTTTCAGCCACACCATTATGCTGCGGCGTGGAGGTGGAGTCCATTGAGATAAAATCCCATTATCTCTGAGATAATCCAAAAACTGTTGGTTTAAGTATTCTCCACCACGATCGGATCATAATGGCTTAATACTTTTACCAAGTTGGTTTTCTACTTCATTTTTGAATTGTTTGAACTTTTCAAACGCTTCAGATTTGTATCTCATTAGATACAGGTACCGATATCGAGAATAATCATCGATAAAGGTAATGAAGTAAAAACAACCACTTCTGGCATGGAAGGACATCGGACCATATACAACTGAATGTATTAGGTCTAATACTCCAGTCTCTCGTTCACCCTTTCCCTGAAAGGGTAACTAAGTCATCTTACCTAATAAACAAGATTCACATGTGTCATAAGATTCATAATCAAATGACCCTAAACTGCCACTCTCATGGAGCTTAGCGATGCGTGTCTCATTTATATGGCCGTTCGACAATGCCATAAGTAAGTTGAGTTTAAATTATCTCTTTTATGCCGTTTGGTATCATTGACATTCATAATTGGATGTGACATATCTAATATGTCAATTCCATTGCATAATGTACCAAGTACCATAGAGTATTCCATTGAACTAATAGAACAACCATTGCTACTAAAAGTCCAATGGAAACTCGCTCTATTTAAACAAGAAACATACAATATGTTCTTTGTTAAAAGCAAGACAAAATGACAATCATCCAACTTGAGTACAGCCCACCGGGAGGGACAAAACATAGTGTTCACGGCTAATGTAGCAACTCTTGCTCCATTACCAACAAGAAGGTCAAGTTCCCTTTATGAAATCATCTCATATCTCGAGGCCCCATATCATTGCATATGTGTGAGCGGTTCACAACCGTATCTAATACCCATATGTTGTGATCGAAACGGTGTTAACCTCAATGACAAACATTAATGAAGCGGTGAGGCATCTTATGTCTTCTTCGCTTCAAGGACTCAGATAGACTTTCTGTTTTGCCTCCGGTGGCTGTCTTGCCACAATGAAAGCAAGTTCCTTTGGGGTAGATACTTTGGTTTTCTTTTGGTTGCACTTCCTACTTTACGATCTTCATCGAAACATCAACAACAAGTGTATCGAAGTGGAACATCAAGGACATAGTCCAGTTCCTCAAATTTGAGAACAATTCTCTGATTTCTCAACCAATCGAGAAAATTAAGTCCAGAAAAGGTGAGCGTAAAAACACACTGAAAGACATCTTCAACTAACCTAAATGGAAAGAGAGAACGAATGCTAGAATAGATTAGAAATGCTGATGCTCATAAGGACTTACATGACATGCATATGGCTCCCACTAGTTTCAAGAATCCATAACCCTCTTTACTTAATCCAAAGAAAATTATGACAAAATGTCCTAGTGAGTCGATATCCGACGTTGCTAAGAATGACCTTGGGTTTACCCAACAAGCCACTTCTTAGGTCAATCGGTAGGTATCAGTCATACCAATTGCATCATCGATAACCGACATTAAGAATGACCTTGGGTTTGTCCAAAAAGCCACCTTATGTCTCAGGAGGTATCAGACATACCAATTACATCTTAGACACAACTATCGCCCAGTGCTATCAACTTGTTGATGTATGCACAAACATTGGGTTATCAACACTTGATGCGCGTACATCTAATGTACACTACCCAACTTCGCCTCTGTCCACGTTGACCTTGAGTTTGCTCAACAAATCAACGCTTCCAGGAAAACCGACCCATTAATCAGAAATCTTATTTTCATGGTTCGAACATATTCGTATAGAGTGAGCTTGAGGTTAGCTCAACAACCCAACCCTAGAAGAACTCTGGTTCTTACCATATTAATGGAAGGCGTTAGTTTTCATATTCCGAGGAGGGATTTGAAACTCTAGTCTCATCCAAGCTTTAGGATTATAGTCATCATGACTATATGGAATGATTTAGGTTTCATCAATCGCATTGAATCTCTCCTTATAATCATCCATCATCCCACCTACGCATGTTATAAGTCGAGTTACATGAGAATGTAAGTCGCCTTATGCTCCTGTGCTCCATCAAGTCGCCTTGTATCCTACAAGTCGACTTACGCATCTGGTCCTGTACAAGTCGACTTATACTATGATGTGCAAGTCGACTTATACAACTGCGCCTGTACAAGTCGACTTGTTCTGATGTGCAAGTCGACTTACACTAAGAATTGCTAACAAATCGGCTAATTTCTCAATCCGTGCATTTCCAATTCACAATACCAATATACTAAGTATATTATCCTTTATATTGATGTGCTAATGAAACATTTTCATTGTATCATGCTTGCCATATAGTCATACTATACAAGAAAATCTTGAAACAAATTAATCCACTATTAATCACTTAGAATTCCACATAATTCAAAAACATCAAATAATCACCCTAAGCATCTCTAGTTAGTCTACACACTATCAAAATTACTTCGGCACTTGTCACAATAATTTGTGACGGCCAAAACAATCAAGACAACGAAATATACTAACGAGACACTAATGTGACCTATTTGACATCCGAAAATTATTGGAAAACCAATTTCAAGAAATTCAGTTTGGCAAGCATACCACATCAAGATAACACATTTCTAATCACATTAAAAATGGTCCAAGGCATTGGAACTGAAAATTACACAAACAATCATGCCAAGCAAAACAGTCCCAGCAATTTTCACAAAACTGCCCAGTTCTGCATATTGCTCGAAATGATCATTGAAACAATTTCAATAAATTCTGAGAAAATTACATAGGTTCCTACATGTTCAGAACATGCTTCATGAATTTGTTCAGGATTTATAGCTATCAAAAACTCAATAAACCTAAGCAACAAAACTGATTCAGAATCTGTGTTCACTAACACAGAAATTCCCAACAGCACACAATAAATTCGAAAATAAATAGTAAATCACCTTGAAAACAATTTTCCTTTCTCATAGATATTCATAAATATCTTAGAGACATATAGGTGAAGGAAAATACGAAAAACAATTTTTCCAGAATTTATTCTCGAATTTAAAGTCATGCCTGTTCACAGAATCTGTCAAAAAACAGCATCTAGAACCTAAGGGAATAAATTAGCAAAACTATATCAAATCAAATCGATAAATTCTCATATTTCACAGACATATTCTATAACATGTTATGAACAAATATGGGCAGAAAAATTTCGAAAAACATATCTCTATATAGAATCGAAACTCAAACAGATTAGATGCATCAGCTACAAATTCAAATAGGAATTCTGACCTAGCTAGGGTTTTAGCTTCATACACGACACAACCTGGCTTTGATACCACTGTAAGAAAATCCCGGGAGGAACATCACATGCTCCAGGTGCAGAAAAACAAAAATTTTGTTACCGGGACCTTCCCGAAAGCCAGGATCCAGGTGTCGGTATGAAGACTCAAACCTGAATAGCCAATAGAGACTATCTCTAAAGGTATCCACGCAGAGATCAGAAAACCTAACCGGGACAAACCCTTTTGACCCGAAAATAGCTAGAACAAAGTAAAGGCTGCTAGACCCTACCTCTGTCCTTGGAGAGCTTGGAAATGATGATGAAGAAGCTTGAAGAATGAAGAGATGATGAAGATGATCGTATGCCCTTTTTGTAAGAAAGAAACTCTTTCTTCTTTCAAAAAGCCAACCCACGATCTCCATCCACGACCATCATCTTTCATTTCTTCTTTTTGTCATTTTATATGTAATGACTAAGCAAACATTGGAAGCTTCTTTTTGCCATCCACATATGGCTACTTTTATATATATATATATATAAAGTAAAAGATGATAAGGCTTCCTATCCTTCATCCACGTTTCACATATATATATATATATTAATTAATTAATTCTTTAATTAATTAATAATATATATATATATATATTAATGCTGAAGTGGTCCAGTCACACTGGGGTCGGTCCCACCGGCCTACCGGGCCCCGGTGCTGAAATAGCCCCGGAAATCTTTCTTAGCAATATTGATGTCGCGATCTCATCGGGACATATCCCAATCTCATCGGGATCCATTTAATCCTAATGCTCTCCATAATTGGAACTCTGTCCAATACTATTTTACGGATTCTCTGAAACACTCTTATGCGTGTGACCCTTTAGATTCCCGGTCATGTTGGCCACTTAGATTAACAATTAATCTGAGCAAGTCATGGCGTCTAGCAACACATCATGACCCCAATTGACGGAAAGTAATTGGTTTGATGAATTCATCACGAACCAGATCACGAACCCTTCCATAGACAATTACCGTGCAATTCGTCCTTTCATCATCCTATACCCCACTTGGTTATGAGTATGGTCAAAGTGTCAACTCTTACTAGACTGAGTCGAGCCCAAGTGATATCAGTTCTCGTCTTAGGACTCATTACTTAATATGTCAAGGAAGACAGTCTTCATGACACATCTACTCTGGCCAGAGATTTCAAGTAATGATCTTGACAAGAGGCCATGGGTATCTCTTCTGCTATCACAGAAGTGATGAATCCTTTATTGGCTACTCAATTACCTTCGAATACCTCAAACTGTACCCAAGCACCACCCTATGAGTAACCTCTGGAAGGCAACAAGGAATGGAATCAAAGCACAGAATCAGTATCCAAGATATCCTTGAGTACCTCAAGTCTAAGGATACTTGCACCATTGCTATGATGAGATTATCACTGACATTTAAATAGGACATCCATGTGATGATCTCATGGCAGGTCATCCAATGTACTTGCTACTGTTAGTAAGCATCCACATGTCAAATCTAAATATCTCAATATTTACAGTTTCTGAGATCCACTGCTTGATCCAATCAAGGAGTATGACATGAGCTAGTCTATCCGGATTAACGATGTCCATTCTCGTTAATCCTATGACTAGGGATAATTTAGATACTGACATAATTGCACATGATAGGAATCTCAGTAGTATGATCACATCATAATTTCCTTCATGGACATGTTTTAAGTCGCCTTGCATAAGCACACAAGTCGACTTACACTTACAGAATTTGCCTCAAGGCACAGCATCCACAAAACCTACTCTTATGGACATTTTAAAAAACAAAGCAAAATAATCTTTGGAACCACATCTAAAAATTCATATGATCATAACTTTCAACTCCGATATCAAAAAATATCATACTTTATAGCGATAGAAATCTATCAAGAAAAGCTACAACTTTGATGAAGACCATTTTATCAAAATCTGCTTAGATCAAACTAGAAAAATTCACAAAATTTTAGATCAATAATGCAACTTTCTGCTACTATTCATCCTAAAATTTTCAGACTTTTTATTATCCAAAATCTAACACTTTCACTATTCATTTCTTGATTCTTAATTCCATTCAAATCAACACTTTTCATCACCCACAACACAACCTACACAAACACCCATTTCCAACCAAAATAAATGTTCATGCTTTAACCTCAAAATATCATTTCAAATTCTTGAATTTCCCTTTTCTTTGCACATAAAAATAAAACCACCAATTCCTCATTTAATTTCATTTAATAATTCAAATTTTCTAAGAAAAGTTCGGGGTCCAACACCTTTTGCCTTTTTTTCTTGTTCTTTAAATTCTTTTGTATTCTAAGCAACCCTAAGATTTTTCTAGGGTTTGAAAGGTTCAAAAAATCTCTCAAAACTTGACCTTCTTGAGTGTCTTCACGTCTACCCAAAGCAGGCCACGATTGTGGCCTATTCCTTATGCGTTTATCATGATTGTGACATTCAAGCCACAATCACATACCAACTCTGGTGCTTCTATCACGATTGTGGCTTGACATGCCAAGATTGTGGGTCGTTGTTTCAGCCCAATGTCTTTAAAACTTCTTTGTTCTTCGATGTTGGCCCTGAAACACTAATAAACACATCAAGATACCTCAAAAATATAATAATTAAGTTCAAAGACTTTTACTAACCCATAAAACACTTAAAACATAAACAATTAACAAACTAACGCAATTATAACCTAAGCATATACTAGATGATTAAATTAACAGTTAAATACATATCAAACTAAGCCCTAAAATATAATGCAATTTACATTTATTAGTTATGTCAATTGAAAAGTGGAGTGGGAGAATAAAAGAAGCAACAACTGAAAGCAAGGAAAAAACCAAAGTAAGTGCTGGTCACTTATTTTCTCTTCGGTTAAGCCATATTGGGAAGGTTGGGAGAGAGTTTTTGTTGGTTAAAAAAAAATACAGCAGCTGATACATTTTATCCTTTTTGGTTTGCAATGAAATGAATAATGGTTGGACAAAGAGACAACAGCTAAACCTCTATTGAAGCCATTCATGACCATCTTCTCATCAGTTTTCAAAGTGGGTAAGAAGGAACAATGAAGACAGCAGTAGAAAATAACTATTCCTTATCAAATTCTTTTTCATTTTTCAATATAAAAGGTTGCTACAAAGGCTAATTCTTGGAGCTCGATGGAGAAGATAAAAGGCTAACATCGATGTTAGGATATCGATATCAAGTCATAGTTAAGCTATTTCATCTTAATTAATGTTGTTAATTTCTTTTCAAATTATTATGTTGTTTGTGTTAAGTGAATCGAGTTTTGTATAGATGATCTTAATACGTTATTTAAATTGTTCTATTATGAACCTATTGTTATAATGTTGAGTGTAATTCGTAATTATTACATCTGTTGTTTGTTAGTAGCATATAATGATCATGAATCATTATAAATAACATAACTTAGGTTAGATAACCTGAACTTGTGAGGCTACTGCCTATATTGATCATTTTCTATGTCGTAATGTTGCTACCAAATTGAATCTAGAGATTGTATCCTAGGTTATTCTATAGTTAGGTTTAATTAACCATCGTATCTTAATTAAACACAAACTAAAGGAAAATCGAGATTAGTAAAGCATAATATTAGTCTCAGATCAATAGTCTGAAAGAAAGGTGTGATGACATTAAGATGATGGAATATGCTTGATCATGTTTAAGCCGAGATTGACCATACTGGACCTTACTTATATTTAACACTTCAATCATTTTCGATTGTTTTCTTTAATTTGTTTTTGATAGTTAAATTTGATTTTATTTTCTAAATTGATTAAAATATAAAAGCTCCCTTTTATAATTTCCTTGCATCAATTAATTTTATTATGGAAATTAATCAAACATTCCATGTGGATTTGATCCCGACTCACCATAACTATTAATTTTATTATGCAGAGTCAGGTAAATTTTACAATATACTTGATATTCACTGTCATTAGGCTTGTATCTAGGGATAACATTAAGGATGTTTGTCATTTGCCTATGCCCTAAAAACCAAATATCCTCAAATATAACTTTCACATTAGCATTTGGAAGGATTACATATTAAAATGAGGAGAATGTTGAAAATAAGTAAAGAGGTCTAAGATTGGACCAATTATCATACTAGAAATTGATGCTTTCTTCATTATCAATATATGTTTGGTTTAGTGTCCAGGAGATATCAAGCTTAGTTTGCATACTATAGAAGCTATTCCCTTTTAGTTATTCCTCATGCATTTATTTTATTCATAAGGTTTCATGATCATTGGAAAGTCAATATATTCTTCTAGTTATATGAAAATTATTAGAGGCTCTAATGCATTTTTCCCTACCCCTCCTTGATTTTTAGGAAGATGGACCTCTTTCTAACTAACTTTAGCCACTACTTTAGTGAAATTTAAACCACTTCGTAAGAAGTTTTTTAGTAGCTTCTCAATTGCTTTAATGAGGTTGAGAGCTAAAACAAGATGGGAGATCTAATATATATGCATATAGTTGAGAATAGAAGATATAAGTTGGCTGTAACACCCCACTATCATAGAGCATATACCTGAACATCCATAGGGCATTCATGAACATACCCTATGAGAATGGCATGTTAGAGCAATCACATTCACTTTATATGGCATCGTAAAGAACATAAGTATTTACAATATTAACAAATCTCATGTCATTAACAAAACATGTTTTACATTGCCATTTCATTACAAACAATCCATATAATTACAATACAAAAACCATTTGTTTTCATACTATTTATACAAAATACTCTATATGAAATGATAAACTATACAAAAGCACTCCATCTAAACTCCTTAGAGGACAACTGACCAGACTTTTGAGCCATATCTTGATCCCAAAATAGGTAATACTAGATAACAACTAGATTGCTTTACAAGCAAGGTCTCCTTTTAGTACCTAAAAATCAACGTTTCAATTTTGATGAGTTTTGTGAACTCAATGAGTGAACCATCATCGATGTGTTCATTTAAAACATACCATATACATAAATCATGAATAAAACCCAACTCAATCAATATAATACATCATACAGATTTATACCTCATATATCATATTATTCATCATGCTTCAATAAGAATCTTAACAATACAATCACTTTACTTAATCATTTCAAAATCACCTTCTGAATGCAAAAACTTCATATAATCATCTCAGAATATTACATTCATTTATCACAATTTTTCGTATCACCATCAAGTTCATAGACTTTTCACAATGTTATTTCCATAGAATTCAACATTCATTTGCAAACAATTTCATAAACATATGTAAAGATACAAATGCAAACGAAAATAAGGCTCACTTCTATTTTTACTTTGTTGTGACTAAATACGTATTTATCGGTTATTGGTCCTATATCCATTGTAGATACAAGGCTTATTTTAGTATTAACCCGTACCTGTTGTGGATACCGGGTTCATTAAACTGTGAGTCTGAGGCTCTGTGTGCACATATCTGAGCTTAAAGCTCATTTCACGTTGGCTACTCCAATCACAACTCCATTATATGAACTTGCATATTCATGTAATGAAATGTAACATTTTAACATAATAAATCATCAATCACTTTTCAGTCAAAAAAATATATTCAATTATCACGATTCATCGGATCTATGTCTAGCATTCAATATATAGTTGAGAATTCATTTTCCTTATTCACATTCAAATCACAACCACTCCCAATACAGTCCCGAATATCAAACTCCTCGGACAATCAATTGTCTGGAATCATCAATGTCACAATTATAATAATATATATTCAGTATATAGAATTCAAGTTTAATTAAAATATTATGAATAGAACACATTTCTAATCGAGGCCACACATCTAGGTTACTCACAGTACACTCTAGTTAGCTATTGGCTCGACGAACTGGTAATGTCTGGATGGTATCGATCAATTTTGTGCCTCTAAATCAAGCAATGCACACATGTACACATTACTAACTTGTTTAATCAAATAAGTACTCAATCATACACATTTATATATGTTATGTTCAATGCATGCTCAATTGATTATCTCGAGTATATAACCTTATTCACAAATCTTAATCATTTATATATCATGACTTGTACATCATTTAGTTTGCAATTATGTTTATGCCTTAAATAAACTTGATTACTTTCCATTTATCATTCATAAATTTATCAATTCTTTCCTATCATTGTATAGTCATACAATTTCCAAATTCTCATTCAATGATACCGAATTCATTAATTTTATCCTTTGAATCACATTTGCATTCATAAGAATATCTTTATACCATTAACAACTCATACTCCCCATATTCATATACATTGATATCAATCAACCCTTTTCTTAATTTATAATCTCAATTAACAACAATAATCTTATCAAACACTTAATCACTTAGTCAAGCAACTTTTTAGGTTCATTTTAACCCCAATCAAGTACAATTACATCATTATAAAGTGTCTTAACCTTATATAGTCCAAAAATTGCTTAAAAAAAACCTTTTCTCCTTCCAAAGTACTTCCCACAAATGTGGGAATCAACCTTATAAATCCCATGATCGTGGGATGAGTGAACTGAAGGTTCACTCACCCATAACCTTCATTTTTGCTTCCAATTTTTACTCCTTCATGCTCCTTCCAAGTTACCTTCACTAAAGTACATCAATTTTACTTCAATTATATCTTATTCAAGCTTCAATCCTATATCAAATTCATGTCTAGATCCAATTCAAAAACCATTTGTTAGGCAACTCACAAATTATGATCTCCTATTTCAAGATCACTATATTAGCACCTTTCTTTAACATCAATTCGCCTTCCTTGTACTTCAAATTTCAATTTAATTCATTCATAATAACAACCTATAGCATACAGTTCATACATCAAGAACACAACATAATATATTCAAGTTATTCCATCAATTTCCAACACAACCTCTTCATTAACAAAACATGCAGTCAATCTCCAATTCAAACAACATAAACTTTCTACTATAACATACCATAAAGAACAATCTTTCACTTACTTATTTTGCTCCAATTCTAGCTTAATTCATCAAGTCAACTTTTCCTTATATGCATGCAAGATTCAATGTTGGGCCCCATTTCCGAAGCCCAACGATCGGACCGAAGACGAAAACATATGTGAATTTCCAAGTTCCTTAACCTGGAAACCAACAAGGAGAAATTCCTCCTTGGCATGATATCTCAAGCCCAAGGGCGAGCCCACATGAAGGAATCACAAAATCCCCCAAAAACTTCTTCATAATGGTAGCTCTTAGTCTCTAGTTCATTTAGAAACAAGAACCACCCCAATCAGAGCTCTATGGTTCAAGATATGCTTAAGAAATCGAAGTGGGTTTATAGCCCAATCATGCCCTCCAAATCTACCCATCGCTTCCTTTTCATCAAACTTTCTAGATTTAAATCCAATGGTTACCAATTTTAGTGTATAGGTAGTTAAACGTGTTAGGAATCCAACGCCTCAAGAATCGCCTCAAATGGAGGTCGGACGAAGGATTTATGGCCAAAAGAATCCGATATGTTCATGTTCAGATTCCTGCTGAACATACTTTGGAGCAAATGCTATAACTTTTGCTACAAATGTCCAATTACTTTCTTTCTTATACCATTGAAAAGAAGACATCTAGATCTACAACTCATATTAGAGGCATCAAAGCGAGATTTGGCCTGAAAACTAGCCAAAATCGCAAAACACTAAAGTTGACCCGAGAGTGTCCGTTAAACCGACATGCATGTCCGTTCAACGGACACAGACTGGCGAAACTCCCCAATTTCACCCAAGAAGGTCCGTTAAACGGACATCCATGTCCGTTTAACGGACACACACTGCCCAAACACTTGAAAACTCCTTCTAAAGCCTTTCCAAAGATTCCAAACTCCATCCTAACCCCATATACATTCATAATCACCCCAAACTCAACCCTTCAAGTGGAAAACAACTTCATAATTATCCAAATCAAACTCTTCACACACAATCATCAAATGGAATTTCTCAAAACTTACAATATACACAATCAACATATTCAAACTTGATAAGACACAATCATACAAAAGGAAACCTTTCAAGGTCTCATTTCCTTTCAAAACAATTGGAGTCATACAATGCTTTCATTCATAGCTTTGCTTACATATTGGCATTTCATCAACTTAATACAAAAATACAAAAGATGCTCATGTTCAATATGCTACCAAAGCTATCCAAATCTATCTTCTAACTTAATACAAAAAACAAAAACTATTCTCTCGTAATGAATCCAAATGCCTTGCAAGGGTCTATCGAACTTCTTGGTCTGCACCTGAGGAGTGGAAAAATATTGGGTTGAGCCTTACAGCTCAGTGGCTAAAATATTTATAGCCATTGGCTTTGAGCCACACAATCAACCATATAGCTATATATACACATACATTCATGTAGGCATAATCATCAACATGAACATTGAACACTTGCAATTCACCACACAATCCCAACTCCACAATTCATAACATCATCAAATAACACATAATTGAATGCGATTCAATTCAAAACATAACTTGACACATTAATATGCAGATGCACAACCAACTGGCTCGAGGGGTTCCGTGAAACAAAATGGATAAACCGGAGTTTATACCGTGAACGAAACGAGTCTATTTTCAGATCTCGTGTGGCACAAGCAGCCAGTCGGGAGAAGGCTTTTGTCAACGTGCACGCGACTTACGAAACGGTTCCTCTCTCGCCCACACAAAGCACATAATCACACCTTATGTTCAATTCAATTATTCTTAGATTCACATTTCCATACTTTCCTTCTTTCCATTTAATCAAAATGCCATGACTTACATTCAATGGCAACACAAACATTCTCACAATTCAACCATTCATATACAAAATGCCATGTTTCAATCCAATGTCATAACAATCATATCACAAAGTCAATGCATAATATGACATGAACACAACATAAGCAACTTCCACATCATACAAATTCAAACAATTCATTTAGCACAATTAGCATACACAATGCATTTGCTCTCTACACAATAACCATAAATAAATTACCCACCTTAGCTTGCAATTTCCACAATCAATGGTTCCTTTCTTCTTGCTCTAAGATAGCCTCTTAATTGCCTATACATAAATGACATTTCTCATTAATTTCCAACTCCAATGGAAATCTCCAAACTTCCAAAATCACAACATAAGCATTTAACCCTAATTAAACACAATTTCAAGCTACCCATGGTTCATATGGGTTAGAAATCACAACACTAGTTAAGAAACCCAAAAGCCCTAAGACTTTCATCATCTCCTTCTTCTTCCAACAACTCTCTCTCTCTAGGGTTTTCTCCATTCACAACATAATACTCATTTTTTTTTCCACAAATCAAGAAGAAAGTAGAATAACTTACCTTAGAAGCTTGATTTTCTCCTCCTTTCCACGATTTTTCCACCTTTCCTTTTGGATTTTCGAAAATCTCCTTCTTCTTCTCTTCTTCTCCACATTTCCCTCTCTCTTTTTTTCCCTTTCTCTCTCCTCCCTTTGGCTTGCACGAAATTCTCCTCTTCCCTCTTCAAATGTTTACCTTGTTCTATCCTCCTTTTTTGCCCAAAATGCCCTTCATTTAAGGCCTCTTCCCAACTATGCCCTTGGTTGGCTTTTAATGGCTCTAACTAGCTTAGTTCAATTCTAACCTCAACTAACTCTTTTGTCTTTTTGTGTCTCTACACCTAAGCCCATTAACTCCCCATTAATTCCAACTAACTACCCATCTTTCCAACATTAATTCTAACTAATTTAACTCTTCGTTCAAGCCTACTACACTAAAGACCCAATTATAACATAATAAATAATTAAACACATAATCAAGCATGAATAAATCATTAAACAAATACTAATTAAAATTTAAAGAAAAACAGGGTCTAACATTCAACACATGTTCAAGGTAGCAATAGGATGATTTTTGGTTAGGAGAAGAGACAACAATGATCTGAGTCTCTAAATATTTTGTAAAGGGTAAAGTTTTGGATTAATGATGTCGCAATTGGACATAAACATGGCCAAACTCAGGGCTGTAAGGGTTGAGAGGATTTCGGTGGTGAGTGAGAAGAAGAAAGGTAAAGAATGAACATAGCCGGGATTACACTTGAACATAGCCGGGATTACACGTGCAGTAGTTTAACACCTAAGGTGTTAAGTGTCACCATCTTAAGTTAACATATGTCCAACATGGTCTCCATTTATCAAGTATAGATGCTACCATATGTCACTTAATTACTTGGTTCATTTGTCGCACAACCATTGCTACCATTTGTCAATTAATAACTTATGCCAAATGTCACTCATTCATCTATGCCAAGTGTCACTTATTCATGGACTTAATCATCCTAATTTTCCATGTATCAATTTGTCTTACTACTTGACATTTTTCTAGACCAAATATACATGTTAATTCATCAATTTTCTTATTGTACCAAATTAATTCCAAATTTACTATTTATAATCAATCAAACCAAAATGCAAGGCATAAATAATACACAATTCACATATCATTTTAACCTTTTCACACCCCCAGAGTAAGTCAATTGAGTGCATATATATTCTTTGCAATGTGTATTAAATCATAATTCATGTGTGTATGCTATTGATATGCATATGAATGAAATGTAATTGATAAATTTTAAATGTTATAGCTTCTATGCAATAGTCTAGAGTTTTAATCCCTCAATTTGAAAAGTCGGCTATTACAGTGACACCTTTTAGCATAAGTTAAGACCGTGTTCTTCTAGCTTTGAATTCTGAGTAGGTCTAGTAGTAGCTATGGGAATACCCAAGTACCAAAAAGAAATATTGTGAATTTAGAGCCTTAGAAATTTATACCCAAGTACCAAAAAGGAATATTGTGAATTTAGAGCCTTATAAATTTAGTGAGTTCTTGAAATAGTTCCTTTGGGCTACAAGAGACAAATAACTTACTTTTAAAGTAGTTAGTGGAGAGACCAGATAATTTAGAGACCTTTTAAGGGAATGAATTAAGGTCCTAATAAATTCCTTATCAGCACCACATTATAGGAATAAGTCATTAACAATGATAGATTGAAAAGCTTCAAATTCTTACATTTGTAATGATAGATAAAAGGCATACCAATGTTACGAGAGATGTATATGTTCAGAGCCTCTATGTAGACAGAAAATTTATATGATGGGATATCTCCTTATTTGATACCTTTTGCCCCCTTAATCTTAAACATGTATGTAGCTTCCCAATTCATTAATGTAGTAAATGAAGAAGTAGAGATTGCATTAATATATCCAATTGATGAAGTTTGAGAAAAATCCAAAAGCTTATAAAGCTAATAGCCTAATAGTATCGAAATCCTTGAAGAAATTAATCATTATAGATCAACGCAAAAAGGGATTTTTTTATCGTGATAAGATTTGAAGAACTCTTGTGCTATTAAAAAAATCCACAGTCCCTTGACTTAAATGAAAGCACACTGACGTTGTGTTTGGTTGCTGTCTCCAGGGGGCAGAGACAGAATGAGACGGAAAGGAAGAGATGGAACAGAACAAAAATTGGGGACAGTGAGGTGTTTGGTTGTGATGGAAGGAACAAATAAAATTATCCCCGTCCCTTGCAGTGTAATATGAGTAGATATATGTCATTAAGTGATTATTATATAATTGTATCAATACTTATTTTAAGTTTATTTGTAATTTTATAATTACAATGAAATAAAATGAGATACCAAAATAATTATTGAAATGTTAAACCTTAAAATTAAAAGAAATGAGTTATTTAATAAAAATGCCTACAAAGTAAAATATTTCATTATAGGTTAAGAAAAATTCCTATTTTTAGAAATTGAAATACATAATAATTTAATAAAACATCTAAGCATTCATTCAATTAATGACATAATAGGTTTACAAAATCGTATAAATTAGATTATATAGTACATAATAATTTAGTTAAATTTTAAGCATTTATGAAATTAATTACATAATAGGAGTTAAAAATCGCATAAGGTAGAATTTTTAATACATAATAATTTAATATATCATGCAAGCAATCATTGAATTAATTACATAAAAGGTTAAAAATTAATTACACAAGTGTACAAACAAAGTCAACAATTCGAAGTACCATCATTCAACATCACACAAGTTATTTAAAGACAAATAATGAAGCCATAAAAGATTTCTAAATATAGTCAGTCTTCATCATATAAGAGGCTCCTAACATAAGCCTGTCTGTGATCTGCAGTTACACGCCAAAAAAGTCCCTCGGTATGAGCATTTGCAGAGAAAATCCTCATAGTCCTAACAACTTCTGTAGTGGAGAAACCCAACTTCTCAAGCTCTTCACCTAGGTTGGGACTTTCAGCTCCTTTAATGACATCAGCAATTATCTTTGCATTCTCACGACTAGCATCAATGGCCTTAGCAAATGTGACAGAAAAACCATCAAAAAGTACAACATCCGTCATCTTCCTTTTTCCTTTATTTTGTCGGGTCCCTGCTGTGTTGCTGGAAGATGAGACAGAACCAGTGACATTGGCAGGTGCTGATCCAGGGGGAGTGCCCGATGGGCACATTGGATCAGATGAGCCAACAGGAGGTGTTGGATCATCACCCTCAATGTCATCGATCTCCATTTGAGCTACAGCATCTGCAACATCTTGAGCTCCTACGCTAGTGGCTCTGTCCCTTCCAAAGATATATTCAAGTTTAGGAAAAATCGGGAACGGCTTCCCAGGAGTGTAGTGCTTGTTGGGGTGTTTCCGGAAAACAATAACACAACTTGAGCATGATAAATATATGTATATCCATATATATATATATATACATATATACATATATACATATATACATATATACATATATACATATATATACATATATACATATATACATATATACATATATACATATATACATATATACATATATATATATATATGTATATATATATAAGAGGAGGAGAGGGAGGCCGTACAAGAATTGGCGGGAAGTGATCAAGGCGGATATGTCAGAGTTAGCCCTTAATGAGATCGTTGCTCAGAATAGAAAAGGTTGGCGTGATCGGATAAGGGAAAAGGATTAACTGTTCTAGTGACCCAATCCCCTTACTCAATGAGTGACAAAGAGGGATGGAATTTGTATACTACTAGGTTCTCGCAGACCTATCCTCTTTCAGGTCTTTTTATTTATTTATTTATTTCCCTGTATACCACATAATTCTTATATTGTCTCATTTGCATGCGAGTCCACCGGAAATAGCCTCTCTACTATGTAGGGGTGAGGTTGCGACTATCGAGACCTCCCAGCACCTCGCTTCATTCATGGGATTTGATGATGGTGATGATGATGATGATGATGATGATATATATATATATATATATATATATATATATATATATATATATATATATATATATATATATATATATATATATATATATATATATATATATATATATATATATATATATGTATGTATATATATATATATATATATATATACTTCATTATGGGATTTGATGGGTGATGATGATGATGATGATGATGACATATATATATATATATATGTACATATATGTATAGACATATGTATACTAAACAAGAATGAGATTCGGTTAAGAGTTTCTAATAAGAATATGTTAAATGACCTTAACAGTCTGGTGTTACATGAGAATATGGAAAATAAAAATTGGTGTCCATCTAATAATTGAATTGTTAATAATGCACTATGTAAGAAGCTATTTCAATATAATTGATGGAATAAACTTGTTTGGTGCAAGTTTAATCTCCCTAGAGCTACTACAACTCTGTAGAGAACCATTAAAGCTAGATTACCTACCATCACTACAAGAGTTGAGACATTTAGTGACAATTTTTTTGTGACTAACTATTATTTCGTCACAAATACAAGGTTTTTTGTGACAAAACAATTGATTGACACTATTGTTTGGATTAATTGTGATGATTTTTTTCACTAATACAATAATAATTGTGACAATTTAGTATCTTTCACAATTAAGTTATCACTATTAATATATCGATAGTGACAACTTTTCTTTTATCACTAAGCTTTGTCATTAAAAGTCTATGCAATTTGGCGCTAAAATAATTTTGGCGGGAATAAATTGTAATTGTGACAAAAATATGTTAGTAACTAATATTTTCTATTTGTTGTGACAAAACATAGTTTGGTCACTAATATTGTTTTCTTTTTGTTACGAAATGGTTAATCGTCACACAATATTTTACTTATTGTGACAAAAAAATTTGTCAATAAATATTCAATTAATTAGTATCTACTTTATATTGTCACATTAACCGAACTATAACTACAGTCACAACTATTCATAATTTAGTGACAATATTTTTGTGACTAACTATTTTTGTCATCACAAATATGAAATTTTTTAGTGCCAAGATAATTGATTGACACTATTGTTTGGATTATCTGTGATGATTTATATTTTTGTCACTAATACAATGGTAATTGTGGCAATTTAGTATTTTTCACAGTTAAATTGTCACTATTAATATATTAATAGCATTAAAATTTATTTTATCACTAAGTTTTGTCACTAAAAGCCTATGAAATTTGGTGCCAAAATAATTTTGGCAGGAATTAATTGTAATTGTGACAAAACATATGCTGGTAACTAATATTTGCTATTTGTTATAACAAAATTTAGTTTGGTCACTGATATTTTTTCTTGTTATGACGAAACGGCTTATCGTTACACAATATTTTACTTATTATGACAAAAACTTTTGTCAATAAATATTCAATTAATTAGTATCTATTTAATATCATCACAATCACCAAACTATAACTATGGTCACTACTATTTATAATTTGGTAACAATTTTTTTGTGCCAAAGTATTATTTCATCACGATATGAGATTTGTTGTGACAAATCAATTGATTGATACTAATGTTTGCATTAAGCTGTGATGATTTATTTTGTGTCACTAATATAATGAGAATTATGACAATTTAGTATCTTTATAATTAAATTGTTACTATTAATATATTAATATTATCAAAATTTCTTTTATCACTAAGTTTTGTTATTAAAAGCCTACATACTTGTTATGACGAAAACTTTTGTCAATAAAAATTCAATTAGTTAGTGTCTACTTTCCTTTTCATGAAAGAAAATAATAAAAAATAAAGGGGAGAGGTTGCTAAATTGTGAGATCACAAGTTTCAATTTTAGAGTAATTAGGTTGTAAGGTTATGATTGTTTAAGTTGGTTATAAGTGATTTTATAATTTGTGGGAGTGTTTTTAAAAGTTCTTTTTATTTTGAAGGAATAAATTAAGTAGAGCGAAAATGTTATTAATAATAATAATTATTATTATTATATTATTATTATTATTATTATTATTATTATTATTATTATTAACATTATTACTCTTTTATCATTAAGTATTATTATAAAATTTCTACTAAATTTATCAATTTTATTCTTAATTATATTATTAAACTCATTATTATTATTATTATTCCAATTTTCTATTATTATTATTAAAAATTATTATTGTTATTAATTTTTATTTTATTATTCTTATTATTAATGATTTTATTATTATTATTATTAATTATTGTTATAAATTTTCTACTTATTATTATTATTATTCTATTATTATTATTAAAAATTATTATTGTTATTAATTATTATTTTATTATTCTTATTATTAATGATTTTATTATTATTATTATTAATTATTGTTATAAATTTTCTATTTATTATTATTATTATTTTATTATTCTTATTATTATTATTATTAATTTTATTATACAAAATTAAATATCTTATTGTTATTATTATTAATTATTGTTATTATTTATAATAATTATTATAAATTTTGTACTTATTATTATTATTAACTATTGTTATTATTATTATTAATTATTGTTATAAATTTTTACTTATTATTATTTATTATTTATTATTATTATTAATTTTATTATATGAATTAATTATCTTATTATTATTATTGTTGTTGTTGTTGTGGTTGTTGTTGTTATTATTATTATTATTATTATTATTATTATTATTATTATTATCAATTATTATTATAAATTTTGTTCTTATTATTATTATTATTAATTTTATTATTATATTATTATACAAAATTAATTTTCTTATTATTATTTTTATTATCATTATTATACATAATTAAAATTTTATTATTGTGATTATTAAATTTTTATTGTTATTAATTTTCTTCCTCTTTTTTATTAGTATTATTATTATTGTTACTAGTATTATTTTTTATTAAAATTATAAACATAATTTTAAAATTAAATATCTAAAATTTAAATCATCTAGTAACCAAGAATTGTTGTGTATATATATACTGACATTCAAAGGCATTTAAGAGGTTCTTGTTCATAAGCGTGTTTTGATTTACGAAACGAAAACTCGGTTCCATCCTCTATTGTCTCGGTTGCTAGTGTGAGTCTTCTATCACTTTATCTTTTGCTTTTATTGCATAAAGATTCAATCTTTATGAACCTAGACACATACGCTGAAGTCTTTACCTTGGCCTTTTGGAACACGATTTAGATTTTTTTGGGTAGAAAGTATGAAATTGGTTTCAAATTAAACCAAAGATGTGGACCTTTGAATGAAAGAAAAAAGACAGACAAGAACTCCTGATAGCAAAAACGACGTAGCACAATAGAGGTTTACGAAGATGACAAAGCAAAACGGCAGTGTTTCAAGGAGGAGAAAACGTTTGAAGGCTTTTAGGTTTTTGATTAAGGAGGCGGCAATAGGGAGTTTTTAATAAAATTGGGAGGGACATTAGATTTATTAGGTAGCGGCAGAGAGTAGCAAAATTGGGAGGAGATAGCGGCAAGAGAGTGAGCTTTGAATTAATTGACGAGAGGAGCGTTGGAGACTAGCAGAGACTAGCGGCAGAGACGAAAGAGAGCAGCGTTGGAGACCAAGACTGACGCACATAGAAGCAAACAGGGGCATTGCACAAAACAGGCGGTAGTAGATTGGAGGCACGCCGACTGAAGGACGCAATTCCAGACCTATTTTCTTCAACGTTTTATGTCCAAGACTCATCTGGGTTCTTCGTTCCTTACTCCCTTAATGTTTACTTTTCTTGATTTAATATTTAATCTGTTGAACATGAATATGATTGAGTAGGTTTCAAAGATGGGTTATTGAGTTTTTTAGTGTTGGGTTATTGCGTTTTTTTGGCTTATTGAGTTTTAACATTTCAAAGCCTTATTGAGTACCAATCATAAAAAATATATATATGCCAGACATTGGGATGCTTAGGTAAACCAAAGAACTGGAGAATAGTAGAAGAACAAAAATCCCTTACTAGGACAGACATTGATTGGTGCATGCATGTACTTATTCTTAAATTGGAATCACATTGTGTATGTTAAATCATCGAGGATACCTTTCCAGTGACTTGAAATTACTTGATTTTTATCAAACATACAGATTGCATATTGAAGGCTGATTTAATAAATTAATTAAAGGCAATTCGTAGATCTAACTGAAATCATATCATCTTCAAATAGCTTGAATGGGATCCTTAGTGTTGTTGAATGCAACAATCACTTATAAGAACAAAAATCCCTTACTAGGACGGAAATTGATTGGTGCATGCGTGTACTTATTCTTAAATTGGAATCACATTGTGTATGTTAAATCATCGAGGATACCTCTCCAGTGACTTGAAATTACTTGATTTTTATCAAACATACAGACTGCATATTGAAGGCTGATTTAATAAATTAATTAAAGGCAACTCTAGGTATGTTGAGAGCAACCTGCAATATGCAGAATCCAGTGTGTATTTACTCAAATTTTGACAACTCCAGGTATAGACATGGAGTCAGCACTGTAGAATTTGATTAGGAATATTTCAAAATTTTAATAGTCTAGAGCCCTGGGTATGGTCTGTTCTCGTGTGCATTCAGTTCTGAAGGGAGCTTCTTCTCAGGTGAGCTTTACATGTGGATGTTCGAAAAGCTTCAGTGAATGTGGATGTGATTTTTAACTTGGGCCTTTACTTGTTTCTTTCATTAGGTTCAAAGAATCGGAGCACTAATGGCGATAAAGCATCTCTGTCGGAAGGGTAGAGGCATCTGTAATCTACTTGCGATTCAAGGCAACCGCAAGTGAGGTGACTTTTTTAAAAACTTCATTTTGATTATCGATTGCAAGTGCAAATTTTTATTTTATGCGAGTGACTTGGCATTGGATGAAATAATTCTGTACTAAATGGGAACAAAACTATGGGTTGACATGTGATTTGGCTAATTATAGATATAGTTAACAACTTTAAGCATTTTTAGCTTAAACATGTTCTTGAGGAAATTGAAAGCCGAGCATCAAGAAAAGAATATGTTCAGATCCTTGCCGAATGCCATAAGTTGTATTGTGAACAGCGACTTTCCTTGGTGGGTCATCAACCTACTCTCTTCCAAATGCCTTTGTCCTTTTTAATCTCCTTGGTTAGCTAACGTAATTAAAATCACTCAATGGCTTTACGCTTTCTAGTTAAAGGATAGTACATCAACGGATATCTGAATTTTCCAAGAAAGAGGCCCGCCATCATTAACTCGATCTGGATGTGCATATCTAATCCAGTCTTGATTTAGTAGAGTTCATGATGGAAGATCATTTGAATGCAGGCATCTTAGCACACCTTACTTGGGATACTAGAACTAACTAAGGATCTTTGTGATCATTCCAATCATTTCTTTGGTTTACTTTTACCCTACATATTAGTAAAGCATCATTAGCTTGTCATTATCATTCAATACATGTATCTTGTTTTTAATTTGTTTCCTTAAAATAGATTTCTACCTTTCTCTTCACTTGTATAATAAATTTAAGTTGACCTTTCCTTTTTCGAGTTTTAGTTTACATAACAATGTTCATGTAATAGGAAAGTAAATATGGGATTGTATCAGAAATAGGCTTCTATATTGGGAGACCAAACTTGTCCTAACATTGTGTCTTGTATGTTACCATCCTGATCAGTAGAGGCCAAAGCAAGTGTCAAAAGAATCAGCTTACAGAGAATTTTCTGCTACATTTGGATCCAGTTAATCAACGTCCTTCAGAAATGAGCCCATCTTTAGTAATACTTCCAAGATGAACAAGCACAAGTTGATCTTGGAGTTGCTTCCCTTTTCAGTTGGGGTTGAATTAAATTCTAACGTTGACAGAACGGTAAACTGAAAAACAAATGCATGCTATTGTAAGAATTCTAGTTGCTTTTGTATTTACAATCTATATATTTTGAATGAATAAAATGTAAGACGACTTTGGATGTTATTTTGTTGCAGTTTGCTGGTGTAACCCTTTATGTCCTAATACCATCTGCAAGTAATGATGCAATCAACCTTATTACGGTTAGTACTGTTTGCAGTGGGTTTAGTCTTGTATTATTTTATCCCTTCTTTTGTATAAGTTCATGTATGTTTTCCCTTTCTCATTGGTCATGCCCTATATTTCTAGATATGCAGTCACTTTGTTCAAAGATCCCTGCAAAAGGCCTACAGCTAGAGAGGATGTGAAGGAAGATTGCCCAAAGGATGTGACAAACATGATTAGTGATAAATTTATTGCAACATATAATCTTTATTTAGTGACAACATTATTGTAACATATAATTTTCATATTTGTGTTGAAATATGTTAGACAATATGATCCTTGTAATTTTTTACTAATAATGCAATTTTATTGTTGAATTGATATTTTATTTGTGATAGTAATAAACACATTAGTGACAATATTTTTTAAGAACAATTTTTCATTTTATGACAAAATGATGTTGACACTTTTTCTTTAAAATATTAGTGACCAAGAAGTAATGGACACTGATAAAAAAAGCACGAATGAAAAATATTTTGTCACTATTTTTAATTATTTTAGTGGCGATAATATTGTCACAATAAAATGAAGTATTGTTGCGATTTTATTTGTCACTACTTTATATTATTTGTGTCAACAAATTTGTCATAGATATGTAAAGTTATTGTGACCATACAATTTTTTCACATATTCCATAAGTTTTAGTGTTGGTGTTTTTGTCACAATAAAATGAAGTATTGTTACGATTTAATTCGTCACTACTTTATATTATTTGTGATGATAAACTTGTCACTAACATGTAAAGTTATTGTGACCATATAGTTTTGTCACAAATTTTACAAGTTTTAGTGTCAATATTTATGTCACAAAAGTGATTCATAATTGTGACTATATCTTAAATTAGTCACTATTTTATTAGTGACGGAGGTACTTGTGACGATAGGTGACGACTTAAAAAATTGGACACTATTAATAATAGTGACTAATATTACTACTTTTAGTGACAACTTTTACTATCACTAAAAATACAATTTCTTGTAATGCATTGAGAGACTAAACAAATTTAAATGTATGAAAAATTGGTGTATTCTATGTAAATGTCAAATAGAGAGCCCCTCTCACCTATTTTTCAAATGAAACTTCACCAAAAAAGTATGGAGGCCAATAATAAACAAATGTGCTTAGTAACCCCCCAAATGATTGGGAACAAATTATCCCTTAGTGTTCAAATTTGCAACATATCAATAAAAAATTAAATGATGTTTCTTCATATACGTATAGACATATATATGTACATATACGTATAGACATATAGTTACCCTTTCACAAAGATCGGAAGCTAATAGGTTGAAAGGCTAATATCCATTAGGATACACTTATGTGATATTATTCATGGTAGAAACATGTACCTGCGACGAGTTATCTGACTATATAAAGAGATGGAACATGCAGAACTTACTATTCTTGAATGATCATTTTTCATAAGCTCTATAGGCCAAGGTACATTATTTATGCAATTTCTTATGCTAGATAGAAGATTGGAACAAATAGTGCGCTGCATAATTTGCTACTGTAAAAATTGCACAAATAATATCAAGATCATAACATTATTCTCTAATTGCTCTATCTACATGATCTAGAAGTTTAGAAATGAAAGCATCTTTCAAAATACAAGGCATGGTATAAGAGAAAGAATGGAAGAAGATATTAGTTAGAACAAACACATGATTATCAAGAAGTCTTAACAAATGGTGTTAGCAAGTGCATATGTTTTCTTCTTTTGCACCAGCCCCTGTGCTTAGACAACAATGACACCCAAAATAACCATAGCAAAAGCAAATCACGAGACATGGATAATGAGCATATCTGAAATGCAGGCAGAAGATAAATAGAGCATATCATCTGACCATTCCATTGTATGGCTTACCTGATATGCTATCGTTTTGAAATGCTTTTGTAGTTATCTCTTGATCCACCTGAACAGAAAGTAAACAAGCATCAGTCATTTCCTACCCATCATAACAGTCGTTAGAAATTTCAGATACAATCCACTCCAGAAGCACCATTATTATCATAGTATAATGCGAAGAGAAATCGCAGAACATCATCGTAACAGCATCATGCAAATGGCACTGTGAACAAACGATTTATAGAACCATCATCTTCTATTATGAAAACATAAGAAAAAAATTAACAAATAGTCACACACATCGTTCAAGCTACAGTGACATTCACAGACGCAATGCCTTCTCTAAACTTTTCACTCAGTCTATTACGCACAACAACATTTTAACACCCCCCAACACAGTGAACTACATCACTTGGAGGCAGACGCAATGCGTCTGCACAGACGGAATGGAATGATTAAAACATCATATACCCAAATGCAAACAACCGAATAACGAGAGGAGACACGGAACCCAGATCTAGAAAGAGAAGAGAGGAGATCGAACCCAGAGGCAACAGCGGAAGAACAAATGAAGAGAAAACTTACCTCAGCTGCCACGAACCACAGACCAGTGCTAAGAGCGTTGGGAGAAAAAGAGACGATACCGGTGTGAAGAGACTTGGGAGAAAGAGACGGTACACAGTAGAGAATACGGGGATAGGTTTCGATGTTGCGTTGTAATGGGGGTAATGTAGGACGTGGATAAAAATTATGGAGACATAAAACAAACGCCTCGGAGATGGGACTTTTGTGTCTCCGTCTACTGTCCCCACCTATAAGAACAGTAACCAAACACAGTGTGAACGCAACGTTTGGTTCCTGTCCTCGTTAATGAGGACGAAGATGAGACATATAAATCTTGTCTCCGTGTGACGTTTAGTTGCTGTCCCTGAGTTTCTGTCCACTATCCTAGGATAACAGGGACAAGCTTTTTTGTTCTTTCCAAAAAGGGAGGACAGAGACACGTTTTCCCTGTCTCCGCAACATAACACGCTTCTTTTATTATTCATTTTGTTGTTGTTTTATTATTATTATTATTATTATTATTATTATTATTATTATTATATATTTTGTATTTATTATGATTCAAATTTATTATTATTATACATTATAAACTTTTTTATAATTGTTATTCATTTTGTTGTTGTTGTTGTTGTTATTATTATTATTATTATTATAGGTATTTATTATTATTATTATTATTATTATTATAAATGTTGGTATTAATTATTGTTATTAATAATAATATTATTATTTTATCATACAATTTGTTTTGTTTTATTATTATTATAAATTTATTATTATTATTAGTAGTAGTAGTAGTAGTAGGTGTATTGCTATTATTATTAAGCATCATTTTGTATTTATTAATAATAATAATAATAATAATAATAATAATAATAATAATAATAATAATATTATTATTATTATTATTATTATTATTATTATTATACATTTTGAACTTATTTATTAATGTTATTATTTTTGTTATTATTATTATTATTATTTGTTAATTGTTTAATCAGTACAAATCATTTGTAATAAAATTATCAATGAATTACATATTTCTAATCATATTAAGAATCAGGGGTATTTTTGTCATTGGTACAATTTTTTTGTTTTATCCACTGCAACCAAACACATTCTGTCATTGAGACGGAGATAATTTTTTCTGTTCTGTCCACCACAATCAAACACCTCATTATCTCCCGTTTTTGTTTCTTTCCGTCCCCAAATTTCTATTCCATTATACCTTCAAATATTGAAGACAGCAACTATATGCGTCGTTAAAACTATTTTTTTTCAATTTTCAGAATGAAATAGCATGGGACTACCACAGATCAAACTAGCTGTGGCTTGGACCATCGCTGGGCCGAAAGGGAAAGATTAACCTCGAGTAAATGCGTCAGTGAGGCAAGGACTTAGTTGTCTTGATAAATCTGTTCACAGAAAAATCTATCTGGTCATCACATTATCTCTTTGCGTTCAATTATTGCAGTGTGTTAGTTCTTATAGGGTTATATTTTCTCTTTTCTGGAGGATCATATTTATGGTCTTTGTTTTTGTACGAAAAGATGAACTAGATAAAAATTGACTGGCGACTTTTATCAGTAGACATCGGATTGTTATACAGAGAATAGGTATTGTTTCTCTCTGTCTCATCTTTTTGCTAGGGGAAGAAAAGCCAAGCAGCGACCCAAAACTAAAAGAATTGCAGAGAGAATAAGAAAAGAAAAATCGGTTAAAATGGAAGGGTTAATGCAAGTGCCATATGAAGCGACTGTGAATTTGTTGTTGGGTTCGCTTCAAAGGAACTTCCTCCCTGATGCTGTCATAAGGAGGCTCATTCGCTTGCTCTTGGCCACTCGTCTTCGTTCCTGTTACCGTTCTTCCTCCCATCTCCAGCTTTCCGATCTCCTCCATTTCGTACATTGTACATTTTCTCTCTCTGGATTATTCTAAAGTTTATTAATCATTATGTGCAGTTTAGGTTGAAAAGGTTTTTTTTTTTAATTTTAAATATTGGAGTTAAATCAGCTGAGTGATTATGTAAGGTAGGTAGTGAGTGGTTTCTCTTACCTTTTCTTTAATAAAAAATTTATCCACATTATTCGTTTCTCTGTTCCCTAATGCACGCATATGTTGTTGTCTGAGTTTGCAATTTAATATAATGTTGCCTATAGCTTTGAAAGAGATGCCTATAGCTATCAAGACAGAGAAGGCAAAAACCCAGCATTATGAACTGCCAACTTCATTTTTCAAGCTGGTTCTTGGCAAACATATGAAATACAGGTATTATCTAACACTTCATACACTACGGTATCTGTCTTTGTTATCAACTATTGCATTCTGTTGAAAACACGTCAGTCCATTGTTAGCTGTGTTATCTAAACTTTTTTATAGAATTTCTTGATTCAC
Organism: Erythroxylum novogranatense; assembly: GCA_029891385.1. Taxonomy (NCBI): domain Eukaryota; kingdom Viridiplantae; phylum Streptophyta; class Magnoliopsida; order Malpighiales; family Erythroxylaceae; genus Erythroxylum; species Erythroxylum novogranatense. Next base: position 49,279,354 of record CM057226.1, on the reverse strand, counting down.
CTCTACTCTCTTTGGAGAGTAAAACGTACTATTTATCCGCACTTCTCCTGTGATATGCATCAACTGTAGAATTCTCTATAGAAAAATGTTTTAACTTTTATAATTTGACAGCATCAGTTTTATTAGCCAGCATTCCTAAACTTCCAATCTAGTGCAGCTGTTGCTACTTTTCTGATGGATCAAGCACCTTAGAGGATTCAGAGAAAGCAATGTTGGAGCTGTATTGTGAGAGGTCAGACCTAAAAGATGGACATACTGTCCTAGATGTTGGATGTGGTTGGGGGTCACTTTCTTTGTTCATTGCCCAAAAGTATAGTAACTGCAAGGTTACCGGCATATGCAACTCAACAACACAGAAATCTTACATCGAAGAGCAATGCAGGTATATTTCCAGATTGTTTAAATTTTGCATTCTGCTTGATTTTTTTGTATGTTATTTTAATAGATGATTATCTTCCATAAAGTACAAACATAGCTAGCTCTACATGTCACAAGAAGGGTTTTGAAATTTCATCATTTTAACTGCAGGGATCTTCAACTGCAGAATGTGAAGATAATTGTTGCAGATATTTGTACATTCGAAATGGAGGAGTCATATGACCGTATACTGTCCATTGAAATGTTTGAGGTCAGTGTTTCTATGCTACATTAAAAGATGCATGATTTGAGTTGGTATGATACTGCAAATAGGTTTTTGTATCTTTTGCAGCATATGAAAAACTATAAGGATCTTCTTAAGAAGATATCCATGTGGATGAAAGAAGATAGTCTACTTTTCGTGCACCATTTCTGCCACAAGGCTTTTGCTTACCATTTTGAGGTATTAATTTTGCAACAGTTGTTCTTTGTCTTTATTTCAGACCTATAGTGCATGATTCAAATTTATTGTTAGTTTTTTTATCGATATTTAATATTATGTACGTAAAACTAATTTATTATTAGTCGTATTAATTCATATACTAACAATCCATTTTGACTTTGCTTGCTTTCAGGACGTGAACGAAGATGATTGGATTACAAGGTACTTCTTCACAGGAGGAACCATGCCATCTGTCAATCTACTGCTTTACTTCCAGGCTAGTCAACTTTCCATTTTTATTCTTCTTTTGAATGCTTTAACTCCCTTGATTTAGATACAATGGAATTGTGCTTCTTATAGAGCTTGTATATGGAAAATTTAAGTGAAACCTTTAAATATTTTAATCATCAAAACGTGTCTGATCACTTTCACGGACTTATTGCGGAAACCAATATGCAGGATGATGTTTCAGTTGTCAATCATTGGATTGTAGATGGCAATCATTATGCAAAGACAAGGTTGTAACATTTAAGTTTGTTGCTCATCCTTTAAATGATAACCACTTTGGCTTCTGAGATTAACTAAAATCTTTCAGTGAGGAATGGCTCAAAAGGATGGACTTGAACGTGACTTCCATCAAGCCAATAATGGAGTCAACTTACGGCAAGGATCAAGCTCTCAAGTGGACTGTTTATTGGAGAACTTTCTTTATGGCTGTTGCTGAATTATTCGGATACGGCAATGGAGACGAATGGATGGTTGTGCATTTCCTATTTAGAAAGAAATGACAGGTTCATTGCGTAGAAAAAGATCAAAAAGAGCTTGCCCACATGATAATTAGCGAGTATTTCGTCGGGCATTAGCCCAATTGGTGAATATGAAATGCAAAATATATATCTGTAATTCCAATAGTATTGTGCTCCTAAAAACTGCTAACTTTTTACTACTGTATTACGTATTCTTATTGCCTATTTATTCTTACTGCGTTGTGTAGCTCTAGTTAGTCAAATGTTGTAAACTTTCTTGATACCAGAGTTTAACTCCAATGGGAAGTGTCCCGAGAAAGCGAATAAGGAAATTGAGATTATTAGTTTTGACGTGAGTGAAAAATGGGTAGGCAAGCGCGAGTGATACAGGCAATGATTCTTCAGATCTTCGAAGATTCAAGGCTGAGCTCCACTTCTCCATGGCTTCACCTCTTCACCCGTCCCCTCTCTCCCGTTCCCCCTCTCAACCCAAATGTCGAAATCCCAACAAAATTCCTAAAACAAAACCAAAACTTTGACCCTAATCTCCCCCTGACTCATAAACCTGTCCCTAGAATCTCTTCCAAACCAGATCTATCCATAACAAAAACCCTAGCAGTTGAACCAAAGTCTAAGACCAATTCAGTTAACCCAGCAGTACAAGGGTTTGCAAAATCATGGAAAGTGGTTGTAGCGAATGGGGCAGAAACTTCGACAGACATTACACTAAGCTACTTCACATTGGAGACAAAGGAAGATCAAATTTATGGTATACCCCCATTAGAGCTAGCGCAACAAGGAGTTGCCAATTTTCAATTAGTGTTGATTGGGTTCTTCATCGGTAAAAGACCTGCCTTCTTAGTTGTGTAAAGTGCTTTGAATAAATCTTGGTCTAAGTTTGGATTGAAAGAAATTCTGATTACCAGTTCAGATAATTTTCTGTTTAAATTTGAATCTAAAGTAGGAGCTCTGTCGGTTATGAAAAAGGGCCCTTAGTATATCTAAGGTAAACCCTTATTTATGAAAAAATGGAGTTTGAATAGAGGAGAACAGAAGGTTGTGCGAAGAGCTTCAGCGTGGACAAAATTTTTTAATATCCCTGCTGAGTACTGGACCACCGAAGGGCTTGGTCGAATAGTGAGTGCGGTAGGAAACCCACTCTTAATGGATTTTACAGTGAAAAAAAGGTAGGAAACCTAAAAAAAAGCAAAAGTAGGTGTTCCTTCTAGTTTTGGCTTAATGGATTTAGTCTTTTGGAATATTATGGAGCTTAATAACCCCAAAAAATAATTAGCTATACTGGCTTGGCTTAACATAATGTTAGTGTATTTTGTGTGTTTAAATCTAGGATTAGATCCCCCCTTAATTTGAATAAGGTAGGCTCCTCAGTACTCCCAAGGTGGCCTTTTTATAACAATATAGACAGTGCCTCTAACTCCAGAATAGTACTAGCTTGGGATCTGAATAGCTATCATTGCCACTTCCTGAATTCTAAGGATCAGTTAGTGCATGTAGAGTTGTCTCCTAGAAACAACTCCCCCCAGTGACTTGTCAAACCTTATCCCATCCATATCCTCCATGCCTTGGATAATTGCAGGGGACTTTAATGCGGTCTTATACCCACATAAGGCAGAACCTAGTATCACTCAGCTTTCCAAAGTAAGTGACTTTAGACATTGGGTTGATGGTCATGCACTATATGACCTCAACTTTAGTGGTCCTTGCTTCACTTGGAACAATAAACAAAGTGGGAATAATTTTATTGCTTGAAAGTTAGACAGGACTCTCATTAATCCTGCTTGGAGCTCAAATTTTCCTAGATTTTATAGTATCATTCATTATCCGAACATTTCAAATCATTCTCCTATAGAGGTCAAATTTGGTTTCCCTATTTAGAGAACATCTCCTTTTAGGTTCTCTAACTTTCTTTCCTCTCAACCAAATTTTTTGCAACTAGTGGAGGATGTTTGGTCATCCCAAATACAGGGATCTCCCATGTTCTGTGTAGTGTCCAAACTTAAGATGGTAAAAAGAGCACTTAAAGCTCTCAACCTAAGACAAGTTGGAGATGTCAATCAGAGAGTCAAGAACTATCAAGATTCTCTTCATATCAGTCAAGATAAATTGAGGCATTTACCTAAGTCAAATGAGTTACTTGCTCAAGAATTAGATGCCATTAATGATCTTATTAGGGCCTTAGATGATCAAGAGTCATTCCTTAAACAAGCCTTTAGGATTAAGTGGTTAAGGGAAGGGGATAGGAACACTAGGTTTTTTCACAACTCCTTAATAGCAAACAGAAACAGAAGCACTATCAATTCTTTAGAAGTAGGTAATGGGAGAAGGATAGTCGGTCTTGAAGAGATTCAAGAACAATTTGTTGATTTCTTTCAATGTTCCATTGGTAGTAGGAAAACCCTTCTTTATTCCAAAGACTTTGTGGAGTCTCTTTTTCCTCAAGCCTTATCTGAAAGTCTATCTAATCCCCTCGTAGCTGAAGTTTCAGTTCGAGAGATTAGAGAGGTTTTCAACTCTTTCAATCCAAATAAGGCTCTTGGCCCAGATGGGTTCAATGGTTTTTTCTTCAAACAAACTTGGCACATTATTGGGGAGGATATTAATAGGGCTATACAAGTTTTTTTTGCAATATGAGAAACATCTTAAAGAGCTTAATTCTACATTTATTACTCTAATTCCTAAAAAGGCTCACCCATCCTCAGTGGTAGATTATCGGCCTATCTTTTGTTGTAACATTCTGTACAAATTGATAGCTAAGATCATCGCCAATAAGATTAGAGCAATTCTCCCCCACATTATTAGTCCTAGCCAAAGTGCTTTCATTAAGGATAGGAGAATTGGTGATAACATCTTGCTTGCCCAAGAAATTTTCAAAACCTACCACCTTTCTAATAATCAAAAGAGATGTGCCTTTAAGATTGACCTCCAAAAAGCCTATGACTCAATCCATTGGGATTTCCTCTTTAATTCTTTAGAAGCTCTAGGCCTTCCTCCTAAGTTCATAGCTTGGATCCAAGAGTGTATTTCTTTCCCTTCATACTCCATTTTGATCAATGGATCTCCTTCCAAGTTCTTCAAAGGAAAATCTAGGCTTAGACAAGGAGAGCCCTTATCCCTTATCCTATTATTATTTGTATAGAAGTTTTTTCCAAGATCCTAAATGATTGCTTGGTTAGAAACCCTTCCTTCAAATATCACTGGCAATGCAAATCTCTTAATCTCACCCATCTCCTGTTTGCGGATGACCTATTGATGTTCTATCATGCTGACATCAGATTAGCTCAACTCTTGATAAATTGTCTAAGTTGCTTCTCCCGATTTTTAGGAATGGATATGATTCCTTCCAAAAGTTAGTTCTTCTTTGCTCATGACATGGAACATTTGAAAAACCAATTGGCATAAATGTCTGGCCTTAGTAGAGGTTCCCTACCTATCAAGTATCTAGGAATTCCCCTCATTACAGGTAGGTTATCGAGGAGAGAATGTTTACTTTTATTGAATAAGATTGACGTGAGGGTAAATAAATGAACCCACAAAAACCTCTCTTATGCGGGTAGACTTCAACTAGTGAGTTCTATTCTTTCTTCATTCTAGTTATATTTGGCTTCTCACTTTATTGTCCCCTCTTCTATCCTCAAGGAGTTAGAAACTAAACTCATGAACTTTTTATGGGCTGGGAGGGTAGATAGTCACCATCAATCTAATGTTAAATAGAGCGACCTTATAAAACCAAAAAAGGAAGGGGGTTAGGGATTAAGCATTTGTAGGAAAATCCCGGGGTGTTCATCACATGAACACAGTGCGGAATTTAAAATTTTAAGTCCCGGGACATTCCCGAAATCCAGGATCCATATGTATGTACAAACAATCAAACCATAACGACCAAAGGAGACCGCCTCTAACGGTATCCACGCAGATCGGAAAACCTAACAGGACAAACTCTTTTGACCCGAGAATAGCTAGACTAAAGAAAGAGTGCTAGCTCTTACCTTAGCCTGAAGAGCAAGTGAAATGATCAAGAGAAGCCTTGGAAGTAGAAGCCAACTTGAGAGGAAGAGAGGAAGAAGATGAAAAACCCCTTTTCAAAGCTTAACCATTAAGCTTTCGATTCTTTCCTCCAAAACCACCGTATCCTCACTCTTCTCTAACCTTCTTATATGTCTTTTAACTAATTAAAATACATAGAAAGGCTTGGTTTGGAGGATAGCCACGTTGGTGGCATAAAATGCATTGAAATGTTAACTTAATAATTAAGTTTGACTTTTCAAACTAACATTTTTCTCCATTCTTATGGCTTCCACCGAAATTCATATATATATATATATAATTAATTAATTCTTAATTAATTAATTAATATATATATATTTCTTGAAGAGGTCGATCAAGCTGGGGTTTGTTCTCTACCTAGCCTCACAAGACCCCGATCTTGAAAAATCACCGGAGGCGGTTTTCAAGAATGTTGATGTCGCGATCTCATGGGACATATCCCAATCTCATCGGGATCCATTTAATCCTATTGCTCTCCTATATCGGATCTCATGTCCAAACTATTTCTGATTCTCAAAGTCACTCTTTATCGTGTGACCCATTAGGTTCCGGTTATGTTGGCCACTTAGATTAACACTTAATCTGAGCAAGTCATGGCGGTATCTAGCAACACATCATGACCCCAATTGACCGGAAAGTAATTGGTTTGACTAATGAAACCATATCACGAACCCTTCCATAGACAATTACCGTGCAATTCGTCCTTTCACCATGCTATACCCCACTTGGTTTGAGTATGGGTAATGTGTCAACTCTTACTAGACTGATTAGATCAAATCTAGTCCAAGTGTAATCAGTTCTCGTCTAGGACTCATTATTTTATATGTCCATGAAGACCATCTTCATGACATATGTATGCTCGGCGCCGGAGACTTCAAAGTAATGATCACGATAAGAGGCCATGGGTATCTCTTCGCTATCACGAAGTGGTGAATCTGTATTAGCTACTCAATTACCTTGAATACCTCAAGTGCACCCAATCACCACCTATGGCGACCTCTGAAAGGCAACAAGGAATGGAGTCAAAGTGCAGAATCAAGTACCTAAGATATCCTTGAGTACCTCAAGTCTAAGGATACTTGCATCATTCTATGATGAGATTATCAACGACATTTGTATAGGACATCCATGTGATGATCTCATGGCAGGTCATCCAATGTACTTACTACCACTAGTAAGCATCCACATGTCAAATCTAAATATCTCAATATTTACGGTTTTACGAGATCTCCGCTGATCCAATCGAGGAGTTTGACATGTCTTAGTCTATCCGGATTAACGATGTCGATCTCGTTAATCCTATGACTAGGATAATTTGAATCTTGACATAATTGCACATGATAGGAATCTCGGTAGTATGATCGCATCATAATTTCCTTCATGCTATGTCATGTATCGGGGACTTCATTAATTTGATTAAAGATCTTTGTCAATTCATAATAAAATGAACATCAAATAAATGAAATATGTCTTGCTTTATTTATTCATAAAGTGCATGCAT